>CM029941.1:3161000-3779500 GCA_017639245.1 Myiopsitta monachus | reverse complement strand
TTCTGGGGAGGAGACAACAAGAGGTGTTTTCGAGGCAGGTTTGTCCTGACTGGGTGATAAATTATTTGTATAGACAAGGTGCTCTGAGAGCAGCTCACTGGCACTACAGCTTTTAAAGCTGAGCTAGTCTCCCTCTGACTGCCTCTGTGAGCTAGCAGGGCAGAAAGAAAACTCATTACATGCCCTGAGCACTCCCCTGGGAGGTGTCAGGTTTTGGTCCCCCTGAGTCTGAGAATGGGTTAAACTCATATTCTCTGGGTAAATGCTGATGGAGAATGTCCTGCATTTGTGGCATTCATGTGGAATAGGCACTGCCAGTGTGGATGCCAAAGAGGCTTTGAAATGGGCAAAGGTTCTGGAGGATGGATTGGAGTCCAGATGTTTTTATTCTCCCTGTTTTCTCCTGGTTAACTAGGACAGGGGATCACACTTCAGAGATGCTTTTCTCTGCACCCAACCAGGTACTACAGAGGGATCAGCCAGTCCAGGAGCACCAACTCCCGCTTAACATATAAGTGATAGGATTAGCAGCACTGTATCGACGCAGCTTTCCTGATCCTTCCCCATGGTTTCTTCCAAGGAATGTCTTGCAGGACATTCCAGGAGCCAAGCACACCCAGAGTATTGTTCTTGGAGCACCTGACTGCAGGCGGGAAACTGAGACACAGTAACAGAGCAATTTAATCTAGGAGCAGGGAAACTCCAGAGCTGCAGCAACCAGAGACTTCCCATTCTTTTCTTTAGCTGTTAATGTAATTCTTTGTAATCATTACCATTTCCCCTATATTTGAATGAAGAGGGTCATAAAACTTTAGCATTTCTGACTACCTGCTCTCCTGATTATTTGTGCTCATATATGACTACTATCGATTCATTATCGGCATGGCACTGATCTGAACTTTGAGTTTACTGCTCTGTGGAAACACAGTAGCTACCCAATAATGCAGTTATTTCAGCAGGCACCCTTTTTTCTATGAGATAAGAAGACAGTTGTATCTGTTTAGTGCTATCATAAAGTTGTGTTAGTCTCTCAATAAAAAGGAGTCTCTGCTTGCTGTTAAGCAATGAGAGAGCAGCTTAGCTTTGAAACCAGGGTTTGGATGAACACAACTCTGCGCAATGAATGGGTGGCTTGCATTTTTGATGTATCCGTTGATCAGCAGAACTTTGCTGCAATCAGGAGTTTTCCCGATACGTTAAAAATACAATAAGTCAGCTGCAATCTCAGGTAATTTTGTACTCCCTCCCCTCTGTGTAGGGCAAAAAATTTTTGTGTTGCTTCAGTCCTTGTTGCGTCAGAGATTTTTGAAACATGGCAATGTGTTTTGAACTCACAGCTATGCAGTCAGAGTATGTCTCTGGCATTTTAACTTCAGCTGTTTATGCTCCAACTAATTAGCTATAGCATGCTGGACTGGGGATAATACATTAGATATGTTATGACTCTTTCCCTGTGCTGTAGTAAGTGGCAATTCTCCATCAGTAACTTGAAAGTGCAAGAGCTGCTTTTTTCCAACTTTTCTGAGGAAGAAAATATTTAAGCTAAAGACAGTTGATTTTTCCTACTATGGGTTATGGTGGGTTTTGATTACATTTTCTGTCTCAAAAGCTATCAGTATATTCTAAACACATATAAGTAAATTCTCAAGTGAGAGCAAAAGTGTTTGGGAAAATTCGTGTGCCACCCAGACCAGAGGATGGGGGTTGGAAAGACATTATGCACATTAAAAAAAAAAAAAAAAAAAAGGAAAAGTCCATATTGTACCATTTAGTCTTTTATATACAAAATAGTCTGGAATCCTGCTGAGCCCCCTGACTTGAGTTTGGGCTCTGAGACCCCTACTAGTCCATTAAAAAGAGAAGGAATATTTGCAAAGACTGAGCAAAAGCATGCAGCTGTGCTAACATTTAGAGATTTTCATAACTCAGGTTCTGGTTTAGCAGTATCTGTAAAATTAACAGCTTCAAGTTTGGATCATCCATAGGAGCAGGGAGTCTGCTGAACACATGGGGTCTTAGCATAATATTAACACTTGTCTATGGAGATCACACAGAAAGCTGCATATGGTTGGGTTTAAGCTGTTCCTGGGGTGCTGAGGGCATTTCTGCTGTGCTAGGGTTGGTATTAAAACCAGCATGGTTCAGGATATGACGATGCTGTGAACTTCGAGTGCCGTGGTTTTTTGGACTGATTTTGAGTTTACAGGCAATCCTGAGGGACATGGCCATCTGCAGCAGCCTCGAGCTTTCTTCTGGTGCTGGTCTGCTTCTTTGTAGGTCTCCAGGCAGCAGAAATCATATGGCTGAGAAAAAGGTTTCAGCATTTTATAGTTTCCAGAGAACAACATTGCCAACTGCCTAAGCATTCGTCATTGCAGATTTCCCCTGCATTGGTGATGGGAAATGAGAAACCTGATGACTTCCTTAGGATGAGCTCTGGGAGCAGGGAAGAGCTCAAAGGGAGAGCAAAGTCAGCCTTGCAGCTTTTCGTTTCTAGTTTGCAATTAGAGGGTATTATCTGTTGCTTTTTCTCCTTGCCCATTTATCCACCTGTCTGTTTTCACATCCACATCTATCAGATTTTCTGTTCACAGTTGTCATGGTGGTCCATTTTTGATCTATTTAAATTGCAATAATGTCACAGTCACAGGCTATGTCACACTCTAGTCAACTTAATGGAGTTATATATGCAGCAGGATGAAACTGCAGTGCTTCACAATTCCGGGAGCTCAAAACCTGCTTGTTTGGAGGGAGACACACTTTGCCCTCTCTCTTTGGCCTCCCTTGAGGACACTGAATGCTTTTTCTCACTGCACCATCAGTGGATCCCTAATGAATAAAAAAAGGACGCAAAATACCTAATTTGTTCCTTAAAACTGTTTTTTTCCCCTATTGCCAAGGGCCAAAGACAATGTTTGCCTTCTGCCTGTTCCATGTAGTTAATGGAGATTTACCTGATATTTCTCAAAGCCACACAAATTTTTGATGACAAAAGGATGAAAAAAAAAAGGCACAAAAATACCCCAAACCTCTTCAGGGGTGTCTTGATGCTTTTTTTTTTTCCAACTAGTTTCCCAGAGCAGAGCCACTCACATTGTCAGAGGAAGGGTGTGGTAGCTGTCCTTACCCTACACAATTTAGGACTGCTATTGAGCAGGTGCCATCAGCACAGTGCCAAAGCTGACACCTCCAACATGCATACATTGCCTTGGCAAATGTTTCTTGACCAGGTCAGCTGGCAGATCCATTTGCCATGCTGCGCTGGATAAATTATGGGCTTTGGCCTTCAGTCCCATGAAATATGTGAGGATTCTGTGCACGTGTTGTGTCTCTAATCCCCACTCCCTCTCAGCCTACAAGTAGCCTTGATGTCTTTATTTAAAAACTTAATGGCATAACATTTATACCCAAACCCTTTAATCTATCCCTTTCTCTATCAGAGAAAAGTAATATTTGTTTGGGAGCATTAGTTTTTGAATTTTTTTATTATTACTATGGATCCAGCACAAATTAGCCACTTAGTAGGCCAGCAGCAAGGGGTAAATTTCTGGAGAGAAGCTAGCACATCGGTTCAAGGTCAGATAAAAAGTAGATCTGAGCTACTGCCAGTTCCTTTGTCATGGCAAATAAGGGGAACTGGAGCCAGTTTTCTTAAAGCCAACAGAACTTGCTTTGACAGAGGGAGCCACAGAGACTGAAAAGAGGTCAGTGAGTAATGCATGTTAGAGCCAGGACAAGGGAATAACAGCACTGAGTGCCTGCAGAGGAAGACAAACAGCAGTGGTAATCTGGGCTATGCAGCAATATTGCTTAACTGTTTCCAGCACAGACTTTCCTAAAAGGCTGTTGCCCTGAACAGGGCAATGCCAGAGCCAGCCCAGTCTTCTCACTTCTCCCAGCATCTCCTCAGACACAGGAGCATGTCTTCTGTCATTGCAGGGAATGCTGCACAGCTTAGGAAGAGGCTTTTGTGCCATTATAATTAAACCCATTATTGTTATACTCTGACAATAGTTATATAATCTAGGTCATCGCATATGGACAGCCTGTAAGGGTGCTTGTGGTAGCTGTGGAGAGCTCTTTCCACAGCTAAATCTTACTGTATGATGTCAAAGAGCATGAAAGGGTTTATATAACATATTTTCTTACAGAAAGGTGCTATGTTCAGTTCTGCTTAGGAGTTAGTTTTTCATCTGCCCTTGTAAGCAGTGACAAGCCTATAGCAGGAGGACCAGATCAATGATCCCTCAGAAACATTTCAGACAAGCATTTGGGCATAAGTTCTGCCCTTATATCAGCTTTTAAAAACCCTTATTTTTTATATTACATATACATGTGTATATATTTTACATATGTATATCCATCTGTATATATACGTATATAAAAACAACCTTTCAAAAGTGCCTAGTGCCTTGCTCATGCAGTCAAGAGTCCTTTAAAAGCCCTTTTCTGTAGATGCTTGGCAGCTTGTGAAAATCTCTTCTTCCAAATTAAGCACCCACAGCACCATCCTTCCCACAACAGCAGACAGTTCTTAAACCCTCTCCTTCAAAAACCAAATCTAAATTAATCTAACATCAGGAGCAGCTCATACAAGGAAAATCTAACAGACTTTGAAATCGTATTTCCTAGTGTCATGGTTTCAGCTGAAATGCAGTTAATTTTCTTCTTAATAGTGGTACAGCTATGTGGTACTTAGTTGCTGGCTGGGGTTAAACCACAACAACCAGGGAAGTTGGGGAAGCCTTGTAATTTAAGGCTGAATGGATTAACCTATTCTGGGATGGCTGGAAGGATGGGCTAGACAAGCTAATATGGCTTTTCCGTTTCTAATATGTCTGACCCAAACTTGGACTCTCAAGACCCACCAACGCAGGCAGATACGCTTTCAAGGAACACACCAGAAAAAGAGGAACAGTACTATTAGTAGGCAGACACGTCATAACCACAGGATCCCTGGACATTCAGTTGTGGCTTTTTGTCTTCTTCCCTCTCCAACTTCTGTGCTAAGACACTTTGGTCTCCAAAAGTAGCAATGGATCAGGCCTCCTATTTCTGAACTGACATCATTTTGTTTGGGAATTTGGGAAACAGTTAAAGAAAGAAAAGAAGAGACTGTAGAAGGAACACTGAAGAAAAAAATTACTGGAAGATCAATGTATGCCTTGTTATGGTGCAGGTTTTAAGTAAATGACAAATAATCTCACTCCAGGCAGGAAAAAAAAACTTTGAGTTGAAAACACGGATGTTAAGTTCAGACATGACTTGTTTTTTCCACCCACTTGTCATGGTCTGTGGAGTCTAAGTAAATAAAGCATTACTTAATTTTCATGGTGATTGTTTAGGATATAAATGAATCTAAGCCTACGAGTGTGTACGCACAGATATATATATACTTATTTTCTTTTCATTTCAACTTCTGTATCCCAGACTCTTTGGGGAATCTCTGTTGCAATAGTTTCATCATTCTTCCCTTCTGAAAGGGCTTTGAGAATAAACAAATGATACAAATTGTGGCAGGTTAGCTTTAGGAATGAGATGGGATCCTTCCAGGAAAACAAAAGAAAATGGCCATAGGATGACCACATCAACCAATTATACTGACATTCCCCACTTCTGCATCTTGTTCAGAGATTCAGTGTCAAAGATTTAGCATAATATCCCTTCAACAAAAGTCAGTCAATGATTTCAGGAATAGCACAGAGTGAGAAAGCTGTTCTTAGGGGTAACCAACTTTTCTGTAGACTGCAACCAGGTTTATCCTTTGCAACCTCTAACTCTGGTCACAGCCTCCCTTCTTTACCTCATTTTTTATATTATGAAAGAGCAAGTTGAAGTGATTCTATGGTTCTGTGATTCTATAATATTTACTCACCTTGCAGATGAACACAAACCAGGTCAGCACTGGAGTGATTTTATTGTAAAAAAACAAACTCCAGGCTGAAGGATAACGATTGTCCCTGGGAAGTTTTTTGGGGAAAATAACAAGGTGTTACTTTAAAAGTTTTTTAGTTACATTTTAGATTAAGGGGGTGGTATCTATCACACTGGGGAAGACTATTCTATTCATCACTCAAAGTCTGTGAAAGTCCAGTTGAGCTGCTGAGCAAAAAAGTCAGCCTGCACGTTCTCTGTATGTCTATATAGCTTAAACGGAACAATATCCATTTTGTCTAACAGGACCTGGTGCCTCATGGACAGTTTTCCCAACTTTTTGACTCCACCATGATTTTGTGAGAGACTTTTCTTGTGCTTGAGTGCAATCAGTAATACCTCCTTACACCACCAACATTTACATTAATATCTTTGTCTCTTCCTGAGTGCAGAAGTGCAAGACTTGGAGCGGCTTTTGCCAACATGGTGATGCACAGAACACACCAGGCATGTAGAGAAGGTCATGCAGCTCTTATTGGAGGCTATAGGGGCTATAGGAACCCTATGAAGAAAAATCTTTAGGGTTACTGCTCAGAGAGCTGATTTCTTCCACAGCCTCCCAGATAAGCCCTTCACTGAGGCCTCCTCCTTGTCTTGAAATATGACCTGAAGACATTGATCCCAATGTCCTAGCAATGCCATAACACCCCAGATGTTCTAACACTCTCAGGCATCAGTAATTTGGGGAATTAGTAATTTATTTTTTTTATGTATTTACAGATATGTAAAAGACAGTTTTCATTGTGCTCAACTTGTTCTTTCATGCATTTCCAGGGTGTAATAATTCTTCTCATCCCCATCTCCATTCTCTTAAAGTCATCTTACATGCTAAAAACATCATCACTTACTTTGAGAGCTTTCTGCTTTAAAGTTAATTGTCGCGGAATAAAATTACAACAGGTGAAGGCTGCAGTGGCTGGCAGCACTCTCTTGTGTGGCTTCTCTCTTTGCATGGTCTAGCTGCATGCTGGTCAGAATAGGATGCTCAGGTTAGCACCCAGACTACCCTTGCAATTTGTCCGTTTTTTTTAATGCAATCGCCTTCAGTCAAACAAACAAGTAAATTATCTTATGGCTCTTCCTTTGTATCTAGACACAGCTCCTTTGTTTTAGACTGTTATTTGTCATTCTTGTGAATTTGTTGGGTCCCTCTTCCAGGGAAAACTAGGGGTTTGCCATGCTCTACCCAAAACATTCAGTAGTTCTACTGGGAGATATTTAACAGTTGCGAAGTTCAGGTCCTTAAGGAATATTTATTATTTCCCAGCCCATGAGATGCTTTCCTTCAGTACTCACCTAGTAACTCTTCCACTCAAACCCAGGTTCTTTTTTTTCTCTGTGTTTAATTTATTACATACTTAGTAAAGTGAAGCCCCACAATTACCAGCAAAAAAGTCACAGATGAGTAAGGGTTGCAACTTGAATTGTTAGGGATTCAGTAGATCCTGTATATTCCCCAGAGTCCATGCTCTAGGCTCCTGCAGTGACTCACACTAAGACTAGTGCACCATTTCCATTCGAGGTCTCATTCAGCAGTAGAGATTAAGGACTACTTCCTTTGAGATGATGGAGGCTCATGACAAGTGGATAGGTCAGTAATTACAGTCCATGGAGAGGAGTCAATGGGATCTCCATCGTGAGGTACACATCTCCAAACTTTAAGTCTCAAGCTTTGTCCATACCCATGTAACGTTTAAAGACTTTCAGTTAGTTGATACTAACCTTCCGAAATGTAGGAGCAAAAGCTCAAATCCTTTCTGCTTGGACTAGTGCAGTCATCAGCTTTATCCCTGCCCATCACAGCCTAAGCTACCTTCTCCAAGCCAATACCTTAGGATTGCAGCCCATCACAAACTGCTGGTGTAGCTGTGTTGTGTGTGCTGCGCAACTGTTGTATACCACACACCCACACTTTGCTGGTATACCAAAGTGTTTTGAGCATTTTAAACACTGAAATGAAGGAGGCAATTGAAGTGCAAATTCTTGTTGTTGTAATGAAAATCTAAGATACATTATATGGCATTTCCTTTTCAGGTCTTGTTGTTTCAGATCCCTCTGTATCTTCCCCTATAGTCCATAAAGCAGATTTGTTTGTGGCATATATATTGTGCTTAGAGAGAGCACTGAGGCTTAAGCAGCTTTCCTCAATGGCCTTTGATTCACTGAAATTTGCCCTGGGACACATTACAGTAGTGGCTGATCTACTCCATACCTCCTCCTGGTGCTGTATTTTTCCCATATCATATTCCTTAATATTCTTTCTGGCAGATGTGCAAAGAGGGCGGTAATAAAAGCTTGTTTGTACGATTATGAGTTCATTGCCTCTACTCCAAGACAGTGAAAAACTAACATTCAATAATTCTCCTTTGCAAGCTGTCGGTATTTTGATAACACTTCAAGCCAGCAGCAGAAATGCCGAGCAGCCTCCAGGCAGGGAGAATTAGCAAGGACAGTGTCTTGCCTGCAGTGCGAAGCCTCGTGAAAACAAGAGTGCATTTGAAGCTGGAGGCCTTGGGAATCAATAGAGGATTGTTTGCATGTGGGGCCACAAAGTGCTACTGCAGTCGAGGGTCAATTGGTCTTACAGTTACAAAGTGCATTTTTCAGAGGCCTGTAACATGCCTGTTTCTATTTGCAGACAGCAAATAACATGCCACACAAGTGGTCTGCAAGCCTTTGTTTTTCCTTAAAGGAAAATATATGTGATGAGGGAGGAGGGAATTAGCAAAAATCTGGCACTGCATTTCAAGACCCATGCTTTTATTTTTAAACTGCACTCCCTGAAGTCCTGCTTAGCCTTAATAAATAAGTTTCTCCAGCCAAATCTTTGATGTCACGCCTGAAGATTTAGCTTCACAACTCTCCCTCCATTTAGTGGAAACCTTTCAACTAAATATACATGCATCAAACTGATGAAGTAAATGTTTAGCTTAGTTTAGTTTATTAATTTAAGGCCCAATCCAAAGCACACTGTAGTCAACAGAAATGTAGTCAAGAGTTTAGTGGACACTGGACCATGCTATAATGAAAAATGTCTTCATTAAACACATTCCAGAAGTCAGACGGGCCAAAATTTAGACAAGTTTCCTTACTTACTCTAAATTCCTCCCTGTCAACACAAGCATGGACTTATGCTTCATGTTTTGGGTTGTGTATGTTGTTTTTTTTTTTCTTTTTGTTTGTTTGTTTGGGGTTTTTCTGTTAATATTTTTTTTAGAACTCAAAACTGAAGAAGTAGGTGTTCTGATGTTGAAAACCACGCAATAACAAAGGCTGTTGTGTGCTAGATAATCACAGTTTGCTGGTAAAGATATGCTGATACAGGCAATGGAGAGGTGAAGGCTCTAGATGGCTGGTACAGGGCAGGTAAATATCTTCCCCTTTCCTCATTTGTGCTATACTTTCTGTAGTCTACTTGAGGATCTTTATGTAGTCTACTTGAGGATAAGGTGATTAAAATAATTATTCATGACTGCTCCTTGCACTGTGTAGAAAGAACATCAGGAATGCTGAAGGTTTGCAGTGCTGTCTTTCTCTGTGGTTCAAATCAGTTTTTTATTCCCCAGTCGCTGTGCTAACATCTCATGTCAATGTGCCCTTCTATGGTGGTGATGCTCCCCTAGGACCAATTGAATGGACCTGCAATTACTCGTTGTGTCTTCAAATTCACTCATTAGAGAAAGATTATTTGGGGAATTAAATATTCTGTCTTTATTTAAATGATAGTGGTATAACTCTGAAAGTCTGCCTTTAGATGTAGTGCATGACTTGCCACTAAAACTCGAGAGAAATCATGATACAAAATCAGTAGGATAGCTTAGTTCACTCACTAGAAAGACGAATCATGTTTCTCAGCTCCAAGGGTTCTGCATATCCACATCTGTTAATATATGCAAAAATGTTTTTTGCTGCTCAAGCAAATGGCACTGTAAGACACGTGTAAAGCTATTGTTAAACTCTAGGATTCTGATTAAACAGGAGCTAGATCTGAACTGCAACTGGATGCTGTTTCCCAAAGCCAAACCCTGAGCAATGACATTTTGCAAAGCAAAAGCTCCATCTCTCACCTTGCTACCTGTTCTCTGAGGACATGGGGCCCATCAGCAGAAAAAACTCCCAAGGTGGGCTTTGAGAAGATGTTCTGAGCTGCTTTCAGCTCAGTGCCACTCTTGTGTCTCTTTAATGCAGTGTGGTTACTTCATATCCCATGCAAGCTTTCCCACTGAAGATAAATATGTCAAACATTCAGGGAGAGACCTGTAAAAGCTCGGTGCTCCATCAGTCTTTTGATGGCACAAAGAAGACAGATATAATGGGTCTCTGATGCTGCATCATGCCTGCACTTCCCTCCTTGCCTGCTTTGCCTGTTTGGACTTTATTAAATTGAAGAAATTCCTCCGTCTAAACCTTGCAATTGTACTTCCCAGGTCTGTTCCTCCTTTGTGTCAAAGCTCCTTCCCCTGCAAGTAATGGACTTTAGTAAGTCTTTGAATAGGGCAGTTGGATTTAATGGCATGCAAAGAAAACATATATAGGACTGAAGAAAGCTAGAGCTGTACAAAAGTAATAAATAAGGCTATTATAGGCAACAAATAAGGCTTTTATTGCCTCGTTTTCTGACTCAAAGAAGTGCAAATGACCTCACCATACTTTCATTCGATAAGCATCATTTCTTCTTTAAAACAAGCATTTTTTTATTTGCCGTCATATTACTTACTTTTTTTGCCATCCCCACAGCTCCTATTACATACAGGAGAAACTAAGGCAGGAGAGTGTAGATCGACACTTGCCAACATGGCTATACATCAGTCACCAAAATACATTTTATCATCTGGATTGCCAAGATCCCTGCTATCATCTACTTCTGAGGATTTCACCAGACACCACAATTGACATATCCCGAAATCAGGATGCTTATTTTGTTGCCTAATGTGAGGAATAGGTGATCTACAACTTCACTCTCTTTGATTTCTCAAGATGCTTTAAGAGCAAGATGTCTGTATCACAAGTCCTAGTACTGTGTTCAGCCTCTTTGAGAGCCATTCAAAGCTGGAAGGAAGCATTAACATTGATAATTTGCTTTCATTAGTGTAACCGATAATTGAATAGGAATATGTGTTAAAGTGAAAACAAGGACTAGAAGCTAAAAACCTGTCATCCCTCCACTCTTCCAGGCCTTGTGCTCCCCGGGTGTGCTCTTAATCCCAACACCAGTCTCTAAGTCCACCACAGTCTTGGAAACTTGTCCTTTCTCTCCCACCCTTCTCATAGCACAGCCTTATTGAGCTGCTGGGCATTGGCATTGGTGCCCCCTTCATCTCCCACACTGTCCGTATTACACAATGCCAAGCCATGGGATTCTTCTCTGCACATCAGTTCTCCATCACCTCAAGTAGAGCTACACATTGCTGAAGAAAAAAGAAATCCAAGGTGTAGAGAAAGCCTTGGAAGGCTATTCAATCACCTCTTGTTTTTGCAACACCTGTCTACCCTCCTTTTCCCCAAAATCCATCAAAAAAGAAAATCAGTTATTATGCTTCCCAGTTTTAAGCTGATTACTGTTTGCAAAGTCAGTCGTGGGAAAACTGGCTATCGACATACTGTTTCTGGTAGCTTCCCCATGGGAGCAGCAGGCCTGGAGACTGCTCTGCCAGCACTTTATTTTCACAGAATTGAACCCTGCGGGGTGCTGAGTTTTCTTTAAAAGTGCTGAAGAAAAACAATATCGAGGGTGCTAAGGACCTGTCTGGAGGCATTCAGCACCTGGCAAGATCAAGCTACAAGTCGTGCATCTCCTTCCTTAAAAAAGATTGCTTATTTTCAGAGAAAAAAAAAAATAAAAAGAACAACTCCATCCCCAAAGTATGTTATCTTTGAAAAAGCAATCTTCCTTTGCAAGACAGGCTGTAATTGAATCCTAGCTGAATGCAGCTGCAATGGGGGAGAGATGCCAGTGTCATGAACAGCATCTGGAAAACCACAGAGAACCTCAGAGTGGAGTTGCATAAGCTAAGAAGCTCTTTAAAATATAAGCATGCGTGTGTGTGTGTGTGTGTGTGTGTGTGTGTGTGTAAGGGGTATAAATAAAATAGAGAAAGCAAAACAGATGATCTGAGGCTGGAATAGCAGCAGCAGAGAGAATGGCAGCTGAGCCCTCAGCCTCCCAAGCCCTCTGGCTCAACAAGCATCCTTCAGGGCCCTGTGAAGATAGCCCTCCTGCATCTTTGTTCTTCATCATGCCCTGTTTCTGAGTGAGAGCCCGAGACTGTTTACTTCTTCTCCCCATCTCTCCAAGGGATATGATTCACACATTTTCAGATTTATTTGAGCAAAATGCAATAAATATGCTGCTTCAATTTTAACTGCTGGAATGCAGCCAGGGTTTTTAATGAATCTGGCCTGTGCGATTGAAGTGGTCCAGGATCTCAAAAGCTCTGGGCACTGCCAGATTATACAGACAGACACACACACACACATATCTCCCCCCACCTCCCATTCCCCTGGGGCTTTCTGAGTCACATGCGACTGCAGGTTTTTCAGATTCAGCTCTGGTTAAAATTAGCAAATGCCCTTATTATTCAAAAGGAGGAAGGATTCCTGTCACAGCTGCCGAGAACTGCCATGTTTTCCTTGGATTTGCTGCACTGACCTATTATAATTTGGCTTTATCTGTTATTCTTTGTTTCCCTAAAAAATAGTAGCAAGGCTTGGTCCTGTCAACACTGTATTTTAATTAACAGCTCATGAAGATCACTGCATTAATCTGTAGCTGGACCATCATGAATTGTTTTCATGTGTAACTGGCATCTCTAAGGTTTCAATCTTTTATAATAATGTTTTTTTGTAACAAGGTGCCATCAGATCTCTGCTGAGCAAGGCATTAGTTTTGCAAGCTGGAATGAAAAATGAATTTCAGCAGCTGTAAACACCTTGATTTAGTTACTGGAGCAGGTGGCAAAGGGCTTTTGCACCAAAATCTGAAGTCAAGCAACTCAAGTGTGGTCATGTGAAGTCAAAAGCCAGATTCATTCAAGTAACAAGCTGTGTGCATTTGAAAGGAAAGCAAACACAGGAAAATGAGTTATGATATAGTAAATATGGCCCATGTCAACTCAGCAGGAAGGCTTTGGCCAGATCCCAGGAGACAAGAGACCAAAATTGCCACGACCCATGGGAACAGGCCTGCTCTAGTAGAAATACTGTGCCACTGCTGGAGCTCCACAGTTCCTAATGGGTCCAAACCAAAGTGGAGGCATATTGCCAGGGCCACATGGAAAAATCAGAAGATGTCAATTCTCCAGTGCCTCCATCTGTGGATAATTTGTTGAGCACTAAAATTCACAAGGAAAATTTTGTTTTAGAAAGATGATAAAGAGAGCAAACAAAAGACAGGAAATTAAAATTTATGTAAACATAGAGGTTCCCAGAGCAACTATAAATGAGCCACATTGCATATATAGATGAAGGCATAAAAGTTAATATCATGTGCAGCAATACCGTACACCACGTAGGTACTCTTGGGACCGTGTTACATTTGCTATGGGACCCATCATTTTGAATGGCTTGACTTTTACGCTTTTAAAGCCTCAAACATAACATTGCACTAATGCCAGGTGGGAATAGGGCATTTGCTGTTTATTTGTTTGTTTGCCTAAAAAGGAAAAAGACCATTTGAACAGAATGAGACACAAGTCATAATTCTTTTCCC
This sequence comes from Myiopsitta monachus, assembly GCA_017639245.1. NCBI lineage: Eukaryota > Metazoa > Chordata > Aves > Psittaciformes > Psittacidae > Myiopsitta > Myiopsitta monachus. The sequence goes on along the minus strand of CM029941.1, from coordinate 3,765,858 downwards.
ATCGCATATCAGAGACAAAAGTTGTAGCTTTCAGCCTAAAGATTTCTGAAGAGTTTTGTTGGGGAGGTATTTCTCTGCACTGATTTAGCACTCACAGAGTGAGATGGCAGAAATGAAGAACAACTCTCCTTTTGAGATAGGTCAGCGTCTGTTCAAGTGATGAGTTATAGCGCAATGCAAAGTGCAAGACTTTAAGTAAATGTGGGGGACAAAAGGGGTCAACTTAGCCATGTAACTTTCAGATCTGTAATACCTAACCCCTTGGAAACATACCTTTAGCTTGCTCTTCTATTTTTTGCAAGTGGTTATCCTGAGTTTGATTCTCTGCTCCCTCATGCAGTTGCTGACATCAGTAACATGGGTGTAAAATGTCACCAGATCAGAAGGCAGCCAGCATTCACCTTGCATTTGTATTCCTGACTATACAAGGAAGAGGGCAGCAGCAGGTCAGGCCCACTGAGATCCACAGAGATTACTTTGTCGATGTGGGATGTTTATGCTCTGATGGGGTGTTTTATAATTGACTCTTAAAACCATGCCGCAGCCTATTTGTTCTGGTTTCATGTCAGAGCATATTGGAATAGGGGAACAGTTGTGGCTTTCCAGAGCCAGGTTTTTTTTTTATTATTTTTTTTGTTTGTTTTTGTTTTGTTTTATTTATTTTAGGCAAGACATTGCATCTCCTCTCTTAAGCTTTTTGCTAAAAATCTGTCAAGATTTCCAAATCTAAAGCGTTTGGTTTAGGATCAGACCTGGCAAGCATCCCCTGGGGCTGTCAAGCCTGCTCACCCACTGCTGCAGGCAGCTACTTTAGTGCTGGTGCTTTCCCAAGCCACATAGCAGGGACTGCCTGGGAGCAAGTGCCCCCCCTTGCTGTCCACCCGTCACAGCTTCTTGCCACAGCTTCTGATTTGTAAGACTATGGCACCCACAGGCATCCTTCACAAAGCCTCCTATGGGCACCCTATCCATGTCCCCTACTGTGGTGGGTGGACCTTTACCAGCTGCCAGATACCCACCCAGCTAACTCTCTTACTCCTACTCTTCCACAGGAAGAGAAGATAAGGTGAAAAAGTGTGTGGGTTAAGGTAAAGACTGCAACTGGGAAACAGCAGGCAAAACTTGCAATAGACATTGTGAGTCTCTGAAGATGCTGTGATGAATATGTACCATTTCCAGGGAAAATGTGAGCTGTGGAAAGGAACAGGTACTACTCATGATCAAGGTGCGCTGGTGCAATGAAACCATGGCTTACACCCCTTGGTCACCAGTACCACCTACTGACACCTCCATCTGGTGGGGGCCTTTGCCCAGCTCCTTCCTGACAGTGCAAGGCCAGGTTATGTGCTGCCACCTGGGGAGCAGAACCATCTGCTTGTCCAGCCCCTGTGCTCCTGAGGATATGCACTGCTTGCACCCATCCTGTCAATAACCCTGAGATGGTGGCTGTAATAAAGAACTGAGTTGGGGAATGGGAAGGTGAATCTGCATCTCCCACTGACCTGCTATGAGGTGGTGGGGAGATGCTTTGCCTGTGATTCATATGGCCATACTTCTGAAAGTTGGATGTCTGGTTCTGTGTTAGTCAATGTGGGTAACTCCAGAGGCAGTTAATCATGCCCAAACACAGGCATCTAGCCCAGGTGGAGTGAGGTGACATCTGGAGATGTCTTCTGTCTGTTGAACAGCTAAAATCCTAAAATAGCTTAGACTTCACTGAGCAACTTCAAAACATTTTGAGTGCTTCTGTTTCCCATTCTACTTCTTGTTCTTCCTCTTTTATTTCCTTTCTCTGTTTAGTGATCTGCTCTGTTTCTCACTTTTTATGTCTACTGTGACTTCTGCAGTGAGACCTCAGCCTTTATTGAGTCCAACACTTCATCTTAACTAAAAAAAAAAAAAAAAAAAAAAAAAAAAAACCAAACCAAAAAAAAAAAAACAACCCAGAGAGCGATATACTCTTTGTGCAAAAAAATTTTTTTTTCCAATTCATGTTCACTTGAAACAGCTCATTTGTCTTGAAACACAATTGAAATGTCATTAGTATTTTCATTATCATGATGGCTGATGATACAAGGCGCCTGCCTTGCCTAAGTAGATTTGGGGACTAGGCTGATAAATTTTCATGACGTTTTTGTAAGACTGCACTAAACACTTCAGGAGTCACATGCCAAGTGGTTCCAGATAATTAAAAAAAAGCAGAAGACTTTTTTATTTTTCTCCTTTAACTCCAGGAATGAGAAACAGCCGCACGGTTATACAGAAATAGCACAGCAAGTCCTGGAAATGCACAGCAGTTGCTAAACATTCTTTTTCTTCATTGAAGCAGTTAATCTTCACCAATGAAGATGTTTTACTGATTTGTCTTGGTCATTTGGGGGGGGGTGTGTGTGTGCATGTGTGTGTGTGTGAAGGGAGTCCTGTCTCTGAGGATTCATATCTGTAGATAAAATGACTCTTATGTTTGTGGGGAGGAGAGAAAATCCTGTGGAGAAGCACAGCTTAAGACCTAACCATAACTTAGGCTGCCTTTAGAAGATTTATTGAGAAGTTATGCTGGATTTAAGTGATACACGTATTTAAGCCATCATGATGGTTTTGCTTCCAGATCCTTTTCCTAACACTAAATGAACAGTGAAGAATGGATAAACAAGAGGGGAGAGGAAATGTTAAGCTTAGTTAGTTGTCTAATCATTCTGAGACATGTTGCCCTCTTTGCTTTTAGTTAGCTTCAAACACTGATGAAGAAAATCATGCACTTTGGGCGGCTTTTTCTTGTCTCTACTGGATAGGTTACATATATTTTGTTGATTATTTTGTATATAATAGCAATTACAGAGCTCTGTCCTTAAGTTCTTGTGTATTTTTCTTACCTGCAATTTTGAATTGCTAGGTTGTTGGATTTTTTTAAATTCTGTTCTCTGGAAGAAAAGAAACTATATTCAATTCTTTATAATGTCAACCAAAAGACTGTTATCATGGGGAAGGAAAAAAAAATAATCCAACTTTCTTCTTAGGTAACAAATCCATCCTAAAGGATCAAGGGAAATTTCCAGCGTTTTAAATTTACTGCACATACACTCTGATGTCTTGCATTGGAGCCATTTCACTTCCCACTCAGAGAAGAGCTGACAGGATATGTTTGTGCTGCTCCTTCATGGGTGACAAGGGGATATTTACAGTATTCCCCTACCCACAAGAGGCTTTGGGACAAGCGAAAGTAAAGGTTCGGGGCTTGATTCGTTTGCCCACACGTAGTTGTCAATTGTCATTTGAGATGCCTAGGATATCCTGCCTGGCCTCCAGTTGTTCTTGCAGAAGGGCAGAGGTCTTGCCTGAAGCCTTTTATCATATCTGCCAGCCTCCCTCAGATGTTTCTAATAGCTAGGGGCATCTCAAATACAACCAGGTGCCTGTATAGAGCTTAGGCTCCTAGCCCAGGGATATACCACCCACACTTGAGCCTCTCCATTTGAGTGGGAAGAATTTAAACTTGAGAGGTGGTTTGGCCACAGAGCTTCAGGGGGAGGATGGATCCTCTCACCCAAATCTGAGTGTCTACAGCATAAGATTGCTATGTGAGTTAGGTTTCTCAACTTTCACTGTAGTCAGCGAAAGTTTAGCCAATGCTGCCTGGAAAATAATTAATCTTGGATTAAAGAAAACCCCCCTTTTTCAGATGAAACACCCACTCCACTCACGATGCTATCAATTTGATCTTTTCTGCCTGTCATGGCAGCTCAAACACGTAGTTCTTATGTAGATGCTCATGTTACATCCACCTAAATTTAGATGAGATGAACCACACGTTCCCTCAGTTATTCAAAGAAAACACCATCAGGAAGGTGTAAGTACAAATCCATAGATTTGTTGTCACAAATAAAATTCAAACTACTGAATTTGATTGAGCTGTTTTCCTGGGCAGTTGTCCCACTAAGAGAAAACAAGGCCTGAGTGCCTTTTCATGCCCAAACTGCTAAATAAAATCCCTTTAGACTTCTTCCTCCCAGAATACTAGTTTTACTGCAGAAATTCTAAAGCCAGCTTTTGTAAGCAATTTTCTGAAACTGGGACCTATCCTTGAGTAAATCTGTTCTGGAATATGGAGTGCTGAGCAAATAATCTTCATTATCAACTTAATTTCAAGCATAAAGGTTGGAAAGCTTGGTTTTGACAGTTTATTGAAGTTCATTGTTTTTCCTAAGGTTTTATGACCTGACTAAAATCTCAGTCAGGGTCAGAATTTCATCAAATTATACCACTGTTAAATCTTTCATCTTTCTTAGATAATAAAATCCTGCCACCCCAGGAAAGCAATCATAATTAAAGAAAATCTTTGCTTGTATCATCTTTACTCCACCATGACAATATCTCAGAGTGGATGTTTAAAGGGAACATATTCCCACCCTGATATGTCTTTCTGTATTTTGTCTGCCTGGTGTTATAGAATATGGGGATAGTGGTTCATTGGTTGAAGAACCTAAAATATCCTGGTTTGGCTCCAGTAAATGTGAAAACTGAAGAGAAGTTTGTACCAAAGCTGTGCAGAAAAAAATGCGCTGGAAATTTAGAGTGGCTCAAGCACTGACATGCAGCATTCAACTTGATAGCATAACTCCAAATGTCAGTGGTTAAGAGCATTTAGGGTTTTCCCAGTATGCTCTTTATTCTGATTCTTGTCAATCTGCTTTTCACACATGTCTGTAATAAGCAATTTCCCTCCTCCAGCTTCCTTCCAATCTATTCTTTGTCTCCTATTTCCATCTATTTCCCTGTTTCATTCCACTTTGCACTCTTCACCTCTTTAACCTCTTCTTCATCAGTCAGTTCTCTTTTTGTGTCTATAGTCCATGGAGGCATTCTCTGACCTTATTATATGTGGTCCCTCTGCCATCCTTCGTATGCTGTTATAGGAAGCAGTCTCCAGCAAGAATGTTAATGAAAACCACTCTCTATAAAGAATTTCCTTCAGAATCTTCCTTTGAAAAAAAAATAGTAAACCTGAAGATTTTACACTAAAGTTCATACCAGAGCAATGGCATATCACTGAGGTTTTTAACAAGATACAAAGAAAAGGATGGGTTTCAGGAAAAATCTGATATCCAGACCTATCTGTTTTTTTCTCCATTCAGAGTAACACTGAGCTGTTAAAATACTGTGTTTGATCGTTTTCAGATATTTGACTTGTTTTCAGAATGCCATTAGAATAGGACAATAATTACAGTCCTATATACCATAATGCAAGTTAACTGTTAAACTCCTTGTTGCTGAAGTTAATTGGCAATAACACAATCTTACCTAAGCATCTGTTCATATAGATTTCAGCTTTCATGTTGCAGTCAGTTGTTGTGGTTTTTGGAATGAAAGGCAAAAAATACCACAATCTATAGATCTGAAACACAGAAAAGGAGAGACAACAATATATGCACCCCCAGTGTGCATTATTTTTCATCTCTAGTGCTGATTAAGCAAGCACTCATTTTAGTGATAAATCAGCATGAAAGTGCGATGGACTCAGATATTAAAACAAAGCCAGAACAAGACCTTCTAAAAATAAAACCTCCTCCATTACAGTCTACTAGATTGCAGAGTATGCAGGGACTTCTATTAAGTGCTGAGAATTTACTTCAAATGCATGTCATACTCAGAGTATTTCTCATTGCATGAACTGGGGCATAGCTTATTACGTATAAAAAAGAAAAATGGAATGACTAGGCTGCCCAGGAGAGAGAATACTAACTTAGAAGTCAGCAGTCCTGGATGCTTTTATTAGCAACATGTCTCTCAACCCATCCTCACCCCACCTGTCCCCAAGTGCCTACCACCATGGAGTAGCTGCCTTCATTTGCAGCTACAGTGAGTAGAAAGGTGTGGGAAAATTCAGGTATTACTGGACTAAATTCGATGGTGGAGGTGCCTAGCTGGTTCTCTTTTCCCTCTGTGTAACATGATGGGCACCTGAGTTTGAGCAGCATCCCTGGTATGGTTTACTTTTCTAACACAGACATCACAGCAGGACTACTTAAACTGGTGTAATGCAAATATAACATTTTGGTTAGAAAGAGAAAAATATCAGCTGAATCTGCATCTTACAGGTACTGATTTTGCTGAATGCATACACAGGAAAAACAAAGCCTTACCATTTCTAAAGGCATAGTGTGTTGTTTTCTCTCAGCAGAGGTCTCTTACTCAAAATTGCTCAGCAAGATTTTTGCTAATTATGTTACTAACTTCTCTTAGATTTCATCACTGTTTGTACACTGGATGTGCCTGAAAAATGACTCCATCATGACACCAGCCCAGCCCTTGTGTCTAATTGTCCTACCCCCACTAGCAACTTGACTCTTCTGCCTGTGCTTCATGCCAGCAATCTCCTACCAAAGCTGTCAGTGTCCCATTTAATCTGTGATAAATACAAACTGCTCCCAACTCCATTTGCCTAGGGGATATCAGCTCTATCTGCCACGTTTAAAAATTATTATCCCTGTTGTTAAGAAAAACAGCTCAAAACACCACCCTTGACTTTTCTCATTACTTACAGACTGAAATTTCCCCATCTGTCTTTTCTCAGCTGTGCTCTTGAGAAAGAAATCCTATCTTCCCTTTCCTTCTTCCCCAGTGAGCATAGCCTCATCCACTATGACAGCTCATCTTAGTATGACTACTCATCTCTGGGTAGTTCCTTACTCCCAGCTACAGGTCTTTCTGCTTCTGCCCCTCAGCATAGCTAATGGGGTTTTGTGCCTTTAAAAAGAGCCTTTTAGCTCGCTCTTCTAGCTAACCATCCTCCATCAAACACTTATTTTTCATTTAACTGCTTTAAAGGATTTTAATTTTTCTTCTTACCCCTCTCTGAGAGAATTTAGTTCTCCATTACTGTGTATTAAATGATTCATTCACTGAGATATTCAATGGCAAATTTCATTTCTCGAGCACCGTAGGTTTCTGTCTCTCTTGATTCTATCAGTCTCCAACAACTGTAAACTGTAACTTTCTGCTCAACTAGAAGTTTGAGGCTCTGGGCAGGAAAAGCCTTTGACTCTGAACCCATAGCAAGCCTCTTTAGCTTAAATCCATGTTAACAAGGCTTGGGATCCTGGACCCTTTGACTCTGAATTAGTCATTTGAACTTTGGAGGTTTTCTGTCATTAAATTTATTGATTGCTGTGTCACCAGTATATGACAAACATGTTCTTCTACTTTGATCCAACTTCTTATGGAATCCTCATTCACTTCCTGCCGTGACAAAATTTGATGGTTTCTTCCATGACATTTTCAAATCCCAGTCACACTCTGTTTGAAGGTCTGGGGCTTGGAAAGGGTGCGCAGGGGGGGCTGGAAGAGATTGGGCAGGAGCAAACTTACAGTTCCCTTGGGTTACTGCCTTGTACTGCCCTAGAATATGAATTGTTTCCACCAGGTCCATTAAATTATCATCTTTGAGTACATGAAGGACTGAGCTTCCAGACACACATGACTTCATCTGCCACGACTGAGGCTGCATTTCAGTTATTCCTCAGTCTCCTGAATCAGACACACTCTGGAGAATGAGGGAAAGGAATGAGGTGGAAGATCCATGATTCTTCCTGCACCAGGGCCGGAAAAAGCAATTCCGAGGCAGACCCAAAAGGCAAAGCTCAAAACTCCATCTCCCAGGAAGTCTAATTCATTGCAAATATGGGCTTGAAATAGGCAAGAAATTGGCCTTTTGAAATTTCAAATTACATCTGATTATCCTCTTAGCCAGAGAGGCAATGGTTATCTGTGGCTTATCCTGATGATGAGCAAAATAGTGAGTGCTTCCTTATCCTTTCCTCCTTGGGTTTAGTTCTTTAGTTCTTTCACTGGGGAGCTATGTTGTTTTCAAACATTGGATATCATTATAGGCTGCAGATTCCTGCATCCTACAGCTCCACGGAACCCTGAGACCCACCTCCCACAAGTAGAAGATGATCTAAAGTCTCAACAGACAACCCCAAAGCTACATATAGCAACAGCAGCTGCTCTGCTTGTTGAAGTAATGCCCTGTGAGGCTTCAGGTATGTAGCAGTTGCCACTGTGCTCCTCATCAGGAAACAGAATTATCTTCACAAAGAAGTGAAGAGTAAGACTTGCACTGCATTTCTTGAACTCGGGTGCAGAGATTCACCCAAGTAGAAAAGAATGGCAAGATGCATTTAACCTCATTAGTTTCAGTAGGGCTGACTTTGCGCAATCCATCAGTGTACGGATACATTAGGGGAACTAAACTATTTCCACATCTCATTTACATAATGGATGGGATGTGAAATGAGTCCTATGGAAGAAAAGCACCCCGGAGGCACTAAAGTTTATCACAATATGTAAGAGTTCTTTTAGATCATTGCATTAAATTTCCACTAACAAGATAACAAATTAATTGTCTGTATTACTGTACTAACCCAAAGCGGACAAAGTGTATGATTTCAGCAGAGGAAGGCAGCTGTTTAAGACAGCTTGGTTGGTTATAGGAGGAGGCAGAAGGGATTAGCATGTCTTCCAGCATTTGCATGCCATGATGCCAGCCCTCCTTCTGCCCCTTTAAAAAATCTGGTTCTTCTCTAATCTGATGTAGGACTTGAGCTTTATTAGTGCAGTGAGGGAGAATGAGTAAATCAACTGTATCAGACAAGCCTCAGGACATCTGGAAATTGATCATTCTGTAGAAATAAGCACTCTGTGTTTATTAGCTGGGAGTTCATCACTATCGCTTCTCTTTATCCAATTCCTAAGAGATTTCAAAGCCATCATCATAGCATTAGCTCTTCTGACTGTGCTACTGCAGATAAAGATCAGAAGATCTGTCTAATGATGGCTTTCTCAGTCTCCCTCTTCTTTCTCTAAAGATATCCTGATAAAAAAAAAAAAAAAAAAAAGTAGGAAAATGACTGGAATGTAATAAAGCAGACTCTGCATCTTAACTTTTTGCCTGTTGGCAATAAGAATATTTTTAAATTATTATTATTATACAGGATCTTGGTTTTATTCAGAGGGACACATCCTGCAGAATAGAAAATCCCACACAGAAGAGGTGTAATTTGAAGTTTCTAATGTGGTGGTGGAAAAGGATGTACGATAAAAGGACCTAGTCATAAAGCTGTGCTGTACATTGAAGGTACAGTTATTTTTAAATGATAATACATGTCAAATAGAAGCTAGGAAAATGAATTCCATAAGTTAGAAGGGTAATAATATTACCTTAAGAAGAATAATTGCCTTACTTAACTACATTTATCACATAGTAATTCAATTCTCCCTTCTGGAATATGATGCAATGCCAAACTTTTGACTTATTTATTTAAAATCAGCCTTAGGAAACGATTCACTCAGATACAAGGTTTCTTCTGGTTCTTTATTCAAAATGGAGGAGTTATCAAAATGCAGATACCATGAGTAACTTAATGTTCAGATGTGCATCCCTTTACAGCTGCATTGTGTAGCTACAATGTGCAGCTACATTGTGCAAAGACACTGGGAGAAAAACTGTCTGTAAGTTTTCTGATAACAATGGTCAGATGCATAAACAATTTAAGTACAGCTGTGGATCTCCAGAAATATGTGGGGAGTATGAAATCCAGTGCAATGAATTCTCTAAAGACAAATCTTCTGTTAGGAAAAGCTTCACTGAGGCCAATTTTTTATTGGCTAATTTTCTCTGTTTTCCAATGGCAAATTAACATTTATTATCTCTTTTGAACTGGCACTCAAAGTTCCAGTCTGAGTGCACATTGCTTTAGATTCTGTACACAAATTAAAGAAGAAAAGGTGGATGTTGTCCAAGAACCTTTCCATATTGAGTACAAAATGAGACAAAATGGATTAATGTGATAATCAGAGTGAGCATGATTTAACGGTAAAGCAAGAATATCTAACTCATTTGTTCAGAGCCTAGCACAATGGAGCTAGACCACGTTATCTTGCAACCTAAGTACTTAATAACAACAACAATAATGACTAGGCCTTTAAAACTAGTGTATTAATTATCAGTCAGGGCTCATAAGTTGCTTAACTAGTGAATGCAGAATTCCATAGATCTTAAAGAAAAAGACCCGTTTCACAGCAATATTGTGTTTCCTTATACGCAGGTTTTCCGCCAATCTGCCCTGAACTAGAAGAGTGCTTCTCCTGATTCACCCTTTTAATTTATTTATTTGATTTACTATTTACTCTATAATCACTAGGATTATTCATTTATAATCATGCCATTATTGGTTTAGGTTCTTGATAATCTTCTTCATGTCTGCCCTTGTTTTTAAAGCTGTGCTTTCCCTTTGCCTTTTCTCATTAAGCAAATAATGATTGATTTCCTCCTTACTTTGCTGTCCATTGCTCACTTGCATGTGCATGCAGTGTTGCTGTGCTATTAGTAGGACCCTGAAAGTTAAGGTATAGGTCTTTCATGGGATGAAGCAAGCTTTAATTTGGAGGGAATCCACAAAGACAGGCAATACAAAAACCAACAGGCAATAAATAAGGTCTGAATCAGGCCACCTTGTTCTCTCTCTGCAGCAGCAACCAAGGATAAAATGCACTGGAATCACATATGCGTCTGTCTGAATTTTAAACTCTGGCCTCCTGCCCCATGATAGTGTTGCAGATGATTTATTTTCACCTGATCCAAAGAATGAACTAGGGGGTTCTCTTCTGTATGGCCTTCTAAACAGGGAACCCCAAATTAAGAGAAAAAGTCCTATAAAGGTGATGATACCATGCCAGCAGGTCTTTCACTCAAGGGCAGACCTTCCACTACTGCAGTGTGAATCACATCCTTGTGAGCCGCACCTCTGCGGGTTTCTGCGGGTTTCTGGTGCCTCTGGGTCTCTGTTTGCATTTTGGTATCTGTGAAAGAAACCTTATGGCTCTTCCTTTTTGTCCACTCCAGATCCATAAATTACTCCTGTTCCTCAATTTAGATGAGCATTTCAGTGAGGTGAGTGATATAGGCTGAAGAAACCAAGTGCCTCAAACAAAAGACAGATGGCTGAACTCATGATTCATCAGCAATGAGCTGCAATTGGGCCATGTAGACTTTGAAGTAATTCATTACATTTGTATCTCTTTTGTAGGGGGAGGATTTTCCTCAGTGATTTGTATGACCTTGCTAAACCCAGATAGGTGGTAATTGAGCAGCAACTACTTCTTCAGAAGAAACAGAATAAAAATATTGAAAATATTGACTCACGCCTAAGGCAGTAAGCAGCACTTTGGTCTCTGACCTTTAAGCATCCTAGGGTAGTCAATAACCTGGCTGTTAGATGCTTGCCTGCCACTGATTTTGATTTGGGAGTAGTTTAACCTTGAACCAAGATCCAAGTAACCAAGGCAACAGGAAGTCGGCCTCTCCATCCAAGGACTGGGAATCCATAAATCAAGGTCCCTAATGCAAACACTGTGTGCAGGTAGAGATTTGAGAGGATAAGTGGTTTGTGAGGGATTACCTTTGGAAAAATGAATGGCTGTCCCTTGATATGTTAAAGCACAGTTCCACAGATGCTTTTTTTTTATCAATAAAGGTCAAAAGGTTACAGCTGCATGTTTTCATAGGGTTCTTTATATAGGCCCTTCAGTTTAATTAGAACCAGATGTGGAATTCATGAGGTTGTTAGCATCATTATGTACCATCTACGCATGCATATATGTTTATGTGTATTGATACATATACCTACATACGCACATTTCTTCTGCAAAAACTGTATTCATGAATAAATAATGTTGAGGCTCAAATTCAAGCACTCTGGAGTGGTAAGACCTTAGTTCTGCATATGCACAACTTCATAGTGATGTGATCCCATAAGCATAATTACCTAGTCAAATTTCCCGGTTATTCTATGGTACACTGCTTTATTCAGTGTATAACACTCACCTAATGAACAGCTATTTGGGAGTTGAATTTTCCTGTTGCTATTCAGTGTGTGACATCATATCTCATTTATTTCACATTTCATCCTTCATATGAATAGATAAATGTTTCATGAATGCTGATAATTTTATTTTTGCAGCATTGCTCTTGAGATGAAGGATTTATTATTGTTCTCATCTGCAATAGAGAAGCTGAGCAGAAAGAGATAGAAGTTGAATAGATACTATTTCAGATGCTTAATACTGGATTTGAAGTTCTGGAAAGATGTGGTGTGAGAGGGAGAGACTGCACATGACCACCAATCCATGACCTGTAATACTGACTCATTCCTATTTCTGTACTCAGATAGGTTGTTGGTTGACAGCCAGATGAACCTGAACCAGCTTGTGCCCAGGTAGCCAAGAGGGGCAACAGCATCCTCGCCTGTGTCAGCAACAGCGTGGCAGCAGGGCCAGGGCAGGGATCATGCCCCTGTACTGGGCCCTGGTAAGGCCACACTTTGAATCCTGTGCTCAGTGCTAGGCCCCTCACTACAAGAGAGGCATTGAGGTGCTGGAGTGGGTACAGAGGACAGTGATGCTGGTGAAGAGTGTGGATTACAAGTGTGATGAGGAACGCCTGAGGGACCTGGGTGGTTTAGTCTGGAGAAGAGAAGGCTCGGAGGGGACCTTATCACTCTCTAAAACTACATGACAGAAGAGGTTGTAGTGAGGTGGGAGTCAGTCTCTTCTGGTTAGGGAACAGGTGAACAATCTGGACATACGTAAGTGTATGGGACATGACAGGGTGGACCCTAAAGTGTTGAGGGAGCTAGTTGGCATCATTGTGAGGCCACTTTCAGTTATTTTTGAATGGTTGTCGTGACTGAGAGAAGATCCTGAGGACTACAAAAAACCAAATGTCAGTCTAATAAGGGCAAGAAGAAAGGCCCCACGAACAATAGGCTGGTCAGCCTCATCTCAACCCCTATGAAGTTGATGGAGCAAGTAATCCTGTAGAGCCTTTCCAAACATATGAAGGAGAAAAAAGTGATGGGGAATAGTTAGCCTAAATCTATGAAGATAAATCATGCCTGACCAATCTGATGTTGTTTATTTTGACTTTAGCAACACTTTTTCACTGTCTTCTATTAATGTTTCATATACAAACTCATAAAATACAGGCAAGATAAATGTACACTATGGTGAGCTGAAAACTGTCTGAACTGCTGGGAGCAAAAGATTATAATCAGTGTCAAAGAGTCCAGACAGAGGCCTGTCATTATTGATGCACCCTAGGGTTTGATAACGTGGTCAAGATTATCTAAAATGTTAATTAATTACCAGGGTAATGGGGTAGAGCACACTCAACAAATTTGGAAAAGATATAAAACTGAGGAGTAGTTGATATAGGTCATGCTGTCCTCTAAATGGACCTCAACAGGCTGGAGCAGTGGGCTGACAGGAACCACACAAAGTTCAATGAGGGCTAGTGGAAAGTCCTGCATCTAGAGAGGAATAACGCCTTGTACCAGCACCTGTTGGGGGCTGGCCATCTGGAAAGCAGCTTGTCAGAAAAGGCCCTGGGGTCCTGGTGGACACCAAAGTGATCATAATACAGCAATGTGCCCTTGCAGCAAGGGAGTCCAACAGCTTCCTGGGCTGCATTAGAATCATTGCCAGCATATCAAGAGAGGCAATCTTTACCCTTTATAAAGCTCTGGTGAGGCCACACTGGAACACTGTGTTGAGTTCTGGGCTCCTCAGTAAAACAGAGACATGCACATATATGAGAGAGTCCAACTTTCACTTGAGCCCAACATCTCTTTAAACATGATTGAGGGTCTGGAGCATCTCACCTATGAGAAAAGGTTGAGAACGCTGGGCCTGTTCAGCCTGGAGAAGAGAAAGCTCGGGGGGATCTTTTTCATGTGCACAAATATCTGATCGAGGAGAACAAAGATGGAGCAAGGCTCTTCTCAGTGGTGCCCAGTGACAGGAAAATAGGCAGTGGGCACTCAGACACAGGAGGTTATATCTGAACCATATATTTTTACTGTGAGGATGACCAGGCTGCACAGAGAGGTTGTAGATTCTCCCTCTCTGCAGATACTTAAAACTGGCCAGTCTAGAGAAACCTGCTGTAGCTTAAGCAGGGTAGGATGCGTTAGGAGGTCTCAAGAGGAGCCTTTCAACCTCAACTGCTCTGTGTTTTTTGAATCTTCATGTAATGCAATTGCCAGGCTCTGATGCATTTTATCTGAGGCCCAGGTGCGGATTGAGATTTGAAAAGAGAAGGAATTTATGAAGGATTATCTTTGGGAAATGAATGGCTGTCCTGGGTATGTTGAAGTCCAGCATCAGAAAGACTGAAGAAGTTTTCATAAGTTGTCAAAGACTCAACAGGTATTCTGCACCTTAGCAGACTACTGTGGTCTCATAAGAGTAGAGATACTGGTTTTTTACAAAGCAGCAGCTGCTAGGAGTTTTGTAAAATGGGCAAAAATTCCTCCAGTCTTATTGTAAAAAAAGTGACTGAAGCATTCTAGCTGGTTTTCCACCTGGTAAATTCTTATAGATATAAATACAGTATGTATACACACACATGAACTCACACAAATATTACATATAAATGGGTGGATGCACATGTAGGAGTGTTAGACAGAGATCTATTGTGTAAAATTTTGATCCAACAGTTCAAATTTGAAGTATTTACAAGCAAACAAAATGTGTTCAAACCATAAGAGATTTGAGAAACATTGTCGAGGGAGGAATCTGCCACCTCTGAGTGCATAACTTTTATTTTTCTGATATATTTGACCTCTTTGGTATATTTCTACTGCTTATATATTCTGCATTGCGATCCCTAGTTAGAAAAAAATGTGTGATAAATTGCTCTTTTTTGAAAAAAAAACTCCTGTCTCTTTGATGAGTTGTTAAGTAAATTATCATTAGGGATGGAACTCTTAAAAATATGTTTAATGTACTTTAGACAGGTAACTAAATATTGAGGCTGTTCCTGGTGCATGCTCTTTACTCAGATGAAACACCCACTGGGTCAGGTCGTTACGGAAGTATGTATGTGTGGAGAATACACAGGGAGTGACAGAGAGACAGCCCCACTAAATAGATATATGAAGCAGATCTCTCCTTATGCATGTATCAGGGTGTGTGTTTGCTTGGAGAAGAAAAAGTAGTAATGTGGAATTATTAGGTTGGCTACATTGTTTATAGATATCCATGACTGCATGTTCCTAAGAAAAATTATCAAAGCCAAATAACAATGATGATCCTTGCTGGTATCATGACCATCCTACAGACACCTACACGGGGAAATATGGAAATAAATTCATTGGCATAGTGAGAACGGCAACTGACTACTCCTTTCCAGATATTCTTCAGACATGTAACTTCATCAATATTCATCCACATTTTGTTTCTTCCCCAAGGAATTGCAGGTCCCCACTTAAAAGCAGACCAGACTTCACTTCATGGTAAAATGGAAAGTTCTGCTTGTAACATGATGACCAGAAGGAAACCAGCAGCTGTTAATAGTGTTGCAATGCCAACTCCAGTGTTATCTCTTCTACCTTCATCATCATCAACATCTGAAGCAGGTAGTGTTTTTTCCTGCCATCCTTTCTATTTCTCCCCCATCTCCTTCCTTCTGGCACTGCAGTGAACAACTCGTGCTTGTACTATTGTTCCTAATTGTATTGGTAACTGCAAACGTGCATATCTAATGTGATAATCAGGCTACAATTTTCCTAACACTTTCTTATTATGGTCCTGTCTTGGCATATTGGATCTATTTTATCCACATACCACCATTTATGAAAGGAGAACACAAGTAGGATTAACCTGTATGGCCTAGCAAGGGACTCTGAAGCAAGACTCCTGGGTTTCTTTCTCAGCCCTGTTGTTCATTTATTTGAATGTTCCCATCCCGGTAACACAACCACAAAGAATATATAATGAATAGCTAAGGAGAAGCTGAGACTTCTTTCTGCATACTTCAGTGATTTTAGCATAATATTCTGTCTTGCAAATGGGAAATTGTCTGGGGCAATGAACAGTGATTTAAAATGTATCAGAATAGATAAGTCAGAATAGCATGTTTTTCAACTTATATTTTGTGCTTCTATTTTGAATCAGATCAGAAGGGTGATAGCTTTATGCAGTCAGAAATTGAGCCAAGCCATTCAGGCATCATCATGCCTTTTCTTGGGTATGGTTAGAGAAGTTAATCTTGCATTGTGTCTTAATTTCCAGTGAATAGAGAACCCACAGTACATTTCCTTATGTGCAAGTATTAGGAGTCTCAAAGTTTTGTCAAACCTTTGATACCCCATTCACAAAATATATGTGTATCACTGAGTTATGTAATTATCACATATTTAATTATTCAACTGAATGTGTTGTTTCAGTGCACTCCTTTTGATTTTCCTCTCATTTCCTGAATGAATAGTGAAAACAATAGCCTCTATAAAGATAAATTTTTATATTAAAAAATCAGGATTCTCTGTTTCGTCTTTCATACTTTCCTAATATTTAAACTCAGGATAGATTTTCAATGCAGCAGAGAATGAAAGAACACAAATATTTTATGATCAGTTTCAAGATTAAAGTGTATGCTTGACTGCATAGTTCATTCTTTCCACTTTCAGAAGTCTAATTAAATTGTTGGTTTATCTGTAGCCCAGATGTTGAAATAATTTAGTTGAAAACTGAAAGAAACTGTGTTAATGGGAAAACAGGACAGTGCTATGGGTTTCCTGTAATTAATAGGGAGCTCTTTGAAAATTCCTCCATGCAAACCAAGTCGACAAACTGAGCCCAGCTGTTGAACAAACAGTCTTCTCTGTGCCATGTTCTGGCAAATGGCCTCAGGCAATTCTGAGAGGATGGAAAATGACAAGCAGTAAGAAGGATTTAAGTACTACGGGCATAACAAAGCTATCCAGAATAAAGTTAGGGGACTGATGGAGAACTTCTACGGCATCTGATCTACCTTGTTCAACACCACTGTGCTGGATTAGGTCCTCCAGCCTGCTCTAAGCTATTTTTGGAAATGTGTGGCTTTGGTAGAGATTTCTCTCTTTGCCTCAGAAGCTATTTCCAGGTTGTATCAATCTTGAGTGACTTCCTGGCATGGTCTGTGGCTGTTTCAATGTGTCTTTGTGAAATGAAGCCTCACTGCATCTGTGTACCCCGGGGACAGGAGAAACACTGGGCCTCCATATGCCTTATTTTAAATGTGTAAAGCTGTGTTTTAAGACTAATGTTAGTTCTTGTTTGTATGGTACAGCTAGGTGAGGTTGTTCGGAGGGTGGGAAAATGAAGGAAAAGCAGAAGCACCTGTGCCGTGTCAAGAATTTCTAGATTCTCTTCACTTTGGCCTGTATTTTGCTAAGTAGCTTCAGGCCTTCACAAAGACATTGCATGGCCATGCAGCCTGCAAGATAACAGCCTGGGGAGATAACTGTTCCCATGCAAAATCTGCCCACCTCCACGTATCCCCAGCATCTGGATCTTGTATCATAGAATCATTGAATCATAGAATAGTTAGGGTTGGAAAGGATCTTAAGGTCATCAAGTTCCAAACCACCTGCCATGGGCAGGGACACCTTCCACTATACCATGCCACCCAAGGCTCTGTCCAACCCAGCCT
The DNA here is from genome assembly GCA_017639245.1 of Myiopsitta monachus. Lineage (NCBI taxonomy): Eukaryota > Metazoa > Chordata > Aves > Psittaciformes > Psittacidae > Myiopsitta > Myiopsitta monachus. The sequence goes on along the minus strand of CM029941.1, from coordinate 3,748,331 downwards.
TGAACATCACCAGCGATGGAGCATTCACAGCTTCCCTGGGCAACCCATTCCAGTGCCTAACCACCCTTACAGTAAAGGATTTCTTCTTCAAATCCAATCGAAACTTCCCCTGTTTAAGTTTGAACCCGTTACCCCTTGTTCTATCACTATAGTCAATAATGAAGAGTCACTCCCCAGAATCCCCATAGGCCCCCTTCAGATACTGGAAGGCTGCTATGAGGTCTCCACACAGCCTTCTCTTCTCCACGCTGAACAGCCCCAACTTTCTCATCCTATCTTCATACCAAAGGTGCTCCAGCTCCCTGATCAGCCTCGTGGCCCTCCTCTGGACTTCTTCCAACAGTTCCATGTCCTTGTCATCACACACCATACTGTATCATGCCTATAGGAGCACATACCCTGTTTCATACCCCTGCATGTGTAATGTTACTACTCCCCACTTCCTCTTCAAACCCCTCTAGGTAAATTCCAATAGATAGAGCAAGACAAAAGTCTTCCTCTAAAGGCAATATTTCCATGTGCAAGTAGCACAATATGTGCAGGAAGAGAACACAGAGCTTAAAAAAAACGGAGAACAATTTGGGTACAGGGTTGGGCAGGATCTGCCTGGATAAAATGGAAAAGATTAGTACTTAGCTTTGGTTTTCAGCAGAGCAGTATATCACATGGCAATATAGGAAAATATTTTATATCAAAGATTGCTCACCAAGAGCTTCCAGATGAGTTGCTAACACCTAATGGCTCTCACTTCAATAGCGGTTTATTTTGGCAGATGTCCCTGATATTTGTCATACGCACACCTCATCAAATCTTCCCCCTGCAGACCCATCAAACTCCTTTCCATATAGTCTCCCTACACCAAATGTAGAATCAGATGTCCCTGATTCTTAAAAGTCAAAATAATATTAGGTTTCTTAATATCTCCTTTAAAAAGCCTTACTTGAAAGCATATTATTTATTTGATCCATGCATTCTGGCTATTGACAGACTATGTAAAACAACTCAAACACTTTCTAGAGCTTGAAAGTCCAGAGGCTTTTTAGGAAGAAATGCAAAAGTACTAGTACTAGCTTCTAAAAAGCTTCTGGAGAAAGTCATAAACACCCCAAAGCATTTACGAAAGAAAAATTAATGCAGTTAGCCAACATAGAACAACAGTGAACTTTTGGGTTTTTTTCTAAATGAAAATAAGTATTTCATTCCAAAAAGAAAGGGGCTGTTGTCTTGCAAAGTTTTATGAGGCCAATAATATCCAATGTGGAGTAAGACACTGAGAGTGATGCTCAGCTTATAGATTTAAATGTAAGTGTAAATCCCCACTTGTAATTGTATGCATATCAGTTAATTTGGAGAACTAGGCAGTTTGGCGGAAAATAGATGCTTATCTTTGTACTACTCAGGCACTGCCTACTCACCATCAGGCTCCACTGGACACTCACCCCAGGTGAATTAGAACTCTTGGGTGGCTCAGACACCTGTTGGATTTGGCAGGATAGGCAATAAACCTGCACCTTTTATATCCAGCATCAAGGTGTCAGGAGGATGCACATGGTCACCTTAAATTGCATTGAGTTCCCATTTTAGAAATGAAGGTCATCCTCTAACAACTGTATAGAGCAGATCTCTACTGACTGCGATGGGCTGGTAATAACTGCAGAAACAGCCAACTATAGCTAAATTCAGTAAAAACATGAAATCTTTGCAGATACTTGGCTAATGCTGCTTTTCATGTTCATTTCCTGTCCTTTGGCTTACTTTCTTTCCAATGAACATTGGGAGTAATGCCAAATCTTCTGATTTCACCATGAACCTTGCAATTTTTCCCATATTTCTGCTAGATTTCTCATCTTCAAGATTTCCACCATCAACTGAAAAATTTCAATTTTCCTTCCTGGGAAATAATTGCATCTTGAATATGTGAATTTTCAAAAAAGTCTTGAAAATGTACCCTGACAATAGCAATAAGAGGCAAAAGATGGAGAGTGAATATGAAGAGTGTGCCCAATATTTGATTTCTTTAATCTTCTGACTTGAAGCCACTCTCAAGATCTGGGGAGGACTCAAAGAAGTTGAGTATTTAGAGCTGGAAATACTGGGACTGTGTATGACAACCACCATTGAGGCCAGATGAAAATAATCCTTTGGTGTGACTGCGACTTAAGCTTTTTTTGATCAGGTGGCTGAGAAATAGCTCACTGCCACTTGCCCTTAGGGTTCTTGTATCCATACATTTTAGGGGTGACCTACTTTAGAGGAATTCTGTGCAACTGATTAGATTCTGAGCAACTTGGATATTTCATTTCCTTTCTCTTGTTCTTTGGTACCAAAATGACTGCATTCTTCTTTTCTTTTGTCCTCTGTGAATCACAAACTGCAAGTGTGTTTTATTTTTCTTTTTGGTGTGGGGAGTGGGTCACATATGGAAAATGTATTTTGTTTTTTAATTAATGAAAACCAGACTTTGGGAGGTAAGCCATCCAGGTCTTTTATTTATAAGAGAACATATGCCTGTGTTTTGTTTATGACTCACTCTTAATTCTTGCATTGTAACTTGGGTTTGTTTATGCAAGCTCTTTGCTGAATCCAAGCAATGGTGGTATGAGAGCCAATAATTTATGTCCTCCAAGAGGAGAGGCCAGTGAGTGAGGTTTGTATGCTGAATCTGTCATAGCACATAGTGAAAACAGGAGATTATACCACATGACAGCTTCTGGTTATCTGCAGAAAATTCTACAATAGCAACTTGATTTAAGCTACCACTAGCAGATTAGTCTGTTAACCATGAAGGGAGTGATAACCTCCAAATGAACCTTTCTAGAAATCTTAGCTGCTCTGGAAATTTCAAGGATTTCAAACCCAAACGACTGTTTGACAGTCAGGTGTAAATTAAGTTTGCAAGTAGATGTGGGCTGAGTTTAATTTAGTAGGATGTATTATTCTTTAAGGAAAAGAAATACTGAACTCCATCATTTCTCCTCCAACAGCACAAAACAGGTATGTTAGGAGTGGAAGGGAGCACTAGTTATTGCAACAGCAGAATTAATACATTCTGTTTCTCTCACAAAGTTAATTTTAATCTGTGAGCAAATCCTGAACTCCGAACAGATGTCATGTTCAGTAGAGGACAATCAGACAATTTAAGGAAAATGAGCAAAGTCTTGTGTCCTAAGCAAGTGACCAGGAGCCAAGACATTTTGGGTACTCTTTCCAACTCTGACAGTGCCTCACAATGTGACCTTGGCAAGAGACTTAACTACTTTGGACTTCACTCAGGTCTAGAGTAAGTGATCTGAACCAGGAGTAAGAATACTGTAGGGGCCATTAAAGTCAATTATATGACTGAGTAGTTTCAGTTAGTATCTGCAGTGATGAGAGTAAAGAAGCCCAGGTAGGGGTAATGAATTTGGCACAGGTGAAGTGACCCACAAAGCTAGTCTGTGCCCACCAGTTTCAGCAGCAAACTCTTCCATACTGTCATCCAAGATAAATATTAAAGGCTGAGATGAAAACATCAGGAATATATTCTTGAGGTATAGAAAGTTCAATAATCACAGTGGGCCAATATGACAGCTCTGCTAAACAGTCTTCCCTTCCCTCCCACTAGAGGTATAGAAATGATAAGCAAACCCGTGGTGAAACATCTCTGTAGAAAAGCTCTGTTGCTCTAGAAGTGGGGAGAGATTAAGAGAAATCTCTGAAGACTGCTTAATACTCAAAGTAGCATTTTCAAGTAGGACAGTAAAAAAGAAGGCAACAGCAATTTTTCTGGGACTGTAATAAATATTCCTTTTACTTCTTTTTAGTTGTTTTTCTATTCAGAGTAATTTCTTAAAGCCATCCCTTCTTCAGTAGTCATATTCAGCCTAATCGGCTTGAAAGTATTCAGTCTTCCTGATGCTGAAAGCATGCAAGAGAGTTTCCATTCACTGTTGTTTGACCAACCCTTTTTTCTCTCATTGGCTCCCAACAGCCAGCTCACCACTGAAGAAAAGGTTCAAGCGCCGTGAAATTGAGGCGATCCAGTGTGAAGTGCGCAAGATGTGCAACTACACCAAGATCCTGTCCACGAAGAAGAATCTGGATCATGTCAACAAGATCCTGAAAGCCAAGCGGCTGCAGAGACAATCAAAGACAGGCAATAACTTCGTCAAGAAGCGGAGAGGGCGCCCTCGGAAGCAACCCCTTTCCTTTGATGAAGACTCCAGAGATCAAATGCCAGTTCTGGAAAAATGCATTGACCTTCCCAGCAAAAGAGGTCAGAGGCCAACACTCAACCCTTTGATACTGGAGCAAGCAGCCACTCAAGACACAATCATGGCCACCATTGAGGCTGTCATACACATGGCTCGAGAGACACCACCCCTGCCACCTCCTCTTCCTCCTCCTCCTCCGCCACCTCTCCCTCTGCCCCGGACACCCCGGGTTGGGAAAAGGAAAAGCAAGACCTTGCAGGAGGAAGAGGAAGACGTGAAAGTGAAGCGGCACCGGAAAGGCAAGGGGAACGAAAATGAGGGCCTTCCATAAGGCCAGAACACCTCATAGGATAGTGGGGTGCTAGTAGCGGGGCATACCAGACTGAAGGACTGGAGAAGCACGGTCCACTTTGCCCCTGCGGCAACAACAGACTTTTTCTTTTCTTCGGCAGCCAGAACCCATTGTGGAAATCTGTGCCAGCCGGGATTCACATCTTCCTCTTCATCGCTTTTGCCTCAGCCCCCCCAAAAAGAGGGGAAAAGGCTGTGGGAAAGGTTGGGGATAAGGGGGGAGGGGGGTGTGTTTCAAAGTTGGGGATAGCATCTACTTTACACAGTTTCCAAAACTAATCAGCATCTCAGCATTGCTGTTCTCATGCCATACCTGGAGGTGAGAGGTCATCCTCGCAGAGAGCTGAACGTTGTCACTAGAGCTGCGTGCTCGACTTTGATTCTGTTTGGCGGGCCAGGTGAAACTAAGAGTAACCATACCATAGTAGAAATCACTGTAAAAAGGAAAAAAAGAAACAAAAAAAAAAAAAAAAAAAGAAAACCACAAAAAAAAAAGAAAAAAGTGTAATTTTCTCGACTGTGATCTTGGTTATAATCGGTTTGATTTTTTTTTCTTTTTTTCCCAGTTTTATATACCTACCAGGCTTTGGGCCACCATAACCCAAAATGCCTGACTCCTGCTAGAAATATATTTCTTTCTCATTTACTTGCCTAGTTACAACTAGCTGCAGTATAGGCAATAGAAAAGTAGAGCCTTACACGCGTGCACACTCATTCCGAGTGCTGTTCCAAGGAACAACAGAATATCACAGCATTTAAAATAAGGTGGACATGGATAGCACGTTTCTATAAAGCAACTTGGCATTTTCAATGGCATGTGAAAAAGAGGTCGTGCATCAACCAAGTTGTTTTCATGCTCAGAATATAAGACTAGAGAACAGCAAGACAGTTCTGGGGAATATAGTTATAGAAAACGTGAACAAAAACACCAAAAAAAAAGGATATAAAAAAGATAAAAGATCTAAAAAAAAAAATTAAACAAAACAAAAAAAAAACCAAACCAAAACAAAAACAAAAAAAAAACCAAAAAAAAAAAAAAAAAAACCAGAACGGAAAAAATTGATTAAAAAGACAGGGCCCAAACCTACCAGTTCTTGCCACCTGCAATTCCCAGTGAAAATGACGGGAATCCCAGGATCCAAATAATTTGCATTAGGTAGCAATGCCTTGATATGTTCTTTTGAAAAAAACAGATAAAGTAGATTGTCTAAAAAAGAAAAAAGAAAACAACATATTATGGAAAATAGGTTCTTTCTTGGCAATTATTTCTTAAAAAAGAAGAAGAAATAAGTGTTCTTATCTGAAAATAAAAAGTTCCAAGGGTATCACCACTGCAATTGTATTAATGCCACTTTGGACATGTTTTCCAAGTTGTGGTTGCCTTAATAAACTAAAAACAAAAAAAGAATTTTTTTTGTACATACTGTAATTATAAAGCTCTCAGTCTGCATGGATGCAAACTGTGTGTGACAAATCGTCTCTTTAAATGGTCAGTTCAAACTGTACATTTCTCATTCGAGTTGTACGTTAGCCATCAAGTTAACTTGAGCAAAATATCCGAGCTCCATTTCCACAGCCCAATTAAAAAGTTTAACTAAAACAAAGACTGAATGTGAAACTGTTCCATTGCAGTAACAATGCTTTAGAAAAGAAGCCAGTTACAGAAATTTGAAATAGGTACTTCCGATTTTATTTCATTTCCTTTTAAACCCTTCAGTACATTCAACACCTGGCATGGCAAGATGGATGTTAAAATGAGAGGGGGGAGGGAAAATTCCAGGAAGCAAGAGGGGATAGAAATTATTTAATGATTCACAAGCCAACTGCTATTCCTTTTTTTGAGAAATCTTTGAACTGGCTAATTGCCAAGAAAATTTCAAATAGCACGACACTAAAACAACACAAAACAAACAAACAAAAAACCAAGGACAAATCCAACAACAAAAAGTCCCCCCAAAAAAAAAAATTGTGTTTCTATTCTGTTATTTATTTACAGAAATTATATCAAGACTATGGTGTTAAAGGGACACTGTAAACATATAGCTCATTATATTTAGAGACTGATTTTTCTTCTGTGATAGCACCTTAGGTTATTAAAAGTGAATGCATTTGGTGTTTGGATTGGGCTGGGGGGGCTGGGAAAAGGTTGGGTTTGGGGTTTTTTTTAAAGGTTGGAACAAACATCGATATTTCCTTAAAACTGATAAGAGGGATTGCAGAATTTTGTTTCGAATTTGTTTTGCATCATTCATCATACTCATTTGTGCTTTTTGTTTTCCAATTAATGCAGCTTAGAAATAAACTGGCCGGTCGCTCATTCTGTTACAAACAATTTTGCTTTTCAGTTGTCTTGAATTAGCACAGTGTTACTAACTGAAGTTGTAGGCCTGCAACAAAAAAAAAAAAAAAAAAAAAAAAAAACAAAACCAAAACTCCTCAGGCTCCTCCCTTCTTCCTTAAAAAGCAGTGGATGAGGTTTAGTTGATTCAGAAATCTCTTTTTTTCCGTCTCTCCTTTGGGCCTGGAAATAGGTGACAGTGTCGCTTAAAATGCAAGAAAAACTATAAATTTAGTATTCCACATAGCCTGTAAGCTGAAACTAAGCCAGACAACAACATATCCTTAGTTCTACCCTCCGTGATTCTTTTATTAGCATTGAAGGACATTTCAATGTGGAGCAAGCGGAGCAAAGGTCTGAAAAGACCAAGTTCTGTCATCGAACGTCCGTCATGGCTTCAAGATGTGTCAGACCTCACAAAGTGGCAATAAGGTCTGGATTTGGAGTTCCAGATGTACTGGGATCCCACCTAGGGGAGGATCACTGGCAGGGAAAGGTTGCTGCCTCCCATGTTCCTGAGGTTTCAGAAAAAAATGCTGTTATCCTTCCAAAAAAGTACTATTCAAAATGCTGTTAGGGGCACCGCACTTAAGAACAGCATCCACTCAGAGGGTCCAACCCAATGTATGTGCCACTGAGGAAAGAAAAAAAAAAAGAGAGGTGTTTATGATCCTAGAGAAACTAAGGGTAGCATACAAGGCTTGGTAGCTGCAAGATGTCTGCATAGGATGGACTCTATCCAGATGTCCAAGGTTTGTCCAACCAGCAGCCTAGTGCAGCCAGCCGTAGCTGGCAGAAAGATTGTCTGGTTAATTTGTATGAAAGCAGGCTGAATATACTGTTAGATGGCACTCAGAATTTGTGTTCTGCATGTTGCATAGTCTATAAAGATGGTAAGCAAGTTGCTGACAGAATAATATTATAAGGCAATGTACTACATGCAGATCATAAAGGATTTAGTTTTAGGGCTTAAGGCTAAAATCCCACTCCTGCAGTTTATTACCCAACAATATTCCAGTAATGAGCTTTTTGATTTACCACCGCCACCACCACCTCTAGGAAGACTAACCAAGGAACTCTCTAAACACTCTCCACACGTTTCCATGAACTGTATAAAACTCGGGTGAAAGCCCTTTTGCTTATTAAGACCAAAAATATCTTTCAGACATCTCCACTGGGTCACAGATTCACACAACTTAGTATGCTTCAATGAAAATGTGAAAAACAAAAAAAAGACCACATGGCTGTGAGCCACATGAAACGAGGCTATGGGTTTACATCCTCTCCATGGGTCTTGTTGCATAGTTGTATTCCTCAATCCAGCATAAATTGAGGAATGGGGATAAGCGTGCAGAGAAAGAGAGGAAAAAATACACAAGCCCTTGTGTCTTCAAGAGCTTCATCCTGCCAATTTCTTGAGCCCTTCAATATCAAATTTTCTGTGAAGCACCTTACATGTTTTTAGGTAACAGTCATACAAAAAAAAAAAAAAAAAAAAAAGAGAAAAAAATAAAAAAATGCGTAACAAGGGTATCCTACAGCACGGCCCATGACTCTGCACCTGACAGCAATGTTTTGGACCATTTGTGTAGAATATTCTGTTTGTGTTATTACATTTTTTTGGGTAGCATCTGGTGCAATGAGGTGCTGGTTTGTCACTGGGGCTTCTGAGTGTTACAGCAATACAATGAGTAAACAGGAATCCCTGTTCTGTACACAAGGATTTTTCCCAACTCTTATTTTCACAGGCCCTGATTCAGGACTGCACTTAAGCACATATAAGTAGCATCCTGAAGACTAAAACGAACAACAAAAAAAGACAGGAAAAAGGAAAAAAATCCAACAACAAGATGGTTTTCTGAATCGAGAAAACAAACATCATGCCTTGCAATGCCTCTTCCTTCCATATCATCCAAAAACTGGGGTGCAGCAGTTCTGAGATAATTAGAAGCACATTTCAACAAAGAACACATATCCAAGATCTCCTTAAGATGCCTGCTTAGGTTGTATAAAACACTACTAGGAAAAAAAAAAAGAAAAAGAAAAAAAAAAAAGTAAAAACATGAAAAGAGCTGCCAATTGGACAACATGGGGAAGCAGTTCAATCCCATGTTGCTTTGTTTTACTTTTCTTTTTCTTTATTTTTTTAAGCTATTTCTTAAATAATAAATGCACATGAAGTGTTAAATATGTATATACTGTATTTCAAAAAAAATTAAAAAAAATCAAACGAATGGGGCACAAGATTGTTCTATAAGTCGTGCTGGCTAATTTTTAGTTTGTATTCATAAGTGGTTTTTAAAAGCCTTTTTTAAAGTGTAATTTGCATGTTCTACTTTGATTGTATGTAAACATATTTTAGAGCAAAAAAAATGTATTTGTATTTTATTGAATATAGAGGCAAGAAAAAAAACTTGTACATTGTTTGAAATGTTCTTTTTGTAACAGTTTTTATTCATGAAGCATTTTTGTACATTTAAAAATGGATATGGACTTGATGTTCTTTGAGGCTTAGATACATCTGGCATGCTTTAATGTCATGCTCCTTCATGATCTTAGATGTTGGTTTTTAAACATTTTTTCTAAAACAAAGCTCAGTCTTTTCGCTACCAAATCAGGTTAGCACAGTATAGAGCACTTAACAAAAAAAAAAAAAAAAAAAAAACACAAAAAAAAAAACAAACAAACAAAAAAAAACAAACAAAAAAACAAACAAAAAAAAACACACAAAAAAAATCCCACAAGCAAACAAAACACCCCCCCCCCAAAAAAAAAAGTTAATCCTATTCATATGTTATTCATTGTGTGAAATTAAAGGAATTCAATTCAGTCTAACATGAGTTGTGAATTCTTTTGTCTTATTTTCCATCTGTTTCCCATCACTAAGGAGTTTAATAGCTTTTGGGATACTAATACCATGCATTCACAAGCCCTCTTTATGGTAATGGAGAAAAACATGCTTTGGTTCTGTTCTTGTATTTATTTATTTATTTTATTTTTTAACTTTTTTTCCCCCAGAATGTCCTTGAAAGTTAAAAATGGACTGTGCCATGGGCCCCATGGACAAAAGGAGGATTCACACTTTGAGGCTGTGCTTGTCACCAAATGAACAGAAACTTCCTGGTCCAAATTGTGTCCCGCAGCCACCACTGTGGTAGTACTTGCCACCCAGGTGGGATTTCTGGCCATGAAGCAGATTGAGCATCCCTTTCCAGATCCCTGCAGAAAAGGGAGTCCCAGGGCTGGGTTATGGACAAGGAGGCCAATGTTGTCATCACTCAGCATCAGAGATGAAGGGCTGTATACCAAGGGGTATTTTCCATTCTGTGAAATCTCATGCTGCGACTGTGGGACTGAGAGCTGGTTTTAGCATGGTTCTAAGTTTCTTTTCCAAGTTGCTGCTGAGAGTGGTCAGCTGTCGTTACACAGACAGCCTCAGCATCCACAAGTTCCTTTGCAGCAGCGTCAGATTTTATCTTTTCTCTCCTCCTCAGAGAAGACCCACCGCCTTACCCAATGGCTCAGCGTCCTCCACATGGAAATTAAATCTTATTTCCTTGAGGAGGCAGTGATGCTCAGGCAGGGTAGATGGCCTAGTGTCCTCTCATGCTCTTTCCTTGTGAACGTCTGTGGGGTGGGCTGGCTTGGTGACACTAACTTAACCAACTGCAAATGTGGCTCTCCTGACTACTGTTTTCACAGCTATTGCTTTATGTTACTGTAATAGAGCTGCTGTAAAGGTCTCAATCATGATGGGTCTTTTTAATTTTTTCTCTTCCTTTCATTAACATGCGCATAACCCCAGCTTAACAGCAGTGCGAAAGAGATGACATCTTCACTCACTGTATCAGGGCCTGTGATGTATAAGCTACTGGTCTCCAAATAAACCACATTTTCACAAAAGGCCTGTGGTAAGTCTCCCTTGGAAGCATCAGTGAACTGCCAAGTTTTGGGCTTGCTGCTGCATTATCTCAGGATTGGTCTCCCCTCTCGCCGGCTCTTTTCTGAGACGTACCTCCCATCACCACTGAGCTCTTCTGTACTTTGGTGGTGTAACCCTGCAAGCATGATGTAGTGAGGCTGGGGATAGCAGCTGCGTGGGGAGAGAGAATTGGGGATGTTGGGTTTCTAACACTTGATGAAGGGCAGGCATGAGGGACTCTGTCTGAAAGGTTTTCATGTTTGCATCACTCTGATCTCTTTTTTCCACCAGACTGCTGACACCATGTGTAGTGTCAGAGCACCATACTCCTCCTCACCAGCCTCCTCCTGGGCTTGGAAGAGTTTTTGATCGTCACTCCCATCTGCCTTCTCAGGGCAAAGTCAGGTTCTTACTAGGAAGGATCTGTAACTGTTTCATCTCTGGTAACTACTCTAACACTGTCAGTTCCTATGGATGAAACCGCCTGTGATGAAAACCTTTGAAAGTCTTAGAAACAAAATCCGGGAATTTTACAAGCTCTGGTAGGTTGCAACTTTTTTTAGGTACTCTTTAATGAGGTGTTGTTCCTTCATCTCATTTTTCATGAGTTCACTATTTTCCAAATTTACTTAGAGTACTTTCATTATTAATCCCTGCCCTGAAATATTCATAGAGTCATAGAGTGGTTTGGGTTGGAAGAGGCCTTAAATATCCAGTTCCAACCCCCTGCCATAGGCGGTGACACTTTTCACAATATCAGCTTGTTCCAAGCCCCATCCGACCTGACCTAGAACAATTCCAGGGATAGGACATCACTAAAACTAATGAAAACACTGTGTGTGTTGGAAACAATTGTCATCAAAAATAATGTTCTTTTCTGATTATCATTTTATGATTTTTTTTTTTTTTAAGCATCCTTTGCTCATAGAAACACTGAAGCTCCATTCAAACTTTGCTTGGTCGCCCTCCATATTATTGGAGTTTGAACTTAGAAGAGCATTTCACACTCCATCATCAAGGTACAGGAAAGGAGATGAGCACAGTCCCTCAGGTTAAGGTGTGGTCTTAATTCAGTTTTGATTATGAAGTTTGTTCATGTTCCCTGGAATAAGGAGGCTGACCATGGTGACCTTAACTCATCCTCAGCTAGTGGAGACAAGCTTCGACCATAGCCTGGCTCTCCCTCAGGTACCATATCCCACCAGACTCCAGAGTTATCTCATGTGTTGAATTCATTTTGTGTCAAGGAAATTCTAGTTGATGGAGATGCGTGCAGCCTGTATGCAAGTTGTATGAGCTCCTGACAGCAGTACTTGCTCTTCTGTATCACAAAGCATCACATAATTTTAGAACAATTCTACTGTTACTGTCTAAGTAGAAAACATTTTCCAATTACTTTGAAGGGATCAATGACAAGACCCTACTCAAAGCCCTTCAGTACATACCATCTGGCAAGTTCTAGAAAGCAAAGGGAAACATTAGATGAGAACTTAAAAAATAAATGCTTGGTCTTTGATGAACAATTAACGAGCCACATGACAAGTGCAATGCATAGATGTTTCAGAGCTAAAAGAAAGTATATAGAAAATATATAGGGAGAGAGTACATAGAAATCACAGTGAAGTGTGGCATATCAAACAATCTATGAGGGTTTTACTGTGAGCTGCAGGAATAAGTGGTGTGAAAGCACCACAGGAGTTGTAAGAGGAGCTTAACAGAATGTTAGCACAATCATAAGTCACTTCATTGTGACAATTAACTTTCTGTATAACACAGAGCAAGACCCCCTGGTTCACATTCTCAGCTTACGCAGATCAGCACTATCAGTTTCAAATATATTAAAACATTTTGCAGGAGCAAAAAATCTGTTTTCGTTTTCGTTATGGAAACTATTCATCCCAAAGTGGCTTTTGAGTGCTGTTAGTAATACAATGTAATACAAACTACTGTTGTTTGCTGCTTTTAAGAAGCATCATATTGAGAATGTAGACCTTTGTTAAAAATCAAATGATAGGAAAATGGGTTGAGCAGCACTTGTAGCCAGGTCAGCATGGTTTTATAAGAGCTGTGGTGGAAAGAAATGGGTAAAAGAAGTGGAGAGTCTTTGAGGAATGTTGAGACATCGTTTTTGATGTAACAGGAAGGTATTTAAGTATTAGTATCTGCTTCCTCTCATGACTCTGTTGCACTCCAAAAAAATTTCCAAAGAAATTCTCCAGGTCTTGGTATTATAGAGTTCATCAGCCCTGCATAAATCAAGCTAGTAGGGAGCCTAGTGTTTCTTCTGCAGTGCTTGAAACGTATTATCTTTTATGGCATATGTTTGCCTCATAGGATTTATCCCCTTCTGAATCTCCCCTGGTCAGTGATGCAAATTTCTTGTCTGACTCCATTCCACTCCCTCACGTGCTCCTACCTGGCAGTTTTTAAGCCGTCCCAGAAGTGTTACTGGTAAATAATGCTCCAAATGAATCAATAGAAGTTTTGTCACTGACTCAGATGGAACAAAATTCTCCACTGCATCTCCTTGATTTCGCATGCCATAATGCTATCTGTGGAATCAAATAGCGCATAATGTCTTCTACTTTCCTGGCCCAATATTCTGTTTATGCAATCAGAGAACCATGACATATACCAAGCAGAACAGTTCAAAAGGGTAAACTGTTAAAGCCGCTGCAAGGCTCTGCAAGGCTCTGCAAGAAAGAGAGCACATGAAGAGCATCTGTTGGTGAGCATTTTCAGAGCATGTCACGAACACAATTAGAAAAGGGATGAAAAGTGATCTCTGAAGGAAGCAAATGATGATGTGGTAGAGCTTTAATGAAGATAATGATTAGGGAAAGCACTGCTTAGTTTTCCAGAAGACATGGGGAGTAGAAATAAAGCAGCATACTTGAAGGGGAAGCAATGAGTTCAAAAATACAAAAGGACATTCATTCAGGGGAGGAAAAGGGAAAGCGAGAGGCTGGATATAAAGATTTAGGTCATGGACAGAGTATAAAAATGGATCTTGCAACAGAAGATGGAAGAGGCAGCCCGCATGCTTCCTGTAACTTTATTGCTGTTTTCTAAGCTGACACAGAACTCATTAAACAGCTACCATCAGGGTATAGCTAATGACCATTAGTCTACAATTCTCTCTTTTTAAACTTCAGATGGATAGGTAGCTACTGCTAGAAGCAAAACTTTCTTTGCTTGAATTATTGGTATTTACAGTTTCCCAAAATCCTGGGCATGGATCAGCAAATGTCAACAAAGGCTTGATAGTAAAGATAACAGCTGTACAGAAGTCTGCTTACAAATATGGGACTTCAAAGAGATGCCCTCTCTGATATAATCGGACTTAGCTTCATTTAGTTCAAAGATATTACGGTAACACGTAGGTGCTGATGATCCTGTAGCTTCTCATGAGAAGAATTTATGCTGACTGAATGTCTACCCCAAGTATCTGAGGGTCACATACTTCCTTCTGCTATGCACCCCAGCAACTTACTTTCTCATGGGGATGCAAGGTGCTTTGTGCCCAAGAACAAGCCATTGTGCAGCCCCATTTGTTAGAGGAGGCAACTGAAGCAGTGAAAAAAATGAAGCTCATACTGTCCAAGTTGTTCATTGCTATTGGGTACTTCCATTTTGAAGGACCTGATATATACTGTGTTTTCCACGTATTTAAGAGGCCATGTGGTTAACTGAGGGGCCTCTTAGAGGCAAACTTTCCAGAATGTGGATCTTGGTGATTTTTGTGGAAGTGTGAATAAAATAAAAAATTAAGAATCTGGCTTGAGGCCAGCTACTATGTTTTTTATGAGGTACCATGAGAAGCTTTTTTGGTTTGCTGTGTTTTCAAATGGTGATTCACTACAATGTTATCTCTAGAATAGCTAGGGAGACCCTGAGAGGCGAGATCCGATCAGCCAATAATTATAGGATACTTACTTTGCTTTTTCTTCCTGAAAAACAAAGGAGATCAATGAGGCACAGCCTCTCTGGGGTTTGAATTGCTGTCACCTCAATTCAAAAAGTCACATTAGCACACACTTCTGGAAATTTGGGATGTAACATAAACAAAAACTTGCATTTATTATTTGGTTTAACCCCACTGACATTAATATGATTTAAGAACTTTGAAATTAAATAGATGATTAATTACTCTTATAAGAACAACTGACTTCTAATTCCAAAACCTAGTCTCAGTTGCCCAAACTGAACTTTCTTGAGTGCAAATAAAAATTGATCAGTTCCTGGTTTTAACAATCTCATAACGTGTTCCTAGTCCCAAGTCTCAGTTTGCCATGAGTACTGCTTGCATACATTGGAGGACTATTCGTTAGCGTTATCAAAAAAGCTGTGAATTCCTTGCAAGAAAGGTGCAATATGAACAAGAGAACATCCTTACTGAGTCTTTCATGACAGGATATTCTCTCTGAGTCAGATTCTTTCTTTATTTCTTTAAACCATGAAAAATTAGGCCTTGTCACTTACACAGCAAAGTGAAAATGAGTCTTTAAACTAGGGTGAGGGTTTCTTTGTCCTTCCTTACTGCATCCGTTTCTGTCCATCCTTCATTACCTCAAAAAATAATATGAAATCCTTTCTTTTTCAGCTTTCTATAAATAGTCCTCAAGGACATCTTTCACAATGAAGATACTAATTTCATAGTTTTTGGATTGGTCATGCATTTATATCTTTACTGATAAGGTGTCCCAAAATCTATACCTGTCTGGTTTGACTGCTTTGATATTTACATTATGCCCAAGTAAGTACATTGTGGGTGAGTACTGGAGGTGAGGCATAAACATTGTGCTCTGTCTTCCTGGGATCCAAACACTAAATGGGAAAATGAGTATTAAAACCCCGACATTGCACGAGAATCCTGAATTCCTTCTCTCTAGGTTTCTAGAAGTGCATGTGTGGGATCTTTTGAGAGTTATTGCATGCAGATAAATCCAATGGCCTTTTCCACACTCAGCCAACTTGTGTTTCTGCCTCTTTACCAGGAAGCGGTAGCTTTGAAATACCATATCAGACTAGTACATTGTGTTTCCTGCACATCCTGCTTTATTGGAGGTTAATTCCTTCTGACGCATGCAGTCTGCTGCTGCCAATTAAGTCAAATGTATTTTATGCTTTACTTTTTTGTTGCCTTACAGGCTTTTGTTGGTAAATATTTAATAAATAAAACTTGCCAAACACTGTTAAATGACATGGTCTATGATTTTGATTAAGCACCCAGACTCTAATGCATCAGAAGGGTTGAGAGAGGGAAGGAGGAAATTCTGGAACGAAACCCAGCTGGATTCCAACCACACAGTATCCACCCACAAACCACAGTGTTAATCTTTTGCTAGAGGACAGTTACAAAAGCAGAAAACGGGAACCCAGGTCAAGCACGGCATATAGAGTTGTTTCTCATGCACTGTAATATGATATTCTTTGGTAGAGAAGGATAAAAAGCAACTGCACTGGGAACCAAATGGACTTTTCCATTGCAGTCCCATCTCTTCCACCTCACATTTTCTGTCATCTTTATCGTGATTCATGATTTACTCCTAGTTTCTGTTTCCATGTCGGATCTCCAAGTAGTCTCTCTTTCAAGCTTCAAAGAGCAGCTGGAACTGCTGAGGCTCAAGATCTGATAAAAGAAAGAAGACTTACTCAGGGTCAACCGAGACATGAGGGTATCCAAAGCATGTGAATACCCATCAGGTTCTCTGAATTAGTAAGGTTTATTTTGTTATTATTCTGTGATTCTACTCAACACTAAGGTACAGCTGTGGTAGGAGACATCAGTTAAGTTCCTGGGGGAGATTATAATCTAACTGGAGAAGGGGCAGCAGCATGTCAGAAGCTGAAGAAATACAATCAAGATGATGAAGCATGCCAGCATGATCAACACTGTTCATAAGTGATACAGCTGAGTACACGTTTTCAGGTTTCTGAATGTCTCCAAAGTCCTTCTTAGAATCATAGAATCATAGAATAGTTAGGGTTGAAATGGACCTTAAGATCATCCAGTTCCAACCCCCCCGCCATGCACAGGGACACCTCACAATAAACCATGCCACCCAAGGCTCTGTCCAACCTGGCCTTGAACACCACCAGGGATGGAGCATTCACAGCTTCCCTGGGCAACCCATTCCAGTGCCTCACCACGCTTACAGTAAAGAACTTCTTCCTTATATCAAATCTAAACTTCCCCTGTTTACCTTTGAACCCGTTACCCCTTCTCCTATCACCACAGTCCCTAACGAAAAACCCTTCCCCAGCATCCTTACAGCCCCCCTTCAGATACTGGAAGGCTGCTATGAGGTCTCCACTCAGCCTTCTCTTCTCCACCATGAACAGCCCCACCTTTCACAGCCTATCTTCATACAGGAGGTGCTCCAGTCCCCTCATTATCCTCATGGCCTTTCTCTGGACTTGTTCAAACAGTTCCATCTCCTTTTTATGTTGAAGACACCAGAACTGCACACAATACTCCAAGGGAGGTCTCACGAGGGCAGAGTAGAGGGGCAGGATCACCTCCCTTGACCTGCTGGTCATGCTCCTTTTGATGCAGCCCACGATACGGTTGGCTTTCTGGGCTGTGAGGGCACACTGCTGGCTCATGTTCATTTTCTCATCGACCAGCACCCCCAAGTCCTTCTCTACAGGGCTACTCTCAACCTCTTCTCTGCCCACCCTTTATGCCTGCCTGGGATTGCTCTGACCCAGGTGCAGGACCTTGCACTTGTCATGGTTAAAATTCATAAGGTTGGCATCAGCCCACCTCACAAGCATGTCAAGGTCCCTTTGGATGGTATTCCTCCAGTGTATCAACCGAACCACACAGCTTGGTGTCATCAGCAAACTTGCTGAGGGTGCATTCAATCCCACTGTCCATGTCAGCAACAAAAATGTTGAACAAGACCAGTTCCAACACCAGCCCCTGAGCGACACCACTCGTTACTGGTCTCCAGCTGGACATTGAGCCACTGACCACAACTCTTTGTGTGTGGCCATCCAGCCAGTTCTTTATCCACAGAGTGGTCCATCTATCAAATTGATGTCTTTCCAACTTAGAGACAAGGATGTCATACGGGACAGTGTCAAGCGCATGTCAAGAAACTGAGTGTGAATCTGTCATTTCTCTTTTCTGGTGCAAGAACACAGCCAGCAAGCTGGTGTATGTACACATGGCATCAGCTGCAGCTGCTGTTACCATTCCTTCCATTGTAAAAGAAAACAGGTTTTTTTGGCTTCTTTCCACTGGAGGCTTTGACCAGGAGCTGTGGTCAGTGTGTTCATGAAGCTTTGATTAAGATAAATAAGATGTAAAGACCATGTCATTGTCCTTTTTGCAGTTAGTCATGCCTTGAGTTGCCTGGGTCTTCCCTGGCCTGCTCTGGGAGTTTAAGTGCTTGCGTTGAGATTGGAGAGTTGGCTTCAGGAGGCAGAGACTTTATAAAGCTTTTTTATTCTTAGCATCTGCTTAACCATTTGCAGCTGCCACTTTACTGCAGGCAGAGGGTAGATTGAACGGAAAAGAGAAATGGCTTTCAGGATGGATTAGTTTTGGTAAGAGTTTTCTGTGCCAAGGGCAGTGCGGAAAGAAGTAAACATTCAAGCAACAAGGATGACATCATTTATTCAGTGGAACTGACAGGGGCAATGTGAGAAGCTGTAAAAGCAGATAAGAGGACTAAGGTTTGAGGGAAAGGCATTAAAATTGAAGAAGGGAGAACTAAACAACAGTATTTCCCTTTCTGAACAGTTCTGAGTCTACACTGTGCCTATCCAGGCTGCACACATCCCACTCAAAAGTGTATACACATTAATTCGTAGAATCATAGAATCACAGACTAGTTTGGGTTGAAAGTGACCTTAAAGCTCATCCCGTTCCAGCCCCCTGCCATGAGCAGGGACACCTTCCACTAGACCAGGTTGCTCCAAGCCCTGTCCAGCCTGGCTTTGAACACTGCCAGGGATGGGGCAGCCACAGCTTCTCAGAGCAACATGTGCCAGTGCCTTAGCAGCCTCACAGGGAAGAACTTCTGCCTAAGATCTCATCTCATTCTCCCCTCTGGAAGGTTAAAGCCATTGCCCTGTCCTGTCCATACATCCCTTGTCCAAAGCCCTTCCCCAGGTTTCTTGTAGCCCCTTTAGACGCTGGAAGCTGCCCAAAGGTCTCCCCTTAAGAAGCCTTCTCTTCTCCAGGCTGAACCTGCCTAAGTCTTCCAGCCTGGCTCCAGAGCAGAGCTGCTCCAGCCCTCACAGCATCTCCGTGGCCTCCTCTGGACTCACTCCAATAGCTCCACATCCCTCTTATGTTGTTGCCCCAGAGCTGGATCAGGACTGCAAGGGGGGGTCTCCCAAAAGTGCAGCAGAGAGGGAGAATCCTCTCCCTTGAGCATGCTGGAATATCATCTGAACTCTATTCTTTGTAAGGTCTTTACTGGTTCAGAATAGAAGAAATGCTCAGCTATGCGTTTAAGAGAAAAACAAACAGCTTTGTAGGGATGTGGAACACTGAGACACTCCCTTATTAGTTAAAACCAGAGGTGGAAAGAAGTTTGGGAAAGTGGGTTGGATAAAGATACCTGAGCTTGGATTAGAAGGGAGAAGTGGCATTTTCAGAATATTGCATGTCTGGAGCATAAAGGGGTAAACAAAGGGTTTTGCACAGAACTAGACTGCAGTATTCTAGAGAATAAGGTCAGTTATTTTGCTTGTGTCTGCAGTAAGTTTCAGGTGCCTTTAAGATCAATAGAAGCTGGAAAGAGACCAGTTGGCAGATGAGGCCCAAATATGGAAAACCAAGAACAAGGATAATTCTCTAAGTCATGGACAATAATGTCACCCCCCTTGGCAGTGTATTTGGAACTACACGATCTTTAAGATCTGTTTCAACCCGTACCAGTCTGTAACTGCAATAGCTGTCATGTGTTTAACTGATTTTTGTGCAACATGATTTTTCTCATTGAAACCAGACCACTTCAGTCCCTATCTCTGCAAGTACTGATACCTCTCCTTCTGTGTGTTCTACTTGTGCCGCAGTATATGTAGTCTCTAGTTTTGTTTTCTTCTTTTGTCATGATCTTTTTTTGGTGATGGGACTTCTTTAATTTTTAGATTTTTTGGGAGCTCAATTTAGCCTTCATATTGCTTATATATTTGCACTTATATTTTCAATGCATATTTTAAGTAAAATATTACTGATATTAATATCCTATGGAAAATTGATTTCAGACCCCAGTTCTTAAACAAGCAAAAAATTTGCCCTACCAGGGGTAGCACCAATAGTAGTAATCTTGATACCTTCACTCTAACTACTAGGGCACCAGTGCCAGGTTGGACAAGGAAACCTGGTCTAGTGGAAGATGTCCCTGCCCGTGACAGGGAGGTTGGAACTAGATGAATTTTAGGGTCCCTTCCAACCCAAACTATTCTATGCTTTTACGATTTTATAACTCCATTAAAAAGCAAAGTTGGCCTGGAAGCTCCATGGACACTGATTTAGAACCCCAGCAGTATGGATTGTTTATTGCTGTCATTGATTAATGGATACATCTATCTACAGCCTCATCCAATCTCTACCCCAAAAGAAGGACAGTGATGAAGTGTTTGGATATTCACAGCCCTTGGCTGTTCTTCAAACCCAAATAGCACAGGCAGCACATTGCTGCCTTCTACAATTTATACATAGGCATTCAGTGTTCCAACTATTCATTAATTTCTAGGGGCACTAGTCACTTTTACAACATCCACTACCCACTTTCTCTCTATAAATAGCCTGCTGATTGCACTGGGAAAGATGGAAAGTGAGCATGGACAAGTGACTCTGACATGGAAAGTGACTCTGGACACATCACATGCTTGAAGCATACTTAACAAACATGACCCGCAGGCAAAGCTACTCTATTCTGCCACAGCACTGAGAAGAGGGAGCACGAGTAAACTGGTACTTCTGCAGGGAAGCTTTATCCGACATTTCATTAGAAAAGAGGTATTTTCTGTGCTTGGTCAAATTCAAAACAGATTATAAACACAGGTCATGAAAATTGCCTGCCATTATAGCTCCTGGCTTCACACAGTCTTCTTCACTCATACCTTGTGAAGCATTTTTTTTGGCAGGGTAGGTGGATGGCACCTTTTTTTTTTATTTGGGCTTTTTTTGTTTGTTTTTTCTTAAGCTAATATGAGAAAGGAGGAGGTAGGATGAGAGCTCATAGGAATCACACACTTGGTTTTCATGAGAGGTCCCCTGTCAGTTTGTAGGCTTAGAAGAAGTAGCTTTTTCTAATAGCAAAAACCTGATTTAAGGATTAATATTAAGGACACAAGCCTGCTGACCCATGGCAGTAAGAACTGTTTCCTCTAGTGAAAAGGACACACACACACTTGTGGACATGTATGTTCAGTATACAAGACAGAAAACAGACATTGTATGAAAAAGGTAATGTTGCTTCCCAAAATCTACTGAAATGCCATACTTGAAGGCCTACTTTATCAAAAAAATACCACTGGATAGAAGGACTGACTTGTGACAGTACATTGTGATAGTCTGTATATCATAATTCACATTCTGGTAACTCATGACTGTCCTTATTATCTATTGCATCCTTTCAAAGTATATATACACTTGTAGAGGATGACTTTAAAGGCTTTTGTGACCAAGATGGCAAAATAAACATTTCAGACCCAAGATAGGGCAGGTATTAAACAGTCCAAAGATTTCAGAGAAAGTTAAAACGTTTTCATATTATAGGGTTATGACTATTATTATTGCTTTCGGTTTAGGGCATGGTTTTTTTTCAATTTTCAGTTTCTATCAATTTCAGAAAGTGGAGACTCTCCAGCTTGGAGGATAAGATGTTTTTGTGCAGAGTATATGGAAATGCAAATACATAGAGACATATCAGAGTACAATCAGGGTAGAGTAGTCCAGGAGATTTTCCTTTGTAGGCAGAAGAAATGATCATCCACTGATTTTTTCCTATAGAATTAGGCTGGGGAAAGAAAGAACATTTGCTTTACAAACAGGTTTTTATTATGTAATTTATTTAATTTTTTGTGTCAATGAAAGATCCAAGAAAACTATATATTAGACGGTTTAGGATACTGGTATATCTCTTACTGAGTGGTATTTGATATTAATTTCGTTAGCTTACCTTGACTATCTGTTGTGGCTTCTTCATTATGTCTTTTATCACTGCAGTGAATATTCTTAACTGTGATTTAAAGAAATGGCAACAGATTCTGTGTTTGTTTAGATTTTATGGCCTGTTTATTGTTTCTCATTCTACTTGCTGAGGATAAATATTTGTTAATTAACCATACATAAACAAAACAAATAAACTCTGAAAATGACTATTAAAACCACCCCACTCTGTAACAGAAAATGTGCATATGCTGAATTGCAAATCACATATCTGATTATCTAGTTATATTGACAATTTTGGGGATTTTGCCTGTCATTTGTTAGGCGTATTGAGGAAAGGAGAGAAACGGTGTGCAATTCAACATGATTTTGTTCTTGCATAAAAGGGCAGGGAAAAGAATCTGGAAACCTGCTTTGACATCAGCCATCTGTAAATTCATAATTTTTTTGGTTCCCTAGGTAATTTAGTTTCAGAGAAAATGAGCATTCTCAATACTGACAAATAGTCTTGCTAAGTTTCCCCAACAAAAGTAGCTTTGCAGAAGATTTGACCTTATGGAACTCCTGTTTCCTTTGAAAAAATAGATGTACAAGCAAAAATCTTTATGATTAATTGCTAGTATTGCCACTTTTTCAGCTATTGATTCAATTAAGAACATGACAATGGTCATTTTCACAGCACTGCTATAGTTCTGTAACTGATTTATAAACTCTAGAGAGTTTGAATATGCATTTTTACAGGAAATCTTTCCCTTAGTGAAGATTTTCTGACTCTTTTCTTGTCTCTTCTACTAATTTATGCTTTACATTTTTCCATAATGTTGTCACATCCTTAAAATATAGTAGGGTGACAAGCTATATACATAGAGCCCTGGATCAAGTTCAGATTCTCCACAGTAGGATATCCATCTTTGATCTAATGACTCACACAAATTACTAACTTCCACTGAAAGGCTTCGCTCTTACAGAGTTCCTGATTTCCCATTGCACCATTATAATTGTAGAATTGAGTTTAAAAAAAGCATCACAGAAAGATTGCATGGTCCATTCCCAAGCCTGAAACAGAATAAAACCTATTATGGCATTCATGCAGATGTTTGCCTAACTTCTTACTGAAGACTTTCAAAATATCCCTGGGTAATATAGTGGAATAATAAATCCCTTAATAATATTAGACCTTCAAAAATCCTCCTGCAATTTCAGCCCATTATTACACATCCCATACCAGCAAACAAGGACAAGAGCTCTTACTTTGCTTCTTCCTCCTAACACAGTATTTTTTAAGTGTTTGAAAGTGGCTATGATGACTACTCCTGGCCTCTTTACAAATTAAATAACTCAGCTTGTTCCAATTTTTCCAGCTGTTCCAATCTCTAAAATTCAGTTATTTCTGTTACTCTTTCCTGAATTTCTTCCATTCTCTAGTTGATTCCCAGCTTCTTCCATTTGTGGTGCTCAAAACAGAAAACACAGGCCTCCAGCTGAAGTTCCAACAATGTTCATTAGGTAACCTTATTTCTTCTGCTTATGCATCCCAATAAGGTAGTGTCTTTTTTATCACCAATAATGGTGTTGATTTTGTTCAGCTTGGCATTTAGTATGAGAGAACTTTATTGCAGGGCTAAACCAATCGTTATCCATCCTGAAGTTTTATAAATGTCTTTTTTTACACAATTGTTCTTTATTCTTTTGGCTAAAGGGTATCCTTTCTTCTTCATGTCGTTACATCTTTCACATTCAGCTTGAGAAAGTTGGGGCTTAGGCTAAGAAAGTTGGGGCTGTTCAGCCTGGAGAAGATACTTCCAGTATCTGAAGGGGGGCTATAGGGATGCTGGGGAGGGACTATTCACTGGGGACTGTAATGATAAGACAAGGGGTAATGGGTCCAAACATAAGCAGGGGAAGTTTAGGTTGGATATAAGGAGGAAGTTCTTTACTGTAAGGGTGGTGAGGCACTGGAATGTGTTGCCCAGGGAAGCTGTGAATGCTCCGTCCCTGGTGGTGTTCAAGGCCAGGTTGGACAGAGCCTTGGGTGGCATGGTTTATTGTGAGGTGTCCCTGTGCATGGCGGGGGGTTGGAACTAGATGATCTTAAGGTCCTTTCCAGCCCTAAGAATTCTATGATTCTATGATTCTATAATTCTATCTAAACCTTAGGGAAACTAGCATCCTCCTTTCTTTTCAGCTTCACATCATTTTCAAGTTGAATAGGCAAACCTACCCTTCTATAACTCAGGTTGTTAATTAAAATATTACAATACTGGGCATATCTCTGCAGAACTTTATCAGCAATAAATCATTGATAACTTTTCGGTTCAGTCACATCACACGAATTTTTTTTACATCCTTAGTTGCCTTTAAAAATTGCCATGTTAGTGTCAGCAGTACAAGCTCACCTCACATCTCTCATATCCTAGTGTGTCGTAAAGGCTAAGTATAGACACATTTTAGGTCTCACAAATAGCAACTGCTTTTGAAAGGTAAGAAATTTCGGTTCATTTCACTGCTGTGGCTGTTACAAAGATGTCTTGAATTATTTTTATTGGAACATTTTCCTACTCTCATAATGAAATGTACAGCAAAGTTGGCATTACATTTCCAGTTTAACACATTATCTAAATGAGTTCTAAGAAAACCTTGTCTTCTAAGAAATCTTTTCTGCTCCTGGCCAAGGATCCTTCCTGAACAGTCCTGTTGTATGTGTTCTCCAGAAAATTTTGTGTATATGCATCATTCTCCAATAGGTATCCCTGGTCTTATTCATCTATCTTATTTGCATACTTTCGTTAACCTACCTGCTTAGTTGGTTGGGTAGTATTATTTGGTGTCTCCTGCTTAATACTCAAAAATATATATTGGTCATAGGATTTGATGTAATGTTGAATCAGTTTCATATAGTTCATGCTTTGCCATTAACAGCCCAAAGACATTATTCATAGGTGTGTAAAGGAAGATATCTTCAAACAAATCACCCTAAACATGCATTCTTTTTCCTTTGGTAGCTATCAAACAAAATCATATCAATTCAATGTTTGGCTCAAATATACCTTAGGAAACCCAGTTTTGGGGGGGAGGGGGTCCTACACTTTTTCCTTACACGTCTGCTAGTAGGCACTACTGCAGGACAATTAGTCATTCACTCAATAGCCAAATACAGCACATGGATTTGTAAACTGCTTTTCTCAAACTGTGCATTTTTTAATATGGCACCTGTGTCGTTTCTAACAATAATATTGTTCTTCCAGCAACATTAAATTTCAGCAGAGTGTGGGTAATGAGAAATTTTCAAAAGGCTCTGATTTACAAATTAATTTTTAGTCTAAACATGTTCCCTACTTAGCCAGCCCTTGCAATGATCATTTGGACTGGGGAAACAGAAGTGGCCATGTCTGAATGCCGTGCCCTTCACTTCTTAGGTGTAGATTCACATATCTATCAGTCTATCAGACTTCATCCGAGCTGGTCACATAGGCAAAGATGTGCTGTGGTTTCATTTCTACACACAATAAAACTCTCTTCCTGATAGCAGAAAAATTAAAGAGCATTTTACTTCAGCAAGAATAGTTCATGTTACCTTAGTAATTTCTGAATCATTCCTGTTTCCAGGGGGACTGTTGGTTATTTCAGATACTTTTCTTGGTTACTGTCTTCTTTTTGTTCTGTGCCCCCCCCCCCCCCCCCCCCCCAATATTCTTGCCTATTTGTACAACTGCTCTTGGCCCTCCTCCTGATGGTGATTGTGCCTAGCTCACCTTGGGTAAATAACATGAAACAGCAGTCATGGGCACCAGATGATGGTTTAAGGATTTTCTTCTACGTGCTGTCCTGCTCAGCTATACCTTCATGCTCACGTCTGCCACTAAAACTTCAGCTTAACAGTAAATGAAGCATATTTCTAAAATACTGCACATTAGTTGCATAGTTAATGTTGCAAATCCATTTTCATCATACACCTGGAAGAAATCAGTGCTATTAACTTCTTATTTTCCTCAAGCGTTAAATTTACACAAGATGGAATTATGAAATTCCTCTTCAAAAGATTCTGTAATAAATGAATAGGAAAGTGCAGTTAAAAATTTGTCTATAACAACATTTTCAGTATTTACAAAGGTCAGTCTTCACCCACAGCATGTATAGATAATTAACCACTGGAATACCTTGCTCAAGATGAAGGCAATTTTCCTCTGCCTATGGTTATTTTGTCAAGCTTTTGACAGCAGAATTTAGAGTTTGATGTTAGAATTCTTGAGTAACTTTCCACAGTCTGTGGCAAGAAGCAGATGAACCCCATTATTCTGTTTGGCCTTGAAATATATGATTATAGAAATATTACCAAAAAAAAAAATAATTGTCCAATACAATTTTTCCACTTTGTACTAAAAAAATATTGTCCAGAATGAGGATCCTGAAATGTAGGGAAGAGATGACAAGCAAGCACATAAATTTCTATACAACCACTTCCCCTCTGCATTATGAACCTGCTAGCCATTTTTCTGTCAGTCAATAGGATGTCCGTGTGCCAATAGCTTTCAGCAGAAAGGACCATTAAAAAGCTATAGTAAGTGGTTTAGTTTTTGCTGAAATAACCTAAGAAGTTGGAAACAAAGAGAATACTAATCGGCATTCTATGAGCCACCACTCTATGGACTAAACGTGCATGGTCCAGAGACATTAGACTTCCATGGACTGCAGACTATAAAGTTCAAAAGTGTCAGACCTCATAAAATCATACCTTAGTTCACCAGGAATTTCAGGGCTGCAAGTTACTTGGGCCATGTGTGATAACATACAGCTGTAACAGACAACTGCATTCATCTCTATTAGCACTGTGGATTTAACCCATTTACACTGGTTTTCCAGCCTTCTCCTTCAGTTTATTAAAGGAAGGGCTCAGCTATACAGAAATGTTAAAACTAATGTCTTTTTTCCCATGAAAATAGTAGTATCCTTAGCTAAGGCTGAGCACTACTCTGAAATAACAGAACCCCAATACCCTAATGGGAAAGCAATTAAGTGGTTTCATGAAGTATAAGACGCTTCTAAGGAAAAAATCATTGATCTCAACCACAAAAATAAACAAAATGTAGCACAAAACGAAGACATATATTTCAAATGGGGGAATAACTTCATTTTATAGAAATAAGATTGGATGAGAAATAAAGCTTTATCTAAACTATACTTTAGTGTTCTTAACACAATGTTATGACCCTGTGACACCATCTGTGGGCTGCTTTATGAGTTCATGCATCTCCTCATTAGTTCTGGAGGAAATTCAATAAGAGTGCAAGCTTCCAATGGGCAAAAATCACACCCAGGGACAGCTAAGGCATAGAAACACAGAATCCATGTAACCTGCTGGACGTGTGGACACATTGGTGTTTACACTAGCAAGGGTATTTTGAACACAGCTCAGGAAGTCTATATAGAAACAGTCATTAATAAAAATAAATCAGGAACATAAACCAGCAATTTGATGTGAACCATGTGCTGACCCTGGCCCGTGCTGCTGCTTGCTGTTTCAGAGTCCAAGGCTATGGCTGCTGAGCTGCATGTGGCTCTTCACTGCTCAGCATGGGGCATTCACTCAGGTCTGAGCAGTCAGTGTTTCAGTCACTGCCTGGAGGAAAACCAAGCAGTCTTGAGGAAAGATTCAAAGAGACAGCCTGAGACATACAGAGGGGGTCAGGAGGGTGGCAGTGAGCAATACTGATGGAGCCAGATGGAGCAAAGCCTGCAGCAGAATGATAATGCCGTATCTCCAGGACAATGGGAACTGCCATCCAGCCAGGTACTTTGCAACCACTGGACTTAGAAACCCAGTGGCAAGCTATATTGGAGAGAGAAACACATACACCTCGTGTTTCATGCTCCGAGATTCAGCCAGTTTTCATGTCAGTAGAATTAACATTGGCATGAAATGAGCTGTTCAGACACAGAAAAGGAGTGTGGGTCTGGAGTGGTCCTCCTAAACCTCCATGCAGGACTTGGTTCAGCCAAGTCAACACATATGCGCACCAGGGGTGTGAAACATAACCGGCTTGGTACGCCTGACTTGGAAAAACAGCTAATTAAAAGCATGCACTTTATTTAGCTTGTGCTTTAAACTGTGCGTAACTGCTTGGCTGCGTGGTGGGCTCGGTGGTGTCAGGAGTTGCAGTATTTCCTGCAGAGGTCCTGCGTCATGTGCCTGGAATGGCTATGCGATTTCTCTAGGCTTCTTACCTGGAAGGGTCTCTCCTCTCCACCACTCCAGAGCAAGCGGTATGGCTGGGGCTGAAACACATCTGCAGGCTAGCATGGAAGAAAGTTTGTTCGGTTTCTTCCCTCTGTCCTAAGGAAAAGTCCATTGCTCTCTAGAGCTGTCACTCAGGCACTTTACAGCAGCATTAAATCTACACTTTAAAAAGAGTGATAAGACAGAAATCGGAATTTTAGCATGTAGTAAGGGTTTGGGGTTTTGTAATAATTGCCTTCACAGCATCTGTTATTGCCACCCTGTCACCCAGTCTCTCTGCCTTCATGGGTCTTCCCACCTCCACCTCCAGGCTGTGCC
This sequence comes from Myiopsitta monachus, assembly GCA_017639245.1. NCBI lineage: Eukaryota > Metazoa > Chordata > Aves > Psittaciformes > Psittacidae > Myiopsitta > Myiopsitta monachus. Next base: position 3,719,834 of record CM029941.1, on the reverse strand, counting down.
TTTGAGCAATGTCCCCTGCAAGGGTCTTCAGCCCTCCGCAGTTGTAGAAGCCACAGCTAGGTGGTCCTGATGGTCCTGATGGGGTGCTGCCCACAGCGTAAACACTGCAGACCATGCAGTGGTGCTGATCAGCCATGTGCTCCCAGGGGTGATTTTCTGTAATATTTCTGTTTCTCCACTGTGTCCAAAGTATCTTCAAAGTTTATAATCACCAGCATAGTAGTGAGCTCTCAGAATGGAAGTGAGATTTATAGCACAGACATTTTAGGGGGAAGACTGGGATGGAGAAAGATCTCCTGAGTCGTCACTGAAGGACATATCCCAGTGCCAGGGACTAAAGGGTTGGAGTCTTAGGAAGAGGACAAAATGTTCAATTTACACCATCCCAACTATCATCAACCCGGAACACCAATAAAGGCAGTCACCTCAGCTACCTTATCAGAGAGACCCTTTGGCACACAATAAGATGTTTTCTGTTACCAGTGTGACATCTAAGTTGCTTTGTTGGCATTCCTGTCTTCCCACTTACACCTCTGGGATTTGAGTTTTGCAAAGGATTGTTGAAGCAAAAAATTGATTATCTCTTCTTTCTCATATTGCATATTTGAAAATTTTAATCATTAACATGAGGTGTCTCTGAACATATGAAAGCCGGTCCATAACAAAAATAACGTAAACACTTCTGAAAGTTTCAGCAATGACTATTTTCTCAGTGCTGCATTCGATTAAAATAGAAATTCAAATGACTTGCCTCTGTTCTATTGAGAGCCTACAACTATACAGAGGCACAGTGAGTAAATTGTGTGATTATTGTTTTGCCCAGAGAAATTTTCTCTGTTAAGATGAGATATTAAAGTCAGGGCCTGCTGTGCAGAAAACATGTTGAAGTAAGCCAAACTTTCTGCTGTTCTGCTGTGGTTTGAACTATTTCCCTGCAATATTGTCATTCTAGCTGTGATTGGTAGCTGACAGGAAAGAAACACTGCCTACAGAATTTTTTTGGGGAAAAAGTTTTAAGTTTTATTAGGTACAGCAATAAAAGTAGAATTTTACTAAGAAAAAAACCCTTTTGGTCGCTGCTTCACCGAATATTCAAATTTGGGGATTTCTGTTTGTAAAAAGTGCCGAACTGGCACTGCAGTCAGTTCGTCATGGCTCCTGAAATATATTTGTACCCAATGCATGTGTTGATAGAGAGGGTCTCATTCTGCAAGGCAGAAGACTGGGAGAGGCACTTCCCTTGGTCTGAGGACCTGGGGACGGGGATGGATGGAGATGGTAACAAGTCACACAAAGCTGTGTTTCTTGCATAGTGATGTGGCTGGGCAATGGATGCTGAGAGTGAAACAGGAAATGGTAATGAAATGAGTGAGCATCATGCATAATTCATGAGTTGAAACAAACCTCTGTACCAGACAAGATCACCCATTGAATTTTTCTTCAATGGATCATTGCTTGTTTACACCAAGCAAGATCCATCTCACTCCATACTGTCTGAAGAGGAATAGCACCAGCCTTTCTTACATTATTCTGAAACAATACACTGATCTTTCTTTTAGTAGCAAGTAGCCAATTTGGGTTACCGAGCCCAGTCAATCCCTACTTCTTCTAAGGATGGCAGTAGAGAAGCTAATTACCACTTACTCCACAAGTGTAGGTTCATTGTTAGCTAGGGACCAGGATGAGACCTCTATTCACTCCCCAATATACTATGTTCAAGGACCAACCAGACTGACATTAGTTGGTACTGACTTAACAGGCCTGGAACCAAAGCAGTGTTAATGTTGGGGAAATGAAGTGGGGGGGAATATCCCACTGCTCGTTAGAGAGGCCTGGTGTGGTTCACTGCCCCAGCTCCCTCTCCAAAGAGAAACTTTTTATAGCTTGAAGAGGGAAGAAGGAGAAAAAGAACCATATAAAATGTGGACTAGAAAGAAACACCATGATTTTATTCTAATGACAAAGTGAAAAGTCCAGTTCTGATCCCCCAAACTTTTGGACTTCAATTATCCAAAGTTTCAGTTTCACATTAAAATAAACTTATTTCCTTTCATCTTTTTTCCCCTAATCCTTTTTACCGGGGGGGGGGGGGGGGGGGGAAGAAGAAGATTCAGCAATCCTATTTGTGTTTGGAGTCACCAGTGTCAACTGAAATCCAAGTCCAAAGTGATCTCATTAGAGACATCCAGCATGGAGCACAGAGTGGAGAGATGAAACCTCACATAAAAAAAGCATCACCAAGCTGATACACCAGAAGGAAGCATTTTAGAGGAGAAAGAAAGAAAGCAACAACAATATCTTCAACATGCCCTCCTGCCATGAAGCTTTACCAGGGAGCAGATTCCCTGATGTGAGCCAGTCTTGCCATAATGCAGTCAGGTGGGGGAAACTGAGTGTAGTGGAAAATAGCTGAGCTGTTAGCTAGCAGCATTTACTTTATTTTGCTTTCCCCAGGCAAAGAAAATAAATATTTTCTCATATTAGATCATGAATGTTACACATTTATCATCTGCTTTCTGCTTGCTATTTATCTTTTTCCTTTGTGCTCTGTTTGGGGTAAGAAAAGATTTCAAATCTGCGAGTCTACATTCACTTTCATGTTTCTGTTGTCTTGTTTTATTTTCATTAATGTGTGTTCTTTAAAAGTTTCGAGGGCTAAAGGGCCAAGTCTCCTGTTGGGGCATGCTCACAGAGGCTAATGTAAATGCAGCGCAATGAATCGTTGCCTCTGGTTTACACTAGCAGGGGATTTGGCCCTTTCTACTTGAACAGCCTGTTAAGTGCTGGATTTCAGGATCAAGCAGGAAGGTGTTGTAAAGGTTTCAGTAGGCTTCAGAGGTTTGTTGGGAAGTGGCAGGTGAGGGAAGTGAGGGGGTGTTTTCTGTGCTGATGAAAGATGCCTCACTGCCAGCTCACCGGACCTTGAAGACTTGATTTTACCCAAAGAACATGCAGGGACTGATGAAAGGAAGAACCATGATCATTCCCACCAGTCTGCCTGGCTTTGTCAGACCCCTCCCAAAGTGCTCTCAGCCCTGAACTCAGCCATTACATGGGGAAGAATCACTTGGCCTCCACATTTATTCTCCTCTGGTCTCTTGTATAAAGGCAGGCAGGCAATGGGTCAGCTCTTGGTGGTGTTTTTTTTTGTGATGTAACATCTGCCCAATGATTGATGAATGGAGAAAGTCAATGTCTCCTGAGGAGTTTTCACTTCAGAGCCATCTCACAGTCATAGGTGATGGCAACATATCCCTGGTAATATCCTGACACAGTCAGATAGAGCTGGAGGTTGGGCAGACTTCTTCTGACCCTGAGCAATACCAGCTCTGGTACAACATTTGTGTCACCATCAGTGTTCTCACAACCAACCAAGTGTCCTAGCTTCTCCTAGGGCCTCCAGGGAGAATTCAGGGATGCCTACAGAAAGTACTATGGCTTTACTTTGGTTTGAAAAAGCAGAAGATACTGACCATTGGGAGTAAAATCCAAATATAATCACAAGCTGACTACCTGCAAAATCTCCTTCTTTCAGGAAGTGGAAAGCATTGAGTTCCCTATCAAAGTGTTTATGCTGGTCCAGTAGTTGGTGAGAACAGTGGTGAGAGACTAAAAATCAAAACCTGTGTTTTCACTGATCTCTTTTTCACCTCAAAAATTAAGGACCTATCATGGTGTTTTTAAGCATAGATGAAACCTGAATTTAGAATCCCAGAAACAAACAAAGAAGAAACCATTAAAAATAAGTTCCACTAATGGAAGTCTAGGTCTAGGACAGATAGAGTTTCCTTTTGCTGATCACTGTATATAGCTGTCTGTGATGTTCCTTGCATTAATAGGTTTGTAGAAAGTCTTCAAAGTGGTAAGAAGTGATGTAATTTCTGAACCTCAGAAAATGTATGTTTGATTCCATTAACCAAACTCACTCTCTGAGCACATGCATTCATTACAGAAATATTAAAGGGATATTCAAGAGCCATTAGGAATACCACCTACTTATCAGCACACCATGTCTTCTTTAAGGTGACAATTATTTGCGTCTTCTTTATTTGGGACTATATATATGTGCCTCAAAAGGGAAGACATTCAGGTCCAGGTCATACTTCAGCCTTGCTTAAAAGCTGTAACAGCCAACATACTACATGTTGGTATATAGGTACTGCACATACTGACAGCCTTGCAAAAGTTCGGGGAGAAGCTTGTGTGACAGCTGGCTTTATCTAGTCACATTTGACTCATTTCATAACAACTTAAAAGCCTTATGTTGAAATATTTGCAAGCAAACTCCTTGGTCTGTTAAAACTAGTTAAAGATAGTGGCTGAAAGCTGAAGGAATCGCTTGCTCAGTAGCTGAAAAAAAAACCCTTTGAAAATGGGCACATTTCATGGTTCGTGATGTATCAGGTTGCAACCTTACATACATACTTCTTCCAGCTGAAAGCACAGGCTGGGTGCTGCCCTCCTTTATCTCCTGGAGGCAGAATTATATGGCACAGCTGGACCTGGGATCTCCCTGGCAAACAACAAGGCCACACACACAACTGCCTCCAGCACTGGGGGAAAGCCTCCATGCTTGGGTTTCTTCATGTGTTAAATTAAACCAGCGCTGTCCTGACTTCTTTACTTTCTTGTTATAACTAAATCCTGCACGGATGCCTCTACGCCAGCCACAGTTTGGAAAGTGTCATATCTGAGATGTAATGCTGCTGCACTGTTGAAATAGAAGGGGAACTGCCAAATTGTATTACATGACGGTGCCTCTGTAGGTCCCACTGGCACGGGAGTGTGCCAAGGCAGCAGCCTCAAGTCTTCTCTTCACACGCTTCGTGAAGGCAGATCACTGTGGGAATGGCAAGTGTTGAGTGCTGTTGCAGTACACAGAGTGGGATCCCTCTGTCATGGAAGGGGCCAGAGGAAAAAATCTCAATCTTCAGCAAGTAAATAACTAAAATAAAAAAGACCACATTACAGCCTCCTGTCAGGATGTTCTTCTTGCCTTTGTTTGCAAACTGCAGGCATCTTTACTGTTAGTTTTCTCCTTAGAGATGATACCCGAGGACCTAAATGTGTCAAAATAGATGCCTGGAAAATTTGCAGGCAGCTTCAGGACACTGCCTTATATTCAATCCAGGCCTTTCTAATAAGTTGGTTCTTCTGGAAAGAATAAAGCTAAAGCTACCTCAACAACAGCAAAAAATGTCACTGTCAATAAACCAAAAGGAATGTGATGGAAGCTCCACGTCATTCTTTGGATTTTTGACGTACTGAAAGCTTTTGCAGAGCAATAACTACTCGCTATTTCCCTCAAGCCTCACAAAAATAGGTTAACAAAGACATAAAGAATTAAAAAAAAAAAAAAAAAGAAAGAAAAGAAGCAGATAGTATCATCATCATATCTTCTGGTTAGGAGTCAGTAAGGCTTACATTCCATTTAACCTTTTACATATGATACAAGGAAAAATTTGAATGGTACCCAAACAGAGCAAGACTTTTGCTCTCTTAGCTGCAAAGCCAGTACTAAAAATAAATTACTGAGGAGAATGCCAGAGTACACCCATTGGCCTGATTTGCCTCCTTGCACCCACTGGGATGGAGGTGTTGTCATGGTTTAAGCCCAGCAATAAATTAGCCACACAGTTCGCTCACTCACTGCACCCACTTTTTTCTGTTCCCCCCACTCCCGGGGGTATGGGGAGGAGAATCAAAAGAATGTAACTCCCACAGGTTGAGATAACAACAGTCCAGTAAAGAAGGTATAACATAAACCACTACTGCTACCACCAATAATAATAATGACAAGGGAAACAACAAGGGAAGAGAATACAACCGCTCACCACCCTCCCACCAATACCCAGCCTAACGCAGCAGTGAACTAGCCCTTCCAGGTTCCTGCCCCTAGTTTATATACTGGGCATGACGTGCTGTGGTATGGAATACCTCTTTGGTTAGTCTGTGTCAGGTGTCCTGTCTCTGCCTCCTCCTTGCTTCTCCTCCTCCCTGTCAGAGCATGAGACTCAGAAAGTCCTTGGTCTGAGTAAACATTACTTAGTAACAACTAAAAACATTGGTGTTACCAGCACTGTTCCCAGGCTGAAAGTCAAAAACACACCACTGCGCCAGCTACTAAGAAGGAGAAAAATGACTGCTACTGCTGAACCCAGGATAGGTGTACGGATGGCAGACATAAAGATTTCTCAATTTCTATACTATAAATATATAAAACCATTTCTACACCATGCAACTCCCACCCATATTCTAGAGAAATATTTCTTCTTGGAAGTCACATAAGATTCAAAGCTTTTATAGATTTTTCACGCTTCTTTGCACTTTTTTGGGAATGTGGAAGAAACCAAAGCCACTTATGGCTCTTCAATCTAGGCCATCAATGTTATGTTAGAGGTGCACTGGAGCCATTTTAACTTACAAAATTGTTTATAAGTTTCCCTGAGAAACCTTTCACTAGTAGAAGATAAAGATAAATCTACTGCTACCAGCAGGATGCCTCCTTCCTCTTTAGTTGAAGGTAAGACCAGAGAAGTGTATCAATCTTATCTTCTTCTAAATACGCACATACATATACACTTCAGCTGAAAAACACTTGGTTTCAGAGAACGGAAATGTTTTTGTTGCTATCTGAACAAGTAACATTAAAAACCCCCTTGCAATAACATATTTACCAGTCTTCAGTTTTAGCATGTCTAGCTTCTTGAATTGGAGGTCAGATATCTCTACCTGGAGGAAAACATATATTGAAACTGTTTCATTTGGCTAGTCCACCACACCTTTTGGGAACTTCCTGCCCCTTGTTTTTGAGAAACATTGTGAGCATCAGGAGTGCTGCTCCCCTTGGCTGTGGCCCAATAACCAGCCAGAACAACCATGATAAAACCAAGGATCAGAGACCAAGAGTACTCTCAGAAAAAAAGCTTTCCAGGGCATATTCCCCTTCTGCCTCTTCTCTTATGGCCCTCACCTCTTACCCTGTCCATACACTGGGCTCTGTTGGGAGAGAAGAAATCTGTTTCGCCTGGAAGCAGACATAATCCCCAAATCACCCTCAGTCACAGACAATAGCCCTTTCCCCTGGTCTTCAGCCATCTCCTTTGCTAGTCTGGACCAGTCCAAACAGTAGCCGGAGAGAGAAGCTTTGTCTGCTTTCTGCTGCTGAAGAAAAAAGCCTCGTAAGCATTTAATACCAGCTCCAGTTCCTAGTGTGGTGCCTACCAGTCTGACTCTACACATTTCTTCTACGTGTTCATGTTGAAGTGTTGCCTGCTCCTTCTAGAAGATCTTTAACAGCACCATAGAGATTGCTTCCCTTGAGCACAACTCTTCTTCTACCACTGCTGCCTTTTAAACAATAACTTTAAATCTCCTGATCTTTTTATTTCCACTAAGGGTCCCATGTTTGTACTCCTATATAGAGGTTTTGTTGGTTTGGTTTTTTTTTGTTTATATATGCATATATATATATATATATATATATATCAAAAAAAAAAAAAAGATTTTTACTGTTTCCTTTAGTTTTTTTTATTAAAAAGCTTCTAATGTGTTGTGCTAAAGGTGGGTGGCTTTAAAAAAGGCTGGTTTCATTTGGTTTTTATTGTGTTTAAAATGTGGTTCCATTTATTGTGCTAAACGCTTGGCAGCCTTTGTCACGCCATGTCTCATGAAGGCACTTGGAAAAGAGCACACGCATAGAAAGCTGCATCAATTTTCCCCCTGAACAAGATAGGCAGGAGATCATGAAAGCTTTGTTTCTTCAGCTGGCAGTTAATCCTTCCAAACTTGGCCTTCTTTCTGAAATTAACTCATCGAATAATGGACATGCTCCATTAAAATGATGAAGATAAAAACTTTGCCAGTGCCTGACCTGACTTAGTAAGAAAACCATCCTACTCACAGGCCAAAAGAACACACTTCAGCTGTGACAAAGGATCTGTGTAATTTAGAGCCAAGACTTCCCTCCTATTTGTTTCCATGCTTTGGTATTCTTTGACTGTCCACATTTCTCTTTGTACTTATGAAATGGGTCCTGTAAGTCTGGTAGAAAGACTAAAAATAAAAAAAAATAAAAAAAAAAAAATGAAGAAGAAGAGAAGGAAAAAGAAAAGGAAGTCTTGCAAAAATTTCCAGATAGATTTTGCTTCATCTATCTTAAGGCATGTATGCTTTTCATGTATATTGGTATTCTTAAGATTTTAATTTACTGACAGTTGGAGCTTCTATTACAGATCCAGACAGGGAGTCAAGTTCACTTATGTTTGGTTCCTAGCTCTGTGACTGACTTAATGCATATTATGAGGCAAGACACTTATTCCTTGATATCCACCCAAAAAGCCAAGAATAGCGCTTGTTCATGTCTCCTAGGAGCTGCAAAGCAAAATTAGTTAATACCTGTCAGAAAGCATTATTACTGGCAAGCTACTGAGGTGAGACACAAGTATATACCAAAATGTCACACTCAGTCCACATTCAAGAAAACCCAACCCACACTTCAGGATAAAACAAGTTGGGTTTGCGGTTTTTTTTTGGTGGCATTTTTTTTTTTTTTGTGTGTGTGTTTGTTGCCTTTTTTTTTTTTTTTTTTTTTCCCCTGACTGGAAACAGAAATAACCTGAAAAGTACTTTGGCAAACCTCAACCTTTTTTCTGGGACATTATTGTTGTCTCAGACCATACTCTTCAGGCTGCTTCTTGGAACAAACATGAAAAAACCTTCTTTCTTGTTAATTTAAGAAAGGAAAGATGGGCCTGATACATACATTCAACTGTTCTTGAAGAGAAGCCATGTATTAGTGCAATGACCTGTGAGACCATTTTCTGCCTAGGAGATATTCTGACTTTCCTCATGGCCATAGAAAATTGAAAACTCCTTAAAACTAAGGAAACTGTGGCTGTGGTCCAGGTTGGCAGGGAAAGCAAAGAAAGATGCTACTCATATTACTCACACATTGCTTCTGCCTGTGAGCCCATAAAGGCTGGGAGCTGCAAGGAGAGAAAATCAAATAATGGAAGAAAAATAATAGCCCATGAATTATAATAACCCTGAATACCAAAAGTCAGATAAAGCAGATATCTTGCTAGGTACCTACAGGCAGAGGAGTGTCCTCTGGTTTAATTTTGTCTGGTTTTATGCACTCTAAGGCCATAAAGGAGGATTATCTCATCAAGTCTGACCTCTGGCATAACACAGGCAATAAAAAAATGTATTCAGTTACTGCTGCATGGAGTCTAATAATTTGTGTTTGACTAACATAGTTCTTTCAGTAGAGCAGCCTTTCTTTGCCTTAAAGATTCAGTACTGGGGGAGTCTACTTGTCTTCTGAACAGGCAACAAACTCACATCTTGGCCAGTATTCAGGATGGAAGAAGTGCTCAGTTACATCTGCTTCTCCATGGACAACCCATATGATATAGAGTGGAAGTATAGTGCCCACTATTGGTGAATCTCTCTTTGTAGGTGATATAAGCTTCATAGTTTCATGTTTAAGGTAGCATGAACTAATGTAGCAATTAAGGAGTGAACCTTATCCTTTGCTGCCTTTATGGCACCTCTTCCACATGCCAACGCAGGAATCGTGCAACCACACACTGAACAGGTTAGGGAGCTGATTAAATGCTTCGGGTTTTGTTGGCTGGGTTGTACAGCCTGAGTAGGAATAAATGACGGGAGATATGACTATCTCCTTCAGTAACAGTGCTGGTTTATGCCGGTTTAGACTGGCATATGTGAACCTGTTGTTTTGCATCGTTTGGCCATTTCTAATGGTTTCAGGACTTTTGCAGCTGAGTGACGCAAAGAGGCTGAATCTCAAGAGACAATGCTACCCAGTGTTCATAAAGTATTACACTGAAGGGAAGTTCTATCCAATATTAAGCATTATTTATAATATTTGGCATACCAATCAATCAATCAATATATAAAATATCCTGTATGTTTTTATGAAAAACCAGCATTGTTTAGTCAAAATGATAGTGATACAAACCAAAATGATAATTCGTACAATTGCTGAAAATTCACTCTATTTTTTTGCATAATTTAAAACTGAGTATAATTCTTCCTCTCTCCACTTGTGGGGCTTATGCAGTGGTGTGTTCTCAAATGTGTAATAGCCACATTTCCATGATATTCATAATTCATGCCATGAAAATGGCCTGGAGAAATAAAAACTTCCCGCCTCATCAGATCCCTCTGAATAAAAAAATTTTTAGGCTACCCCGTGCTGAAAGTAGAGCTATTGCCTCCATTTTCTCTCGCAGATACAGCCTAAGGCAAAACAATACAAGTGTCAAACTTCATGTTCTTGTAGCATTAAAAAAGGCAAGGAAAGAAAAGATGAAGATAAGGTAAACCCAGTGCTTCTTTGGCATCCAGGAGAGGCAGAAAATCAAAATCACAACCTATGGCAGCACAGTGAACAAGAAAGTATGCCCCACCCTGTATTACCCTTTCTACAATATTTCTAAAATACATTTTAATTAATAATTAGTTTCTATAATAAAGTGTCTTCAGATCACTCTTGTGACATTACAAAGACATTTCACTGCTCCACCTCACAAGCTAACTGATCACAAGAAGTATGTCTTGTCTTGCATCTAATCTGCATTTCTCATCTGCATTTAATCATACAGAACTCAAAGTTTTAATCAGATTTAAACTAGCCATCTCAGTTCCTTCTTCCATTGATAAGGAGAGATACCTAGTCCTTTTTCCCATGCTACTTACCTACCTCAGGTAACTGCAACTGCATCTGTGCCCACACCCTATCTCAGGCTATTTATCTGAAGCTATTTGCTATAGGAGATGATAATTCAGATATCTCAGATTAGACACATAATCTATTAAATGGCTAAAGTTAGATGAAACTAATCCCATTTGATGAGATTAATAATAACTTTAACCATGTACAAAAGCTTCACCCAGAATTCATCAATACTGTTGGGAACTATATGATAGGTTTGGTATCAGGCTATCACAGAGAAGGATTTGGGGATTTTTTTTTTTTTTTTTTCAGAAGTCTTTCGTTTGTATTTTTATTCATTTGTTATCTAGTTTGCCAAAATATAAGGGTTAAATTATTCTTAATAACTATTATTCATAGTGATGTTAATAATAATGACAACAATGACAATATTTTCTTTACCTTTGTTCATGGATTTGAAGAATATAAATTAAGCACCAGGGAAAGTGCCCTTCCAGAACACAGAATGACATTTTTCAGCCCTAAGACAAGAATCTTAATTACAAGATTAAAATTCTATAGAACTTTATAGGAAAAGATATTGATCCAATGATGCTGCCAATCCCTAAATAAAGTGCCTGATCTACTTTGTCCAAGAAATACTGCCTTCATGATTTAACATGTCACTAATTCTTCCTGTCTCTTTTTTCTGTTCTGAAAGGTTGATTTTAAAGGATTTCTGTTTCTGTGTTGAACTGGTAACTTTCCTTTATAGCTTATGAAGATCTTTGGGAATGTGGGATGAAAATAATGTTATTTTAGCTTTTATTTATTACTATTATTAATCTGATGTGGCATCAAAAATGATAGATGAGTGTTAAAGACAGACTGGGAAATTGATTAAAAATGTTTCTTAGCTTACCTGTATTACTATTGAGTGATTTCTGTTGAAGCATTATTCTATGTTACACAGAATCATAGAATAGTTAGGGTTGGAAAGGAACTTAAGATCATCTAGTTCCAACACCACTGCCATGGGCGGGGACGCCTTACACTAAACCACACCACCCAAGGCTCTGTCCAACCTGGCCTTGAACACCACCAGAGATGGAGCATTCACAGCTTCCCTGGGCAACCCATTCCAGTGCCTCACCACCCTCGCAATAAAGAACTTCTTCCTCATATCCAGTCTAAACTTCCCCTGCTTATGTTTGAACCTGTTACCTCTTGTCCTATCACTAGAGTCCCTAATGAACAGTCCCTCCCCAGAATCCCTATAACCCCCCTTCAGATACTGGAAGGCTGCTATGAGGTCTTCACTCAGCCTTCTCCACAATGAACAGCCCCACCTTTCCCAGCCTGTCTTCATACGGGAGGTGCTCCAGCCCCCTGATCATCCTCGTGGCCTCCTCTGGACTTGTTCAAACAGTTCCATGTCCCTTTTATGTTGAGGACACCAGAACTGCACACAATTCTCCAAGTGAGGTCTCACGAGAGCAGAGTAGAGGGGCAGGATCACCTCCCTCGACCTGCTGGTCATGCTCCTTTGGATGCAGCCCAGGATACCATTGGCTTTCTGGGCTGCGAATGCACACTGCAATCGACTCATGTTCATTTTCCCATCAACCAACACCCCCAAGTCCCTCTCTGCAGGGCTGCTCTGAATCTCTTCTCTGCCCAACCTGGAGCTGTGCCTGGGATTGCTCCAACCCAGGTGTAGGACCTTGCACTTGTCATGGTTAAACTTCATCAGGTTGGCATCAGCCCACTTCACAAGAGTGTCAAGGTCCCTCTAGATGACATTTCTTCCCCCCAGTGTATCAACCAAACCACACAGCTTGGTGTCATCAGCAAACTTGCTGAGGGCGCACTCAATCCCACTGTCCATATTATCAACAAAGATGTTGAAAAGCCATCAACCATCTGAATACAGCTTTTCTTGGAAGAGGTATGTATTGCTTATCCGGTTGTTACAGGTAAAGACTGATGTTGCAGGGCTTTAAAAGGGATCCAAATCCTGCCTGTGTCATGCCATGTTCATCCATCACCTTTCCCTGCTAATGCAAGCTGGCAGGAGTCATCCTCAAACATGTCACTTCTCCTGACACTTGGATGTCAGTGGGATTTCCAGTGCTCAATCGATCACTCCCTCTGGAGCCTCAGTGCACCCATTCTACTGGGTTGTGGGTGCTCTATGTTCCTTTTGGACTTGATGAGCTCTGACACCGATCGTCTTGGTAGAGAGCCGTTTCAAACAATACCAGAAGATATCACATAGAGCCTACCAGTTGTAAGATAAACTGGATGGCAATGATGCAAAGGCTTGCTTATTTTAGCCCAGCTTAACTTCTCTGAAGTCATCTGAAGTGTAACCTACATTATGAAGCATGATGGAGGCAAAAAAAAAAAAAAAATCTTTCATAGTTAGGAGCATTTTTCCTTTCTTTCCAGTACAACCATATGATTTTTCATGATGCTGCTATTCAGCTACTCGAACATGAAGCTCTGCTTCACCCTTGTGAAAAAGGGTTCTTTTTGCCCAGCCCAAAATGAAATGCCTTGCTTGTTTGTCATATGCCATGGACAAAGCTTCATCCCTGCGGTCTTCCTGAGCCTATGGTAAAGAGTTTCAGCTGTTTAACACCTAACCTGATGACCTGACATATACCACCAAATATGTCTGCTGTGATTTTCTTTGCTTCCTCTTCTCTTTCATGCCTCAGTTGTTCTTAGCATATTAGAGGGTTGCTGTCTTTATTAGTCACCAATAACACATTAGCACATTCCTTTTCCTATTATTTTGGACACTAATTTGGTGGAATTGGATACTGACTGTACATTGATGTTGTTAAGGTTAATGACCCAGAGATTTACATGAGAAGTCACATTAGAAGTCAAATTGATTGTAATAATTGTTTCACTGAACAGTGTCAACATTAAGTACAGTGTATTGTGCTCTGCCATTCAGGGAGGCCCTGTGGCTGTCACAATAAGTACAACACTGTCTACATACACTTCTTACAAGACAATTCACGCTGAAATACATTTAGGAAAATGTAGCACTAATAATGGATGCCTAAGAAGTTCTAAGATATGAGACACTGTGTTTCTAGTCTGTGCACATTATTTTGCCTCCAAGCATATTGTGTACTTGCATCCAGTTATAAGGATGTTCTCAGCCAGGGATGAACAGAAAGCAAAATGTGGTGGCTGTTGCCTCCTTTCGGCCTGAAATCTGAGGCAATGCAGAATACCTCCATTCTTCAGTCCTAAACTTTGCTCAGAAAAGTGGCTGTTTGGCAGTTCAGATGCTCTGCAGTTAGGCTGCTTTAAGTATTTAAGCTGTGATATACTGTATGAAACAATTTTTCTATTAATATTGCCTTCTTATTAACAGTAGAATGCAGAAACTACAGACGAGATACTGCGGGAATCTTCCAGAAATGTCACCCTTGAACAAAAATGTGCATGATTGACTTTATGCAATTATTAAAAAAGAAAAAACTCTGCCCTTTTAACATTGCAGATCTCATTCTTTCAATTCCCTTCTCTGCTCTTCCATGTATTTCTGCTCTTCATCTCCCTTACATTCCTCCTTTCTTCACCTCTTCTCATTCAGTGCATTGATCTTGCATCTGAAGAGGTCTTGCTGAGTGCTGAGTGGCACTGTGAATGGTGAAATAAATGGTGCTTGTCATGCAAGAGTCCTGTGCAGTCATCTGCACATCTACAAGATTTGACTCACCTATTCCTGCGACCAATGTGTCAGCTCTGACTTCAGGATACTCACAGTATTGCTGATGAGAGTTAGGAGTAGAGATGAAGGTCAGGAAATCGACCTCTCATACTTTTCACTGACATTTTCTTCACATGTCTTGCATTGTTTGTCAATCTTATCTGCAATATCTTGAGACCTCAACCAAATAGTGCATTTTTCAAGAAAATTCTGGTTTTTTTAACAGCAACAAATTTTCTGTGGAAGGAGAAAATCTCTCAGTAAGAAAAAAAAAACCAAACCAACCCTGTTTGTTTTGGCTTTGATAATATATACTAGTCATATCCACCCTCCCTTCTCATTTTCTCCCAGTCACAGCTTGTCTTCTTCCTCAACTAGTTTACTTTGTGCTTACTCGAAGAGCTAAAATTTCAAGAGAGGACATAAAAAATGCAGAGGGATTGGTTCACTGGTGGGGTTTAAAGTGCAGGTGCTTGCAGCATTGACATCTAAGTTAGTTATCTTTGGCTCCTCTTACAAGCAGAGGAAAAAATTAAACCTCTTGGCATTATTAACCTCAGCCTAGAATGGATGAACTGCAGCCTAAAAGGAAGTTGTATGCTGGGTTCACAGTCTGCCTTTCTAAGCACCCACAGTGTGGGACCTTAACTTTTATTGATCATAAAGGGAATTGGGGTGAAAAGAATGTATTTTGGTGAATAGACTCATAGTGTAATGGCATTGTATTATGCCTTTTCTCTGTGTCACATCTACAGAAAATGTGCTTGCCCTCTACTCCTGCCTAGAAGGGCTGCACTGTTTAGCTCATGCTGTGGCAGGCTGTGTTTGTTAATGGCAAAGGTCCACTGCTCAATTTTTCATCAAGCAGCTACATTGTGGGCACCTCCATCTGAAGAACTGGCCTACAGATTTAGTTAATCTGTGATTGCCATCATACATAAGAAGCAAAACCAAAAGTCATCGTATTTTGGATCTTACAACTGTTTATATAACACATCAATAACATGCCAAACACTGTCTTTTGCTCTATGCAGCATGTTGTACAGCTTGCTCTCTACACTATCAGCTTGTTTTGTGGCTGATGTGTAAGCTGGGATATTACTTTTTAAATGTATTTTAGTGGCATCATGTACTCTACAACAGGCCTGTCAAAATACAGTGTCAAGCTCTCATATGTCACATAAAAACTGTTTGATGTTCTCCTCACTTGAACTCCTACTTTGCATTGTAATTAGGATAGATCTTGACTGGGTGAACTTGTTAGCTTTTTACATGCATAAGCCTAAGGACACTTTAATTAAAGTCAGAGGAAAACTTGAAAGCACAGGCATCAAGAAATAATAATAAGACTAAAAATAACCTGTTCAAAACTGCTGTAGAGAAGCCAAAGGAACAGGACATGTCATAGATAGGGAACATTATGAACAGGGGCAATCTGACTATTCCTTTCCCAACAGTAGCACAGAATAAGTATAAATATAAATCATGCTTCTGTTGTTGCCATGTGACAGGACTGGTAAAACAGAATGATAACATTACTGACCAGTAACACTATTAAAAATAGAAAAGGCTTTTTTTTTTGCAAGGTCAAGCTCCTTAGTTTTAATTCTTTTAGAGGGGAGGTCCCTAAATCTGTATGAAAAAAAGATTCCTACAATTATCAGCTTTAATTTTGTGGCAATAATCTTCCATAAATTACCTGTACAGGGAAAAAGAAACATCAGAACTTCCCTGAAAGAATATTGCAATTTTCAATTTTCTTTATTTTAGTTTTCTCATGGAAAATCAAATTTTTACAGAAAATCTGAAATTTCTTCACAGAAAATATGACATTTATTCCCTTTAAAGAATATTTTGATAGGGAAAATTGTAGACAATTATTTCCTAACTTTATTCTGTTCTGTTTTGTTTCCAAAACAAATGCAAGCATTTTCCTTTTCTGAATTTTTGGGCTGCCTTATTATTTAGTTCTTGTCTAGCTATTTCTATCACCTTCAGTATCCATATCCCACAGTTTCTTTCTAAAGAAATAAATTAGGCAGTACAAATACAAATTTTGTTTTCCAAAGCCACAGATATATACACCTCAAATGATCCCTTTGTTCAGCTTCGTCTCATGCACTAAGCTCTATTATTTTCACACTAATTGATAAGAAAAGTATCCTGTTGTGAGTCTCAAACTTCTGCATATTTCTACTTGCACAAATCTCACTTCCATGAAACGTCCAGAATTGAAATTAATCTTAGTATAATTCATTATTTAAAATGGGATTATGACCACAAATGAGACACCAATGTTTAGGTGCGTACAAATAAGATGATAGTACCTGTGATCTCTCTACAATATCAATCCCAATTCAGCTGACTAAATCCACTTTGAGATATTCCAGAGTATAACATAGTCTCTAATTTTTGATGTAGAAGAACAGTATGTCGGAGCAGAGTCATGGGTCCTATCTGACAGATCCAGAGTATGTCTCAGTATGGAACACCCTAGATGGCAAAAAAGGCCGCTGTTTTGTAACTGAATTAAGCCTTTCATCAGTACACTTGATTAAATAAACTGTTGAGGCAACCACTGCAGGCATACAGTGATCTGAATCTTACGCCAGCCTTCACTGACTATAATGACTTCCTCTCTCTTGCCTTTAGTTTAAGATGATGATGGCTTAGACAACTAATTCACATGCATATGCCTTCACATGAACACCTAAATTAAATAATCTTAATCTGGGAGTTGTTCTCTCTCCCTTGACCTAGTTACTCAAGGAGAGCTGGTAACGTCCAGCTGGTAACTCTTCCACTTCTTTCTATGCCACTCTTAGCTTTCCAACTACCAATGATTCTAATTTATTCCTAAACTCTTCAAATTTTCTCTTCTCCAGGATAGTACAGCAAATCTATAACATTGTCCTTAGTCAGAAACAGCACTGACTTTGTAATTCTTGGGCTTCTGAACTCTTGCGCAGGATAGCATTAAACTGATAACTCCGTTTCTTTTCTGTGCTTGCACACCTCTTCAGTTTCTAAGAGCAAATGTCTTTCTTTATAGCTTATTCTTGTGCACCAGCAGTTAGATGTGCTTCTTTGCAGATTTAAGCAGGCACAAGTTGAGGTTTTTGTTTTCACCTTCTGTGCCCTGGCTTGTTTGGAACTAGTCTTGGCTTTGTCAGTTCAAGATCCATTTTCATTTTCTTCTACAGATCTCCCTGGGTTTATGTTTTGCTCTCAATCTCTATATCTTCTTTTGTTAAGAGGAAATAATGTGATATCAGCTCACTGGCAAGCAGTACCAGAGGGTCCAAGAAGCAATTGCACGATTACATGAGTGGTGTGATTGCTGCAAAGCTGTATCCAGGATTGCAGATATGTCCTCAAAGTCTTTGGCAATGTAATGACATAAATATTTCCTTACTTTTCCAGAGATATACCACCAGTTAAGCTCAGTTAAGCTCCTACAACAGGTTGGTTCCTGCTTCTTTCCATGACTGCACAGAAAAACAGGCAGTGGAAGCCCTGGCTGGGTGTTCTGTGAATCACTCTTCACTGTCTCTAGCTTAGCACTTATGTATGTATGTAAATCCACCTACACCCATCAGGCATAGCCCCCAGAAGCAGCGTGACAGAAGCTGTGACGGGTCACAATCACAACCCCATCTGTTCGCAAGAACGAGTCACTGAATACATTTGAAATTTAATACAAACAAAATCAAGAGGAGATTGCAGCTCATTGAGGCATGATATAGATCAAACATTTCTTCTGTTCCAATGGCTTCCAGTACTTCCCAAAATATAGGATTGGTATAGCAAATATCTTCTCAGAAGTATATTTAAATTATTATGATGATTAAGATTTATGAAGAAAGCATTTTCCAAGCTGCTAAAACGTCTTTGAATTCTTAGCATGTCAAGAGGATAAAGGTGGTCTATAAAATGGTTACTTGAGTCAGCTGACTTATGTCTCAAAATCCTGCTCATCAGCTATCCATGAAGAGAAGATGATATGAAGAAAAAAGCTACACAGAGTGGCCTGAATCATGCATTTGGTATCATTGCCTCCAAGGTATATTTGGTAAGAATCTTATGGATGTTAGTGTGCCCAACACAAAGAAGTCGTGTTCTTTTCAGGGAAGGGGAACCATTTTAAAAGAAAATGGATAAACCCCATTTTCAGCATGAGTTCAATGCACGCTACGGAGCCTGCAGTATCGTGTATAGTGAAATGAGATATATAAAGCTAGTTTCTAATCCAGAAAACTCTGTGCATTGAAATATGAGAATAAACTAGCATATGAGCTTCTTAGCTGAGGAAAACTAAAGAAAACATGAAAAGATATGGAAATCCTTATCCAAGCTGGTTTGTGTGTGAAAAATTTGATTACTATCTATCAACAAATATAACCAGCTGTTGATATAATATTCTGTTAGAGTTGACAGTCACATAGGAGAAGGCCAAGTTAACTCAGAAATTCTGAAAGCATTGTGATGTGTGAATAAAGGATACATAACACCATTGCAGATGTAGTAATTTGAATTATAACACTGATCACTGAAAGGAGAGGCTCTCTTTGGAATACAAAACAGGAGTCTACAAAACCAGTGTCCTGGCTAAATATGGCCAAGGGAATCAGAGACCTAGTTAACACGGGTGACATATGAGCAAAAACAGAGCAAGCAAAGAAGAGATACATAAAGCACAAAGTATCCTCAGAAGATGAGCAGAAGCAGGGCAGGGAAGGCAACATTTCATTCCAAGTTATTGAAAGTAGACTAATACTCAGACATCTGGGAAATAGATGAACTGCTAGACATTAATACGGGGAAACTAAAAGGCAAGCAATGTAGTACTTCAGAAACCAAAGCATACCAAACCATTTAATTCCAGAAGGCAATCCCAGTTTTCTGGCTAAGAGCTGTTTCATATGAGAGTGGGAATTCGGTCACCTCACATCATCTCCATACTTAAGTCATCAGCCTGGCAGATCAAATTGCTAAGCTGCTCATAAAGAAACTTGCAGAAGTCTTTAACAGAATCCTGGTCCAACACTCAATGTTGGATTGTAGAAACTTTTCCATGCCTTTAGTGGGTAATATTTTAGGATTGACATATTTCCCCAGAACAAGCCACACATTTTGAAGCAAGCTAGATGTCTTGGACAGATAAAAATTCAAACTACTAGTACTGTAATAGGCAGTAAGTTTATTTCATCCAAGCTTCCAATTAGTTCTTTCCCAACAAATACAAGACAAAACCATAGAAAGTATAAACAAATGAAATGCAGTTTTGCTATGAGATATAATGAACATTAAAAAAACCAACAATATTCCAGTGACTTCAAATTACCTAAAAGGACTACAACACCACCCTATCCAGGAGGTATCATGCTGTTGCAGGAAAAATTCATGCTTAACTTTACTGCAATGTACACTGGAGAAGTCTTTGATACTGAGGAAAGAAAAAACAACCCCCCAAACTTCAGAGAGCTCTGTCTTAGACCTGAAGCTAAAAAGTATGAAAATGATATAGTGTTTTGTTATCACTTCATTATTTATATATGCACAATCACAACCCAAATTGATAGCAAATTTAACATGCATTTTAAATGCAATTGTTGGGATGTAATAACGTTTTCCCAGTGTTATCATTATACTATGACAGCGTGTCAGGGAAAAACTCTGTGATTAAGACTTTGACACACTGTCTTTGGTAAATAGCAGTTTAGTGGATTTGAATATTGATGTTCCTTAGTTGCCAGCTACAGATCTAACGTGAACTGCTGCAGCAAAATCTGCTGGAAGACTGTCTGACCATAAAATATTGCTAGTTCAAATTTACTTTCATTGGCTGTTTATGCGAAGATGGCTTTCTGTGCATTGGGGTTGCTGAAGAAAGAGAACCCATTTCTGATTTCTGTGGGGTGAAGCAGAGACCCTGGGAGAATATATAAAAAAAAACCCAAACCCACAAACATGCCTGCCTTACTGCACTGCACTACACCCAAAATCAACACAAGCATTTGAAATCTCGCAGCATATAAGATGATCACAAGACTTATATCCACTGCTTAGGACACAGGTATGCTGTGACACAAATTCCTTAGTAACTGAGTGAATATCTGACAAGTCAATGATGTTGTTGCATCAGACCCGTCAATCATGGACCATCAGACAGAGCCAGAGAGGGTATGAATAGAGAACCTGGAGAACTTAACTTTGTACAGCTTGGGAAGTTAATAGCTCTACAATGGGATTAAAACTCTTCAGGCAAGCATGAAGATTGTATCAGTTTCTGGGATACTATTGATACACATTTATTATGCCAGGTCAAGGAGTGCCCACTGGGTTAGTTAAAATTTGTTCTCCCCTAGACAGTTACTTTCTGATATTCGCAAATATGAGGCACTATAACTAACCACTTATACCCGGAATTTGAAGTAGACTTACAGTAAAGTTCTGATTTTGCTACAAGCATAATATTTTACATCTCTCTTGAAAATGTTATTGTGTCTTATATTAATAAGATCGCTATTTATTTTTTCTGGTTCAGAGAAAATATATAATACAGTCATTCATAATGTCTGCAAAAAAGCTGAAAATCCTAAATAAATCTGCACTACAGCTACTGTTATATTCAGGTTATAAGAACTACTGCTAAGGCTTTGTCTTATTTCTTTTAGTCTTCTAAAAATCGCGTTGTTTTTTTTCATTGGTTTAATCTTCTCTGTATTCTTGATATAACATCATAGCCACAGAACAGAAAGCTTGAACTTTACTTTCCACAGCAGCCTTTGGCTCCTTTTAGCACTGAATTCATTCCATCCTTTCATACTCTTAGTGAGATGAAATTTGCTCCAGAATCTCACTGCAAAGGCTTTTCACATCAAACAAATCATCATCAGCCACAAATCTCCAGAGGGGCGAGAGAGAGAGAGATGAATAAATAAACAGAAGACACTGACCAAAAAAAAAAAAAAAAATGATGAGGAAGGGATCAGGCAGAGCTGGTCAAAGCATTTGCTTTGGTTCGTTCTCCCTAAAAGTGTATCTAAGGGTGGAGAGGGAAGACACTCTGATGTGCCTGGATGCGACAATCTGGTGTAGCATGGAAAAGTATGTGTGAGTGCTAGATAGAAAAAGCCTGGGAAATTGATTCCTCAGAAAAAGCTTTCAACCTTCATAGAATAACAGACTGGTTTGGATTGAAGAGACCTTAAAGCTCATCCAGTTCCAACCCCCTGCCACAGGTACAGATACCTTTCCCTAGACCCGGTTATTCCAAGCCCTGTCCAACCTGGCCTCGAACAGTGCCAGGGATGTGGCAGCTACAGCTTTTTGGGGCACCCTGTGCCAGCGCCTCAGCACCCGCACAGGGAAGAACTTCTGCCTAAGATCCCATCTCAATCTCACCTCTGGCAGGTTAAAGCCATTTCCCCTTCTCATGTCCCTGAATGCCCTTGTAGAAAGTTCCTCTCCAGCTTTCTTGTAGGCTCCCTTTAAGCGCCAGCAGGCTGCTCTAAGGTCTCCCTGGAGCCTTCTCTGAGTTCTTTAGCATGATGCAGCTGATCTCCTTCACTAATACTGAGGGATGCTGAGTCCTTGTTTTCCTGCTTGTGCACTTGTAAGAGATGGACTTAAGTTTAATGGTTAATGGTGATCACTCACCTTTGCACCTGAAGCACTAAAACTTGGACCCTTATGAAAAGGGCAACTCAGAGGTTAAGCTATTGCAATCTGTATCATAAATTTTCATTAATCTTCTGTCGTGGTTTAAGCAGAGCCAGTAACTCAAAACCACGCAGCCGCTCATTCACTCCCGCGCTTCTTCTTTCCCCCCTGCTCCCCAAGGGATGGAGAGAAGAATCAAAAGATGTAACTCCCACAGGTTGAGATAAGAGCAGTCTAGTAACTAAGGTATAACACAGAACCACTACTGCTATCACCAGTCACAATCATGGTAAGGAAAATAACAAGGGAAGAGAATACAACTGCTCGTCACCCGCCCACCGTTACCCAGCCAGACCTGAGCAGTGATCTAAGCCTTTCGGGTAACTGCCCCCTGTTTATATACTGGGCATGACGTTCTGTGGCATGGAATACCTCTTTGGTTAGTTTGTGTCAGGTGTCCTGCCTCTGCTTCCTCACATCTTCCCCTCCTCCTTGGCAGAACAGGAGACTCAAAAAGTTCTTGGTCAGAGTAAACATTACTTAGTAACAACTAAAAACATCGGTGTTATCAGCACTGTTCCCAGGCTGAAAGTCAAAACCACAGCACAACTACTAAGAAGGAGAAAAATGACTGCTATAGCTGAACCCAGGACATCTTCTTTTCTCTGCAATTCCCAGGTCTAATTTTTATGATGCTATTCGCAGCTTTAATGCAAAAAAGAAAGACCTTATCAAAATACAAGCATGTACCTAACGCTATCTCATGTGTGTGGCAGGGGAGGGAAGGGAAGTTCTTGGAAGTTATGAAAACCAGTTTGTCCATGTCTATAAAAATGCATGAACACGAACCCAGAAATATTACTGAATACTTTTATCACTTCACTATTGCAACACCAGTTTAGCTTTTATTTTGCATGTGGTTTATCAGACATCAGGATATTCTTTCCCTACTTTAAGAGGTGATGCGAACACCACAATTAGGAGCTGTCCCCTGGGGGTCTCTGATAAAAAATGTAGTCTCATGCTCTGCTTACCAGATTGAGGGATCAAACATCAAACCATTTCATCATGGCCTACAGATTTACCATACAGTAACCACGCTTATGTATGCTCTTGGTCTATTCTGATACAGAATCCTCTATCTTAGCTTAGAAAACAACGAAGAGCGCTTAGATAACTTGCCTTATGATTCAGTGCACATGGGCTAAAAGCATATACATGGAAATGACCACAGTTCAGCTGACCCATAGAAAATTATTAAACTGTGGTAGATCCCTTAATTGTCTGAGTCATAGAGTTTAACCAAGATATAAATTTCTTGGGTTTACTACATCTTCCCCATGTGATTTAAGAAGTTTTGTTCCAGTTTCTAAGTTTTTAAAATGACTACACAATGCGTATTGTAAAATTTTCTTTCTGCCTGAAGATACTGTATCCAGAAAATAAAGTATTCTGTTGCAATATATTTTCAAAATATGATAAAGAATATAATAACTAAATTAGGGTCATAATGTGTTACTTTCTTTTCATTTCTAGATATTCTATGGTCATCAAATATAGAACTGAAATGGTAGAGCAAGAGCCTCACCACATCTCACAATTTGATGCTAAACTGAATTAATTTTTATGGTCTTTCCCTAAATAAAGTAGTAGTATGGATTTGAAAAAGGTTATGGTGCAATCTGAATGTGTCCCTTTCTATCTAGTTGAAAGTGAGATTGCATTCCAGTTGTCCATCTGTTTCTTAACCTGAGTATTGATCTCTCTTGCAAGGATGTTGATTAGAGTCAGTTTACAATGGCAGAACTTATGATGGTTTCTTGTATCTAGCAGAGCAAGGCAGAAATCATCTTGACCATTTATCCTGGAAAGTTATGAGCAAAAAAATGCTTCTGTTTTTAGATAGAAGTTGCATAAAAACATTTTATATGTGAGCTTATTGGATTCCCACACATACGTAAAAAGAGAGAAAGCAAGATAATTATTTTGTCAGGAAATCCATAATTCTGTAGCTGTACCTAAAGTGAGAGCAAGTTCAGCGAGTCAAAGGCTTTTATCAAAGTCAATAAAGCTTGAGTAATGGGATCTCAGTATCAGGACCATGCAACAACAGAAGTGGCACTAGAGAGTGATTATTCGTCCCCTTCTTCCTCCTTCTTTCAAGGAAATGAAATCTTTGAGGCAAAAGGATTAATGTGAAAACTACTGGTACAGAAATGGAAATTTAAACCATGACACTTCCTGAGGATGATTTTAATATTTTGCACACACTCTTTATTGCATCTGTAGCTTTTTGCATCCGTGTTCAAGGCTTCAATGTGGGTCATCACGTGGCAGCGGCCAAAAGAGAAGAGCATTGAAGACACTTTGACTCCTTGCAGGTGCATCAGACTAACATAAGTGACCATAAGCATATTAGAGCACAGTTACATTGAAATTGTCACAGTCAACTAAGTGTAGTAAAGTCACTGAGCCTAAAATATCATCAGCAACTTTTATAGTCAAGATTTCAGATTCATTTTCCTATGGATGAGAGCCTAATTTTGTTTTTTAATTACAAAAGCATTCAAATTTCAAAGCAAAAACATGGGTTAATAAAACTCCAAATATTTTCCTTTGCAAGTGTCCAAAAGCGTATTTTGACAATGTTCAAATATTTGACAAAAGATCCCACCCCAAATTCAAACCTGCTCACAATCCTTTCAAGTTCCAATGATAGTAAGTTCTGCCAGCTGAGAAGATCCCAAATTCTCCCAGGCTCGTTTTTTTCGTAGGATTAGGTTTTTCTAATACACTCCACAGAAATTACCTGAAATGGGTCTGAGTCTGCAACTGAGTCCATTCATTCATGTGTCCCTTTGGGCATCTGGCATTGCCACACAGCCATGACAAAAATTAGTCTGTTTGGAGACAACTCAGAGTGATTTCACAAGTCTAAAATGCAGAAATGAATGGCAAGAGGCACTAGCTTGAGGCAAAAAAAAAAGTCAAATATCAATGTAAATATTATGCTTTTCTTGTGCTAGATAGCACCACACTGATAACACCTAATTGCTTCTAGTTTAGACAAATTGCACTTAGTCAGATTAAGCCATATAGATATGCAGGTGTGAGGTAACACAGTTTCTCCCAAGATTCTCCATTGGACCTGTTTGCTCCCAGATAAGAGAGGAAAAACATTTGAAATCTAAACTGACTTGGAGTTCCACACTGTATTTCCTTATAGTATGCTAAAAAATGAGAAAAAATGATGCACAAAGCTCACTCAACCCTCACAGTTATGTAGAGGACCCTTAGCTGCACCAGAAGTGTCTTTCCCCTTTACCTTGTATACTTTAATAAGATAAGTGACTTTTACTTTTTTTTTTAATCCTTTCTGTGTGCTGCACTGTTGTCTGTGCTAAAACATATTAATAACTCTAAGTTGACTGTTTTTTTAATTACAGTAGTGCAGATATGTATTTGAAGTACAACAGTGTCCTTTCCAAGGTTGCATACAGCTATTATATTATTGTCTTAGGTGAGGGAAGGACAAGGCACTGTCATGTATCATTCTCCCATCAAATATTTGGCAAGCACCACTGAATTGTCAAGAAAAAGGTCATCTTATTCTCTAGATAAATTCACCTCAGAGAAGTGTATGTTGAAATAAATACAGCACAGGTTATATTTCCGATACATTCTTCCACTGTATATAGTATGAGAGAAGGCTCTATTTATTAGCTGACAAAAACAAATAAACAAACAAAAGAACAAAAAAAAACCAACCAAACAAACAAACAAAAAAACCCAAGCAAACTTTAATGTTTATCTAAAATTAAAGTTTAGACAACTAGTTTCCTTTTGCTTCATTTTGGTTTGGTTTTAGTCAAACATCATTCTGTTTTTATTTTATAATCTGAGGAAAGAGGTTGGCAGTCAGTGCAGGAAGCTAATTTATCACATAGGGCATTTTTTACTGTAAAACATATTGCACAGGAGACAGAATTCAATACATTACCTGAAACTGGAAAAGCATTGACAGAAAGGTTCCCAGACTTGCAAAACACTTAGACGTCTGTTATGCATTTACAGATCAACCTCAGCAAAACACTGCAAATTTAAGCACCTGCAAAATCAAGGCCTAAGTAGCAGATATAAATGTTTAGCTAAAGGATTTACAAATCTCGAATTTCAGGGCAGAAGACAAGCTTCTTAGGGGCGAGATATGAATCATATCTGTGTAACAGCACTTTCAGATACTGTAATCGTTGCTCCTAGTAGAAAAATGCTTCTTAATTAGAGACAGATGTTGAAAATTTTGAGTTATATGAAAATGTCACAAGCCAAGTCTCTCAAAGAAAATAATAGGTTACTTGTTAGACTCTATCTTTTTAGAAATAAAGAAATACATAAATGATAAGATTACACTTAAAAATGTGTATTTCTCTTGTGTATTCAGCAGTTTTGTTGCTTTGAGCTAGACTGAAGTCAAGAGTATGGGATTAAGTATAGTTTTGTGGTAGCAGGAATACTCTCCTGGAAACATTAGCCTTGCAACCAACTGAACAACTGAAACAGGCACTCAAAAAGAGCAATTTCTCTCTAATACCTTGCCCTTTTACCACATTAAATCATGCTGTGTGCTTTCCTTTGAAAGTCCAAAAAATATATCTTCTTTTTATTAAAACTCTCTTCCACATAGTCTCTGCAACCATGGTCATTTTGGTTTGCCTGCAGTGAAGTGCTACAGCTCTGGAGTAGTCACTTTGGAAGACACTAATCTGGTCTATTCCCTGTCTTTTACCAGTATATGACTTTAGCCCCTCTGTTTCTCTTCACTTTCCCCCAGGAAAATAACCCTTTCATCTTTGGAGCTCTTTAAATATATTTTAAAGACTATCAGAGAACCAGTTGTAAGGTCCTATTTGAGTCATTTGTGATGCAATCAAGCCACACTGTGATGTCATTCCCTTTGTAGCATAATATCTTTATGTGTCACTAGCTGTTAAACTATGACTTAATGCAAACATCATGGTTTATCTGATAGAGCCGTGTTGAATGCCATTTACAGAATTGAGATGTACATATACAGCAGAGATCCATGAATGGCAGTCACTGGAGATGAGGATTGATTTTTGGTGAGAGCTGGACATCAAAATACGTTTAGATTATGCTCTGCAGCGTGTGATGCCTTCATTTGGATTCAGTATTGTATTCATTCAGAGACCGTTTCCTCAGAGCAGAGGTATGCTTGCTGTTTTTCACCCACTAAATGGGAGTTGTTTCCAGCTGAGTCATGGACTCATAGAATGGTTAGGGACCTTAAAGCTCATGCAGTCCCAACTCTCTGCCACGGGCAGGGATACCTTCCACTAGACTAGGTTGCTCCAAGCCCCATTCAACCTGGCCTTGAAAACTGCCAGGGATGGGGCAGACACAGCTTCCCTGGGCACCCTGTGCCATTGCCTCACCACCCTCACGGGGAAGAACTTCTGCCTAAGAGCTCATCTCAATCTCCCCTCTGGAAAGTTAAAGTAATTCTCCATCGTGTCCCTGCAGGCCCTTGTAGAAAGCCCCTCTCCAGCTTTCTTGCAGCCCCTTTAGGTACTGGAGCTGCTCTAAGGTTTCCCCTTAAGAAGCCTTTTGTTCTCCAGGCTGACCCAGCCCAACTCTCTCCGCCTGGCTCCAGAGCAGAGCTGCTCCAGCCCTCACAGCATCTCTGTGGCCTCCTCTGGCCTCTCTCCAGCAGCTCCAAGTTTCTCTTGTGTTGTTGCCCCAGAGGTAGACACAAGAAGTCAGGGGGGTCTCTTGAGAGCGCAGCAGATGGGGGAGAATCTCCTCCATGACCTACTGCTCATGCTCTGGGAGTGCAGCCCACCACATGGGGGGTTCTGGGCTCAAGCGCATACTGAAACCAGGTCATGTTGAGAACACAGTTCTTTTCCAGGGTCTAGTAAAACATAGCTTGAGAGACTCAAAACCTTTGGGTGGATGAATTCAGCTTACTTAAGGAAAGATAAAGGTAATTCTACCTCCAGTTTCTGGTGGTTTTGTGATCCAAGTGCATTCTCACTTTTGTTGGGGTTGTAAGATATCTCAGCTACCTGGGTATTTTGACTACCTAGAGAAATAGTTCCAGTTTTGCTGATAGGTATCCAAAATATCCATGATTTATCTTCACATTATCCAAGATTAATTTCTTTATAAAAAGACCCCTAGTATCTGTGTTCAGAGAATCCTGAGAGAGAAATATCCTAGATGGCTGCTCTAGTTAAACAGGTCTTTAGAAGAACCCTGGGAAGATGTGAAGTAAGAACAAAAGACCGGTTTAGTGCTGAAAGGAAAAAAAGAAATTAGCATAAATATCAGATGAAATATTCCTCTTTGAATGCTGGAGATGCATCCTGGTCAATTATTTTGCGATTACTGAACAAATTTTAGCCTGGTTTCTTCAGGAAATGAGGCTTGGATGATCATTGTGTCTGTCAGACCCACTTAATAACTGCTGGATCCATTCATCAGCTGCAGAATTGACAGAGGAGTGATGCTGGCAGAGCTACCGAGTTCCCACAGCACACTTGATAAGAAGTGGCTGAGTGGTGGAACGTGCCTGATTAATTCTCCCCCACAGAGAAATAATACAACAAATTAAATATTCACATATAAAAGAATTATTAACAAATTAAAAATACGTGGGAGAATTGGAAATATTCTAAACCCAAGACAGCAAAGAAGTCTTTACCCAGTTAATGGGATTGTGTGGATTATCTGGAATCTAGTAAGGATGTATTCAGTATTCAGTATAATTTACCCAATGTGCAATAAAAAAAAAACCTTGATGGTTGGAATTAATGAGTTCTGATACTCAAAGTATTCCTTATCTTCTTAAATTGTGTGATATTTTTAAAGGTATGCCATATGTCATTTTGCCCAGGGAAGCTGTGAATGCTCCATCCCTGGTGGTGTTCAAGGCCAGGTTGGACAGAGGCTTGGGTGACATGGTTTAGTGGGAAGTGTCCCTGCCCGTGGCAGGAGGGTTGGAAGTAAATGATCTTAAGGTCTTCTCCAACCCTAACTACTCTATAATTCTATGATTCTATGAAGGCTACCTGTGTCTGACAAAGAAGCAGGATGCCCTGTTTCAGATGCACTCCAATTCCTTTCATCGTGTTTTCATAAATTAACACAAACCATAAAAAAAAAAAAAGTCTGTTCTGATAGTTTATTTATTTGACTTATATTTTCCTGTTAAAAAAAAAAAAAGAAAAAGAAAAAAGAAAGAAAAGCATCCTTTAGCAATGTCTGGGCTTTAGCAATATCTGGGTAATAGGAAGGAAACCAGTGCTTTGATTTAATGACAGAATCCATCACCTTCTACTGACAGCAGTTTTCTAACTTAATTCTTGATATTGTCCTGGCTGTTAAATGCTACAGACACTAAATTGAGTCATTAGGAAGATGGGCTAGTGGGTAAAACCAATGCCATGGGAAGTTGGTTAGCTGATTAATGTCTTTTGAGCCTGATTTTCGAGGTCTCCATTAACTAAAATGGAGACCTGCAGAAGCACAGGTGTTTCATATTCCTACCTCTCTAGAGAAGCTGTAATAACAAGATTTCTTCACGTAGGAGTGCAAAGAATCTTTTGTTTCACTTTTTGGAGAGCTTAATGCACATAAATTCTTTCACGGCATTTCCTAAACACTTTTGAAAGGTTCCAGGCCAAGGAAAAATGAGTTTTTCAGTGAATTCATTTTCTGCAGATTGCTCTGAGCTGGAATAGCAGTGCACTGGGCCATTTTTATTCATATATATATATTATTTTCTCTCACTATGAGCATGCACACACATGTGCACTTGCCTCTCCCATCAGACTACTACTACTTGCCTTGCAAACCTATGGGATGCTTCAGGAAACTCATGCAAACTCCCATAGTATTTTGTAAATAACTTTAATCTTAAGTGTTTGTCTCACAAGGTTAGTACGACAATTTCCCAGTAGGTCTTCACACCTCTTTCCTTCTTTCTAAAGCACTATACAGAAAATATCACTTACGATCTATAAACAAAGCCATATTGGATGAAGTGACCTGAGGTTGGATAAAGGAGTTTGGTGCCACGCTGCTTTATGACAGAAAAAAGACAGAAATCCTCATGCTTTTAAGAGTGACTCTAATAGTCACAGGAATGAAGACAGTGATAAGCATTTTGGCTACCAAACTGCTGATCTGCTCCATCTTTATATCCAACTAACCCATGGTCCTACATGATCACACCAGATCTATTGCTGTTAATCTGCTTAAACTATGTACAATATGTCTCCAAACTATGTGCAAAAGACTACACTGTGTGACAATTTCTATGTCTGTAGGAACAGTTTCCACTGACAATTTACAAGTGTCTCATTTACATAAAGTTGCATACAAATAATGTCTGTGAATCGGTCTGGGCACAGCAGGGGCTGCTTGAGCTGGGTTATCTCCACGACCATCTAAAAACCCACTTGAAGAACTGCTGCACCAATTACTCAAATATTTTGTCAAGAGAAAAAGTTCAGTCAACCACCTTTTCCCAGGTCATTCCATCACCTCAAACTAGTCCTTTGTCACGCCTGCTCAAAGACAAGCTGGGGAGCTACAGAACCAGGTGGGGAATTAGTGACAAATTATATTTGGTGTGTCCAGAAGCACACACACCTGATACCCAATTGCACCATAATTATTATAACTATAGGGCAAGACAAAATCTCTTTTTCCCTTTTTTCTTAAAATGGAAATGGTCTCCTTCAGTTAGCATTCAGCAGGCAAAGGTCAGTGAAATCACAACTAACTTTTGCAGTGTATTTGCCTCCCATTCAGGCTACATTTCTGAGGGGAGAATTCTCTTTTAGCTATACATGGGGAAATAATCTGAGCAATATTCTCTAACAAATTAACCAGACTTGCGATGCCAGACTTCAGTGGGAAACCTTTGTTTAGGCTCCAAGCTTGCTCTCCCATGCATGTCGCAGTATAATATATTGTTGCCATGGTTTAAGCCCAGTCAGCGACTCAGCAATGCAACCGCTCGCTCACTCTCCCCCATTCCCCTTTTCTCCCCCTTCACCCCAAAGAATGGAGAGAAGAATCAAAAGAATGTAACTCCCATAGGTTAAGATAAGAATAGTCCAGTAACTAAGGTATAACACAAAACCACTGCTGCTGTCACCAATAATAATAATGATAAGGGAAATAACAAGGGAAGAGAATACATCCACTCACCACC
This sequence comes from Myiopsitta monachus, assembly GCA_017639245.1. Classification (NCBI taxonomy): domain Eukaryota; kingdom Metazoa; phylum Chordata; class Aves; order Psittaciformes; family Psittacidae; genus Myiopsitta; species Myiopsitta monachus. The sequence goes on along the minus strand of CM029941.1, from coordinate 3,688,505 downwards.
TGCCCACTGATACCCAGCCCAACCTGAGCAATGATCTAAGCCTTCCGGGTAACTGCCCCCTGTTTATATACTGGGCATGACGTTCTGTGGCATGGAATACTTCTTTAGTTAGTTTGTGTCAGGTGTCCTGTCCCTGCTTCCTCCCATCTTCCCCTCCTCCCTGTCAGAGAATGAGACTCTGCAAAGTGTTCAACACTGTCTCACATGACATCCATGTCTCTAAGTTGGAGAGACATCAATTTGATAGATGGACCACTCGGTGGATAAAGAACTGTTTGGATGGCTGCACACAAAGAGTTGTGCTCAATGGCTCAATGTCCAACTGGAGACCAGTAACGAGTGGTGTCCCTCAGGGATCGGTGTTGGGATCGGTCTTGTTCAACATCTTTGTCAGTGACATGGACAGTGGGATTGAATGCACCCTCAGCAAGTTTGCTGATGACACCAAGCTGTGTGGTTCGGTTGATACGCTGGATGCAAGGAATGCCATCCAGAAGGACCTTGACACGCTTGTGAGTTGGACTGATGCCAACCTTATGAAATTTAACCATGACAAATGTAAGGTGCTTCACCTGGGTCAGAGCAATCCTAGGCACAGCTACAGGTTGGGAAGGAAAGAGATTCAGAGCAGCCCTGTTGAGAAGGACTTGGGGGTGTTGGTTGATGGGAAAATGAACATGAGCCGACAGCGTGCGCTTGCAGCCCAGAAAGCCAATGGCATCCTGGGCTGCATCAAAAGGAGCATGACCAGCAGGTCAAAGGAGGTGATCGTACCCCCTACTCTGCTCTTGTGAGACCTCACTTGGAGCACTGTGTACCGTTCTGGTGTCCTCAACATAAAAAGGACATGGAACTGTTGGAACAAGACCAGAGGAGGGCCACGAAGATGATGAGGGGACTGGAGCACCTCCCCTATGAAGATAAAATGAGAAAGGTGGGGCTGTTGAGCCTGGAGAAGAGAAGGTTGCGTGGAGATCTTGTAGCAGCCTTCCAATATCTGAAGGGGGGCCATAGGGATGCTCTGGATGGACTCTTCATTATTGACTGTAGTGATAGGTCAAGGGGTAACAGGTTCAAATTTAAACCAGGGAAGTTTAGACTGGATACAAGGAGGAAGTTCCTTTCTGCAAGGGTGGTGAGGCACTGGAATGGGCTGCCCAGGGAAGCTATGAATGCTCCATCACTGGCAGTTTTCAAGGCTGGGTTGGACAGAGCCTTGGGTGAGATAGTTTATTGTGAGGTGTCCCTGCGCATGGCGGGTGGGTTAGAACTAGATGATCTTAAGGTCCTTTCCAACCTTAACTATTCTATGATTCTATGTGTAGAGGAGAACCTGGCTTTGAACATCCAGCCCAGCACTGACAAACGGGGTGCCAGGAGGAGCTGTGCTTCAGTGCCAATCACTTCCAAAGCAGCTCCAACCCCTTCATAGGCTGCCAGTATCTCTTTTTCAGTTGGGGTATAGCTGGCCTCAGATCCTCTGTATCTCCGGCTCCAAAAGCCGAGGGTTTGACCTCAAGTCTCCCCTGCAGCTTTCTGCCAGAGACTCCAGGCGGGACCATTGTCCCCAGCTGCGGTGTACAGTACATTTCTTACATCTGGCCTGGTCTAGACTGAACCAAGGGCTACTGCATGAACTATCTCTCGTTTAATTTGCTCAAAGGCTTGTTGTTGCTCAGGGCCCCATTTAAAACCATTTTTCTCCTGGGTCACATGATAGAGAGGGCTTACAATCAAACTGTAATTCGGGATGTGCATTCTCCAGAACCCCACAACATGCAAGAAAACTTGTGTTTCTTTCTCATTAGTTGGTGGAGACATTGCTGTTATCTTGTTGATCACATCTGTGGGGATCTGGTGACGTCCATCTTGGCATTTTATTCCCAAAAATTGAATCTCCTGTGCAGGTCCCTTGACCTTACTCCATTTCATGGCAAAACTGGCTGTCAGCAGGATCCGGATTATTTTCCTCCCTTTCTCAAAGACTACTTCTGCTGTATCTCCCCACACAATAATGTCATCAATTGTCATGGGTTCAGCAGCAGCAGTCATTATTCTCCTTCTTGGTAGCTGGTGCAGCACTGTCTTTTTGATTTTGGGCCTCGGAACAGCGCTGATAACACCAGTGTTTTCAGTTACTGCTTGGCAATGTTTTGATCTGACCAAAGACTTTCTGAGCCTCATGCTCTGCTGGGGAGGAGGGGAAGCTGGGAGGAAGCAGAAACAGGACTCCTGACTCAAACTGACCGAAGTGGTTATTCCACACCACAGCACATCATGTCCAGGATGTGAAAATGGAGAGCAGAGACCTGGAAGGGTGTGGTGGTGGTGCAGTGGGGGGTTTGCTGCTGGGGGGTGCACTGGCTGGGTCGGGCTTGGTGAGCAGTTGTATTTGCTTTGTATCTCTCTTGTATTATTACTGGTGGTAGCCATAGTGATTTGTGTTATACCTTAGTTACTAAACTGTTCTTATCTCAACCTGTGGGAGTTGCGTTCTTTTGATTCTCCTCCCCATCCCCCCGGACTGCGGGAAGAAAGAGGTGCGAGTGAGTGAGCGAACTGGCTTAAACCATTACATCAATGTGTGGCAGGTGTTCTGGAGCTCGCCCCTATTCCAGTGCAGTCTGGATCAGTCCATGGCAGATTATAGGGCTGTGTTTCCACCCCTGGGGCAGTTGGTTCCAAGTGTACTGGACGCCCCTCCAAGTAAAAGCAAACTGTGGCCTGCACTCTGCTGCCAAGGAATTGGGAAAAATGCATTGGCAATGTAACTCTTATCATACCACCTGGCTGCCTTTGACTCCAGTTCATACTGAAATTCTAGCATGTCCGGTACGTCAGCGCTCAACGGGGGTGTGACTTCGTTCAGGCCACAATAGTCTACAGTTAGTCTCCACTCTCCGTTAGACTTTTGCACTGGCCATATGGGGCTGTTAGAGAGTGAGCGGCTCCTACTGATCACTCTTTGACTCTTTAGTCTATGGATCAGCTTATGGATGGGAATCAGAGAGTCTCGGTTGGTGCAATATTACCGCTGGTGCACTGTTGTGGTTGCAATTGGCACTTTTGCTCTTCGACCTTCAGCACCCCCACAATAGAAGGATCTTCTGAGAGACCAGGCAAAGTGGACAGCTTCTCAATTTCCTCTGTCTCCAAAGCAGCAATACCAAAAGCCCATTGGTACCCTTTTGGGTCTCTGAAGTAGCCTCTCCTGAGGTAGTCTATGCAAGGATGCACAGAGTTTTTAGACCAGTCACAATGGGGTGATTTTACCATTTCCTACCAGTCAGGCTGATTTTAGCCTCCAGTACAGTCAACTCTTGGGATTCTCCTGTCACTCCAGAAATCGATGGTATCAGGGTACACTGTGCACCGGTATCTACTAGAGCCTTATACTTCTGTGGGACTGATGTGCCAGGCCATCTGATCCACACAGTCCAGTAAATCCGATTGTCCCCTACCTCCATCTGACTAGAGGCAGGGCCCCTCTAATAGTTATCATAACATCGGACACTTAAGTCTTGTAGAAAGGGATTAGTCTTCTTTATCACAGGAGCTGGAGTAAAATCACCTCTTCCTCTCCTCGAAATCTTCTCACCAGAGACTGAAGCCACAGCTTTCATGGGATGATCACCATTGACCTTTGTTCTCCTCTTCAGTACAATCACCCGTTCCTCCAGAGCTGAGGTAGGTTTCCCATCCCACTTCCTCATATCTTCCCTGTGATCCTGCAGATAAAACCATAAGGTGGCCCGAGGCATATACCTTCTATATCTTCTCTCTCAAGCAGTAGGACACCTTTTGTTAATAGCTGAGATATGTATTGGTACACATGATGAGCTGGATAGATCAGATAGATCGTCTCCCAATTGTTTGAACTCCTGGGACAGTTTTTCCACAGCTGAGATGATGGAAGGGGTGAGATTGTCTTCGAACTCTCTGAGTTTATGATTCACTTCATCCACTGTTAGTGGTACTGTTTCATTCCAGGTTACTGTTGCCAATGAATGGGCATATGATGCCAGTGCATTCCGTGTCAATTTCCACTACATGGTCATGTACATTCGACTTCATCTGGATCTATGGGTGTATCCCCAGCATTCAGCTTGGTGTGATAGATCATCTCTACAATGGCTGATTCCCTCAGAGACTGGATGCCTTTCTCTAAAGTATTCCACTTGGCCTAATAACTCAAAACATTGTCCTTGTATGGAAACATGTTTTTCACAGCTGCCAAGAGCCATTTCCAAAGGCTGAGGGACTTTTTCTCTCTTGCAATTGCTTTGTCAATTCCCCCTTCCCTAGCAAGTGATCCCAGCTGCTTGGCTTCCCTACCTTCTAGTTCGTGACCACTGGCCCATTGGCCCAGCATAGGAGCAACCAGGTGATGATGTGCTCCCCTGGTTGACAGGTAAAATCTTTTCGCATATTCTGTAGCTCGGTTGAGGTCCGAGGTTGGGAAGTCACCTCTTCTTCTTCTTCTTTCTCTGATTCATGTGATGATGACTCCTGATAGATGCTGTTCCAGGTAGTAAGTGCATTGCCATTGCTTCTTCATCTTGTTTTTTCATCTTTCTTGTCTTTTTTTGCTTTTCCCCTTGCGTACAGGGGCAACCGATACTGACACGAATTGGTCCTCTAGTTTAGCTGCAGTGATTATCACTCTGGTTGGAGTGGTTGAAGTATCTGTTGTCGGGGTTTGGATAGCTGCTATACTTGTTGCTGGGGTTGGCGTAGCTGCTGTGCTTGAAGCTGGAGCAGCTGCACTGCCTGTTACAGTCAAAGTTTGAGTAGCTGCTGTACTTGTCACTGGGGCTGGTGTAGCTGCTGTGCTTGGAGCTGGAGTAGCTGTGCTGTCTGCTGCTTTGCCATCACATCCAGGGACATTTTTTTCCTTTTGAAGGTGCTGGATAGTGTTGAACAGGGCTCTGTAAGCATAGGCCAAGCCCCAACATGTCCCTCTCTGGTATGACCAGAATGACAACACACCTCATTTAAGTGCTTTACTAATTTTTCTGGATTTTGCACTTGTTCAGTGGTGAAGTTCCAAAGCACTGGAGGGGAACACTGGCCTAAATACTTGCCCATACTATTGCACACACCTTGCTACTCATGACTGTCCATCCTTGGGGAAAACTCTTGGTCCTCCTATATTGTTGTCTAACCCTAGGCAAGGCCTAAACCCGAATCTGCTTAACTCTCGAGATCAGAAGAAATGATTGTGGGTAAAACACACTCTGTATGTGTGCCAACATGATGATCCTCATCACAAGCAGCAGGCAGGTCTCAAGGGTACCTAAAGGCCATTCAAAACCTTTAGAACTCTCAAATGATGCTGTAAATAATCTGCTGGGGGGCCTGAGAACATAAGGGAATGTCTCCTTCATGGGCTGACCACCTAAAGAGGGGAAAAAAGATGTGCAATTGCTAAACACTTCTATTACATACTCCCCAAAGTGTAGAGGTGGTGACCACACTTTGAACACAAGGCCAATCAGTTTCATGATCAATGATTCTATTGTATTGCAAGTCATTACCATAAAGTACAATGAAACAAGAACCTTAGCCCAAGGCTCCCAGCTGATAAACGTTAACACAGCAAATACCGGCTGTAAGTAAGGTACGACATACTGAAACTGTGAGATCAAGAGCAGCAACTTTGAGAGCCAATAAATCAGCATTGTGACGAATGACTATTAATCCAAAACAATGAATGCTTATCAGAAATATGATTAGACACACTCTGGTCAGATCTGTCATTATCTCAACCCTTCATGCCCCATGTTGGGTGCCATAAATAATTGTCGTCGTTTAAGTCCAGTTGGCAACTCAGCCATGCAGACGCTAGCTCACCTCCCTCTTTTTCTTCCCCCCAACTCCCGGGGGGATGGGGAGGAGAATCAAAAGAATGTAACTCTCATGGGTTGAGATTAGAACAGTCCAGTAACTAAGGTAACCAAGGTATAATACAAACAACTACTGCTACCACCAATAATAATAATGATAAGGGAAATAGCAAGGGAAGAGAATACGACCTCTCACCACCTGCCCACTGATACCCAGCCAGACCTGAGCAGTGATCTAACCCTTCTGGGTAACTGCTTCCAGTTTATATACTGGGCATGACATGCTGTGGTATGGAATAGCTCTTTGGTTAGTTTGTGTTAGGTGTCCTGTCTCTGCTTCATCCTGGCTTCCCCTCCTCCCTGGCAGAGCATGAGACTCAGAAAGTCCTTGGTCAGAGTAAACATTACTGAGCAGCAACTACAAACATTGGTGTTATCAGTGCTGTTCCCAGGCTGAAAGTCAAAAACACAGCACTGTACCAGCTACTAAGAAGGAGATAAAATGACTGTTACTGCTGAACCCAGGACAACCTTTTGCCACTTCTCTTTAGACCAAAAGGTTCTTAATGTTACAAGAGGAAGTATTTATGGCAAGTCAAGTCATTCTTTCAAAGTCGTGTAAAGTCTTGCTAACATGTTTGCTAACATCAGCTAGTAAAATATCCCCTTATACCTGAAACTTGAAACTCAGATTCGCCAGTACCCTGATGCCCTGATGGCATTGTCTCCAGGGAAATTAAACCCAGACACAGAGCAGCATGTTGCTTAAAGGAAGCAAGATGACAAAACTTCACAACATGATGTATCCCATTTCTTTCCACAGACTTACCAAGTAGTTGTCAGAAAAACTAGTATCAGTGAAAGATTCTTTTTGACCATATCTTTTTATTGGTTTAATTTACAACAAGTAAGTTAAATGAAAGTCCATGCAACAGTGTTTATAGTATGCCTTGGTGGTCTCCACAGAGGTACAGAAGGTATTTGCAGAAATGTTCGTGACTAAATACCTGTGTGCATTTAGACTTAATGAAACTCTGTGTGATCTTAGAGTCTTGAGGGAGGGAGAAGAGAGGATGCAACATATTAAAAGTTGTTCATGAACCTTTTAATGTTGTATTACTGTCTGAAGCCATTTATCTATTATTTAGTCTTCCTAACAGAAGTAATTTTAGCAATTTTTAGTAAAAAAAAAAAGAAAAAAAAAAAAAAAGAGCTTTTTTTCATTCATCAAAATTGCAGAATTCAGGAGAAGGAAGGTGGCAGAACACAAATTCTTTCTCCCAAGAGGCAGAGAGTGTCTCTGTTAAAGAAGGCCTGAATCTCAAGTGGCTTCTTAAAGATTTGCGTGAAGAAAGGGTATTTCCTGCTGTTTACTGAGGGTTATAAGAGCAAAACAAGAAAAATCACTTCGAGTGCAGGAGCTATTCTAAATGGAGCAAATAAGCATTTACTGCAGCATGCATGTTATGAACAGCAGCTCCAAAGGAAAAATAACCTCTACTTAAGTGCTCTTTCAGCTGTTTATTTCCTTTGCCTGCTGAAGTGAATGATCTCACTTGAAGTAAGAAGACACTGCATTCCTGGGGAGTCTCTGTAATTAGTGGATGTGGAAACAGGATGGCAAGCAGAAAGAGATGCGTTTGTTCTAACTTTCTGTAAGGCACTTGTATGGATTTTGTGACTGCCATCTCTTGTTCTAATTGACAGCTCTTCTCCAACTTAAGGATATCTGCACATCTCCTGTTTTACAAACAGAAGATGTAGGCAGAGGGAAGCTAGCCCTTATTGTGGTATCCACATAAAAAGTAGCAGTCCCATGGGTATCCATATTACAAGTGGCATCCTTGTGGCAGGCGGGTTGGGACTAGATGATCTTAAGGTCCTTTCCAACCCTAACTGTTCTATGATTCTAAGTACCTGCGGTAGAGCAAAGTGCCAAAAGCAGGTCACCCAGGGCCCTCTGCTATAAACTCTCCACCCTTCCCTAGACTTAAAAATAATACAGCAGTCCCCAAAGTCAAAATTGTTAAAATAGTCATGAAGAAATTTTGCTGGAAGCTGAACAGGAAATAAAACCCTGATGGTGCTAGACTCCCAGCCTTGCCGCTGAGATAGGTATCAGCTGGATTCAGCAAACTGTGGCTGAGAGTCTTGAATCTCAAGAAGCCTTTGGTTAAAAACAAGATGTTTGTTGCAGGGCAGGTAAAGTCTTCAAGATTTTGCTCCTTAGAATCATCTATCCCTGCATTCATGTTATGTTGGTACTACAGGAGGCTAAATGAGAAGTAAAGGAAAACTAGACATTTATCTGAACACCAAAATCATATAGAGCTTTTACACAAAACTACAGGCAGCTGATAGAAATCAGCTCATCACCATGTTTCAGCAGATATTACTTCAATCACTATATACATTTCATATTTAACAATGCTTCTTATGGATATAATATTTGTGTTGCTGTTTCATATGGCAAATGAATAGGTTTTTAATTAAAAAAAAAATCCTGGAGAAGACTTAAAACAAATTAGACAATTATTTTTGGGAGAAATTGCATATGTTGATACCATATTAATATTTTCAGCTGAAAAAAACACCAAGAAGTGAAATACTGAAATAATCATTCATGGGTAGCTCCCAGAAATGCACACTGGTTATTTTGTTACAGTGTGAGGCTCCCTGTCTCTAGGGTTCACATTTCAGCAAAAGATTTTGGTGATGGAAGTGGAATTGCAAGGTGAGGAGAGCCATGGTGAAGGTGGCTAAAGGTGAAGACCTAATAACTATAACTATTACATTTGTGCTATTTCCTTAGCCATGAGGTTTATGTTAACCCATTTGAATTTTGGCAGAGAGATAGAAAACTTGCATGAAGAATAGCAACACAGGTAGATAAAATTATATAATGGCAAGACCAAACTGTTTCAAGCAGGCTTCTCTTCTACAGATAATGGCGTTTCCACAGACAAAAAGATGAGCACTGGGAGATGTATGAAATATTTTCCTTGCAGTACTAGTGATTTTGAGATAATCCCTCATTGTAAGACTGGTGTTGCTGGGAAGCAGGAGGAGGTATTTAATGTCTCCTTGCCCTGATGACTGATCCCACAATGAACATTTGTTTTATACAGAATAAAGGAGTCTGGCTCACAGGAGGTTTATGAGTGTCAGCATGGTACATTTCTTCCAGTCTTGAGCTGCCACACTGCCTTCTGGTAGTCTATAAAACTGAAAAACCTGTGATTTCCTCTGCTTCCTGCAACCTTGTCCCAGACAACTCTCACGACCACTGTGTTCAGCCAAGAAAAATGGGCATGAAAGAAACATATGTGTGTGGTTTGGCTTTTTTTGCTGGCATGAACCAGCTCCATTATATGCAGGTACCATGATCAGGTTTCTAACCTCAGCCAGTGTGACTTGTCTCCCTTGTCTTCCCCTACTCCTGCCACATCTGCATCCCTAATAGAAATGTCACTGTACCTTTCCTGCAGAAATGGTAAACTACTGTTCATGTCTCTGCTAAGTCAGTAGATACTCAAAGTTGACAGTAAGTCATAAGACAAATTCTGGACTTTTATTCCTCCCTTGCATAGTACAGAATCTAAACTTGGACATTACCAAGCTAGCTTATATATTAATACCTCGCCTTGATACAGTATTTACTTAAATTATAGTCATGTACTTAAGGGCTGTGTTTCATTGCAATTTCCTCAAAAGGTAATGAGCAAATTACCATTATTATAGAATAGAAAGACATGATTTATAAAACTAAATCTTGGGAGAAAAAGTTATGGACATTAAATGAATAATATATTCTGTTGCTGAGTGCTTCTTTCCCTAAAAAATAATTCCTTATATTAAAGAGACTCAGTTTGGAGCTGTGCATGATCAGGTAATCTCACCACAACTCTATTGTATTTGTGTGCATTCCATCCTGTCTGCTTTTTATGCCATTAGTGTAAGCTTTTACAGAAGATAATCCTTTTACCATATTCTGATACTGATGTGTCCATTTACGTGTCTGCAAAATTAAATCATAGCATGTCATCTAGTACAAGACAACATTAGAGTGATGGGAGTTCCTGGGAGGGTCAGGCCTGCACAACAACTCACAATAATCAGGAATCTTAAAAAGAGCAAATTAATTCATTGGACCACCCTTTATTATTTAGTCTCACTCAACTATTGATCAGGTTTATGCTGACAGACTCTAGGGTGTCCTGTTTTGTGAGATTTGTAATGCATTATGGAGGATTCTTGCTTCCAGCATCTGTGTTTTACCATCATTGAAGGATTGCTGAGGGGAGTAGCTGGAGAGAGGCCGCCTTCAACACCTGATCGGGGTCAAGCTCAGTATCCTGGAGCCTCAAATCAGAGCGACAAGAGCCACTGAGGGAGCCTCAAGTCCTCAAAAGGACGTGCCCAGGAACCGGCAGCTCAGCTTATGTGAGCAGCTGACTCATAGCGGGGGCACCAGGAAGGGCCGCACTAGGAGGGGTGGCACCAGCCCTGACTTGTTAAAAACCTGCCCCAGAAAGCGCAGCGGGCAGGAGTGTGGTGAGGCAGATTGTGGGGGCAGGGGAGAGGGATGGTGAGCTTATGACCACTCACCTTATGACCAGGGCCTGGAAGCTCTGCTCTGGCTGCCTGGGCGGTGACCAGCGTAGGCATCCAGACAGAGAGTGAGAGGGGAGGGTGCAGCGCAGAGCTTGGAATGTAGAGAGTGCCCACTCTGGTCTTGTGAGGGGAGGGTGTACAATGGGCAGGGCTGTACCTGGTGCTCGCTGATGAAGGAGCCGATGAGAGGAGAGGCTGCAGTGCAGACCTTGGGGTGTAGAGAGCGCCTGCACTGCTCTCCTGAGGTGAGGGTGCACAATGGGCAGGGCTGCACTCGGTGTGCCCTGGTGGAGGTCAACCTGCAGCACGTGGCTGAGATGCGAGAATGCTGTCAATAGGCTGAAAGGTGTCAGGGAAGCTGAGAGGAAGCAGCACTGCTTGCTCCAGGCCCAAACTGTGCATGGGCCTCAAGCGTCCCTGTAGCTCATGGAGGGAGGAAGGTGGCCGCTAAGCCAGGAAGCTGGGAACCAGTAACAAAAAAAGGAGGAAGAGGAAAATTAAAGGGCTTCTTCCTATATCTGATGTCCCCACCCAGAATCGCTTCGCTGTCCTACAGAGGGCTAATGAAACACTTGCAACATGAACAACCAGCTGATGCACTGCTAAAGAAGATGACTACTGATGCTGCCAGGAGAAAGAGGTGGGCCATAGTGGTAGGGGACTCTACTTGGAAAGGCACAGAGTCACCCATCTGTCAGCCTGATCCAGTCTCAAGGGAGGTGTATTGCCTACCAGGGGCACGGATCAGGGATGCAACAGGGAGGCTACCTGCTCTAGTCCCACTGACTATTAACCACTTAATAGGGCGGTACCATAGTCAGGGATTTGGATATTTAGAACATAAGACTCAGTTAGGGAGGCCAGGTCTACTGGAGGCTGGCAGAGCTGGTCTGACAATGAAGTTTGCTTTTGGCAGGAGGCTTGCCAGGCTGGTCAAGAAAGTTTTAAAGTAGGTGTGGTGGGGGAGGAGAGCATCATACCATCCCAACACACCCAGTCAGTTGCCAGCACTTGTAATAAATGCTCAGAGAAATGTGGAGATATTCCAGCCGCTCCAGCCAATGGGCCAGCTTCATTTGGAGCTTGACTCAGATGCCTCTATACAAGCGCCTGTAGCATGGGAAACAAATAAAAGGAATTAGAGATCCATGCATGTCTACGGGGGTATGATATAAGAGACATCAAGGAAACATGGTGATATGGCTCCTGTGACTGGAGTGTTGGAATGGAAGATTAAAGGCTCTTTAGAAAAGACAGGCCTGGCAGATGGGGAGGGGGCGTTGCTATTTATGTTAGGGATAGGCTGGAGAGTATGGAACTCTCTCTGGGGACAGGTGAGCTGTCAACAGAGAGTTTGTGGGTCAGGGTTAAAAGAAGAACAACAATGGGAGGCATTATTGTGGGGATCTGTTAAGGACTGCCTGATTAAGAGAACTCTCTGGATGAAGTGCTCTATAGACAGATAGGAACAGCCTCACACTCACCGACCCTTGTTGTCACTGGGGACTACAACCACCCTGATATCTGTTGGAGGGACAGCACGTCCCAGCACAAGCAATCCAGGAGATTCCTCGATTGTGTGGAAGACAACTTCCTTCTGCATGTAATAGAGGAGACGGCAAGGAGAGGTGCCATGCTTGACCTCTTGCTCACTAACAGGAAAGGGCTCGCTGGAAATGTGACACTCCAGGGCAGCCTTGGTTGCAATGATCATGAAATGGTTGAGTTTGAGATCCTCAAGACAGTGAGAACAGCATGCAGCAAACTCACTGCCTTGGACTTTGATAAAGCAGACTTTGGCCTCTTCAGGTACCTGCTTAGTAAGGTTCCATGGGATATAGCCCAAGAGGGCAGGGCGGCCCAAGACTGTTGGTTGATATTCAAGGATCACCGACTACAAGCTCAGGAGTGTTGCATCCCGACTAGAAGGAAGTGCAGCAGGAGGGTCAAGAGACCTCCTTGGATGGATAAGGAGCTGCTGAGGAAAATTTGAAGGAAAAAAGAGGCTTATGAAAGCTGGAAGCTAGGGACCAGGTTAGGAAAGTTATGGCCCAGTTGGAACTAGGCTTGGCTAGGGATATGAAAGATAACAGGAAGGGATTCTATAGGTGCACTGCAAATAAAAGGCAGAGTAGGGACAACGTGGGCCCCCTCCGGAAGCTATCAGGAGAACTGGCTACCCTGGATTTTGGAGAAGGTTGAGGTCCTTAATGACTTCTTTGCCTCGGTCTTCACTGGCAAATGCTCTGACCACCCCGCCCAAGTCTTGGAAGGCAGACGCAGAGACTGTGAGAATGAAGACCTCCGGCCAACTGTAGGAGAGGATCTAGTTTGAGACCATCTTAAGAACCTGAACATACGCAAGTACATGGGACCAGATGAAATCCATCTGCGGGCCCTGAAGCAGCTGGCAAATGAAGTTGCTAAGCCACTGTCCATCATATTTGAAAAATCATGGCAGTCGGGTGAAGTTCCCAACGACTGGAAAAAGGGAACTATAACCCCCCTTTTCAAGAAGGGGAAAACGGATGACCCAGGGAATTACAGACCAGTCAGTCTCACCTCTGTGCCTGGCAAAACCTTGGAGCAAATTCTCCTGGAAGGCATGCTGAGGTACATGAAAAACAACAAGGTGGTTGGTGACAGCCAGCATGCCTTCACTAAGGGGAAATCCTGCCTGACGAATTTGGTGGCCTTCTATGATGGGGCTACAGAACGGATGGACAGGGGTAGAGCAGTTGATGTCATCTACCTGGACTTCTGCAAAGTGTTTGACACGGTCCCACGTGGCATCCTTGTCTCTAAGTTGGAGAGGCATCAATTTGATAGGTGGACCACTCGGTGGATAAAGAACTGGATGGATGGCCACATGTAAAGAGTTGTGCTCAATAGCTTAGTGTCCAGCTGGAGACTAAGAATGAGTGGTGACCCTCAGGGATCGATGTTGGGACTGGTCTTGTTCAACGTCTTTGTTGGTGACATGGACAGTGGGATTGAGTGTGCCCTCAGCAAATTTGCTGATGACACCAAGCTGTGTGGTTCGGTTGATACGTTGGAGGGAAGGAATGTCATCCAGAAGGACCTTGACACACTTGTAAGGTGGGCTGATGCCAACCTGATAAAGTTTAACCATGCCAAGTGCAAGGTCCTCCACGCGGGTCAGAGCAATCCCAGGCACATCTGGAGGTTGGGCAGAGAAGAGTTTCAGAGTAGCTATGTGGAGAAGGACTTGGGGATGCTGGTTGATGAGAAAATGAACGTGAGTCGACTGCAGTGTGTGCTCGCAGCCCAGAAAGCCAACCGTATCGTGGGCTGCATCAAAAGGACCGTGACCAGCAGGTGAAAGGAGGTGATTCTGCCCCTCTACTCTGCTCTCGTGAGACCTCTCTTGTAGTATTGTGTGCAGTTCTGGTGTCCTCAACAAAAAAAGGAGATGGAACTGTGGGAACAAGTCCAGAGGAGGGCCACGAGGATGATCAGGGAACTGGAGCACCTCCTGTATGAAGACAGCCTGAGAAAGTTGGGGATGTCTATCCTGAGAAGAGAAGACTGTGTGGAGACCTCATAGGAGCTCCAGTATCTGAAGGAAACCTACAAGGATACTGGGGAGGGACTCTTCATGAGAGAATGTAGTGATAGGACAAGGGGTAATGGGTTCAAACTTAAACAGGGGAAGTTTAGATTGGTTATGAGGAAGAAGTTGTTTACTGTGAGGGTGGTGTTCAAGGCCGGGTTGGACAAAGCCTTGGGTGGCATGGTTTATTGTGAGGTGTCCCTGCCCATGGCAGGGGTGTTGGAACTAGATGATCTTAACGTCCTTTCCAACCCTAACTATTCTATGATTCTATGATTTCTGTACTCTCCCTCTCATTCAGGAGGGGGATTTCTAGTTTTTCTGTTATTTCTGTTTTATAGCTACAGGTTTAGAGAGGTTTATACAATTTGTTTATATTTACACAGAGACCAACTCAGGCATCACCTCAAAAGAACCCCTGCTTCCATGCTAGTGTCTCTTTTCTGCTTCTCGTTTTCCTTCCCCTTCTTTGTGGCTTCAGTCTCACTTCCTCTCTCCTGGACATTTCTTCTATCTCATCAGTGAGAAAAGTAAAAACCTAGTTTGGTAATACTTCTTGACACTTCTCATAGGCGAGGAAGTTCACACTTGTCTTCAGTCTTTCCTTCTGGTGTTTGGTTTCTTGTCTTTATGTGTTTTCCTTGACTACTTTGGTACATGCGTACCCTAATGCTTGCTCTGTATATGCTCTGTTTTGTGGAAGAGCAATACAAATAGTATCCTGTAAAAGCTAATTGCATAGTAACTCTGTTTGCATTTATGTCAAACTTTAAACTCTGGATTTCTAACTTCAGGAAGATCTGTTGCAGGTGTATAACTTTTTTCCCAAAAGACAAAAAAATGGAAGGAAATTTTATCTCAATTTGAGGTCATGAGGAGATAAGCTAGGGCAATCCAGCAAGATTTTTGTTTCAGCTCTCTCACCTTTTACAGAACTTTGAAGTCTGTCTTGTGTTAGTCTCCATAGGCAGGCATTAGAGCATCAAGTGCTCTCATCATTCAGGTTACTGTGTGGCCTTAACAAACCATTTGTGAAATTCAAACAGGAACTTAGAGAAGGCCTTGGTGTAATGATATTTCTGAGTTCTCAAAAAAAATAAAAATGTGGACAGAATAGTTCAGGAGCTTACCAAGAGTGTTTTAGAGATGATGTTTCTCATTAGATGAGTTAGAAAACACTGGTCCGTGTTCACATCTTCCATGCTTGTTTCATATCCTGTTGTCGAAAGAAGTTTTTGCTGCACAAGGGACTGGAAGCAGGACTTGGGCCTCAAATATAAAGTAGCTTCCCCTTTCAACAGGCATGAAAACCTTCCCTAACTGAAGTGACTTATTTTGACCCAGATCGGGAATTCTCCATCTTCTGTTTGCCCTTTGACTCTAATTTTTGCTAATCTCAAAGCATCTGCGTCAGTGTGCTGAAGTTTTTCCTAGTTAGTTTGTGGGTTTTTTTGGAGGGGGTTAGTAGAAGGTTAAGACCTATTTTTCATGCTAGAAAAGCAAGGTACTTAAGTTCTTATCTCCTATCAGACATGTAACCCCTCATAAATGATTCCTGAGTACACAGACTTGGTAAAATTTTAACCTGCCTGAAATTAGTTTCCTCCTTTCTCACAACAAAGGGATTTTGGATTGCCAGGTAGAACCTCAATTTAAACATGAGATCAGGTGTAACAAGATATAGAAAATGAGGGCTAAATTCCCAGCTGATATAAGTTAACCTGGCTGTATGTACTACAGGGGGGTGGTACTCTTGCATTCCCACTGAAAATCTGCTCTACCTGTAGTGAATTATTATAGCATCACGAAAAATGACTATTAATTAAATTCATGGGCATAGAAGGTTTCCCCAAAGCAAGAATAACCTCTGACATATTAACATCCGGTCCATTATCTGATTGTTCAAGCAGAACGAGATGTTAACATGAGCATTGCGTAATTTGATAGGAAAATATTTGAGGCACACTGTTCATGTGATTTTTTTTTTTCTGTAATCTATTGCAAAACTTCATTTATTTTGTATCTGTAAAAACAAATTCATATCTGCCATCTTCTTTTAATGGGTTGACCAGGAAACAGCCATCTGATGCAGACTTTTGGCTGTCTTTATATATATATATATATATATACGCGAAAGAGACTTCATGACTCTTTCTTGAAGTCTTGTGAGCTTGTTATGAGGTAAGACGCATCCATTTAATATTTCCATCTCTATTTTGAAAATAAACCTTTCTTTGTTTTTCTGCAGGAAACTTGGGAATAATCTTTACTTTAAGAGATAGTCTTTCTTTATAATGTTTAAAATCAATTTCCAAATGCATATACAGCTTTCTTCATGACCAGTAACAATCTTCACAGAAACTGGTTTAAAGCTTGGAACATTTAACATTCACTTTGTTAAATTTATTTTTTTATTGTCTTGTTATACTTATTGCTTCAAAAATGTTTTGGATTGTCACACAATTTGGTTATGGAAAACTTACTCTGTAAGCTGAATAGATTATTTTTCTCTCTTTTCCTTTTTTTTTTTTTTTTTTTTTTTTCCCCTCTGTAACGTTTCTGTTTTTAAAAAGTAGGAAATCTCTGAGGACAAAAGAGAAAATCGTTTAACTTATGCATGCAGACTATGCTGTTCTGAATATAAGATTTTGAGGGGAGGTTTTTTTGCTTTGTTTTTTCCCATCAAAGACAACGAGTGTGTCAGACAGTCTAACACATGAATTTGTAACTTGGTGCTCCCGTATGCCAATGGTGTGGTTGTTTAGTGCATGTTTTGAGAGTTGATTTTAAAGGTCTTAAAGAGTCTCTTTTAATAATTCATATTGATTCAGTACAGGGTGAAGATGATTGACATGCTAAATGATTAGCATTTACAGTATGAACATGTTAATTACTGTATTTTTAATGCTGTTAGCTTCTATAAACCAAGAAAAGGTATTCTTAAAGGGACACTAGTAGATTTGCAACACACTAGAAAACAGTGTTATACAAAGCAGACCTAAAAATATTTCTTTCTTTTCAGTCTACTCTCTCCCATCTTATATTTCAGAAAGGATGTTTTTTTCATTTGGCTCTTGTGCCTGAACACCAAGTAAAATAATGGTTAATAATAATAATGCAGTCATGAATGGCATTATAGGGTGGTCCCCTACCTTCCCTCTGTGCCCAGGAGAGGCTGCTGTTACGGACACAGTCATGATTCTGTGGTTTTCAACATAAGTTAAAAGCCTTTATCTGCTGCAATGTGTGAATCACAGCGGTGACTAGCAAACAAGCAGGGTAAAACAATTTATCGATACATTTCCCTCCCTTTCTTTCAGAAAAAAAAATTGCTTAGCCATAAACAATCAAAGGTTGTCGTGCAGTAAAGCAAAAAGGAATTTACTTTTGAGTAATGTAGCTTGACATAACATTGTGCGGCAGACCATAGAACTAATCTTTACCTGTATCTCTGGGCCATTTTAGCCACACCTAGACATTGTATTGGCGCATATTGTCCCACTTTCTTATGGGACTAGGGGAGGATGAAGACTTACAGGATGCATTGTGTTAATGAAACTATGGCAGAGATAAGGCAATAGGTAAATCGAAGGCTACAGGTAGTGGTTAGGGACAGAAATGATGTAGCAAGTTCTATATGTGAGTACAGAGTACAGGAGATGGTGATAGGGGAAAATATCAGTTGGAGCTCAATAGAACCTCTCAGATCAAGCTGGGGTACCTCACCCCATCCTTGCAGCAAATAGCTCTTAAAGCTGTATTCCCAGAGCTGTCCTCCATGGCAAGGAGCTCCAGAGGAAGAGTTGTTTCCATACATTGATGAAGGGAAGCTTTTGATAAGGTACTGAGCTGAGCCTGGGGCTGAAATTAGAGTATAATAGAATATTTTAGGTGGAAGGAATCTAAAATAAACATCTAGTCAAACTGCTTGACCGGTTCAGGGCTGACCGAAAGTTGAAACAAATTATTAAGGGCATAGCAAATTATTAAGGGCATTATAATTAAAGGGTAACATCTATATCCAGGTGTAGGGCCATTGGTATATCACAAGGACTACTGAATGTTCCCCATGGACAAAGGACTGTACAGGAATTGTATTTAGAGTTTGAGTAGGAAAGGGTATACTCTGAAGACAGAATCTTAATTTTTTCTATACTTAGTCCTCTTCAACCTATTTCAGCTGTTGAAGAGTACTAATGCAGATAGATTTCACTTAAGAAGTCTGCAGTGGCCTCTTTCTATGTCCACATATTTCTTTAAAGTCCTAACATGAAAAAAGTAATCACAGTTCTTGTTTCTCTAGAGGATTCCTTCTAAGTGCTCCTGCATACTGCTTGAGCAGGGTCTTACATTGCAATGGAGGTACATAACAGCATCATTAATTAAAACTGGAGGAGTTAGGCAGTAAGAAAGCAGGCAGAAGAGAGCAGCCGGTGAGTTTCAAATTTAAGGAAAGATTTCTGAACTGGGCATTACACATTTGGAGCTACATGTTCTAGCAGCATGACTGCACGTGTGTCTAAAGCTTTCATTCCTGTCTTTTGGAGTTGAAAACCTGAGACTGTAAGGCACGCTTCTACATATTCTTTTTTTCTGGCCAGTCTTGCTATATCATACTGTTTTTAATCTGTAGGAGGGTGGAATGGAGGAGGTGCTAAAAACCCCAAGAAAGCAGAACACCTCTAATATCTTCAATCTAACCAAGTGATGGAAATTTCACCAAAAGAAATTTTGCAGTGTGATTTTCAAGCTTTCAGAAAGCAACTGACTAATGTAATAATTTACAAAGTCCTGAGAAGAAAATCATATCATGAATTTTTTTTTTTTTTTTTGGCAAAGAACAGCTCTGGGTCTTCCTTGCACTTTGCTAGCATAACTCAAAGGGCTGCTTTTCCAATACTTAGTTATTTTTTACTTGCAACCACTATAATTAATACTGAAAGTATTTTTGTTTGGGTTTTCTTTGGGGGTTTTATTTGTAATAAAACCAGATATTGTGTTATCACCTGAATCCACCTCTGCATGACAAGCACCGGGTATTCTGAAAGCTGCCAGCACAGAAAACCCTTTCACAGGAAATACATATCCTGCTTCTTGGACTCAGGGTACTACTGTAAATAGAATACTGAACTTTCAGAAAGTGTTATTGCCTAGTTCAATAATAAAATATTAATAACCAAGTTTTCCCTCCTGTTGGGGGAAATGTGCATCCTCAAGTTGGACTAAACTGAGCACTTATTAAACTGAGTAAGTCTTTGTACAGCTCAAGATGTCCTTTGGTTAGAAATCTTACAGAAAGAGGTTGCAGTTGTACATGAGCAGATTAACAGATTTCCTGCTGGTTTTTTATTTCTACGGCCGGGTTTTTAGCCTAACACCTTTATTCTTGTCATCTTCTGCATGTTCTAGAGGACGTTTCTCGCACATTTCGAGAAGCTCATGAGTCAGTATTTTTAAACTCAAAATTAGGTTCTTAAAATTATATCCAGGAATATAAATACCATCACAGTTTTGGAAAGTGCTAAATATCCTGTAAATGTCACCAAACCAGAGTTTTAAAATTAAATTAGCTTATAATATATAGCTATTTTCCAAAAGGCATTTCTCTGAAAAAATGTAAGGGAAGAATGAAAAATCAGAAATCGGAAACCAAAAATAAAATTTCCAGGTGCCCAAATTGTCTACATCATCACTGCTGGTTTTGTTTTTGATGATTATATATTTTTTCCTTTGTATAAAATCTAAAACCCACAAGAAGACTCTGAGAAGCAGCAAAAATTTACATTTGTTTCCAAATTTTTTCTTTACAGAAAGTGCTTCCCTTTTATAAATGTTTCCCCTTTATAAATGTTTATCAAAATATTTTGCCTAGAGGTTTTCAAAATGGGCACTGCAAATTCACAACATGTGTCCCACTGGGGAAGTTTCAAAGTGGAACTTTGGCTGCAAAGGTGTTTATGTGCTTTTCAATCACTAGCTATTACTTATAACTTTTACTTTTAGTTACTGCCCAATTCAAGAAGTATCAGTACCCTGAACAACAATTCATACACACAAGCTTATGCCAGACATGGTTTTAAATCACCTGCAAATGAAGAGAAACACAGTATTGAAGCCTGTATTAAATATTGCTCCCAAGGAAGGTTCTGACCAGGGGATTTAAATGCACACTAAAGTCATGTATTCACCCTGTCTCAGACCATGCATTTTATATGAAGTTATGACTCCCTTTCTCCAACCTCTTGGACACATGGGATGCAGTACAAAATATTCTAAATTTAAGGGAAGAAAAAAAAAAGCATATGAGCTAATGTGAAATTAATAATGTACCTCAACCCTCAAATGAGAAGAGCAACTATCCCTAATCAATCTACTCTTTCATTTAGTTCGAAGCAACTCTTCCTGGAGCTTTTTCCTGGTTTGGATTTCTAATCCCTATCACCAGCTACCAGTTGAACTTCAACACCATTTCATTGAAGTGAGATGCTCCAACTAGCCTGTGAGTAGGAGATAGATAGAAATAAAATGTACTGATTTGATAAATATAGTAGAGCCTCAGTGACTAGCAGGAGCTTCTGTAGATAATTTTGGTTCTTGCAAGATGAAGATGATGGATTTGGGTCTAAGGCTGTGTTGTGTTGAATGTGGCTTGTTGTTTTTATGTTTCCCCTAAATGTCAATTAATGATTGTCCAACAAAAAAAAGGAGGGTAACTCTTTCCTAGCTATATTTCTGCTCTCAATTACAGCCTGTGGTCCTCTTGTTCTGTTTAGTTCATCCAAAAAGGAATTAAAAATGGATATTGAAAATAACTTTCAAATTGCCTCGGTGCACTGCATCTTTGGATTGTGCAGTTACACTTGAGATCCAGGATATATTTGGGGTAAATATTTTGGGTAACACCTGCAACAGTTGTGATAAATGCCCCAGGTCAGGGACAATAACAGGAGAGCCAGACTTAGTGGTCAGCATGGGGGTTGTTGTGTGTTTTTCTGCAATCTGGCAACGTTTTTTCACACTCTGGTAACAAAAGCCTGTTTTGCTGAAGATTTGACCAGTGCTGCATGCGCTGACAAGCACGGAGCAGGCCACCCCTGGAGAAAAAAAAGCCTCTTACATATTAATTCCCACTTTTTAAAACCCTCTTAGATATTCACCTAGCTTCAGACTTGCCAAACAGTGCATTTTTTTGCCAACATCTAGTCCGTTGTAGCAGAGCACAATTATTTTTCATGTCAACTGTTGATATAGCTTCTTGTCTCAGTAGGTTTTTGGGTTTCATTTTTTAATTTTTTTCTAAATAAGGATAAATGTGCAATATCCTGTAAGGTACTGGGAAGACATGGGTGCCCTTACAATGAAATAGCATCAGTTATCTCAAGAAAATCAACTCTTACAGAAAAGAAAATGAGATGTAAAAGAAAATTGTGATCCTTTGAGTGCAGTATAACCAGTGTTTAGTATACATGCCCCCTTCCCACCAGACGAGACACATAAAAGGTAGGTATAATTTTCCAGTCAGTGGATTTTTTCCAATCTCTCTAGATAAAGTACAGAGATACCAAGTGACTTGTACAGAACTATTTTGCTTTTAAACCCCACAAAAACTTTCCAGGAAAGAAAACTTCAGACACAAATGCTTTCAGATATGCATCTTGCTTGCTTATGTCAAGTTCTTTTATTTAGTTTACTATTTAGTAGTAGAAAGGACTTTCTGGCTTTTTGTCTTTTTTGGTCCATTAGTTTCAGAATTAAATTTTGAACCATATTTTGCCTCAAATCACTACTTTTAGAGCTAACTCTTTGTTTGTTACAAATGCTGTGTGCATTTAATTGTGCAAGTAGTCTCTGGGTTCAGGGTGGGGTCAGAAGACCTTATCTCTACTCATAAATGTGGATTTTTGCCTGTTAATAGGGTTATGGGAACAAAAATCCAGGTATGGATTACAGTTACAGCATGTTGTGGCTGTAACAACCTATTCTGTGAATAACTCTGCAAAGATGGGATCAGGTGAGGCTTCTCTTTGTGCATGTTTTCAAGACTTAAACACTATGGATCATACTTTCAAAGCATTTTTATTTTTCCCCCAGAATGCCATGTTTGTCCTTGTCTTTATCTTCTGCATCAATCTCTCCCTACACTGAGACAGTAAAGTTAAGACACAGAATGTCTTTGTCTGCAGGAGCACACTCAGACTAGTCTTCCAGACTAATTTTCTGCTTGGGTTACTTTCCTAATTATAATTTGTGTTCTCATCGTGTCGTGGAAGAGTACATTTTAAATGAGTTTGCAATATGCAGTGTAGAGTACCAGCTTTATAACACTGTTCATAACCTAGAAAACCAGTTTTTAATTTGCCATAATGCAAATGCCATAATGATTACAAGTTTTCAACCTTGCGATCTATTTTTTTCCCTGGCTATTTGTAAACTAAAATCTCAAGTTTCATTTTCCCACTCTGTGTGCAAGATCAGTGGTACAGGATGTTGACCTACCTCCTTACAATCAGAGCTGTGTATGTTATGCATCATGTTCCAAAATACTTTTAAGTCTGTGGAAAGGGGAAAAAAAATGCATGAATTATGCCTTCTTTAGCCTTCTTACGCTTGCTAATAGGTTTTAAATTGACTGTTTGGGTTTTTTTTTTACTGATAACCACAAAAAAGTGATTAATTCTCTAAGTTAATACTAGAAATATTTCCTGGGAATGTAGAACTCATTTTTTATTGAGTGATAGAAATAGGATACCTGAATTTGGTGAGACTAGAAGAAGCTAAGGTTTCAACTCTGAATTAACCACCTACTCCTGGGAAACAATCTCATGCAAAATTTTCAGGTGCATCTCATTCTAGTGATCCTATCGAGCCTGGAGAGACACTGTAAAAAATATAGCTGTGCACAAAAGCCTTTGTATGGAAAAAAAAAAAAAAGTGTGATATGGATCACTATACAAATTCATTTTAATATCTTTACTTGTGTGCCTTGCCTAGTCTGATTAACCTTATATTAGGTTCTACCAGACAGTACAGGGTTTTATAGTAAGCTGGCCAAAGCTGCCTACGTGACAATGCTCACATGAAAGCTGGATTGTTTCCTGCTCTATGGGATCATAACCTCTTGTTAGCCTACAGCAGGATGAGTGGCAACACCCTTTCAACTAGGAGTGCTAGTTGTGATGCTAGTGAGAGAAGGATCCCAGCTTCCATGTCTTGCTGACCCTGCTTTGCATCTGTTGGTCTGAGCCTTGTGTGCTTGGATCTGGTTAGTCCCTGAATGGTGATATTTATTCCCTACCCTTTGTAGCCTTCTAGGCAAAATCTCAATGTGGCCCTGGTGCATAGTAGTTATAGGTCATTAGTTGCAAGCCTAATTCTCTGTGAATGTGTGTGACAGAATAAACACTTGTCCCATTGTAGCCATACTCATTTGAGGATTTTTGCATGACAAGCATGAGTATTTTTGAATGGGATATGGATGTTTTGGTTTGTATTGTGAAATATCAGACCATTTTAGCCCTGTGTGCATCTGTTTTCTCCACTATGGATGTGAGATGAGTGCTCCTTCTTTGCAGAGGGTTAAGAAGAAGGACAATGGAAGGCCTTTCCAGCCTGCCCACTTTGGGCATGACAGCCCAAAAGACGGACAGCTAGTTCTGGGGTCTTACCATTGTCCAAGGGAAAAAAAAGACAGACTTCATCTCTCAGTAACCGTAGGCTCTTGGCTCTTTCCCCTAATCCAGGTTATCAAAATCCACCAAGCTGATGATAGAAATGAGTTTGTCTGAGGGAGAGCATGTGAGATCTTCCAACTCCAGCATGGCGAAACAGTGGTATGCGCAGGTCCCCAGAAAAGTGCAGCTCAGCACTTCAATCACCTCTCCAGACTTGAGCAGCTGAGCTGTGGAAATCACTTTGACATAAATCTCTCAGCAGCTTTTTTGTCTGAAATAAATGGTGCATAAAGGAAATGCAAAATTGTTTGGTGGACAGGATTATCTATGTGTTTACCGCCCTCAGCACTTTTCTTTCTCTCTTTTGACTGCGCTGTTCCCACTGGCATGAATAGCTGTACATGAAATGAAAGCTTCTGAACACTAGCAGGGTGTAAGAGAGCTCTCTCTTTAAAGCTGTGACAACTACGCACTTGTGGTTGCAAGAAATGTCAAGTGAGAAGAATTACTATTAGTAGAAAGTAATTATTTTTTCATTTCCAAGGTTCCTTGTTCACTGTTAATCCAAATGTAAACTTTCTATAATTATGCATTGTTATCATCCCCTTGGATGTAATGCTTTCATTTCCATTTGCTATTTTACATATGCACCTTCACACACACGTGTGTGGTTGTGGCACCTCATAATGTTTTTTTATGTTATTCCATACCTTCAGGTCTACTTTGGTATGTATTTTTCTGTTGCCATAGCATGTTGATGATATGCAATATTTGTAGAAAGATTCAAATCAATCTTTATCACATCAGAACACTATCATTCAAAAGGAAAGCAAAAATCAATAATTCATCAAGCAAGAGAGAAATTAATTATTTGAAAATGTAGTTCTTCTGCCCTTTAATAATTTAAAAAAAAATTGTATTGCTTAAATGAAGTTTGATCACTTTTTAGACTGAATGAGTCTGATTTGATGCATCTGATTGTAGTCAGCATAGTATTCATCATGGGATAAATAGTAAAAATGTAAAATTAATGTATTTTTCAGTTTGCTAAAACTTCTGATTCGTTAGAAATGCTCCATGATTTGAAAAAATATGGGGAGAGGGATATATGGTTTCAAAGTTAATTAAAATAGCTTTTTTAGGCAAAATTATTCAAGTTGGAAGCATTCATTTTCAAAAAGCTTGTCTCATAAGAAATGAATAGAGTTACTTTGAAATAGAGAATTTTGCTCTTTTAAAAAGGCATATATTCAATCTAAGAAATGTTAGGAACTGTAATACTTATGGAAAAAATGAAGTTTTGTTTTGGGTTTGGAGTTTTGACTGAAAGAACCAGAAGAATAGGCATAAATGTGTGACAGCTGATCACTTCAGTCCTTTTTTTTTTTTTTTCCCACTGATAATCAATGATAATCAACCTTATTTGCCTCACTCTAGTTGCAAGAGCAGAAAAACATAATTTTCTAATATTGAAACTCAAGGAAGAGCCTGTTTTTCTTTTTCTGAACCCACCTGAGTCCATGAAGATAGCCAAATGATCTCCTGCAATGAAAGATGGGTTAAATGAATGAGTCTGTGGAATTGAAATGCACCCTTAGCCCTGCTTATTTCTCAGTTCACCAGCAATAAAATGGTCATTGCTGATGACACAGGGAATTCCTTGTGGTTTTAAAATACAATGAGAGAGTATCCACCAGGAACCACAGAGCATTAGCTGTTTCTTTCACTGGGGATGAGTGTCCTCTATTGATTGGTTTTCATTGCCTAAACTCAATAAGGCTTTTATTTATGATGACACAGTTTATGATTGCTTATTTATCTGCTGTGTGTAAAATGAGCTTAGAATCAAATTGCCATATTTACCAAAAGGATGTCTGGATCCTTGAAGAAGCTGTTTTGATCACAGACATATACAAAAATTTGATAGAGCAGAAATAAAAACACCCACACTAGTCTTGAAAATACCCAGTCTCTTAGATATCCCTGTCACTGAGGCAACGGTTTCTCTCTGCTCAACATCTGATTCAGTCTGGTGGGCCTGTGGGAAATCTTATCTTCAAAGGTGAAGTTACAATAGAGGCTGAAATCAGCACAAACTCCCCAGGTTATTTGCTTGAAAGCTCACATGTAAGCTAGACTGGCTTCAAAAAGTGATTAAGTGCATGCAGGGAAGGAAAATCTGGCAAAGACTGTTAACAGACAAACTTGTACAAGGCTGGGACAATGGCACCGTGAGAACATCACTATGATCCTATTGGAGAAAAGTGACTTTGGGCTTTTCCTCTTATCATGTTTTTCCCAAGGGCTTTGCTGAAGGGCACTGTGAGGTATGGGATACTGAGGTGGATGGACCTTTAGTGCAACAGTTTTCTTGTTCCTGACTAAAAAAAGAAAAATGAAGTTCTTACCTGAGTATTCATATAAACAGATAGAAATGGACTTACATTGCAGCAACATATGCTGAGTGCTCATGAGTAATCCATACTAATGGAAGCAACAGAGGACAGTATCGCTGCTTCTACCCATAGCTTCTTTACAGGGCTCTAGGTAGGATCTGAGTAACTGCTCTATAAATTAAGCAACTGGTAATAACTAAAACTGGAAAAAACCTTTTAATTTTCTGATTCATATCTTTAATCAATTGCAACATAGTGCGATTGCAATTTAGGTGTAGCTTTCAAATTGTTTGCTCAAAAGAGACTGCTCCATTGCTTTCGATTGATATAATATTATTGCATTTTTATTGACTTTTACTGTAGCTTTTACAGCATTCAAGGTGCATAAGTTAAACAGAAAAGTAGCATAGTAACAGTTCAAGATGGAAGGAGGCCCTAAAGATGCAGAGTAGGTATAATTTACATTAACAGGAAATTACAAATTAAGGCTAACTCCCCTGCTCTCATGCCTAGTTAGTGTCTCTGTACATGTTTTTGGCATATGTTAGTAAAACATGAATAGTTTGCATACTATAAAAAGTTAATGGATGATGGAGTTGGCAAATACTTTGGGATTATTATTAAGATTATTTTAGATATGATTAGACTGAAATTCAGCTGCAAACAGTTACCCATACAGGATTTTTGAGTTGTAAAAAAGTTAATTATTTGAAGCACTGGGTTTGGTCTTAATCAAGAAAAGCCAATAAAAAAGATGTGGAGTTTTAAGCACATGTAAGGAACATAAACATAAATATAAACTTGACAACAGTCAAACATGCTTCCTGAAAGCTCTCTATATGTTGTTTCAGACAAGCCATTTGTGTTCAACAGAGTCTGTGCGTGGTCTCTCTTTATGAAAGCATAGTTATGTGGAAAACTTCAAAGCACATACTTGTCAAAGGTTTTTTTTGCCCCTTTTACTGTCCACTTAGTTATATACACTCTCTGATTGCTACTCATAACTGTGCCTTTTTGTTGAACGAGTTCCAGTAAAACTGTGTCTTTCAGGAGTTTCTCATCCTGCCTTTGGAGAGCACATAGTTACATTTTTTACTTCTAACTGACAAGCCCAAATAGAATAACTTTTT
Organism: Myiopsitta monachus; assembly: GCA_017639245.1. Taxonomy (NCBI): domain Eukaryota; kingdom Metazoa; phylum Chordata; class Aves; order Psittaciformes; family Psittacidae; genus Myiopsitta; species Myiopsitta monachus. The sequence goes on along the minus strand of CM029941.1, from coordinate 3,661,274 downwards.
AATAATTATTACCAATTATTTCACAGTGCTCACAATGTCATCTTTTGATGTCTTTATTTCCCCACCTATAAAATAGGACAACTTCACTACAAGATCTGAGTTCACCTGGCCAATATTTGTAAGACTGTTTTAGATTTGTTGTAAATTAATCAAATAAGGAACTTTTGTGGGAACATCTCATTTCACAGAGAGACACAAAAAGAATTTTGCAGTCAGAAATCTCAAGTTTCTGTGGGGTATTTTGGTACTAAAGCCCATATATTTCCATTATCAATACTAACCACATTAATCAAGTCTACCAAGCACACTGGGGAAAAAGAGTCAACTCATAGTGTAGAACAGTTCTTCACTACTACCTGAGTAAATGTATTTGTCTGCTCGAACTAGTCCCTCTGTTTTCACTTTGTTGTGAGAAAGAGGGATGGTTTTAAAGACAGTTCATGTTATCCTAAATTAATCTTCTGGTGCTGGTTAATTTCTACTTAATTAATTTCTAATTAATTAATTAGAATACCCTATTTTTCTTCACTAACCACAAAGAGCACCTAGAGTGACCAGCTCACATCTACATGAGATTAATTTCACCCTGAGACCAGCCCTGGCCATGATGAACCTCTCTGTAACATACAGTCTAAGGAATTTCTCCTTGAAAGGTTCCCCGGTGCTGACGTCTGTGTTAGTCTCACCAACATGTGTTAGTCTCACCAACATATTTTCCTAACATCCATGACATGCTAGATGTAAAACCTTCAAAGGGAAAGAGCATCCCTGCGGCCAAAGGGAGCACAGAAAAAAAATCTTCTTTCTCATTAGATGTTCTATGCATTATATCCAGTTACTTGCAAGGATGCTTTAGTTGTATCAAAGGCTTTGCAATAGGTACAGCCTTTCCATTGCACTTAGATGTACTAGTCAAAAGGTAGAAATAATAATGAAAGGAAAATTACAGCTGTCTATTAAATTCTATAGAGCTTTCACATAAAACGATAGCAAAGGCTTCTCTTCACAACAAGGCATTTTGCCAATCAGACATTATTATGTTGTCTTTGCACATGGGACTCGCTGCAGTTGTTGCCACCACTGAACTTTCAGGCATTAGCCCACATCTTATTATGATAAAAAATCCTCATCTTTAATCCCATTGCATTGTTCTTAGTCATGGGATAAATTTATCAATGGGTGATCTCACCCTGTTTAATCTCATTAGTTTAGAATATTTCTTTCCTAGATATCCTTATTATATTCTTATCATCACAACCCTTGGGAAGTTTGGTCCCAACTGTGCTGTCATAAGTGGGGTTTTAATTTGCTGTCTGCTCAGTGCTGACTATATCCCTGCCTTATCACATTCTTTTGATAGAACCTGCTAAATTATACTGAGTTGTGCCTTTCCTCAGAAGAGAGTCAGAACTTCAACTCTGAAAATTTCTGAAAAAACGCCAGCTAATATTGTATAAGTATGAACTCCATAAGTGACTTTTCAGAAAAAAAAAAAAATCTTCCTTATATCTAATTTTCTCTTTCTGCAGGTATTCTGTAGTACCATAATGGTTTCTTATGCCTGAGTCCTTTACTCCTGTATCATCTAGTCTTCAAAAGGCAGGTAAAGGAGGAAAAGCTGTTGATGTTGCACATCCTTTACACATGAAGCTAGCAGTCCTAGTTGTTGGAGCATGTGGCTCCATGCCAAGTCTAGGTTTGAGTTCTCTTTTACCTGGCAGATTCAAAATAGACCTCATTCCTAGAGGTAGCTCAACAGACTCCAAATTATGCCTTATTAAATTTATCACCTTTTTCCTTTTTTTTTTTTTTTTTTTTTTTTTTAGAAGCATTTTAGAAGCAGTGAATCTGATGAGAAAATACCCCAAGATATCTGAGTTTGAAAAATACATTAACTAACTGCAGAGCTCTCAAATCTAGTATGGTGGACACTTGCTTTGGAAAGGAGATAGATCTGCATGTTTATCTCTCTTTCAAAGGCTGTGTATGTATTTTTTCTGCTGACTTTTTCATGTGAATTCTGCTCTCCCTTTCTGTTAGATTAAGGCCCTTGTAAGAACAAAAGGAGTTTAGGCACAAATTTATATGTGGATTTTCTTGTCTGCTCTTCTGGGGCCTTGAATTCATGAGTATATGAATGTGTGCTGTCTGCTTCTGAATCGGTTTTCAGGTCCCTTTTGATACCCAGATGAAGATCTTCTGAATATATGTTGTTTGTGATTCAGGATTGGCCATTGTACTTTAGTCATCCAGTCACTGGTTACATTTTAACTGACCAGTCTGGAACTGGAGCAATACCATATGGCTGAAGTAAAACATGACACATAATATATATTTTGTGGTGAGTAGGTGTTATTTATGAATAAATGATAGTCCAGAAACTGTTTGTCAAAGATGCTTAGTGAATGCTTAGGAATAAATAAATTTTCAGAGATTGATACTAGCTTGTGAACAATTACTGAGAATAAAAGTAGTTACACAAAGCATTGATAACAATTCAGATAGCTCTGTGGATAAGACTTTCCTGAGAGATAAAATCCCATTTGAACAAGCATACAAATCATTCATGAGCTCAGGCAACCCCAGCCATTGAAATAAGCTGATCACAGGCAACTCCTCACCAACAGGAAAGGGCTCGTTGGAAATGGGACACCCCAGGGCAGCCTTGATTGCAGCGACCATGAGATGGTTGAATTCGAGATCCTCAGGACAATGAGAAGAGCATGCAGCAAGCTCAGTGCCCAGGACTTCAAGAGAGCAGACCTTGGCCTCTTCAGGAGCCTGCTGACTAAGGTTCCATGGGATATAGCCCAAGAGGGCAGGGAGGCCCAAGACTGTTGGTTGATATTCAAGCATCACCTGCTACAAGTTCAGGAGTGTTGCATCCCAACTAGAAGGAAGTGCAGCAGGAGGGCCAAGAGACCTCCTTGGATGGATAAGGAGCTGCTGAGGAAAATTTGAAGGAAAAAAGAGGCTTATAAAAGCTGGAAGCTAGGACAGGTAGCCTGGGAAGAATACAGGGATGTTGTCCGGGAAGCTAGGGACCAGGTTAAGAAAGCTAAGGCCCAGCTGAAACTAAACTTGGCTAGGGATGTGAAAGATAACAGCAAGGTATTCTATAGGTGCACTGCAAATTAAAGACAGACTAAGGACAAGGTGGGCCCCCTCCGGAAGCTATCAGGAGAACTGGCTACCCTGGATGTGGAGAAGGCTGAGATTCTTAATGACTTCTTTGCCCCAGTCTTCACCGGCAAACACTCTGACCACCCCACTCAAGTCTTGGAAGGCAGACGCAGAGACTGTGAGAATAAAGCCCTCCAGCCAACTGTAGGAGAGGATCTAGTTTGAGACCATCTTAAGAACCTGAACATACACAAGTACATGGGACCAGATGAAATCCATCTGCGGGCCCTGAAGCAGCTGGCAAATGAAGTTGCTAAGCCACTGTCCATCATATTTGAAAAATCATGGCAGTGATGGGAAGTTCCTGGTGACTAATTGCAAATAGTTCCAGTGTTCTTGTGGCTTTGTGTAGTCCAATGAATACAATTACAGAATCACTGTATTAATAAGTCTGGTCTCCCAGTCCTCATGGTTTAGCAGTTTTTGCCTTCAATACTACTAAGCCAATCAATTCAACTGTCAACTATTAATATACACTTTTGTGATGTGGCTGGATGGCTGCAAGCAGAGTAGTGCTCAATGGCTCAGTGTCCAGCTGGAGACCAAGAACGAGTGGTGACCCTCAGGGATCGGTGTTCGGGCCAGTCTTGTTCAATATCTTTGTCGGTGACATGGACAGTGGGATTGAGTGCGCCCTCAGCAAGTTTGCTGATGACACCAAGCTGTGTGGTTCAGTTGATACGCTGGATGCAAGGAATGCCATGCAGAGGGACCTTGACACGCTTGTGAGGTAGGCTGTTGCCAGCCTGATGAAGTTTAACCATCCCAACTGCAAGGTCCTCCATGCAGGTCGGAGCAATCCCAGGCACAGCTACAGGTTGGGCAGAGAAGAGTTTCAGAGTAGCTATGTGGAGAAGGACTTGGGGATGCTGGTTGATGAGAAAATGAATATCAGTCGACTGCAGTGTGTGCTCGCAGCCCAGAAAGCCAACCGTATCGTGGGCTGCATCAAAAGGAGCGTGACCAGCAGCTTGAGGGAGGTGATCCTGCCCCTTTACTCTGCTCTTGTGTGATCTCACTTGGAGTATTTTGTGCAGTTCTGGTGTCCTCAACAAAAAAAGGAGATGGAACTGTTGGAACAAGTCCGGAGGAGGGCCACAAGGATGATCAGGGGACTGGAGCACCTCTGGTATGAAGACAGGCTGAGAAAGTTGGGGATGTCTATCCTGAGAAGAGAAGACTGTGTGGAGACCTCATAGGAGCTCCAGTATGTGAAGGAAACCTACAAGGATACTGGGGAGGGACTCTTCTTTAGAGACTGTAGTGATAGGACAAGGGGTAACAGGTTCAAACTTAAACAGGGGAAGTTTAGATTGGATACGAGGAAGAAGTTCTTTACTGTGAGGGTGGTGAGGCAGTGGAATGGGTTGCCTGAGGGAGTTGTGAATGGTCCATTGCTGGCCGTGTTCAAGGCTGGGTTGGACAGATCCTTGGGTGGCATGGTTTAGTGTGAAGTGTCCCTGCCCATGGCAGGGGGCTTGGAACTAGTCCTTGTCCAGATAAAGCATTACCAAGCAGTTACTGAAAACACTGGTGTTATCAGCGCTGTTCCCAGGCCCAAAATCAAAAAACACAGCGCTGTACCAGCTACCAAGAAGGAGAAAAAACGACTGCTACTGCTGAACCCATGACAATGATCTTAAGGTACTTTCCAACCCTAACTGTTCTATGATTCTATGATTACCCTATATTTCTACTTTTCTTTCCTCAGACTTCTTCTTTTTCTTTTCTTTTCTTTTTACTTTTCTAATCACAGTTAAATGTCCTTCAGCTGTAGTCCACAACTTCTCACAGAGTTACATGTCTAGTGTTCTCATCAGTCCTACCTTTTATCATATTCCACCTCTCAGAAAGAGCCTCTAGTTCTTCACAACTCTTCCTTTCTTCTTCTCCTTGTATGAAATTTAGCATGATCCCAAAGGTCAAAGCAGTGACTATACACCATTTAATATCTTAATCCAATTTAACATTAGAAACTGATATGCTTCATATGCCTTTGGTGACCAATTTGTTACTCTCTATTGTTGCACAATAACTTTACAATAGGCAGAGGCTGGTTAAAACAGGATGAAGTGTCAGCATTCCAGAAAGCTGTCAAATCCTTATCCAGCTACAGTTGCATCCAGGAGCCTTGTCAAAGAATGAAGAACTAACCACATACATGAAGCCTCACTTGCATGCATGAATACAGGTGTCATACATTCAGCAGTAGCAGTCATTTTTCTCCCTCTTGGTAGCTGGTGCAGCACTGTGTTTTCGATTTTGGGCCTGGGAGCAGCACTGATAACACCAGTGTTTATAGTTTCTGCTTGACAATGTTTTGGTTTGATCAAGGACTTTCTGAGCCTCATGCTATGCCAGGGAGGAGGGGAAGCCAGGAGGAAGCAGAGACAGGACACCTGACCCAAACTGACCAAAGAGGTTATTCCATACCACAGCACGTCATGTCCAGGATGTGAAAATGGAGAGCAGAGACCCCGAAGGGCGTGGTGGCGCACTGGGGGTGCACGGCATGGCCAGGTTTTTGGTACTGGGGGTTTGCTGTTGGGGGGTGCACTGGCTGGGTGGGGCTTGGTGAGCGCTTGTATTCTCTTTCCTTGTATTTCTCTTGTACTTCTCTGTCATTATTATTACTGGTGATAGCAGTAGTGATTTGTGTTATACCTCAGTTACTAAACTGTTCTTATCTCAACCTGCGTGAGTTGAATTCTTTTGATTCTCCTCCCCATCCCCCCGGACTGGGGGAAGAAAAAGGGGGAGTGAGTGAGTGAGTGAGTAAAACTGCATGGGTGGGGGGCTTAAACCACGACAACAGGCCAGCCGTCAGTTTATATGAAATAGAGATTTAAGGAAAACAAATGTTATGTACAAGTTATGTACAAATGATTGAGTTTCTCTCTGTCAAAAAAAAAAAAAAAACACCACCTTTTTTTCCAATGAGTGAATGATTTTCCAGCAGATATTTGTTGGTGAGATATCCAATAAGGGTATCTATATCCAAGGAGATATCTCTAATTTGTCATGATCAAGAGTCTCTTGCATTTCTGAAGTCCTGAGAAATCCTGCTGAATGAGGAGAGGTTTGAATCTGAATCCCAAGGAAAGGCTAGGTCTATAAGGAAGTATACCTCCTGATCCAGATCCTCTTCCTTGAGGGAAATTGTACATACTTTACATGAGAATGGAAGCTGAGATGGAAAGAGCAAAGATGTGGACAGTTGTCACCTGCTGTATCTGTTTCTGAAGCAAAGGTAAAACATGCAGAGTAGTAAATAACCCTTTTCCTTTTAATGTTTATCTTCCCTTAAGGACGATTTGGGAATATGGGGTGAATAAAAGACCTATGTTCTTTCAGGAGAACTCTATAACTGCACTGAAATGTCATTCTCATATTATCCAGCACCTCAAGACACATTTCAAGGGTATCCAGAAAACTGTTTCCAGGAGCTGGGAACACAGCATGTAATTATGAAACTAATATCTCCCATTGCTTGTTGTTATACTGCAGGACTGTAGAGAAAATACGTTGTCTTTAAGGACCTATTATGAGTTTGTAAGAGGAGTCAAAATGCCAGCTTGATCCCTGGATACCATCTGAATGTATAGAAAAAAAAGAAAAATTATATAGTCCTATGAAGCACCCATCAGGCAATAAGAAAAAGGACAACATCAGAACATTTATCAGATTTAATATAATCCCTATATTAACATATATTTAACATTCTTTAAGATAATCCTCATATTAACATATAGGAATTTAACAACATCCTTACAAACAGCTGACCCTTCCAGCTGGAAGAGGAGCCACATGAAACAAGTGAAGGCTTGTGTAAATTCTCTCTGGAAAAGAAAAAAAAATAAAATTTAGGTGGTCATGTGCTAGTTAACTATATTAATTACATTTCCTCTAAGCAAAACCAAATCAGTCAGGATTTAGGCTGAAATAAAGTGGTGTTCAATAAATGCACTCTCTGACCTCTGAGGCAGTCTGATGCATTCCTGAGAGTTGTTTATCCTGTAAAAATCAGGAGTGTAACTTGCTCTCAGGAGCAAGCCCAGCAGAGATTAAAGGACTAATTAAAGACCAAACCTTCATGCTATATGCTATGAAAACCTCTTATCAGCATTGGCTATAGTGAAGCTTTATATTATTAATAAACTGAAATGCTAGGTTGGCTTTCCAAGCACTCTGTTTTTAGATATATTGCTGAACTGAGAGTTTTCATTGGATAATTAGCTGTGGGAAAAATTTCTGCACCTTAGGTTGATTTAGTACTTGGAGTCTCTGAGTTTCTGAAGACAGAAAGTATGTGTATAATTGCTCAGAAATCTGACTGGAGAGTCATAGCAAACTACAGGTTAGTAACCGTTAAGTGGGTTTGAAAAACCTTCTGTGTAGGCAAGCTAAACACAGAGATCAGCACAGAGAAGAAAATGGAATATTTGTACTCTTGCTCACTCATGTAGGGAAGACTGCCATGCCAACAGCTGGGCCCTGGGAGAAGAAGAAATGCATTTTCCCTGTTGTTCTGCTTCTAGCTGGTGATTATGGGCCAAGACTCTTTACTGTATAAACTAAAGTTTATCTCCAGTCCTTTTTTGATATTGGGATGGGGAAACATGAAGCGACATCTCACACCCTGACCCATGCACTTGCTTTCCAGTATCCAGTTCAGTGAAGGTATGAACAGACTATGACCACTACTAACCAGGGAATTTCCCTTATTTAATGTCAAAGAAAATCAATCATTTGTGACTTCTATTGTAAAAATACTATACACAGGCATGAACAAGTACTTAAACCCTCCCACTAACTGTGCCATTGTGCTTGTATGGGCACAAGGACAGAGCTTTGGCATCATCTGCACCAATTTGTGTGCAGATGGGTTTCAGAGGAAACACTTGCAGTTTATAAGATTCACCATGGGTGTGAAGCTCGGCATGGTCAGTGCCTTTGTTTGCAATCTCTCAAAATCAGGAAGGGAGAGGGAAAGGGAGCCTGTCTTTTATTACACAGGCACAACTGGGGGCAGTGCTGTTATATACAACAAATAATAATAGTACCAAAGTAGAAGTCTTCCCTCTAACAGCATGTTTGGTGTGTGAAACACTTAATTTAAGCATTTCTTTTCATGCACGTGTCTTTAAAAAAGCCATTTTTAACATGAAATCTGACAGCATTCATTCATCTCCTCTGATTTAATTTTACCATTTCAGGGCTCACAATGCAAAATTTCAACTTTGGCTTTTATTTAAGTGGGAGAAAACACCATAGAAAAGTGATCCCTTTCAGCCCTGAAGTGTAGGAAAGAGAATATCCTAAGTATGCCTAGTGTCTTCTGTGACACAAAAAATTGTTTTCTAACTCTATTACATATAAGAGTGTACCAAGAAAAGGTAGTTATCTGTTAATCTGGGGGTAAGAATTTTCTATACAAGTATTTTTTATACAGTTATCAGTAAAGATCCTAACAGTGCTCTTGAATTACATACAATAAAGCCACTGTTTAATAATGGGAATGTTCTTGTAACTCAGAAGAGTGATCTTTGGGAACTGCAATGACTAGTGACCACCTTATTCCCATAGTGACAAACAATAAAAAAAGCCATTGCTATATCCCAGTTAGATGAAAAACATAATCCAAGCAGAAAAGCAGTGGTAACTAGTGCTTTGGGACCATCATGTTCTGTTGTTACTGGTTGTGCCTTTCCCGCTGACTCATTTTCATAGATTTATGTAATTTTATATTAGAAGGGTTAAAAATAGCTGGAAAGATAGTCTCAAACAAGACAAATGTCTCTGAAATGACCAAGGTGAGAGAAGAAACAGGACCAATTTGAAAATTCACTCAGGAGTTTATGTACTTGTTTTCATATCAGCCATGTGGAGCCTAGTGGGAGGCGTGTGGATGCAGGAGGGCGAGATAGCCATCAGCAAGCACCCAGAATGCCTCTTGTTCTTCTGGATTCAGTGTAGAAAACTTGCCTGTACAACTATTTCTTTTGGCTTGAGGCTGTGCAGGTCTGAAACTTCTTATGAAAAGAGAAAAAAAGAAAATAGAGAAAGAAGAGAAGTATCCCTAAAGGCCTGGTTCCATGATTTGAAAGTCAATCTTTAACAGCACACATAACTTTCATGATTAGATGCCCTGAAGCAAAGTGGAGTTCAGAAAGTTTGGCTTTTTTCTCCACAGGAAATGTTTGGAAGTTCCATGAAATTGTGTGCAGTGAGTCCTGGCTAGGGGCAGGTGAGGCAAGACCTAAAACACTGAAATGAAAAGGGAAGAATGCCCTAAAAAAGTGCAGTGTCAACAGCTGCCTTTGAGGAGAAACATATTTCAGGTCAGAAAGGTTCAAGTGTTTGTCTCATCACTTTAATCATGGGAAGGCTTCGCATCACAGGCCTCTCACAGTGACATTGTGTCTTGTTCAGATCTGTTTTACAGATGTTTGGGACAATAAGACAAAGGGTAATGGGTTCAAACTTAAACAGGATATTTAGGTTATATGTAAGGAAGAAGTTCTTTCCTGTGAGGGTGGTGAGACGCTGGCACAGATTGCCCAGAGAAGCTGTAGGTGCCCCATCCCTGGCAGCGTTCAAGGCCAGACTGGATGAGGCTTGGTGTAGTGTGAAGTATCCACGCCCATGGAAGGGGGCTGTAATTGGATGAACTGAAGGTCGTTTTCAACCCGAACCAAGCTATGATTCTGTGATTCACTTAATGAAACTCCTGATTTACACCGTGATAAGTATATTTGGAAGGAAACATGGAGAGTAATTTCGGCAAAAGCAGTTCCACATGATATTCCATTAACTTATATTCACACAAAGATGCTGTCCTTTTCTTTTCTCCCTTTAATTTCTAGTATGTTCAGTTCTGAATTATGAAGCTGGAAGACAGTTCATTCCTGTCTTTGCACTTAAGATAAATAACATAACAGATGTGTCACTGTGAAGTCCTACATGGATAGCTATTTTTCTCCGACTGAATTGCAGCTTGGAAACAATGTTAGATGACAGTTGTGGACACTGAAAATTGCTTGAAATGTGAGGGGAATATTAAATTCTGAACTCAGTCCAGCCTTTGATAATGTGCCAGCCTTCGTTATCAGTTACTTAATAATAGGTATGCATTCAGGTACAGAACAACATCCCGTGGTATTATTATCTCAATATACACATAGTGCAAAATTATCATATGGCACTACTATTACACATGGATGCACCATAGCCTCTTGTATTCTTGTTTTGATTTTGTCTACAGGAGCCTTCTTTGTCTAATAAAATATGATTTGGCATCCAGTGGGGAAAAGGAGTTGCAGGCACCCTCCCCTTTACCTGTGATCATTGTTATTACTCATGCAATGCTATTATATTTTGGGTTTTTTGTTGTTAGGTTTTTGGGTTTTAAAAATGTATGTGTATTGTTAAGGCTGGACATCAGACTCCTTTGTGCTGGATGCAACAAAATTCTTCCATTCCTATTGTGGTTCTCAGCGGGGTTTCTCCTGGTATGTAAATATATGGCCAATGATTCATAAGAGATAGGAAAGATACAAGGAAACTGTGGGAAGTACCAGTATCACTGAATTAAAGCTGGTTCCTGGCAAGTATCACAAATAGAAATAGGACTTCTCCATATATATATCTGAGAGGGACTAAAGGAAGAGGTGATAAAAAGATTCAAGAGGGGTGGAGATTTTTAAAGGCACCTAGAGAAGAATTAATGCATCTGCTAAAACCAGTTGTTTCGATATTTTTCAATAATAACTACTTCCAATAGGAGAATTTCACCATTTAACCACGTGCAGAAAGCCTCTGTTGGCCAGTACATACCTCTTGAGTCGTTGGGTCCTTGACAAACTGGGTTAAACTGGTTTTCTGTGATACACGACCCCCTTAGAGAGCAGAATTTCTTTAGGTAAAAAAAAAAGACTGAAGTGTTTTATTTTGGAAGTCATTCTGCACCAGGAGGCTTATTGCTGACTTCAGTGGGGGCAGAGATAAGAATTTACTGAAAGCAAAACAAACCCATCTAAATATTTTATAGCCAGTACATTACCTTATTCACACTGAAGGTTTCTTAAAATATTGAAACAATGACTTTCTAATGTTGAACTTACATTTTATAATTTATGCTGCTTGATTACTTCTGGCATCTCATTCAGTAAGAACAACGCAGAGGCCAGTCAATTCTATGTTTATTTCTATTGATTGCTATTATTTATTCATTAGCTCATTTATTTATGTGATGCTGGCAATACCCTACACAGACAGATAAGAAAGTATTGACAATCAACATGCAAATGCAGAAAGGAAGTTGCAATTCAGCATGAGTGACCTGACTAAGGACAGCCTTGCTACCTGCAGGTTTTTTAGGAATTCTGGGGTTTGGCAATATTTTCCCATCCTTTTTCTGACTGATTGATATCAGTGAGACTAAGCAGGAGTCTCTGCACTGATATCGACATGACCCAGTGACAATCTGCAGGAAACTGGGAAGATGAATGGTTTAATAGGGATATTATGGAAAAAGGTTTGATGTGCTGTAAAGGGGAAGCAAATACAGAATCTTCTTAGTCTCTGGAGGACTGGTAAAACAAACAAACAGTACAATGAATGTAAAATTTTATAGAACTGGAATAAATATTTAATATTTACACTCTGGGAGGACCTTAAAGTTGTGTTTGTGAGTCACCGCTGTCATAGCTAGATCTTTGGGAATAATTTTTTATTATTTGCTTCAGCCACAGCGCAAAATGTGATTAAGTAAAATGCCATGACATTGCTTTTAATCACACTGGAAATATGGTATTTTTTTTTTTTTTTAATCCAGTCACTTTTTATATATATTTAACATTTGGAAAGGAGCATTAAAATCACCAGAGAACTGGGTTCACAAATCTGGCCTTCAGCAAGCTTTCCAGATTCCACAGTCCATTGTCGATGACATTCTTTTCTAAAAATGTTGGAAACTGAAATCCAATTTCATATTTTCAAGCAAAGAGGAAATTGAAACTCCAGTCTCCTTATTCCCAGATGATTACCCTGCTTATTCGGATGGAAAGGTACAAATTCCTTTGACACTTCTTTCTTGGACATTGTCATGGCATCTAAATTCCTTTGCAGGTCTATCTCCACAAATTGAAATCTTGTATCTAATAGTGTGTATTTTGGGCATTTCCCATTTTCCTTCAATACTGCTTCCCAACTGACTCACTAAGTATAACACAAATATGTGAAAACTTTAAGCTGAAATGGTGCCTTCAGGAAATAAATGTTTTCCTGAAGAAAAACTATTCACCACACTATACTCTAGGCTCAGTCTTGCAATGATTTATGTCTACACTTAATTTTGCATCAGGGTTAGCTATGCTGAAATCAGTGGGACTGCTCAGAGTTCAGAAAGTTAAGCGCATACATAAGATCTGAGCCGACGAAGAAGGATTCTGCCATTAACAGGCAATGCAAATAGATGAAGAGTTAGAGAAAGAGCCTATCAAGTATATACAGTCATCATCCTGGAGAAGAGAAGGCTGTGTGGAGACCTCATAGCACCCTTCCAGTATCTCAAGGGGGCCTATAGGGATGCTGGGGAGGGACTCTTCATTATTGACTGTAGTGATAGGACAAGGGGTAACAGGTTCCAACTTAAACAGGGGACGTTTAGATTGGATATGAGGAAGAAATTCTTTACTGTAAGGTTGGTGAGGCACTGGAATGGGTTGCCCAAGTGCCGTGGTTTAAGTCCCCAACCCCCCACGCAGTTTTCTCACTCACTCACACCCCTCTATTTCTTCCCCCAGTCCCGGGGGAATGAGGAGGAGAATTAAAAGAATTCAACTTCCACAGGTTGAGGTAAGAACAGTTTAGTAACTAAGGTATAACGCAAATCATTACTGCTACCACCAGTAATAATACGAAAGAAATACAAGGAAAGAGAATGCAACTGCTCACCAAGCCCTACCCAGCCAGTGCACCCACCAGCAGCAAAACCCCCACTGCACCACCATGCACTTCCAGGTGTCTCCTCTCTGTTTTCACATCCTGGACATGACGTGTTGTGGTATGGAATAACCACTTTGGTCAGTTTGGGTCAGGTGTCCTACCTCTGCTTCCTCCCGGCTCCCTCTCCTCTCTGGCATAGCATGAGACTCAGAAAGTCCTTGGCCAGACCAAAACACTACCAAGCAGTAACTGAAAACAACGGTGTTATCAGCGCTGCTCCCAGGCCCAAAATCAAAAACACAGCTCTGCACCAGCTACCAAGATGGAGAAAAAATGACTGCTGCTGCTGAACCCATGACACCAAGGAAATTGTGAATGCTCCATCACTGGCGGTGTTCAAGGCTGGGTTGGACAGAGACTTGGGTGGTATGGTTTAGTGTGAGGTGTCCCTGTCTCTGCCCATGGTAGGGGGCTTGGAACTAGATAATCTTAAGGTCTTTTCCAACCCTAACTATTCTATGATTCTATGATTCTATATAACGTGCCTTAGTCTAGCCATTAAACCACAGCTATTTCTTGCACTGCTTATGAGAGCTATATCAGAAGTAGTCCCTAAAGGATCTGAAGTCCTGGACATCCTTGTGGTTTCCAGTTAACTGGATTTATGTTACAGCTGTGCTTTCCCTTCAAGCTACCTTCATGCATGCTCTGTGTTTGAGTGTCCATCTTGACACAGAAGAGGGAGCCTGCACTGCAGACGAGGCTGAATAGATAATTTCTGGGAATTATTGCTTGGGCTTCATACCCCAAAAGTTCATTTGGCTCCAAATCCATGAACTTCAAAACTTCCCCAAGATTTCTAGACATCTTCTAGAGAGCAACCATAAGAAAATATATGTGGCTACATTGACGTTAGGAGTACATGAACTAAATGAAAATGAAACTATTTCTGTTGCTCCTCAATGCTGCAGATTACTTTTATCATGCTTTTGACTGAAGAACTCAGGACCTAAGTCTGGAAGCAAACCCATAGACCAGTAAAAACAATGCTTCTGTTACCTTCAGTCATGACCATCCACAAACTCCTCCTCTATGCATTAAAAGGAGAGCTGAAAGAATGTTAACAATATTTGATATTTGCTTTTCCCATTCCTGAACTTCCAAATCAAAGGTATATGACCATTAGAGAAGTAGTAGATGCACCATCCCTGGAGACATTCAAGGCCAGGCTGGGTGAGTTTCTGGACAGCCTGATCTAGTTGAAGATGTCCCTGATTATTGCAGGGGGCTGGATTAGATGACTTTTGAAGGTCCCTTCCAACCCAAACTATTCTATGATACTATGATTTGTCACCTAGGAAAAAATGTACTTCCCTCCTTTGTGATTTTTGTCCTTAGAAAAAAGGATTATTCAACTGTCAGGAGAAAGATCATCCAGAGGTTAGGAAAGGGTTACGGATCTGAGGAAGCTACAGTTCAACTGCTTCCCTGACACATATTTCTTCTGTAACTGCAGAAATCACCTGGACCCAACTCCTCAGCCTTCTAAGATTTCCCTTGAAATCTAAGGGATTTAACTGTCAAAACAGTCTTGAGGATCTGGGCTTCAACCTGTTTGAGATTTTGTTTTCTACAGTTAAAAATAGGGAGAATAATTCTTCAGTACTCTTTAGAGGTGGTGTCAGATTAGAAAAGTGTACATTTAATGACTGTAAGAAGCTTAGGGTAGGAAATAGTAATAGCAAGGGTAAAAATCCTTTGTATATCTGAAAAGGGCATTAGAATGTGTCCAGGAAAAACTGGTCGCATTTAATTCATAAGAGTCGTTTTTTAAATTAGCTGATTAAATGTTAACTAGTTGACAAAATGTTATCTGGTCATTTGCCTATTTAAAGTATGCTCAACAGTATGGTTAAATTACTACCTAGCGTTTG
The DNA here is from genome assembly GCA_017639245.1 of Myiopsitta monachus. Taxonomy (NCBI): domain Eukaryota; kingdom Metazoa; phylum Chordata; class Aves; order Psittaciformes; family Psittacidae; genus Myiopsitta; species Myiopsitta monachus. The sequence goes on along the minus strand of CM029941.1, from coordinate 3,646,209 downwards.
TTTCCTAATGTATTGTACCAAGTGAAGGGCAAAGATGGAAATCCATAATATGAAATCAATTCTGTTCAAAGCCAGTAAGCCTGAGACCAGCATTAGGAGATTTGATTAGGACATTTGATTAGGAGATTTTATTTCCCCCTGACCCCCACCATCTTATTTTTATTAAGCAGAACTTAAACTGAGGCTTTATAGAATCTCTTGCGAATAAAAATGACCTGATGTTTTCTCTTAGGGAACAGTAACACCTAGAAATTTGATTTCAGGCTGAATCTTGTGTTTGGCAGGTATGTTGTTTGTCAGGGAGTGCGGCTTGTAAACTGATTCATTACAAGCCTTGATTTCACAGGTAAGAAATTAAATCCATATGTTTACAACAAAACCAACTTCCTGTGCTTTGGGGATGAGCCAACTGATGTTAGGGGATGTCAGGAAAGGAAGATGAAGGAAAGAAACCATTGCAAACAGATGTGTGTTTGAGAGAATCTGTGATTTCTAACTGGTGGTCATGTGATTTATCTCAAAGCACTTATATAGTTCTTTGCATTAGCACAGTATCATTAGAGTTACTAAAGCCCGTTCCCCACAGAACAAATATCATGGTACAGAGGTGGTGCAAGACCTCATTTTCTAAAATGTATCTGTGGCAAACTCAGAAAAACTGTTGTAGCTGCAGTAAAGTTACCCTAGCAAGGGATGAATAATCCAAGGGACGAGTTTACTGGTGATGAAGTATCCACAATGTAGTCAGCTTTGAATATAGGCAAGTAATGCAACCTCTCTAAAGCCTCCACAGAAGTTCTCTTCCTGCAGTTCTAAACCACATAATTTTTTTGACTTGCTGATTTATATTATTGCATACAATGCTATTAACTTCTAGTTAGTACCCGTGGTCCACCTAAAGTATGGTTACATTTCAGGAGTAGAATACTCTCTCTACTAATACTCTATTTTGTGTACATGCCTATAGATATACAGATGCTTTCTAAGATAAGTTTAAATTTTCTCTGTATTTGTTGCAAGGGAATATAATGCATGTGAACACAAAACTCATAAAAAAGCATGAAAAGAAGACTTCAGGCAACTCTGAAAGTCAGCCTGGTCTTCCTAAGAGAATCAGGTGTGGATATATGATATGATATGACATGATATGATTATGATATGATATGATATGATATATGATATGATATGATATACATGAGATGAAATGAGATATGAAATTTATGGGCAAGAAGAGATAAGTATAGAATCATAGGATCTTAGAATCATAGAATAGTTAGGGTTTGAAAGGACCTTAAGGTCATCTAATTCCAACACCCATGGGCAGGGACACCTTATACTAAATGTCACACAAGGCTCCATCCAACAGAGCCTTGAACACCGCCAGGGATGAAGCATTCACAGCTTCCTTGGGCAACCTGTTCCAGTGCCTCACCACCCTTACACTAAAAAACTTCCTCCTTATATCCTACCTAAACTTCCCCTGTTTAACTTTGAACCCATTACCCCTTGTTCTCTTACTACAGTCCCTAATGAAGAGTCCCTCCATAGCATCCTTGTAGGTCTCCTTCAAATACTGGAGCTCCTATGAGGTCTTCACTCAGTCTTCTCAGGCTAGACATCCCCAACTTTCTCAGCCTGTCTTCATACGGGAGGTACTCCAGTCCCCTGATCATCTTCGTGGCCCTCCTCTGGACTTGCTCCAACAGCTCCATGTCCTTTTTATGTTGAGGACACCAGAACTGCACACAATACTCCAACTGAGGTCCAAGGAGAGCAGAGTAGAGGGGCAGAATCACCTCCCAGTAGGGCACTTCCAGAAATTAGTTATTTGTAGTAGTTATTTGTACTGATGAGAAAATCTCTGGAACTTTTGAGCATGCTTCTGACAGTGCAATCCTGCAAACCCTTAAGTACATGGTGAAACTTTTGACTAAAATCATGTTAAATCTCCCCATTTCAGTTCCCACTTAGAGGCTTCAGCTACCATTCAGAGACTTCTGATAGATGATGACATGCAAACATAGCCTTTATGTGTTACGTTTTTTAATAATTCCTCTCCATCCCATGGCCTTTAAAACACTTTAGGCATTTCTACATAGAGAACCATTACTCGGAGCACTACATGAAAGGAGATATACAGAAGCAGGAGAGAGGTTGTGCAGCCACCTAACTGTGCATGCATCATCTCCTGTAGTCTCCCTGTCTTACAATAACCAGCCTTAGCAAGGACATTCCTTTACACCTATCTCTACACTGCAATAAAACCACCAACACTAATTGCATACTTGGTACTTTTGAGCAACCTGGCCTAGTGGAAGGTGTCCCTGCCCATGGCAGTGGTGGTGGAACTATTTGAGATTTGAAGTCCATTCCAACGCACACCATCCTATGACTCTATGATAGTGGCTGTATTATGTGAAGCATAAGGTCTTTTAAAACAAAGCTTTATCAGCTTGCTCTCTTTAAGCTTCTCATAATTAAGAAACATGTGTTTGTCATTGCAATACCAATTTTTCAGTGTTGTGGTCACTAACAGCATGGGGAATGTGGATTAGATGATCAGCCCAGAAACACAGTATGAGTAATCCAGTATATGACAGATATCTAATCAGTATGCCCAGAGGAAAAGGAGTTATCTAAAGCTTCTTCTATAATCAGCAAAGAAGTGGGTACCTATAAATACTGAATGTCTTTTTATCAGTGTCTATCCCTTGTTATTGAAGAAGTAAAAGACCTTGGTTTGCAGCCCAACAGTGAATGCAGGATGAATCCTGGGTTTACTGTCACTGGGTGAGAGTTATAGAAGCCGTTAAACAGGGCATGAGGTAGCTTTTAGGAAAGGTGAGGATAAGTCTTGAAGATGAATGACCCATGCAGGTAGGGATTACCTTAGTGCGAAAGGAAATATATGTCTTCTCCCTTTACCATTAGCTCATGATTTACACATTTATCCAGAAAAACTAGAATCCTGTATCCAGACCAGACATCTGTGCATAGAAAAACTGCATATTGAAAAGCTGTAATTGCAGAAGAAACTTATACAGTTATTTAAGACCTGGCAAAAATGCCTCCTAGTCAGACACTTTGGGAATATAATCCGCTTAATTTATCACAGTATTGAAAGTTCAGTGTGTACCTTCAGAGGAAGAAAATCCAGAAACTGAAAACCAATGAGAAAGACTTAACAAGCCTAGAAGTTGATGCCAGACAAATTTAAATGAGAAATTAGGCACAGAGTAGCTTGTTTGTTGGGTTTTTTTTATACTCTCTTTTTCTTGTTTATTTTCTTTTTTTTTTCAACCAGCAAAGTCAAGCTGTCAAATAAAGCACTGACTGCACCAGCTCTTAGCTTGTAGATCACGAGTTTCTGGGTGAGTTTCTGGAAGGCATGTGTTCATCAAACACAGATTATACATTAGGTCAAGCACCAGTTACACCATTCAGTTTGGTTATCTCACTGAAATGCGTGGTGAGCTGGTGGAGGCCACCAGCACTGAACTTCTGCTAGATCCTGCAGACAGCCTCTGGCTTGTCCAGCAGCCCTTTTCTATCTGCGATAGCCCTGGCACAGTCCCAGTCCAGATGAATGGGAGAAATTTGTTTTAGAGATTGCTATGCTGGACATACACTGCAGAGGGAACCTCCTGAGACTCAGGAAGCCTTTGGCCGGGCATCCAGGGTCCAATAATTAGGCCAAAATTTTTGGGAAAATAAAAATATAAAAGAAAGGGAAGAAAAATTTACAGAGATCAGGAAAAAATGTATCTCAAAAGTGGAAGTCAGAGGAGGAGTGGCATAAAATGCAGAAGCAGCACTTAGGGGGTGAAGCTGGGGAGACGGGATGTAAAGAAGAGCTGGAGAGAAGTGAAAACCAACAAAATAGTTTTACAAAACATGCTGGAGTCGCTGGCTCCTACAGCAGGGTAATTCAAGGCCAGGCATACATTATAGCTGGGGAAAGTAAATAATGGCAATAAAGCCATAATTCCTGCAGTAATTGGAAGTGGTGCACAAGAACTTCTTTTCAATTTTGTGACTATGTGAGACTTTTGATAGCTATTAAGAGGATAATTAGGGGTGAAATGAATATTAAATCAATGTTTGCAAGCTAAAGCTCTATGTGGGTGTGTATGAGCATATTCTCACTCAAAAGCAGGACAAAACTTTCCCCTCAGAGTCATATTTGTCTCCTGCAAAGGTGTATATTGTCCCATTTTCTGCACTAAACCCACATTATTTCTCTTTCAAATAATTTTTCTTATTCCTCTTAATTCCTATGGCTATATTTGTGTAGGAAGGGAGCTCTGCTGCATGGCAAAAGGAGACTAGGTCACCCTGGCAAGCTGAACTCTTAGGAGAAAATCCCTTGTTCATACAAATCAGAAACCTCCCAGATCCAGACTGGAGCAAAGAAGGACTGGGAGGTGAAGAACCACACATATGCATGAAACTACTTTGAATCAGCTGTGGTTATACTGGACTTCTGGATAAACTTGTCTTTTACTGGGCAATTGTTTATTAATAATGACCCTGGGCTCACCGAGTTTTCAAAACCCCTTTCAGAGAGAACCATCATCTGCTGCATACATTTCAACACTACCTCCTCACAGCGTGCATTTAAAAGAAATCACCTTCTTATAACAAGCAGGGAAGCTGGGTAACAGAGATACTTGGCTAAATGGAGCAGCTGCTTTTGGCCTGAATAGCTGTTCAGTGTAAATAAGCCATAGCAATTTTTCAACTGGGTTCGGAGCCAATGCAATAAGGCAAGAGAACAAAACTAAACGGACAATTAAGAAAAGAAAAAAAAAAAAAAGCCAAACCAACAAATCAGGGAGGGGAGAGGCAGTTATGATCTGTGAAATATCATGAAATGAAACAAAAAAACAGTCCCTTCTGGGTGTTCATTTGAGCAGGGTGGAGCACATTTCCCCACCCCCCACAAACCAATGGTCTAAAGAAGATGTCTGTGCTGTCAGGGCCTGATGAAGTGCTTCCAAGCCACAGGGCAGGGCTTCACGCTGCCTTCACATGGGGAAAGTTTTCTGCGCTTGTCTATACAGAAGCATACATTCTCTTAGATTAATTCCAGCTGTGCAGTGACTTGCTGGCAGTGTTGTTATGTATTAGTAATTCTACTCTATTTGAGCAAATGGTCTCTCCTTGCATGGCTCTCTCACTGATTCTTTCTCTCGCACATACATAGGTACACGAGCCTGGATTTTTTTTTTTTTTAACAAAAGAGGCCAGATTTTTCACTAGTTTTTTTTTCCTCAAGGAAAGGGTTTAAAGCTCAGTATCTTTCTTATTAACATAAAATCCTCACTAGCTTCACCTAGAAATAGTGCTTGGCAAGGCTCTGCTGATAGCTTTGTCATTAGCAGGTGCGAGACTGCAAGTACCATCCTGACTGTAAATCAGGAGTAACTCCAGTGTCAGGGGTTCTTCTGTGTGAAAATCCAGATGCGAATAGTGCTGAGGGCATATAGCTGCAAATATTCAGGATGTTTAGCCCTGATCCTTAATTTTCCAACCCGCTCAGCCCAACCATCAATTTGCAGACCTGGTGTCCTCAAACATCTACTCTTGACATGTCTCAGCCACAGCATTTTTAACTTGCTTCTCATCACAGACATATCTTCTACAGAGGTAGCATGGTGGGTCACATCATGGTCATTCCATTTCCATAACAGACATTCCACAAGTCTGAGACAGCCTTCCTCTGAGAACATTTCAAATACTTGTTGTTTCAGACATACCCACGCATTTATATGTGCACACACACACACATATATAAGGAAATTCCTACAAGAATTTCACTAGCACAATCGTCATCTCACCACCTTCCTCTCCCACACGTTCACAGAGGGACAGATGAATCACAGTGACCCGATATCTTCCCAAACACTAAGCTAAAGTCTTCTGAATTCCAGATTCAGCTTTACTACATGCAATATGTATTATGGCAGTCATAGTGCTTGATATGTGTGTAAGTATATATGCATACATGCACGCTCCATACATAAATGATGCTCTTTTTCTATGATAATGGTAGCAATAACATACCCTACATCTTATACCTGCAACCAAAAGCACTTTGCAACATACTGTAGGAGCCTACATCTTAAACCAAGATATACATGTTAGATGCCTTGCCACAAGGTATTCCTCAAGGTGATTTTCCAGGCAGCTTTCCAACTTCCTTCTTTTCTGAGCATTTTGTCAGTCTTCAAGTCAGTACTTGGAGAAGGGGTAAATCAAGGAAATCAAAGAAAATATTATCAGATTCACCAGAAATCTAGTAAAACTCTAAGGCACTGTTTTCACACATTACAGTGTCAGCTTCCAGCAAAGGTGAACAGGGGCCTAAGGTTTAAAGAAAATGTCAGTCTGTGCTCACCATTTAATTTATTTTGCTCTCCTTCCTTTGCTCTTCCAGAATTCTCAATTCCTTCCTAGTATAAAACTGCTAAAAATCTGCTAAAATATACTAAACCACCTGATATTTGAAATCAGGTGATAAATAAGGTTGAAAAATGGAAAAATTCATTGCAATACCCTACTTCCATCCCCTGCACTATTTTTAATTCCCAGGCTTGGGAGGCTCACTTTGGTACCAAAAATCTGGGGAGTGATCATGAGCAAATCACTTCAGTATGAATCTCTGAAGACATTCAAAAGTCCTCTTACAGTTGACCTTCTAGTTGGTGGCTTCCCTGTGCCCCCGTTTCCCATGTATAATGAGGATTGCTGTATTGTTCCTCCTTGCAACTGAACTTCCCAACATTCCTGTTGGGGAATAGTCTGCTGTATAAAACAGTTGTAAAACTGACATGCACCAGGTGCTCCATAGCACACAGAATTTATGAACAGCATTAGTCTATACAGCTTTATGGATAGTTGCTGTCCTCATGGTATTTAAGCTCGCTCACTGACCAGAGCCAACAGCCTTAAGGCTGCAGGACAAATCACCACCCAGTCTTATGTGTTGGGTCTTTATTATATCTGACTTCAGCAAATATTCATTTGGAATAGAGGCAGACAGGAACATTGTGCTTGGAACATTGTGTTTGTATTGCTGAGAGTGGTGCTGCTCCAAGGGCAGCCATGTGTGCTTCGCAGATGCTTTAAGTATGTTTTAACTCGTGGAATAGACATATCAGACTTAAAATCCACCTCTAAATTGGTGCAGTAGCAACAAACTGCTTAGAAATCAGATCATGACTATTGTTTAGGTTACCTGTATCCTGCCCCCTGCAAGCTCCTTCTACAGATTCAGTTTCTAGTCAACATAACCTTAGGCCTTGCTAGGAAAATCTATTGTACTGCAGGGAATGCAGTAGAAGAGGTGATGCTTTCATGGGGGTTTCTGTGGCTCATATAGCTGTGACTTCCAAGCCATGTGGTTCTGGTTAACATTTAGGAGAGCTCTCCAAAGTGAAAAAATGCTATAAAAACACAGAATCATAGAATCACAGAATCATAGAATAGTTAGGGTTGGAAAGGACCTTAAGATCATCTAGTTGCAACACCCCTGCCATGGGCATGGACACCTCACACTAAACCATCTCACCCAAGGCTCTGTCCGACCTCGCTTTGGACACTGCCAGCAATGGACCATTCACAACTTCCTCAGGCAACCCATTCCACTGCCTCACCACCCTCACAGTAAAGAATTTCTTCCTCATATCCAATCTAAACTTCCCCTGTTTAAGTTTGAACCCATTACCCCTTGTCCTATCACTACAGTCTCTCATGAAGAGTCCCTCCCCAGCATCTCTATAGCCCCCCCTTCAGATACTAGAAGGGTGCTGTGAGGTCTCCACACAGCCTTCTCTTCTCCAGGCTGAACAGCCCCAACTTTCTCAGGCTGTCTTCATACCAGAGGTGCTCCAGTCCCCTGATCATCCTCGTGGCCCTCCTCCAGACTTGTTCCAACAGTTCCATCTCCTTTTTATGTTGAGGACACCAGAACTTCACAAAATACTCCAAGTGAGATCACACAAGAGCAGAGTAGAGGGGCAGGATCACCTCCCTTGACCTGCTGGTCACGCTCCTTTTGATGCAGCCCAGGATACAGTTGGCTTTCTGAGCTGCAAGCGCACAGTGACAGTTCATGTTAAGGTCGCTGCATGCTCTTCTCACTGTCCTGAGGATCTCGAACTTGACCATCTCATAATCGCTGCAACCAAGGCTGCCGTGGAGCATCACATTTCCAAACAGCCCTTCTCTATTTCTTGCAGAAGAAAGTTGTCTTCCACACAATCGAGGAACCTCCTGGATTGCTTGTGCTGGGACGTGCCGTCCCTCCAACAGATATCAGGGTGGTTGTAGTCCCCAGTGACAACAAGGGCCGGTGAGCGTGAGGCTGTTCTTATCTGTCTATAGAGCACTTCATCCAGAGAGTTCTCTTGATCAGGCAGTCCTTAACAGATCCCCATAACAGTGTCTCCCATTGCTGTTCTCCCTTTAACCCTGACCCACAGACTCTATTCACTCCTCACCTGTCCCCAGACCGCGTTCCATACTGGTCAGCCTATCCCTAACATAAATAGCAGCTCTCCTCCCTGTCTGCCAGGCCTGTCTTTTCTAAAGAGCCTGTAACCTTCCATTCCAACACTCCAGTCACAGGAGCCATCCCACCATGCACAGGAGCCATCTCACCATGTTTCTGTGATACCTATTATATCATACCCCCGTAGACATGCACACATCTCTAATTCCTCTTCTTTGTTTCCCATACTACAGGTGTTTGTATAGAGGCGCCTGAGCCAAGCTCTAGTTGAAGCCGGCTCATTGGCTGGAGCGGCTGGAATATCTGCATTGCTCCAAGCATTTATTATAAGTGCTGACCAGTGATTGGGTGTGTTGGGATGGAATGATGCCCTCCTCCCCCAACACATCTAATTTAAAACTTTCTTGACCAGCCTGGCAAGCCTCCTGCCAAAACCGCTCTTCCCCTTCATTGTCAGACCACCTCCACCAGCCCCCAATAGCCCTGGCCTCTCTAATTGTGTCCCTTGTTCTAAATATCCAAACCCCTGACTATGGCACCACCCTTCTAACCATTTATTAACCTGGCCAATCCTCCTGGCCTTTTTAAGGTCCTCCCCTGCACCGTGGGGAATTGATGAAAAGACAATCTGAGCTCCAGAGCTCCTAACCACCTCTCCCAGGGCTCTGTAATCCTTCTTAACATTCTCTGGGCTACTGCTGTCCATATCACTAGCACTCACATGGATCAGTAGAAGTGGGTGATAGTCAGTGGGACTAGAGCAAGCAGCCTCCCTGCTGCATCCCTGGTCTGTGCCCTGGTAGGCAATACACCTCCCTTGAGACTGGATCAGGCCGACAGATGGGTGACTCTGTGCCTTTCAAAGTAGAGTTCCCTACCACTATGACCTGCCATTTTTTCCTGGTAGCATCAGTAGTCATCTTCTTTAGCAGTGCATCAGCCGGTTGCTCATGGTTCGAGTGTGCTTCCTCATTAGCCCCCTGCAGGACAGCAAAGTGATTCTGGGTGGGGACATCAGATTTAGGAGGAAGCCCCTTGGTTTTAATTATCCTCTTCCTCCTTTTTTTTTTTTGTTACTATTTCCCAGCTCCCTGGGTTAGCGGCCACCTTCCTCCCTCCATGAGCTACAGGGATGCTTGAGGCCCGTGCACAGTCTGGTCCTGGAGCAAGCAGTGCTGCTTCCTCTCAGCTTCCCTGACACCTTTCAGCCTATTGACAGCATTCTCGCATCTCAGCCACGTGCTGCAGGTTGACCTCCACCAGGGAGCACCGAGTGCAGCCCTACCCATTGTGCACCCTCCCCTCAGGAGAGCAGTGCAGGCGCTCTCTACACCCCGAGCTCTGCACTGCAGCCTCCCCTCTCACCGGCTCTGTCTGGGTGCCTGCACTGGTTACCCCTGGGGGCAGCCGGAGCAGAGCTCCCAGACGGAGCCCTGCTCATAAGGCGAGCACTCACTATCCCGCTCGCCTGCCCCCACAAGCTGCTGCAACCTGCCTTGTTTGCCCGCCCTGTTTGCCAAGCTCCTTGGGATGGGTTTTCAAGCAGTCATGGCTGGTGCCACTCCTCCTGGCACCTTCCCTTGTGAGTCAGCTGCTCACATCAGGTGAGCTGCTGGCTCTTCGCAAGTCCTGTCGAGGACTTGAGGCTCCCTTGGCGGCCCTTGCCGCTCTTAGTTGAGGCTCCTGGATGCTGAGCTTCCTCCCGCTGAGGTACTGACAGCTTCCTCTCTCAAGCTACTCACCTCAGCAATCACTGAAGAGCTGCCCAGCTATTTTATCTTGTCTGTGTGACTGCTCTGGGTGACTGATCTCTCATTTTTTTGTTGTGTGCATCCCCCTCAGGGGAAGTCAGAGTGTACATTTTGTGTCTGATGCTAGATGGGAAACTGCAGCGCATCTACTTGTTGCAGAGGTTTCTCAGGTGTTGTGATTTTAAGTAACTTTTTGCCCACGCAGACTGTAAAGTCAAGTATGTTTACCCTGGCCTCTTTTTTTTTGTTTGTTTGTTTTGTTTTTGTTTTGCTTTTAACCTTCATTTCTCCATGTATTTTAACATTAATATGATAGTGTTTATCCCCCTTGCCTGGTAAATCTGGTCTGTATTTGTAGTTTGGTAATGTCCATTGCTAAAAGGTCCAACTGCATTTTAGCTTTGCCCCTGCAGCATATCAAGTGCATGGATATTGTTCATGTTCAGTAACATGTAAAATTACAGATGTAAAACAATGTATAAAATGGAAACAGTTGCAACTGATTTTAATTTATTTCACAGAATTAATGTTTGCAGATTTATTTTCCTTGATCAAAGTAATCTTCTTCCCCACCATAAGTGGTGATATAAATTACATTCATACCTCAGTTTCAGCAGATTGATTAAGAAGTATTTAACCCTTGCCCCATCAGTGGCTTTTTGCATTCTTTGGATCACGTTATAATGCCACTGTACTATTTAATTCTACAAGTGTCCATGTCACTCATTTCTGACATACATAAGAGAGTCACATATGAATGGTGTCCTCTGGTTTCATTTCTATAATACAGCTTTGGAGGAAATCTGAGCCAGAGAGCTCTGTACCTCTGTAAGAGCCAATGCACCTTAGTTCAGATATGTATCAGAGCCAAAGCAATGGCATAAGGGGGGGAATAAATAAATAAATAAATAAATAAATATATTCATTACTCAATAACAGTTCTGCAGTGGGTGAGGGAAAAAAAAAAAAAAAAAAAAAAAAAAAAGGAGAAAATAGGTTACTGGAGGGTAAAATAAGATTTCTGTGCGCCAAAAAAAAAAAGTGAGGTTGCAGTGCCTAAAGATGGCAAGAGCTAAAATATTGCTACAAGTAGTAGCAAAATGAAGTGTTACAACTTACCAACATTGTATTTGTTCAGAAATAATTTAGAAGACCTTAAAACGAGGAAGCACAAAGAAAGCTAAAGGTGAAGAATAAAGATAAGAACGATTCAGAAATTGAAAGATAATTTTTTTCCACTTCCTCTTCTAAGGATAATGTTTCCAGTAATGTAACAAGTATTTCTTCAAGGGTAGTGAAGTAGTGCTGCACTTTAGATATTGAAAATAGGAAAGCCAAGAAGAATGTGGTCAAAATGCTTGAAGACGGGGGGGCTAATAGTATTTTATTTCTTTAGTAATTGCCATGTATTGGAGCATGAATTGACTCTGAAGATGTACTCTTGGAAACAGGAACAAAAGAATAAAAGGAAGTAATCTGCAGAAATGGGCTGGAGAGGAGTTTGCTCATAACTGTAAGAAAAGGAAAATGAAAATAGGAATATAAGAACATATCTCTCAGATTCGCTCTCTTTAACCAGGCTCTGGGCACTTTCACTTCTTTTAGGGATATGGCAGCATTGTAAAAAAACAGTATAAATGTTGTTGAAGGTAGTCATGAACTGCTAGTCAAAACATGTTTTATACAGTAGACTTATTATTTCTATATTCATTATAAGTGTATGTCCTGGACAAATCCTTGTAAAAAGTCAAAAGATAGGCTTGACAGGCTATGCAGAGAGAGCTGGGGTGGTTAGCCCATAGAAGAAAAAACTCCTTAAAGCTCCTTGGAGCAGCCTTCCGGTACCTAAATGTGGCCTACAAGGAAGCTAAAAATGAACCTTGTACAAAAGCATGTAAGGACAGGACAAGGGAGAATGGCTTCAACCTGCCAGAGAAGACGCTGAGATGAGCTCTTGGCCGAAGTTCTTCCCTGTGAGGGTAGTGAGGCACTGGCTCAGAGAAGCTGTGGCTACCCCATCCCTAGCAGTGTTCAAGGCCGTGTTGGACTGGGCTTGGAGCAACCTTCTCTATTGGAAGGTGTCCCTACCCATGGTAGGGAGTTGCAAATAGATACCAGAAAGTGTTTTCTGGGATACATGAAAAATGTTTTGAGTATAAAAATACCTATTAAAACATGTTGCTCGGTCCTGTGAATGACATGAAGTGGACGAGGTACCCTCCTAGATAAAGTAGCGAATAGAGCTATGGCTATCTGTTTTAGAGGAAATCATGAGTCATCATTAAATAATCATACATATGTATGTGATGTCCAGAGGTCTGAAAGGAAGTAGCTGATTGTCATCCAAACCAGATTTTAACAACTTTTTTGAAAGTTGAGGACATTTCCTGAAGATTGAACGTCTGCCAGTAAAATCCCAGCATTTGAACAGAGAGCCAAAGAGATGACTCAGAAAACTGATTAGTCAGATGTCAGTCTGGCCAAACTATTGGAACTGTTACTTCAGGGCTCTGTCAGTAAAGAATTAGAAGCTAAAAATATAATTGATGCTAGTCAACATGTTTGCATGGAAAATGGGTCTTGTCAAACAAGAGTGCTATATTTTTTTTGACAACATTACAGGTCTGGTTGATAAAGACAATGTTGTTGACATAATACATTTGGATTTCTCCAATGTATTTGATTTAGTACCACATCACATCTAGATTAAACCCCCATGCATTATATGAAGTTAACAGGGCACACATTAAATGGATTAAAACTCCATGTCTGACAGGTCTTGAAATGGGTTTTTTAATAGGGAGAAATCAATGAATTGAGTTTCTGCTGATGTAGTCTCCAAGGAATTAGGGTCTTAATCCAGCTCTCTTCAGCATTTGTATCAATGAGATAAATCTTTGTCAGTAAAATCTGAAGATGCCGTAACATTTTCTTAGCTGTCCACTAATGAGCACAGTAATCAGTATTTATAATTGCTTGAACAAAACTTCAAAATCTAATAAAACTCGTAAACCAAAAAAATGTGCAACTCCCATCAACAGAAGGTATTGGTCCAATTTATAATACAGAAGTGTTTGTAGTGAAAAATGAAAACAACTGAAATAAATAGCTGAAATCTCAAAAGAAAGAAATACAAGGCAATGAATATCTCAGTGTGGAATTTTGGTGTAATAGTCAAACAAATGTGGTCTCAGAAAATACCAGAAGGGAAATATTGTGGAAAATAATTAGTATTGTCACTGTGCTATAATATAGGATTAGTAGTGGGGGGGGTTAATTTTTTTTTTTTTTTTTTTTTTAACTTTCAAGGCAAAATCATAGGATAGTTAAGGTTGGAAAGGACCTTACAAACATCTAGTTCCAAAATGACACTTGGAAACAAAAATGACACTTCTTTTCTTCAGAGGATGTCAACACAAAATATTAGATATTTTCAAATGTTCTTTCAGCTCTTTTAGTCACAAAGACATATATTGACTTTGACCATACTTCATGAATAACTCACATCCCTCAGGAACTGTGTTTGTTGTTGGATTGGGAGTTTTTGTCCTAATGAAAATTCTCATTCAGAAAAACAGTCATTCATCTGTGTTGATTACTTTGCATTAGTAGAAAGGCTACAGAATTTCTTGCAGTTGCTTGAAATAAAATTTGTAAGAATAAGTAAGAATAGAAAGAGTTTATGCAGATGGAAGGCAAGTATTGTCAATTTGTCTTTGGGGCAAAAAAAGGTTCCATGTGATTTAAGCACTATGTGTGGCTGGTGACATAAGAAAAAATTGTGCAGCAGTGGACTGGGAAGAAATCGGTATTTTAACTATCTAAACACAAGGATAATAATTTCCAAGAGCTAAAACTAAAAGAAATTCAAACTTGAATTTACACCCAGTATTCCAGTGGCAATATGTGATCTGCTCATCACCTCACATGGCATATTCCCTGTTATTTAGAATGTTTAAGTCAAGACTAGGTATCTTTCTGAAAAATGTGTGGTTTAATCCAGCATCCACCTTCAGAAAAATAAAATAAATCAGGCAATAGTGTGTGTATATAATAGATATTCATTGCCTGCCTTTTCAGTCATAGAAGCTAGAAATCAAATCAAGCTAAATCAATCTCATCATTAAACAAACAAACAAACAAAAATCTTCTTGGAAATAATTAAATAATGGACCTTTTATAAAAAGGTTTGAATTCCATCTTTCATGCTCATATAATTCAAAGTGCTTCAGATTTCATCTTAAATAGAGTAATTCCTGACTGAATACTCGAAACTCCCTCTAGAGCATGGGTGATATTAAGTTACTCTCTCCTTCCCACCAGCTAGAGTAACCCCCCTCTTTCTGCCTGTCAAACCCCTCCAAATGCTGCTCTGTCATCACACAGTCCTTTCCTAGCCTAAGAGCACAAATCTATATTGATTTTATCTCTCATTTCTGGATAGTGTGTGTATTTAATTCCAAGTCATTTTTCTAACTGTATTCATTAGCACACACACTATGCATCCAATTTGATCATCTTATTATGTATGCAGAATGCATTTTTATGCATTTCTTTTAACTTGGATCCCAGCAAGCTGGGATTCCTGGGTGGGGAATGTGAAACTTGAGGTGCAGTGATCATGAAATGGTGGAGTTCAAAATCCTTAGAGTAGTGAGGAGGGCGCAGAGCAAGTTTCCTGCCCGGGACTACAGGAGAGAAGGCTTTAGCTTCTTCAGGGATTTTCTTGGTAGAGTATCACAAGACAAAGCCCTGAAGGATTTAGATTAGACACTAGGCAGAAGTTCTTCCCTGTGAAGGTGGTGAGGCATTCATACAGGTTGCTCAGTGAAGCTGCGGCTACCCCACCCCTTACAGGGCTCAAGGCCAGGTTGGACAGGGCTTGGAACAGCGTTTTCTAGTGGAAGGTGTCCCTGTCCATGGCAGGGGGTTGGAACTGGATGAACTTTAAAGTCCCTTCCAACCCAAACAACTCTGATTGTATGATTTTATGCAGCTCATGGCTTCTCTCTTCCTGCACCTGACACATTAACTTATTTCTTACTCCAGAAGCCAGAATCTTATATGGATAGAAAGTGATCTACTGAAACATGGCATATTGTTTTTCTTTTGTTGTGTAAATATGAGATATAGTAGTGTAGAAGGATTGGACATGTTGCAATACCTTATTCCAATATTCTTTCAAACCTAACTGTTATTGCTGCTCTCTGAAAGTATGTTATGAATACCTGGCAGGCATTTTTTTTTTCCTCCTTTTCCCTACTGTATACATAGTGAATTGTGGACTTGGAAGATGACATTCTTGACAGATAAAACTCCCATCAGAGTTCATGCCTTGGATTAATACATAGCAATGTTTTGATTTAACTGTTAGGAGAAAATGTATGTGCAAGAGAATTTTTATCCATAAACTACAGACAAAATTAGAATGACAATTACCAAAATAAATCATAATTTGATATAGACTTAAATAGCTATGTACCACCATGATGGCTTAGTAAATCAGAGAAGCAAGGTATTTTTCTACCCTATCTGTGTTTTCATACTGTCCTATATAATAGTTCATTCTGGTAAAAATCAAGACAATATTTTTTTCAAAAATTATGTATAATAGCCATTTCCAATTCTTCCTTTCTGGTGTCTTTTTATACTATTTGTTGGCTGTAAGCAGCTTGGTTTGTCCATATGCAAAACCAAATGCCAAACAGCAAGGCAAAAGCAAACTGTTACTTGTAAAAAATTCTTGAAATGTCTGGGAAAAGGTCAAATCTTTTGAAAGTTCTTGAAGCATTTTGAACTTTACGAACAGGAAAACTTGGCAGGATTTTTTTCTTTCCAAACCTGGGAGAGCCAGCGTTATGACAATACGAGGCTATTTCACATCCGCAATTTAAAGGCTGTAATCTTCCAGTAATGCTTCCATCCTGGGCAAGATTACAGTCTGAGGCATGATTTTACTCCTGCCATGTCTGTGACAGTTCAAGTCTTGGTGGTTTCCATTTCAGGTTACACTGTTTCTTGCACTGTTTGAGAGAAGACGCCCATAATCCGCTGATTTTGTCTTTCCAAGTGAACAAACCATCCACTTATAGATGGGCCCATCTGAGACGAACCTCAACACTTCTCTCCCAGTCACAGTTGCCAATACGCTTTAGTTGCAGGCTATGTTTTATGGTGATGATGGAGATATCTGTTGTTGAGGGCAGTGATAATGGTAACTTCTACTGGTAACTAAGCATTTCCTTGATGT
This sequence comes from Myiopsitta monachus, assembly GCA_017639245.1. NCBI lineage: Eukaryota > Metazoa > Chordata > Aves > Psittaciformes > Psittacidae > Myiopsitta > Myiopsitta monachus. The sequence goes on along the minus strand of CM029941.1, from coordinate 3,629,693 downwards.
CTTCCATTCCCAGCACAGTGCGTGATCCAGGCTGGCATAGATCAAGTTGCTGTTACTCCACTCTTGCCACTAACTCTTGGTCAGTTTAATAACTTCCTAATCAACAGCTTCACTCTCTACTTTTAGTTTCTGACCAGCAAGTGGATGTTTTCTGGCTTCACATTAGCCTTTGGATCTCAAAAAATTCGCTTTGTTTTTTGAGCCTGACAAGAGCAGTGCATAGAAATGTAAGAACAAGAGCTTAATGCAAGTCTCTGCTCTGACTACTGAAGTTAACTGGAATTCCTCATTTCAAAGCAAGATCTGATTTAAAAAGAAAAAAAAAAGAAATTTTCCCATTAATTACCCCAGAGACCAGACTCTATATGAGTTAGGCAAGAACATTTCCCACTGAAATCAATAAGGGTTTTTGAGAGGTGAGGAAAACATACTCGTTAGCCAGTCAAACTTGTATATGATTGCTAAGATAAGTGTGTACCTTTGTGTTAATATACTTTTGTGGGGTTTGTGTTTATTTTTATTCTTTTCCCGGCAAGGACAAGGATTTTCACATGGTACCATGTTACATAATGGTGATTCACACCCAGGAGATAACACAGGATTGGAAATTATGAATAGGGTATGCCAAGATAACAAACACTGTGTATGCATTATAATATAGCTGTGAGTTTCCAAATAGGAAACAGGGAAATAAAAAACAGAAGATAGATGCATGTTGATTTATTGAACAGGTTGTCCAGCCTATGTGTAAAATCTTTGTGACAGCAGAGTACATCATGGCATCCTGCAGCTACCCCTGGGCTTACTTATCACCCACTGGGAAATAAACTCTCCTTGCTCATTACGGCCTCTTCTTTCCAGAGATATACATTTGCAAGTTTTCTTCATTTTGTAGAAAAATAAAAAAAGAAATCAAGCATAAAATCCATTGTCAGGTTTATTCCCTTGATTATAACTTGATGTATTCTTCCTCTGCACGTGCTCTGAGCTGTTTTCTTTCCTCTGTGCATCATGGCAGCTGTGTACAAGCATACAGAACTTGAATTTGAAAATTTATTTTTTCCTAATAATGGGTTTCTTTGCTGGCTAAGTAAGGATCCTGTGTGATGTAAACGCTGTATAGCCAAAAAATTTTGCATGCTGATTAAAAGGCCTTTTCATGGCAAAACAGGTGTCCCTGGCCAAACCCACCCGATTTGATTCACCTGATGAAGAGAAAGCTAAAGGCGATTAAGCACTCTGAGGGCTGTCTCCAGATCTGCATTGCTAAAAGCAGCTTCATTGAAAACAAGACTAGAAAAACAAATGAAAGTAGCTTTCAGTGAGATAGAAACTTACTTTGGAAATGTCTGTTTATGACAACATCTTCCCAGTTTTCATCAGCTTTTGTCATCTGTTTAGTTTGAATGTTGTCTGAAAACCTTTGAAAGAAAATATTTTCACAAATGTGAAAACTTTCCATCTCTAGTTTTCCTTATCTTTCAAAAGTAAGAATAAGAATACCCAAAAAAAGAAAAAAATTATTCCCCCTGCAATTTTGATCTTTTCCTTGTCCTTAAATCACTTCCATTGAACCCAGCCCTCTCTGGTCTTGGAGAACAAGTTCATTCCTATCACAAGAGGCTGAAGAAGGAAAAAAGAGCATAGAAAAAAAACCATAATAGAGTAAGCAGAAAATCAATCTGTTTGCTCACTGCTACCTTCCATAACCTCAGCCAGCCACCTCCCAGAGTGATGTTCTCAACATGGTTTAGTGATGGTTGCAAAGGCACTCATGAAGACAGCTGTATTATAGATGTGGACTAATTGGCTGTGAAAGGACTAGGAACCCAACACCCAGATCAAAGCAGACAGCTCACTTCACTGCTTTACCACTACTGAAGCATGCCTGATGTTTTAAAAGCAAATCCTTCTTTCTTTCAGTCAAGGAAGAAGTAACAGGTCAGTCCTGTGAGTTCAAAGCAAAGATACTCATTGAACAGGCTCAGTCTTTGCTTCCTTTGTCAGTTGCAACCAAAGGATTAATGATTTATCTGGATGCAGCAATGACCATACAGAATTTCAACTGATCTTGTATTGTCTAGAATGCAAAACTTCCATTCCTACCCAAAAACATCTTACATTTTCAAATTATTGGTAATGTAACCAGTTACCTAGTGCTGATTTTGTACCTAGTTTTCATGTGCAGAACTGTATTAAATCTACAAACTCCATAGTGCCTGTGCTGAGAGGCAGGTAGAAAACATGTTAAGACTCATCATCTTTCTACTTCTGTACATATACATTCTCTGTTGTGTATGTGGTGCTGACCAGACGAAAGACACTATTTTGCTTTCACCAGGAATGTTGTGAAGTCTGTGAAGACTTATCTCTCTCAACTTCCATTGTATCACTGGGGTCTTAATTAACTAGCCTGTTCATATGCATTTGAGGGGTCCTTCTCATCTGGCCTCCAGTTTTCACTTTAGAAGAGTATGATTTTCTTATTGGTCCCACGTTATGCCTGCTAGAATGTCTTAGCTACCCTCGGATACCTCAAATGACACTTGGCACCAGAGGAGGCTGAAGGTCTGGTTGGCACTATCAGTAGAGCCTACAGAGTTAGTCACCTCCATCTGAGTTGGACTCTAGTTTAAGTGAGATGAAAAATGTCCTATGTCTCGATTAATTATAAAGAAACCTAACATGACACCTATGTGTATGCGTCCTTATCAGGGAACTGCAGAGGCTCTGTAATACATCCATTCTTTTGGCTTTTTGGGTAAGAGACTGAAAGAAAGGAAAGGGGAGCTCTTATAAACTTAGCTATGTCATTTCAAGTTTCTAAGTTTATGTCAGTAAATATTGCACTTTCAAGTTGCTTTATTTAGAGATCTGTTACACTTTTGCGCACATAACCCAGGAATGCACCAATACAAAACTTCCCTCTTAAGCTGATACATCTGATCTCTGTACCAGGAAAGGTTATGGAATAGATCATCTTGAGTGCACATGGCACTTGGAGGACAACCAGGTGATCAGGCCCATTCAGCATGGTTTTATGAAAGGCAAATCCTTCTTGACTGACCTGAGAAGATTACTTTCTTAGTGGATGAAGGAGAGGCTGTAGATGTTGTATACCCAGGCTGTGCCTTTGATACTATTTCCCACAGCATTCTTCTGGAGAAACTGTCTGCTTACGGTTTGGATGGGTGCACTCTTCACTGGGTGAAAAGCTGCCTGGATGTCTGGGCCCGAAGAGTGATGGTGAATGGAGTTAAACCCAGTTGGTGGCCAATCACAAGTGGTGCTCCCCAGGGCTCAGTACTGGGAGCAGTTCTGTTTAATCTTTATCAATGACCTGAACGAGGGATCAATTGAAACGTCTTACTGGCATAGACAACACCAGGCTGGCTTGGAGTGCCGATCTGATGAAGGATAGGAAGGCCCTGCGAAATGATCTGAACAGGCTGGATTGATGGGCTGAGGCCAATGGTAAGAAGCCCGACAAGGCAAAGTGTCAGGTCCTGCACTTGGCCACAACCCCACGCAATGCTCCAGGCTTGGGGAAGAGTGACTGGAAAGCTGCTCATGGAACAGGACCTGGGGTTGCTGAGTACCCTTGGGTTCAGCAGTAGTAGTCATTTTTCTCCTGCTTAGTAGCTGGTGCAGTGTAACTCCTATGGTAGTTACATTCTTTCAATTCTAAGCCTGCAGCACCCAGGATTCCCAGGCGATCCCCCACCCAAGTACTAACCAAGCCTGACCCTGCTTAGCTTCCAGCATTAGATGAGATCAGGCGTTTTCAGGGTGGTGTGGCCATAGGCAGCGCACGGTGGGTGCCACAAAGAGCTGTTATGGTTTAAGCCCAGCCGGTAACTCAGAACCACTCAGCTGCTCACTCATTCCCCCCTTTCTCTCTCCTGTCACTCCCATGGGGATGGGGAGGAGAAGTGAAAGAATGTAATTCCCACGGGTTGAGGTAAGAACAGTCCAATAACTAAGGTATAACAAAACCACTACTGCTACCACCAATATTAATAATGAAACAGGAAATAACAAGAGAAAAGAATACAACCGCTCACCACCCTCCCACCAATACCCAGCCAGACCCGAGCAGTGATCTAACCCTTCTGGGAACTGCCCCAGGTTATATACTGGGCATGACATGCTGTGGTATGGAATACCTCTCTGGTCAGTGTGGGTCAGGTGTCCTGTCTCTGCTTCCTCCCTGCTTCCCCTCCTCTCTGGCAGAGCATGAGGCTCAGAAAGTCCTTGGTCAGACTAAACATTACTAAGCAGTAGCTAAAAACATCGGTGTTATCAGCGTTGTTCCTAGGCTGAAAGTCAAAACCACAGCACTACACCAGCTACTAAGAAGGAGAAAAATGACTGCGACTGCTGAACCCGGGACACTGAGTGACAGAGCTGAACATGAGCGAGCTTGTGCTCAGCCAGCCAAGAAGGCCAACATCATCCTGGCCTGTATCAGCAATAGTGTGGCCAGCAGGACCAGGGCAGTGATCAACCCTCTGTACTGGGCACTGGTGAGGCCATACTTCCAAACCTGTGCTCAGTTCTGGGCCCCTCACTACGAGAGACACTGAGGTGCTGAAGCAGGTTTGGAGAAGGGCAACAGAGCTGATGAAGGGCATGGAGCACAGGTGTGATGAGGAATGCCTGAGAGACTGGGGGGCTTTAATCTGGAGAAAAGAAGGCTCAGAGGGGACCTTATTGCTCTTTACTTCATGAAAGGAGGTTGTACTGAGATGGGAGTCTGCCTCTTCTCCCAGGTAACAAGTAATAGGACAAGAGAAAATGACCTCAAGCTGCACCAGGGGAAGTTTAGACTGGAGTTTAGAAGCAATTTATTCCCCAAAGGGTTGTCAAGCACTGGAACAGGCTGCCCAGGGCAGTGGTGGTGTTACCGTCCCTGGAAATATATAAAAGACATGTATACGTGGCACTTAAGGAAATGGTTTCATAGTGGTCTTGGTAGCGCTGGGTTAACAGTTGGACTTGATGATCATAAAGATCTTTTCCAACTTAAACGACTCTATGATTCTATTATTTATTGTTTTGTGACTCTGTTTCACCCCACTATCCCTGTTCCTGCATTTATGACCAAGATTGAACCAAATGATGAAAGCTAGACTACATTTTTAATGGGATTAATGGAGTTTTTAATGGATAATTTATGGCTGATCAAATACATTCAGATGGGACGCTGAACCAAAATGTTCTAGCAGACATATTTAAAGGAAAATAATAATGACAAAAAACTTTCATTTCCATTTATAATCTACCTTTGCTTGACCTTAATTTCATTAGTTTATGCAATATTCATAGCAGCAAAAAATCTTTCCTACATCTTTTTTAAATAGTTCCACTGTAAGCCTGAGTGGATAGTAAAAGGGAATAGTAATAATGAATAGAGTCTTTTGAAATATTCATAAAGAAATTCAAAGGGTTCAGAATCTGATCTTTTTCCATTGCTTTAATTTTGCAGGTTTTTTTCTGGTTTGGCAGAATTTCCTGTTATGTATCATATTTTCTTCATTCAAAAAGAAAGAAAACTTCAATTCTCATCTCTTTCTTTTGAACTTAAGTTAATCGTGATCAGTTTTCACATCACAACATAATAAGCACACAATATTGTATTTAATAGCATAATAATAAGAACAAGTATTATAGGGATGTGGAATTTACTATCTGAAATTGCAATTTAGGAATATGCTTGTTTGCATAAACAAAAAAAAAAAAAGTGTTACATAAAAGCTACAGTTTGGAGTCCTTAGAAACACATTGTAAACTCTTTGGGTGATGTAGAATCTAACTAAAGTTTTCTTTGTTATTCTTGAACCTGACACAATATTTGATTAACATCCTCAGCTTTATTTAAATGATTGCAGAGTATATGAAGTTTGTGAAAATGAGACAGTTCACATCACAGAAAATCTGGCCTTGTGCCTTTGATAAACATCATATATTCTTTAGTTTACCTAATATTTACTATACTGCTATTTAGAGTGTGGTTGTGATTGCAATGCTGAGCAAGGACAACCCTATGAGGAGTAATCAGCTTACAAGGCAGATACTTTCCCCAGCTCTCTGTTTTTCCATGAAAGAGGGGAAATTCAAAGTGGTGACTCTTTGTGAGGGGGTTGTCATTAGGTAAATCATCATGAGAGGTGGATACAGAGATAAAATTTTCCTTTCTCGTCACCTTCCTATGTTACTAGCTTATTATATTGGAGAACTCTGCATTGTCCATCTGGCAGTCTCCTGAAAAAAAAAAAAAATTGGCTGGCTTTAGACAGAAGAGAAAACCACATCAGCTTCATGGAAAATCAGATTTGTAAAAAAAAAAAAAAAAAAAAAAGAAAAGAAAAGAAAGAAAAAAAAAATACAAAAGGTGAAAAGACATGCAGAAATAGAAAAGATCTGAATTATTTTTGTTTTCAGTATAGAAGAAAGCAGACCCCAATACTATGCATCTGGTATTCCCGCGCCAACATTGACACATAGCCATGTCATACCTCTTTAACTGGACATTCCAGGACCTACCTCTTTCAGGGGAAATGGGGCCTCTGGAAAAGTGTGAGAAGCTGAATTAGGGATATGTAAGGGGAATTTAGGGGATAAAGTACCTGACTCCATAGGAAACTGAACTCATGCTGCTCATGAAACAAGTTGGATGAAAGTTTCCCCAGGAGGAAAGAGTAACCCTGTAGGTCCCACTACCCAGGGGGAGGCCAGGGACTTTCCCGCCCAGCTTACTGCATCCTATCCATCATAGCCCTTGGAATAAGAGACTTTGTTTTGATTTTTGCAGATTTTTAATTAAAGTGTTTATCATTCCACAGGAGATAAGAAGGCATGCATAAAGTCAGGGGATTTTTTTTCTCCTGATTCTCATTTATTTTTCTTCAGTGTTCCTTCCCTCGTGAATAGCACCACTTCAAGTGAAATCAAATTCCCTCCTTGGTCAAACACACTGGAATGTTGTTGGAAACAAAGCATCTGAAGTTGTTTCCATCTTCTTTCTTTCTCTCTAAATGGTTTGCCTATGCACTTTAGGAAGGCAATCCCTTTCATGTCGCATAGCACATCCTCACTGGCAGCTACAGTGTGTGCACTTTATTAGAGCATTTTTTCCCCCTAGATATAATGGCACCAATTAAATTACCTTGCAGCCTGACCTTAATCTGGCAGGAATGATTATTCCATGAAACAGTTAGGGCTCTAATTGACATGAAGTGCCTGCAAAATATGTCTTTTGCAGCAGACCCTGTCAAAGTCACATTGATATGCTAATACCCATAGCTGGCAGAATCACTTCATAAGGAGAGACACTGAAAATTGAATTATTTCCATTTCAGTACCTAGAAATCTAGTGATCTGTCTGTATATGTAACTAAGTAGGTGCAGTACTTTATATGGGTAAACAGCTGTACTAGGGTGTTGCTATGGAAACTGCTTGACTCATGACAATTGTGTTAGTGATGAAGTCATTAGTGGTGTGAAATGTACTTTGAGGTTGTCAAGTGTACACTCCAGGAATATTTCAACAGTATTAGTGGAGCCTTTTCATTTGCATAATTTAGGCTTTCACATATGATCTCGTTATGGTGTGTGGAAATAACATGCCATAGCCATGGCACGACCACACTCAGCACAGGGTTACTGTTGTGCGGTTCTGCAGTGAAATGCATTGGGTTGTGCATGCAGAGTAAAGTTCTCTTTATAACTGAATCTTTTCTTCCTTGCCATTTTTTTTTTTTTTAATAAAAAATATTTTGAGGCATAGCACTGTTTGAAAGATGAACTGCTTAAGCTTTTATGTTTAAAATTGACTTTGAAAGTCCAGATGCCTGTTGTTTCTTTTTTCTACAATAGCTCCAGATTTACTCCAGAGAAACCACAAGTAGTTTCAAGATCATAGGAGGCTACTTTTTTCTCATCTTAGCTTTTCACTATTTATCACAGTTAGTGCTATTTCCCATGCTATAAAGCTGAATGATGAATCCCAGGACTTTTCTTGGAGTCCTATGTCCTTTCTTCTGGTTTTACGTGTTTCAGACTATGGAAAGCTTTGGGGGATTTTTCCTGCTGACAGGGGGATACAAAGAAGACTTTAGCAGGTCTTTGACAAGCTATCTGAAGGGAATCCTCCAGTTTTTATGTACCCTCTGGCGGTAGCGTGCCTGCTAAAGCTGTGGTACTTATTCTTTTATATGTTCTGCCCTTCTGTGGGCTGTCCCTGAGCAGGCAAGCAGGGAGGGAGCAGAGCTTGCGGGTCTCTTTATTAGAGGCACATCATCTCTGCCATTTCAGTCACCTACCAGGACCAAAGAAATACTAATGGCTGATGTATCTCAAGATTCAATACCCCAAAATTAAAAAGAAAATAGTATTTATTTAGTCTACACCTACACATACAAACATACACACAAGCTGATGCAAGAGATGTCACCAGTAGTGAGAGATCAACGCAAGAGCTCAAGATTGTTACCAAGGTAAGTTAGAAGCCTAGTAATAGCAGACCTAGTGAGTTGATCTTACTTCTTTACAGTGTCTGATCTGCTGAAATGCAATCTAATGCTGTGTGTTCACTCTATACATTCAGCCTAATATTGTATAATCACTAGCCTCTTACGTGTTAATTTCAGCTTAGCTTTACGATAGGGATGAGCAGAAAAGTAAGCATGAAATCAAAGCTGGATTTGATTAGCATACTTTGACAGGATCTTTACTAGTCAAGGGTATCTTTAATATTGTATTTAAAGTGTGTGCATCTCTGTGTGAGGTGGAGGAAGAGTCATTTTAGCAGACTCTGGTAGCATAATAACAAACTATTGCAAATCGTTACCATTTTCAAAAAATTTGAGCAACTGGTAGAGTTGAATGGCTTTCTGCATCAATTTTCTTCCTGTCTAATGTCCTCCATTCCAACCAAACAAAACAAAAAAAAAAAAAAAAAAAAAAAAACACACAAAAAAAAAAAAACAAACAAATGAGCCTGAACAACAAAACAAAACCTTTTCCCCTTAAAACCAGATTTTTTTCTTCTTCTTCGTAACAGAAAATTCATCTTTCTTTTTCTTTCTGAAAATTTAAGGTGATCTATTGGTTTGCTAGTGGAAAAATGAATAAGACAAATAGATGAGACTCATAGTTTTTCACAACTACTACATAATAAAGAAAAATATTGCACATCAAACTTCATGTTGAAACCCTACATCTCTTCCAAACCTATTTCATAAATCCAGATTTCACATATTCTTAGTTCTTTTGTATTTTTCCTAATCCACTGGCCTCTTAGAAGTTTAATATCTTGAACTGACCAATATAGGAAATTTTGCATGGTTGATCTCTCAATTAGCCTCCTTCCACCACAATATGGAAAAGCTGAAAACATACCCAGGGAGCTGGCTCAAGAAATAATAAATATCTTCATAATAAACATTTAACAGGAAAAGGTGCAATACTGGCATTATGCCTTGCTTGATTCCTACACAAGCTTTCTGTGACGATTTGCCTACCTTATTTTTTTGCAGCAACAATAGCAACACAAGCAGGAATTTTTGAGGTAATGTTCAGGGTCCTATATCAGCACAAGGAGCTAGCTCAATTTAAGGCCATGAGCTAGGTCTTTTGCTACTGGAAGGCCACACGTCAGCCTTAAAGGCAGTTTAACCTTAAGAACTTCTGTGTGAGTAAATGTAGTTTACAATGAGCTGTTGTATATGCCCAGGCTCCAAACACACTGTCATGGGAGGGGAATCATAGAAGTCCATGTTTATGCAAACAGGGAAGGCCACCAAGCTATCAAGACCCCATCATAAGGATAAAATGATTAGGAGACTGAACAGGCACTTGCATGGCCAAAAAGCTGCAGTAAGCCATAGCTATCTTCTGTGTGTTAGAAATTACATTGGATATGTGTTAAGCCATGGACAGCAATTTATATCTGAATTATGGCTGGTCTTAACAAAGTTTTCATTATGGAAGACTGAACATATAACAGAAAACTCCTACTTAGGTCTCAATTTCCTGGTGAAAAGGGCAGCCCCATAGTCATTGCTTTTGGTCACATCCCAAATTAAAGAACTGGAAGAAAAAATGTAGCAGGTTTGCACATCTATTGCCCATCTCATTTTTCAGATGTGTTGAGCAAGGTGACATGGGCTTTTTTCCGTCACAGAATCCTGTGAAAAACTCTGGTGCAAACCAGGGACAACTCAGTGTTAATTTGGTGTAGCTAACCACATGTGAACTGAACTGACTCAGCAGTGTCTGCTGCTTACACAGATGCATTGGGATCTGACACAACTTCTTGCTGGCATAGGTTCACTCAGGAAACATCATCCTTCAAGTCACATTTTTGCCTTAGAGATGTAACTGTAAACCCATGCAGCCAGCCAAAGCATTTCTTTCTTTGTGGATTGGACCTTGGTGGCAGGGGGGATATAGAGGCTGTGACTATCCTCTCTTCGATCTATATTTGGCATTTTTTTCAAAATCTCTGCAACATTTTGATTCATTCTTGCCCAAATACACTGATTTTTTTTCAGTCCATTTTGAATTTGGCTATGGTTTAGCACAACAACAAAACGAGGCACAGCAAAAAGGAGATACAGTGTCTAAAAGGGAGAGAGACTATGTTGTGATGGACAAATAAGGGAAGCACTCCAAACTAAAGACTTCAGGCAGTTGTGAAATGACACTTCTGGCAGGCTTTTTTAGGCTTCCCCGTCAATGAAAGCCTGATGGGTGAGTGGAATCGAGCAGAGAGGAGCTTGATCATCTTTGTTCAATCCTCCAGAGGACAGCTCCCTGCAGCACTGATGTGGTTTTATATTCCGTAGAAGAAGCAGCAGCAGAATGTTAACAAGCTTCATTTTCCCTTCACAACATCTAGGAAGTGACCTTTGACCGCTTCCCTGGCTGTTTGTGTTCTTGATGCTGATAGAGCCAGATTTTCACAAGACAAACCCAGGTAATTTTCATGGCAGCCACACTGTTGCAAACCAATTAGCAAGCCAGCTTGATATGGTAAGGTTGCAGAGATGCCCATGGCTACTTTAATAAGTTTCTTGTGTATCAGTATGATACTATTGATTTTTCTCCCTTTGGACCAAAAGACTAAAGTTCAAGCTCTGTAGCAGATAAAGTAAAAACCGTGGAGATTCCATAGCATGTATACTAATTTAACCTTTCAGGAAAAGAAAAAAAAAAAAGATATTATATGGAGGCTTCCTTTTGCTTTTGTACACACTATTTAACATTAATGCAAATAAAACTGCGGCTGCATTGATGATTCTGCTGACCTAAAGGTCACCATGTATTACAGATTGAGTCACCAGCAGAGAGCTAGGCACTTTACAGAGACACATAGGAAAACATAATTCCCACATGCAGAGGTAGACAAGGCAGACATCAGGGGCAAAGGGATGTTGGAAGTACAAAAGTAATGAAATTGAGGGCCCCTGTGCAGGTTACTGTTGCTTAATGTGTTCCTGCCCATCAGTTAAGCCGGAATAGATGTTGGATGGGCTCCTAGCCCATGGAGAGTTGGGTTTTAGCCACTTTGACACCTTGTTGGCTTAAATCTCTTCCTTGGAGATATTCAGAAGTTGGCTGGAAGAATGGTATTACAAGGAGAATGATTCCAACTGGACAGGGTGGAGATACTGCGTCGTGTCACTGTCATTTAACATAATTGATTGTCTGGAAGTTGGCATTGGATGAGCAGGGGAGGGGAGAGCAAGAGTCATCTACCCTGTGTGAGCCAGTAGCAATCTGAAGCACCAACAAGACTGGCCCCTGTTTTTTGGACCTGGGTTTCAGTGTCAGCTCTGTGTGGAATCAGTTTCTGGCTATCCACAAGCTATTCAGTCAGCTGACCCCAAACATTCAGAAGTCATGAGCCAAACTCCACTGGTTTTGAGGAAAGTGGAGAGAACATTAACAAGGGATTTTATTTGCTTTCCCTTCTGTGGGATTGGAGGTTTTAAGACAACCTTTTGTCTTCATCTTTAATCTCCTTTCATGAACATGAAATCTGTAACACAATTTAAATAGAGAGAATGAAGCAATGGGAGCTTTGTTGTGATGTAACATTTTCATGAGTTTGTCAGCTACCTCCCAAACCAGCCTGAACCTCTAATCACATTTTCCTTCACTTTTCAACTGCAGGAATTCAAAGGAATCCAAAAAGATGTTTGCTTTTGACAAACAGGAATACTTTGCTTAATGTGATCAGTTGGGTTTTTTACCCTGCTGTCTGAAAACTCGCTTGCCTGAGCTCTTTCCCAAAGAATTGAGTTAATCCTATGTTCTAATGACTGTTCCAGTAGGTAACTGGTTGGAAAAATACCAGTTTTATAATCAGCAATGTACAGTATACAATGCTTAATGCTGCTAGTAATAGTAATGAGCTGTCTGGATTTGGGCAATTCCTATAAGATGCTGGTTCCATAAACAAAAGTCAAACTGACAACTGCTGAATAATCCTGCTCTATATATTTCACTCGACTTTGTGTTTGTTTGCTGTGGATTACTTTCTCAAATTCTGTTTATGAAATACCTCTCAGTGTGAATAAATTCATAAATTTGTATCAAACATAGTCTAGTATTTACTTCTGCTGCTCTAAGTTCAGTATCATCAGAAAGAGTAAATTAGCTTTACTGACTTCATTTAACTATTTTGAGAAGTGCAAAGTGAGAAGCATCTTCTTGCCTGCTCCCAGTTTCCTTGTTTGATGGGAGTCTGCCATTTACAAGAGTTGGCAGAGGCCTCTTTCATTTCTTTGTGTGTGAGAGAGAAGGATTTTATAACCTGGGGCATTTTGGTGGAAGGACTGCATACTGCTTGTGCACATGATGCTCTGGAAATGCAGGAAAGCAGGCAAATGTCACATATTCCAAGTCCATTACTTACCTGCAGTATGAGCACTGCCTGTCCCACTGAAATTTGTGGGAAAAAACGGTATTCATCTGCTCCTTATGAAAACAGCAAACCATACTCCGCCTTTAGGGCAATCTATGTAGGTAGTACTTTTACACTGCATTCCTTTCACTGAAGGTATGTGAAATAGCAGAAAGGTAGCTTCTGTTCTATTTTACTGACTGCGCTGATGAAGTAAGATATGAAATAGTATTTTATCCATACCTTACTCTAGATTTATTCCGTTGGTTTATAATCACGTCTCAGCTCCCAAGATAGTCAGGAATGAGTGTGCTTAGAACAAGGTGAGCTCTCGCAGTAAACTGGGGCACTGCCCATCGCAACTTTTTCTTCACCTTGAACATAATTTCTCCAAAGAAAAATCACCTACAGCTGCACCAAGAACAGAGGAAAGAGGTATCCTGCCTAACACTTTGGATCTTACACTATATGCAGGAATTAGTTTTGTTTTCAGGAATTTTACTCCATGCTGGGATACCTTCTGGTGCATAGTGGCTGATCTGCTAAACCTCTCCAAAGAAAGCTCAGGAGTCTCTGACAAAATACAAGGTATCCTGAAAGGGTACTGAGAAGTCTATTTTTCAGGCTTCTCCCTTCCTCTGTTTCCAAGCATCACATAAACCTTTTACAGATGTTCTTGGATTGTTAAAACATATAAATCTGTACTTGGACCACCTACAGATGGGAAAAGGAAATGCTTGGGGCTAAAAAAGAAAAGAGGTATGGCTTTTCATAAACATGACATAAACTTGTGGTGGCATTTGCTGACTGTTATAGTCATAGTTAATGAATTTAGAGGGTGCTCACTGACAGTGCAAAACCATGAAGGCAGGACTTGTTTCACAACATCCAAACCAGCAACCATGAAATGAATAACCATTTACCCAGAGCACCACCTTTTGGTGCAGGTGCTGTTTGCAATTAATCGACAGGAGTATACCCATGTGAAAGAGATGAATTGAGAGACAGAGGCACAAGTCTTTCTTTTTTCTCCCATATTACAGCGTTCAGCTATGGAGAACAGTTATTAGGGTGCAGTGAAAACAAAGCATCAAAATTTGACAGAGATCTGTGCTTGATTTGTGCTTTCTGGAGATTGATGCTTAGACACTAGGAAAGGGTAAATTTAGATTAGACATTAGATAGAAATTATTCCCTATGAAGGTGGTGAGGCACTGGCACAGGTTGCACGGAGAAGATATGGCTGCCCCATCCCTAACAATATTCAAAGCCAGGCTGGACAGGGCTTGAAGCAACCTGGTCTAGTGGAAGGTGTCTCTGCCTGTGGCAAGGAGTTGGAACTGGATGAATTTTGAGGTCCCTTCTAACCCAAACCATTCCAGGATTCTGTGATTCTATGAAATTAAGAATGGTCTCATCATCCTGTGCTTGTTTCAGGTTGTTGACGGGCGTGCCGGAAGGTTGCTCAACAAGAGCCATATATTCTTCCAAAGTCTTGGGAAGTCATCAGAAAGCCAGTAAAGGGCCTAGGAATGGTGCAGAAGGCCATGTGAGATTAATGAAATTGCATTTGTGACCTGTCATCCATCTTGTGGACCAGCTACTGCGAGATGTTGGGCTTTTGTTGGCTGGGTTACTTTGACTATCAGGAAATTCAGATGGAGCATCCAAATCACTAACAGTTTAAGGAAAAGACAAGGGAAAGTTTGCCTTTAGCAGTGAATATGTGACTTAGCCATGCCACAAGGCAAACACTGTCTGGGCTGGATATTTTCCCTTAATCTCCTACAAGCGCCAGCAGGTCTTCTAGAAAATACAAGAAAATGTACTGTTATACTTCTGGATTCTCTTTCACCACCACCATATGATGGGGCAAGTTAGATAGGTGGAAAAAAAAAAAAAAAAAAAAAGCCTGATAATGATAAAAAGAATATGGATTTTCTTGTGAAATAATCTGTATGTGGTGAACTTCAACATATTGGTTCTATTTATATTACTGCCTATTATTTTGCAGGTTTCTTAAAGGCAAACAATCTAGACAGAAAACTTTAACTTTCCAAGTCATAAAAAGAGCATAGATATGTAGATAGCTTAGTCATTTTGCCAAGGCATGAAGTCTTCTATCAGTCTGGATTGAAGATAATAATCGCTCAATGTATGGACTCATGCCAGTAGGCTGCTACTACCAGAGCTGCAATTATGTATGGCACAGAAAGACTGATGATGTATGAGGTTTACAGAAATGGGGCTGACAAGGTGTTTCCAGTTTGGCGTTCTGCTCTGCAAGATTTAGTACAATATACATAGGGTTATCCTCAGGACTTCAGATATCCTAGAACATGAAATCACTGTGGAGAAGATTAAGCTAAAAGACAATGGGAAGGTAAAAATAGTAGCACCCCTTCCTCTCTCTCTCCCAATATTTGTCTAAGTATGAGCATTTCTGGGATGGAATCTATCTGCATATCTCAGATTTAAGTATCTAAGCATGTCTTGGACAACTTTTTCATACTCATGGTATTTTCAGGCCAAGTTTGCGGGCTACCACTGAACTCCTCTGACAGTTCTATAACTGAGTACATTGGGCGGGTGAGGCAACATAAGAATGACATAGGAATATGATGCTGTGTGGAGCAAGGCTGAGCTGATAACCCAGAAATCTTGGTTCTTCCCTTTGAAACTGCAGGAGCTGGGAAAACCACTTCTTCTGTGTCTTTCTTACCTTTCTCACCTTTCTCTTCTTTGTCCAGAAAATGAAGATACTAGAATATCTTGAAAGTTTTTAGCATGCAAATAATTTCTATCACTCACAAGATTTTCCTTGTGAATTCCGTCCTTCTCCATTGTATATCTCACAAGACAGGCTTCTTTACCTATTCCAAGGGCTGATTTTACTTGTGCCCATTAATGTTGTTCAAACAACCAGCCAGAGCGGGGTTCAGCAGACGTTCGACAAAGCAAGTTCTTTTATCAGATTTTGTGTTCACAGGACACCTAACTGCAGACCCATTTGATATAAAAATAATAGTAATGTATTGATATATCTTAGCACTAGCATTGTGCTTTGTAATTGTACACGCTATACAGAAGGGCACAATACCTTGACAGGCATTACATCCTGAGAAACAGAAGAAGCATGGGCTGCTCTATGTCAGGAGCTGGAGTATGTATAAATCATGGGAACCGGCATGAAATTAAATAGCTGACCTCTATACAGTTCAGAGACACAGTTTCCAGGACCTGCCAATCCACCAAGATGGATTTCTGAGCTGTCACTTGAGTCCTTTGAAAACAACCTCTTTGACAGTTAAAACGAATTGGCAGAAGAGACATATGGGGGGTGTAACTTCCAGATTTATGAGGTATTTGAAAGAGAGTAAGTTACACATGTAGGTTACTTATAATGCCTTGCAACTCCATAGCTGTCTCACATTTCTCTCCTTCAGCTTCACAGGGTGCACAAGATTTGTGGAATTCTATTTTCCACTTTGGAAGACCCAAGCACTAGAAGCACTAATTTTATGCAGTGATGATAATGAAGGGATGTAAGTCTGAGCTCCATAAGAACATATCAAGAGAGAAAGCAAGCTACCCTTTTCCCCAGAGAGACCCTGCCTTATTTTGCTGTCAATGCAAATTCTATCAGTTGCCTGTGAGGTGTCATTGACTGACACTGACAAGTTTATTGGTTTTGGGTTTTCATTTGATTGGTGTATTTTTATTATTTTAAAATAAATTAAAAAAAAAAAAAAAGCATATGTCTCTTCATATGTCAAGCTGATTAAAACTGAGCTTTCAAAACTGGACATTGGGGAAAAAAATGCACAACCTATGAGGATGGGAACCTTTGTGCCAGCCCTTCCTTCACACATGGGTTGACATGAGCTTATAGTTCGTCTCCCTAGAGCTCTAAGGCAGTTTACATTCTCACTTTTAACACTTGTAAGATTTGGAACAGTGGGCAGCCATAACCCAGAGAAGAAGCATCCAGTCCTTTCCTTGTAATGTACTGACAGTATGAGTTTCTAATAACTCTGTGGACTTCATGAGCTCTCTCTTGTTGCATGCAGGAAATATAAAACTAGTAATACAAAATTCTTGGAGGGTCAGTAGAAAACAAATGGTCTGCATAGCAACATGGCCCTGATGTGTTTGTTGTCCTGGGGCTCTTCTCTTTGACAATTTCAAGGTATCTCTGACCATTTCCAAAATCCTGCATGAGATCAGCTGAAGCTGCTTGAGTGACAACATCAGCCTGAGAGATGATATCCATGAAAAATGCAGCCGTCAACTTGAAGTATACAGCTGCATGGAAAACAATTCTTCTCTCCTATGAAAATGTGAATAAAAAAGTATTTTTACCCTGAAAAAATGAAGATAAAAAGTCAACCTAGGGATAGTTTCATGGGCTGAAAATTTCAAAATAATATTTCAGCACAGGTCAGCTCAAATATTACCTTGTATTTGTTTATTTTTAACATTTTCCATTTTTGCTAATGGTGCCCCTTCTAAAAATTAAATTATATTAATGCTCTTTCCACTTAAGAGAGAGAATAAAAAAATGCCTGAGAAAAATATTGATATCTCTACCTGAAAGTCAAACTTCTATGGGCAAGGGAGAAAGCTTTCTTGAGAATGCCTAAGCCTGAACTCACTTCCAGAAGGGAGCAGATCAGCCACAGAGTTTGTAAGCCTAAAAGCAAATATCTTCAAATATTTTCTCTAGTGATTGCGTTGTTGAAAAGGGTTGTGAGGTCTTTGAGGGAAGGATCTCCCCTTATTTGTGTACAAAGCCTGATGTAATGGGGATGGGCTATATAATTGTACCATAGAGTTTCACAAATAGACACTTCCCCTTATTTTTCCTGTTCAAAATCTTGTTCTTATGGGTGAAATTGAAACTAGAGGAACACTGACAGGAACAAAACAGAAGAATCCAAAGTCAAAGGAAATTCTGTTATTGATTTCCATTAGATTAAGGTTTCACCTGTACTTTGGCACATCTCTAACTCTCAAGGCATCCAGGTAGCATTCATTACTGCCATATTACATGTAGAAAACTGAGCACAGGAGGCACATGTTTAATCACTACCATGTAGGACTTGGACCAAGGAATAAGACATTCCTAGGACAAAGATTTTTAATCTGTAACTGACTTGCCAAACTTTTTCAAATATTTTTGGCTGGGAGCATGAAGATCAGGTCTTATTTAATTCACTTGCATCCTCCTTTTCCAAGCAATAGATTTCTTCTCTCATTTCTCCTTTTCAGTAGTTAAGTCTTCATTTTAATTTTTTTCTTCTTTCTATGGTCTTAGAAATATCTCCACCCTCTGTTGGTCTTGGGTAGAGCTGGATAAACTATTTATGTAAGACAAGAAGACAAGTAATTATCTGAAAAGTTGGCCCAAACTAGCATATGCTTTTGGTATGAGACAATGAAGGAATTTTGTTTGTGTTTTGTTTTTTTTTTTAAGTTAAAAAAAAACATATTTCCAAACCTGTAAAATGAGAGATTTATATATATTAAAAAAAAAAAAAAAAAAAAAAAAAGAAAATTAAAAAACCTAGGAAGGTGGGTTTTTTTAATCAAGTAGTTCAAAAGCAACCTGTTTTCCCTTATAAATATAGAAAAAATCTGGTGCTGACACAATTTGGGAAATAATCTGACAGAGGTTTTTTCTCTAAAACCAGAAAAACAGTCTTGAATCTGAATAAATTATTTTCTTTTCCTAAAATTGTTTGTTTCCCTGGGGATTTTGCTGGGTTTGGGCTTTAGGGTTTTTTTCATTCCATTAAATAAGATGAAGCACTTTGCTTTGGCTTGACTCAATCTATTTTCTTTTTTTCTCCTGATTTTTCCATAAATTCATCATTTGTCCAGTTCCTGTTATGGCTGTGCAGGAGGAAAGAAGAATGTTAGGTTGGCAGCCAGGCAACATCTGATAGCTGAGCTGAGACACCATCTCCATAGCATCTTTTTTTTGTACCCTCTTCTGTCCAGTCACAAGAACCACTAAATAGAAATAGTGGCAACCAGCTTATTCTGAATGTCAGTATGGTTTTGGCTTTGTGGACCTGAATTGGCTTTTGGAGTGCACAGTTCTCCATATTTTTTTTTTCAGCAAATTAATTACAGTGGGGAGGAGGGAGGAGAGAGAGAGAGAGATGACTCTTTTTTTCTTCTCACTGTCAAATATCCCCTTTGCCTTATTATTGTTTCAAAGCTCTAAAGCATGAAACTGCATTTTTATGAAGCCAAATGACCTTCAAAATCCAAGACGAGGCTGACTTCTGCTTGACTGTCATATTTTGGATCATTAATTTCACTAGAGATATTCCAATTTGTAATTTTAATAAGTTTCAGAGCATAACTGCTCTTAATACTGTGTTTCTAAATGCGATGGGCTGTATGCTCAACTAGCACAAATCAGCATAGCTTTAATGACTCTACTACGGTGCTCCACACCAGCTAAGACTATGGGTGTATGTTCTTTGTCTGTGTTTGGTTTCAGCCACTCCTTAATAACCACAAATAATTCTTGGTGTGATGCATATTAAACATCTCGAATAGTTGATTATGATATTTTTGGTGGGAAAGACCAGATGGTCTAGTGGATGGCATGTTATTATTATTATTATTCTTGTCAGAATCAATTTGCAGAGCACTGGCAACTTATAAGCACTTTACCAAATGATGGTGAGATACTGTGAAATGCTGTGTTTGTTCCACACAGGACTGGTCTGCATGGCTGCAGAATAACCGCACATCCAACGCCAGTGGTATCAACTGTAGTGGGATGTAATGAGCTACCCAATTCACTCATTTTACTTTCTGTGTTATTCCTACACAGTTTAAACATTTCTCAAGCCTACAGTAATGTAGGCTCTGGCCACTCTGTGGTTTTCCCACAAGACTGGAAAACTGAAGGATGGAGAATGTGAGAGAATTCTGAAAAGAGGGAAGAAGTTCAAAGGCTTTGAATGAATGACTCCTACACTTGCAGTGAATGTCCTAATCAGAGCTTGAGGGGCATGAGGAGGGCTGGCCTTTCATCACCTCTTCCGCTGGACCCTTTGTGCTATATTTCAATAGAGAAAGTAAGCAAGGGAGAGGCTGAATGACTCTGTGCCCTGGCAGTTCAATGCTGTCTGAGAGCTGGAGCACTCCTGAGCCAGTCCCAGCACCCGTGATTAACTATTTATACAACATAAAACAGCACCCATGGTAGATAGCTGGAGAATGTGAAGGAGGAACCGAGCATCTCTCTCACAGAGGAATCGTAATTAATTCACTCACCTGGGATATACAAGTTCAAATTGTCAGCAGCAGAAGAGGAAATTGAATTGTACTTTTCACAGCATAAGTAAATACCCCAGCCCTTGGCTGAAAGGTGATAAAAGACCACTCCTGTTGCCCACAGTTACTGAAGTTAACCTTATCTCTGCACTGTTTGACAAACCCAATGGATTTGGGAAAAAAAATGTTAATTCTTAAAGGAAAAAAAAAAATACCACAATCTGAATTTCTTGAGTTCTGCTCCAAAATTTTATTCTAGTCAGGATTTCTACACTAAGTTTTTTGTTTTACTAGTACTGATATTTCTTTACATTTGTAAGGTACAGTTTTTTTTTTTTTTTCAAATGATTTAAATTGCACTCCTGGACCCAATCACTGAAAAGAAGCCAACAGAATTTTCTTTTTTTTTTTTTATATTGTTATGTGACCAACACATTTCTGATTAAAACTATTCTTATAGAATAGTCCTACATTTTCATAGAATTGTCATATTCTCATAGAATGGGCTAATGGAAGACAGCGTATAGGTTCCTGAAGCTTAAGAGTTTTACTCAAAAAAATGTTTCTTGGAAGAAAGCTGAGTGGTCATAGTAACTTTGACAATTTGGTTGAGCTATCCAGTTTGCCTGATGAACCAAGGGTCTCACTTTCAGTGCTGATGGGCTCAAATGACAGAAGAAAATGTCTCTCTTTTCCCTCTTTATGTTATCAGGCTTTGGCATGGTGGTGCCTCCGGACAAGTAAAATGTCTTTATTATTTCTCACAATACATGGCTTCTCTTACAGAAAACAGAAGAAGACGCATTTCAGATGTGCAGATGCATTTCAGAAAAGCTACAGTTTTGTACATTGAAGGGATGAGAGAAAGGGACTTCTTTTCATCCAGAGATCTCAAAGTATTTTCTACAGTACTGTTTCAGGAGCTGATTAGCAGCGTGCACACAAACTGTTAAAAACATTAAAAAAGCTTTCCTTCTGAACCCACATAGGTAGGGAGGCATGTGTGCTGGGCTCACAGAGCTTCCACAGTTGTTAAGATTTCATGCTGGCCATAGTCTGTAATGATGAAGAGTTTACAATTAAAGCTGATGATCTGGAAAATAAGGAGTGATTTCAAAACTACTTTGTCTGAAGAGAGTCTGCAATTATGAGAATATTTAGTACCTAGTGTCTCATTGCTCTCATCTCAAATGATCTTGGGTTAATCTGTAATTCTACTAAGAGATTATTGTGAAGCAATTTTTTGTTTAAAAACATTCTGTCTGTGTCTGTATGCAGGCGGGTAAGAAAAGCCTCATTTAATTGGCTGTAGGCAGCCAGATTGTGAAATAAACTGAAATTCAAAGGTGGAAGAATTTGCTACAGTTAAAAAAGAAGATATTTTGACATTTCAAAGTAAAAGTGAAATTTACAGTTTACACCAACATTTGCTAGACTAATAGGAATACAGAAATATTGACTGCAAGAGAATCAAAGAAAAAAGGAGAACAGAACTGGGACAGATAGAATAACATTCTGCAAAATCACTGGCAGTGTAACAGGCTGAACTGCTGAATGCCCCTTTCTTGCCAAACCTTCTAGTCCTCTTCTTTCTGAGTAGTGCTCAAGGCCGTGTTGGACAGGGCCTTGGGTAACTGATATGGTGTGAGGTTTCCATGTCCATGTCAGGGGGTGGGAACCGGATGATCTTAAGGTCCTTTCTAACCCTAATCCTTCTATGATTCTGTGAATTCCTATCTGCCTGCAGAGGGTACTGGTACTTTCTGCTTTGATGTTTGAGAGGGAGGAATTCAGAATTATGCCTGGCACATTACTGTTTCTCTGGGAAGCCATGATGCAGTCTGCAACTCATGTATGACAAGAAGTATGCATGTCACTAGTTCTCAAGTCTTGATGAAAGAGCTTCCAAGAAAGTATGACTTTTGCCTGATACAAATGTTTGAGGGTCACTGGTTTTTACCACATCTTGTTTGGGAAGGTGCTTGCATAGTTTCTAATTTAGGCGTGTTAATCCACTCTTTGGCTTCTGAATGAAAGTCAACACTTTTCCAGAGGGTCTAAATGAATGGGCAAATGCTTCAAGCTCCCTAGAAGTGAACCACCTTCTGTCTAGAAGCCATCAGGTTGTATTAATAGCTGATGGTGTAAATTGCACTGAAGGAGATGGCACAGCTTTGATCCAAGATGACTTGTCAACTGCAGCTGTGTCTTACCCACCAGTGTATAGGGAGGGTGAATTCACTCTGCTATTTGCCCATCTGACCGGGTAAATGCTCTAACGGAGTGTAGTGTTTTAGCTTGCCAAAGTGAAGGGGACTGGGCATAATCATTAGGGGAAAAAGAGGAGCTAAAGAAAGGCATTTATACAAGACATAATAGTCATAAAGAGCTATAAGAAACTTCGGAATTGAGGTTATTATGTGCCTACAGATCTCCTGGACCACTGAGTTTAGCCTTGACAATACTATTATCTCATAAAAACCACCGCATAAATGTACTGACCTTCCCTTTCTCATAAGCATCTTAAAAACGGTTGGGTTTTCCTTTACAGTTGTCTTATTGCACTACAACTTCTTGCACACTTGCTCCATCTCTTTTGACGTTCTTCAGAAGACTTCTCACCAGCAACACTTCTTTACTAGAGAAGAAAATTTTGCAAAGTGTTAGATCATATTTGTCATTCCACAACCTCAACCTGCTATCAGCTCTAGGCTGATAGCCTCTAGGCCATCTCCTCCTCAGTTGTTCCAAAGAATGAGTTCTCAAGTTATCAGAAAATCAAAATACTGGGATAAGTGCCCTCCTGATTAATGATTTTGTATCATACTGTTGAATGATATGATATTCCTTTCAATCAAGTTTCCAATCTTATGCTATATCTGTACCACCTTCTGACATTCCTCTATATTTACAGTGAAAGATGGGGGTCTCTGACAGGATGAGCAGAAAAACAGTGAGATCCAAGGGCATTACCTCCCTCCAAAATAATTCAGCTTTCAGTGTTACCCCTTGCTGTCTGCTCTTTCACCACTCCCTCAACCACCCAATGATTTCTTCTATGATTCTCCACCTTCACCATATAGCCAGACTGCATCTCAGATAATGCTTTAGAAATGTAAGAGCAAGCTAACAAATGAGGCTTTTCATATCTCTTTTGTCTATAAAATCAGTTATATTTGTGTAGAAAACCAGGAAGCTGTTGGAACAGTCTGATCTTTTATGAACACATCTTTATCAGATAGATTTCCAAACCATCCAAACAATGAGCTTTTGCTACAACCTTCAATGCCTACATTGTCATTTGCGAGAATATATTTAAGACGCTCTTTGATGCAATAGCAAAACATCTTATCCTTTACAAACCATCATGAAGAATGCTGTAATTCTGATATAGATGTTGAAGTCATTAGCAATTCTAGTAATGTTTGTTGTTGTGTATATTTCTGGTATTATAGAAAGTGTTAATATGATTTGTGATCACAAAAAAATTGTCTGAATATTTGTGATAACAAGTAAGAAACTGAATCCTCCTTTTCACCTGACTTTCCACTAGTTATGTTTGGACAGACATTTAATTAACTCAGCATGGGGGACCTATTCTCAGTCAGTTTCTGCAGCGGCTAGTGATTTACATCTGTACTCAGTGGGTGTTAACCAGCACAGCTCTGAAGTTCTGTATTTTTACAGTGACCTTTCTTAGGTGCGAATGATTAAATAAGGTACCAGACACCAGCAAATTGGCCCATCTTTGGACAGTAGGCAGGCTAGCAGCTGGTATGTGGAAAATGCTGGTAAAGCAAAATGTCAATACAGTATAAACAGGATGGGATACAGCATGTTTTTTTTTTTGCTGTGTCAGACTTTCAGTTCTGTTCTGGTTTTAAAAGATCTGTTTAGCAAGTACACAGGCTTCTGTAGCTATACACACAGCCACAAAACTGCCACATGCATATTCACAAACTGCAAGCAGTCAGGTTAGCACAGCATAAGCAGTCGGACTGGATGATCATTGCAAGTTCTTTCCAACTAAAACATTTCTCTTCCCCTTCCCTTCCCTTCCCTTCCCTTCCCTTCCCTTCCCTTCCCTTCCCTTCCCTTCCCTTCCCTTCCCTTCCCTTCCCTTCCCTTCCTTTTCTCCTCTCCTCTCCTCTCCTCTCCTCTCCTCTCCTCTCCTCTCCTCTCCTCTCCTCTCCTCTCCTCTCCTCTCCTCTCCTCTCCTCTCCTCTCCTCTCCTCTCCTCTCCTCTCCTCTCCTCTCCTCTCCTCTCCTCTCCTCTCCTCTCCTCTCCTCTCCTCTCCTCTCTTCTTTCTTTTCATTCTACTGGGGCTTGGCAACCTTAGAATGGGGAGGCATTACTACTAAGACCAGACAATGTGCTTAACTATTAAGAAACCATTTTCTATAAGTACCGCAATCCTGCTTAAACAACTCCAAGGGGATACTTGCATTTCCTACTTATGCTAAGCTACTCCCAGCTTTTTCAATGGCTAAACATAGACTTTGATGTTGTAGCTGAGTACACAGATATCTGGTGTGTCAGAGGATGAATCAAACTTCATTGGATGTCTTCTGAGCTTATACAGCCTTTCCCATCTTAGTGTATCCCCCACTATGCCAGCTGATTGTGGCCCCTACTATAACAAAAATATAACTTTTTATCACAAAAGGTCAGCATACAGCCATGATAGCTCAGGGCAGTTCAAGTAGGGATGACCCTACATGAGGATCACCGGGTCATTGCAATGTGCCTACAAAAATAGTGTGTAATTGTCCTTGCCTCAAGGAATAGTGGTTCTCCACTAGAGAGAAGGATTTGCACATGCCTTTTTTTTCCAGGCTACAAGCTCTGCCAGAGGGAGAAATTTTTGTCCTATCAGTTCCCTGCAAGATTTCTTGACAAACTGACCTTAAGCTTCAAGTCTGGGAGAAAGTCAGAAACATATTGCTCTGTTTGAGCTTTAATGGAACTCTTTATATTCTGGACAAGGGGAATCACTTTAACCTGCCAGAAGGGAGGTTGAGATGAGATCTTAGGCAGAAGTTCTTCCCTGTGAGGGTGCTGAGGCACTGGCACAGGTTGCCCAGAGAAGCTGTAGCTGCCCCATTTCTGACAATGTTCAAGGCCAGGTTGGATGGGGCTTGAAGCAGCCTGCTATAGCGGAAGATGTCCCTACCCATGGCAGGAGATTGGAACTGAATGACCTTTAAGGTTCCTTCCAACCCAAACAAGTTTGATTCTATGATTCTATGGTATACCTCTACTCAGCCTATCTAAGCTGATCATTAGTAGAAAAGCTGATAATAGAGGGCTGAACTAAAAATGCTCTCTCGTATCAGCCTTTTGCATCTGTAGTTCAAAGGAACTAGTAAAATGTATCAAGATTCACAAGATGTTTCTCTTCTGCTTTCTAAGCAGCTGGTCCATTTCAATAATTACTTAAAATCCACTGAGAAGGGTAGTGGTTATGTCTGGTCCTTCTGTGCTGTGCTTAGGTTTTTCTATCTTCATGCCTTCCCTGTTATCATTCTTGATTGTCTATTCTTATTTGCCTTACTTTCAGACTCACTGCTGTTGATGTAACAGACTGTTTTGTGAATTCACACTTTCCAGAATGTTCCCCAGGTGTTTTAGTATTTTCTGTCAAAACATTGCTTATGGATCTCATCTGGAAATGAATCAGTCATCTCTTTCTTCCTCGAGTCTTTCACTGCATTAAGTAGACTTTATTATTTTGTCATTCAGGGCACAGATGTCAGTTGTTGCCCAGAATGGTTGCCACAATTTTAATTTCTAAAGCATTTTATAATCAATGAAGGCTTGAATCTGCATTCAAGTTTTGCTCCTTGTTCTTTCAATAGGCAATAGAGGAAAGCATTGATGATGCTGTAGAATTATTCAATTTTTGTCCCAAAAATAACAGACTAATTAATTAGTGAAACATTTCCATATGAATTTAGAAACACCATCTCTTGCTTGATTTCATTTTACCTAATGAATCAGTTGCGTAAGGAACCAGGCAAGAAAGACTTAGAACTCAATAAAGGAATTTGGCTTCCTTTAGGTGTTAGTGGACTTTCTAATCAGCCTTCTTTGGTTTTTTTAGTTTTGTCTGAATTACCCTCATGTTTTCATGCCAGCAGATAGACATCTTTCTGAGTTAAAACCTTGGGGTTTCTGACAATAACTGTGTTTAGCCTTACTATTTGAGCTCTGAATCTTGCTTTATTCACACCATTCAGCCTGGGGTTTTTAATAGTTTTTTTTCTACGAAACATGTTCTGTGTGACTCAGAGCTTATTTTACCAAATATCTAATGTCAGCTATCACCAGCATCAGGTAACCTGTGGTTTCATTTGTATCCTATCACGGGAGACAGAATCTTTGAAGTCCTGAAAATGTATGTCTGATTTACTTTTTGATTATGTGAATAAATAACTTGATTGAAACACTAGTTGTAAAAGATTTGGAGACCTTGGCAGATCTCCAGGCCAAGGATGAGTCTGTGTTGCACAGCCACATTGTCATTGTCATTCTTGTTATAGATAACCAGATGCAGTCTTGCAGCAAGAAATGTCTGGAATGTGATTTTTGGGGGGGAGCAGGGTGAAGTTTTTGTGAAAGCATGAACTCTATGGGAAATTTCTGAGATATTAACAAAGTCTCAACACAAATTATTTTCCCCCTCACTGCAAAGCACTATGTGCGCCCATTCAGGGGCGTTTTAAAGAAAAGCCATTTGAAGGAATGGGAAAGCATTACAAATATTATCCTGGTTTCCCCACTGATCAGTTTATTGTGCTTTCTGCTGTCTTTGGACCTCTTCTTGGACTGTTCTTTTTGGTTTGCTTTGCTCCTCTGCTGCAAGGACAGATGCAGCTATGCTATTTTCAAAAGCACTCATTACAAACCACACACTCTCCACCTGGGCTAGTCTAGATCCCCCTTTATCCTCTTAATACTTTGAAGCTGATCTTATTTATGCCCAGGAGAGTTGTTGCAGAAGCCAGGTAAGAGATATAAAGGTGCTGCAAGGTTGTACTTGGCTCCTGCTTCCCTTCAGTTCCAGGGGAAATCAGCCACAAGAAGTTATGGACGTTCAAAGAAACTGGACAGAATTCAGGGAGGAGGTCTCTCTCCTGATTGTTATCATCTGGATAGGATTATTGTCGTGGTTTAAGCCATAAATCACGGTTTGCTCACTCACTCTCCCCTCTTTCTTCCCCCCAGCTCCGAGGGTGGGGGGGGGGGAATGGGGAGAAGAATCGAAAGGATGCAACTCCCACAGGTTGAGATAAGAACAGCCCAGTAACTAAGGTATAACACAAATCACTACTGCTACCACCAATAACAATAATAACCATGGAAATACAAGGGAAGAGGATACAATTGCTCACCACCCGACGAATGAGCCATGAGCTGAATTTTTCCGGGTTCCTGCCCCCAATTTTTTCATCCTGGGCATAACGGGCTGTGGTATGGAATAACCACTTTGGTCAGTTTGGATCAGGTGTCCTGTCTCTGCTTCCTCCTGGCTTACCCTCCTCCCTGGAAGAGCATGAGGCTCAGAAAGTCCTTGGTCAGATCAAAACATTACCAAGCAGTAACTGAAAACACTGGTGTTATCAGTGCTGCTCCCAGGCCCAAAATCAAAAACACAGTGCTGCGCCAGCTACTAAGAAGGAGAAAAATGACTGCAACTACTGAACCCATGACAGTATACACCCCTTATTCCATACCATTCATGTCATGCTCAGATCCCACATTTTCAATATACCATCACATGTATATATATACATCCACACACAGAGGGAGAGAGATCATGCCTTAGTGCATGGAATAATCCCTATAAAGCTGCTGAGTCCATCCAGTCCATGATGTTGGGCTCCACCTTTTGTAACAGTCCTTCAGAGCAGGGGAGGCTGTGTGCAGTGTTGGATAGTTGCCTGCTGATGCTGATCATTCCTTTACTGCAGAACTAGTCCGGTTTCGTTAAAGTTCATTCTTTGTTGAGATGATGGTCAGAGGGCCAGTCGCTGATGACTTGAAGACATATAGTTGATGGGCTATAAAATTGCTACATAGCAGGCAACAGCATACAATTGAGCTCACTGGCTGTTTTTCCCTAAAATCAAATCCCCTTGAGGTACACATTGCACTTCTCCATGTTCCCGCATTACCCACCAAGTATATCCTTGTCCCCAAGCAAAAGCGATCCCATAAGTGGGTTTACCTTTACCTGAGGTAGGAATAACCCAGACTGTCTTCCCCCGCAAATTCTTTATGTGCACCACAGGAACTTTGTCCCCCTCCACAGTATGTAGAAGTTCTGACTGGGCTGAGCCAGCTCTGTTGGCAGATCCTCTGGTGTTGACCAACCAGGTGGCCTTTAATAAATGTGTATCCCAATGTTTGAAAGTCCCACCACCCATTGCTCTCAGTGTAGTTTTTAATAACCCATTGTAGCTTTCCATTTTCCCAGAGGCTGGTGCATGGTAGAGGATGTGATATACCAACTCAATGCCATGGTCTTTGGCCCAAGTGTCTATAAGGCTGTTCTGGAAGTGAGTCCCATTGTCTGACTCAATTCTCTCTGGGGTGCCATGGCACCACAAAATCTGTTTTTCAAGGCTCAGGATAGTGTTTCGGGCAGTAGCATGGGGCACAGCGTATGTTTCCAGCCATCCGGTGGTTGCTTCCACCATGGTAAGCACATGACACTTGCCTTGGTGGGTTCGTGGGAGTATGATATAATCAATCTGCCAGACCTCTCCATACTTGTACTTCAGCCATCGTCCTCCATACCAAAGAGGCTTTAACCATTTAGCTTGCTTAATTGCAGCACGTTTCACACTCATGAATAACCTGGGCCATAGTGTCCATTGTTAAGTCCACCCCTCGATCACGAGCCCATCTGTATGTTGCATCTCTGCCCTGACGGCCTGAAGTGTCATGGACCCACTGGGCCAATAGTAATTCACCCTTATGTTGTCAATCTAAGTCCATCTGAGCCACTTCAATTTTAGCAGCTTTATCCACTTGTTGGTTGTTCTGGTGTTCCTCAGTAGCCCGACTCTTGGGTACATGAGCATCTACATGACGTACCTTGACCACCAGGTTCTGAACCCGGACAGTGATATCTTGCCACAGTGCAGTAGCCTAGATGAGTTGACCTCTGCATTGCCAGTTGCTCTGCTTCCATTGCTGCAACCACCCCCACAGGGCATTTGCCACCATCCATTAATCAGTGCAGAGATAAAGTATTGGCCACTTTTCTCATTCAGCAATGTCCAAGGCCAGCTGGATGGCTTTCACTTCAGCAAACTGACTCGATTCACCCTCTCCTTCAACAGTTTCTGCAGCTTGTTGTAGAGAACTCCATACAGTCGCCATCAATCTACGATGCTTTCCCACAATGTGACAGGACCCATCAGTAAACAAGGCATACTGCTTTTAACTTTCTGACAGTTCATTGTATGGTGGGGCCTCTTGAGCATGCATCACCTCCTCCTCTGGTGACATTCCATAATCTTTGCCCTCTGGCCAATCCATGATGACTTCTAGAATTCCTGGGCGACTGGGATTTCCTATTCGAGCTCGTTGTGCAATTAATGTGGCCCACTTACTCCATGTAGCATCAGTTGCATGATGTGTAGAGGAGACCCTGCCTTTGAACATCCAGCCCAGCACTGGCAAACAGGGTGCTAGGAGGAGCTGTGCTTCAATGCCAATCACTTCCGAAGCAGCTCCAACCCCTTCATAGGCTGCCAGTATCTCTTTTTCAGTTGGGGTGTAGCTGGCCTCAGATCCTCTGTATCTCTGGCTCCAAAAGCCAAGGGGTCAACTTCAAGTCTCCCCTGCAGCTTTCTGCCAGAGGCTCCAGGTAGGACCATTGTCCCCAGCTGCGGTGTACAGTACATTTCTTACATCTGGCCTGGTCTAGACTGAACCAAGGGCTACTGCATGAACTATCTCTCGTTTGATTTGCTCAAAGGCTTGTTGTTGCTCAGGGCCCCATTTAAAACCATTTTTCTCCTGGGTCACATGATAGAGAGGGCTTACAATCAAACTGTAATTCAGGATGTGCATTCTCCAGAACCCCACAACATGCAAGAAAACTTGTGTTTCTTTCTCATTAGTTGGTGGAGACATTGCTGTTATCTTGTTGATCACATCTGTGGGGATCTGGCAATGTCCATCTTGGCATTTTATTCCCAAAAATTGAATCTCCTGTGCAGGTCCCTTGACCTTACTCTGTTTCATGGCAAAACCGGCTGTCAGCAGGATCTGGATTATTGTCCTCCCTTTCTCAAAGACTTCTTCTGCTGTATCGCCCCACACAATAATGTCATCAATGTATTGCAGGTGTTCTGGAGCTTGCCCCTGTTCCAGTGCAGTCTGGATCAGTCCATGGCAGATGGTAGGGCTGTGTTTCCACCCCTGGGGCAGTCGGTTCCAAGTGTACTGGACGCCCCTCCAAGTAAAAGCGAACTGTGGCCTGCACTCTGCTGCCAGAGGAATTGAGAAAAATGCATTGGCAATATCAGTCGTGGCATAGTCATACCACTTGGCTGCCTTTGACTCCAGTTCCTGCTGAAGTTCCAGCATGTCCGATACGGCAGCACTCAGTGGTGGTGTGACGTCATTCAGGCCACGATAGTCTACCGTTAGTCTCCACTCTCCATTAGACTTTCGCACTGGCCATATGGAGCTATTAAAGGGTGAGTGGGTCCTACTGATCACTCCTTGACTCTCCAATCTATGGATCAGCTTATGGATGGGAATCAGGGAGTCTCGGTTGGTGCGATATTGCCGCCTGTGCACTGCTGTGGTCGCGATTGGCACTTCTTGTTCTTCGACCTTCAGAAATCCCACAACAGAAGGATCTTCTGAGAGATCAGGCAAGGTGGACAGCTGCTCAATTTCCTCTGTCTCCAAAGCAGCAATGACTGCTACTGCTGAACCCAGAACAACTATCAATAGAAAAAATTGCAATACCTGTGCTCTGTTCTTACACTGTCTCATAACTGCTCCTTACTGGGTCATTTCAGCAAAGGGAAAATGGGTTTCAGATCTGTTCCCCATTTATCAGAGATTCAATGAAGCAGTGGAGTTTCCTTGTCGGCAGCTCAGAAGACATGAGGACAGTAACTCTTTGTGACTGATTCACAATTTTTTCTCTCCCTCTTCGTTCTCTTCAGATCTCCCATCTGCAGGTAAAGCAGAGTTGCACTTAAAGCTAGGCCAGGCTGGTCAGAGATGCTCTTCTCTGTGTATGGGATATGTGTGCATGGATACCAGAGGGACAGCATCACTGGGATGGAGTGTCTGGGGTTGATCCTCTTCAGGGACAGGAATTGGCACTTCCCTTTGCTAGGCCTCATTGGGATTCTGTGGACCCATTTGTTGAGGCTGTCCATGGCATCTGAGTAGCAACACACATAGTATATCAGCTTCCCAGTTTTGTATCTTCTCTGGGCTTCCAGAATCCATTGTGCAATTCATGAATGAAAATGTTAAATAGTTAAAATGTTAAATAGTATTGACCCCAATAGAGGTATCCATGTAGCCAAGGATACACTACTTACTGGCTTTCAGCTGGACTTTCTGCTGCTGATTGCAGCAACAAATAGCAGCAAAGTCCTGCAGAAGGTGATTAAGAGCTGGCATCATTTCAGGATCAGAACAGCTTTCTTTCCAGAGAAGTGCCAACAAATTCTGACATTGCAATAAGATTTGACCCATTTTAAGCACCACTTAACCATAGCAAAAAGGAAGACCAAATGGTGAAGGTATCCATGCACCGTGGTAGCTCCTGTCCCCAGTGACTGGTACTGTGAATGACAGGGACCACAGTACTGAGGGTAGGTGGAGACCCCAGCAACAAGACTAAGCACCTCTTGAATTTCCATTGGGAGCAGGACCAAGAGCGAAACATTGCAAGGAATAGGGTGGCCACAGCTTCTCTGGGCAACCTGTGACAGCACCTCACCACCCTCAAGGAAAGACCAATAAGTCTTTCTTCTGTGCCTGGCAAAATCTTGGAGCAGATTCTCCTGGAAGGCATGCTAAGGCAGATGAAAAACAACAAGGTGGTTGGTGACAGCCAGCATGGCTTCACTAAGGGGAAATCCTGCCTGACCAATTTGGTGGCCTTGTATGATGGGGCTGCGGAACTGATGGACTGGGGTAGAGCAGCTGACGCCATCTACCTGGATTTCTGCAAAGCGTTTGACACTGTCCCACATGACATCCTTGTCTCTAAATCGAACAGACATCAATTTGATGAGTTGTGGTCAATGGCTCAGTGTCCAGCTGGAGACCAAAATCAAGTGGTGACCCTCAGGGATCAGTGTTGGAACTGGTCTTGTTCAACATCTTTGTTGGTGACATGGACAGTGGGATTGAGTGTGCCCCCAGCAAGTTTGCCGATGACACCAAGCTGTGTGACTCTGTTGTTATGCCTGAGGGAAGGAATGCCATCCAGAGGGACCTTGACATGCTTGTAAGGTGGGCTGATGCCAACCTGAAGAAGTTTAACCATGCCAAGTGCAAGGTCGTCCACGTGTGTCAGAGCAATCCCAGGCAGGCATACAGGTTGGGCAGGGAAGAGATTCAGAGCAACCCTGTTGAGAAGGACTTGGGGATGCTGGTTGATGAGAAAATTAACATGACCTGACAATGTGCTCTCATATCCCGGAAAGCCAACCATATTGTGGGCTGCATCAAAAGGAGTGTGACCTGCAGGTCAAAGAAGGTGATCCTGCCCCTTTTCTCTCCTGAGATCTCCCTTGGAGTATGGTGTACTGTTCTGGTGTCCTCAACATAAAAAGGACATGGAACTGTTGGAACAAGTCCAGAGGAGGGCCACGAGGATGATCAGGGGACTGGAGCACCTCCCATATGAAAACAGGCTGCGAAAGCTGGGGCTGTTCAGGCTGGAGAAGAGATGGCTGCTTGCAGACCTCACTGGAAGCAGCCTTGCAGTATCTGAAGGGTTCCTATAGGGATACTGGTGATGGACTCTTCGTTTGGGACTGTAGTGATAAGACAAGGCATAACTTGTTAAATCTTAACAAGGGGAAGTTTAGATTGGATATAAGGAAGAAGTTCTTTACTGTGAGGGTGGTGAGGCACTGGAATGGGTTGCCCAGGGAAGTTGCGAATGCGTCATCCCTGGTGGTGTGCAAGGTCAGGTTGGACAGTGCCTTGGGTGATATGGTTTATTGTGAGGTGTTCCTGCCCGTGGCAGGGGGGTTGGAACTAGATGATCTTAAGGTCCTTTACAACCCTAACTATTATGTGATTCTACGATCCTAAGAACTTCTGCCTAAGATCTCATTTCAACCTCTCCTCTGGCAGGTTAAAGCCATTCCCCCTTGTCCTGTCCCTACAGGCCCTTGTTCAAAGCCCCTCTCCATGTTTCTTGTAGCCCCTTTAGGCACTGGGAACTCCTCTAAGGTGTTCCTTTAAGGAGCCTTCTCTTCTCCAGGCTGAACCAGCCCAGCTCTCTCCACCTGGTTTCAGAGCAGAGCTGCTCCAGCCCTTGCAGCATCTCCATGGCCTCCTCTGAGTTTTTGTCAAAGCCTATAGGGCTTTTGCTCCCTATAGGCTTTGACACTCTTCCTCTATAGCCATGGTGCCATCCACTCA
The DNA here is from genome assembly GCA_017639245.1 of Myiopsitta monachus. NCBI lineage: Eukaryota > Metazoa > Chordata > Aves > Psittaciformes > Psittacidae > Myiopsitta > Myiopsitta monachus. Next base: position 3,595,830 of record CM029941.1, on the reverse strand, counting down.
TTAGCAGAGTATCAGGGCACCAGCCACGATGCAGTGATGTCCTGGTGGCCTCCCTGCAGCTCTCTGAAAGGTGCATGCCAGGATCCCTCACTTTTTCTTCTCTGCAGTCAGACAAATACAAATATTCATATTTCATTTCTGCCTCATCTTCATTCCCCCCAGGAAGTATATATCCCTTCCCCTATTCTCCCATGATTCATCCACAAACCTTCCCACTTCCAAACTGTTTTATTTTGTCTTGTCTCATACTTGTTTGTTTTGGATTAAATCCTAACCTCACTGAAGTCAGTGGCAAATCTTCCACTGAGTCAAACAGAGCCAGAATTTCTTTTGTCTTGGTTACATTGTGGGTGTGTTTGCCTTGATTATACTTAATCTTGTCCTGGTTTGATTGTAGCTTTTGGATAAAAGCCATGCTGCATCTCTGTACGTTAAGCAGTGTGTAAGAATTTGCTGTTCTTTGAGTCTGAAAGGATAATAAATAGTATGAAGGAGTTACTGTAACAGTTCAGGAAGGTGTGGATGGAGGCAAATAAAGGAAATCGAATGTAAGTTTTCATGTTTCATACCTACTACTTATTTACAATGAAGACAGAGACCACAGAGAAGAAAACGTTGCTCCTGTTATTTGAGTCTCAGGGCTTATAAGGCACACCCACAGGGTTATAGTGCAATTCAACCCTATTGCAGAGAAATGCTGATGCCACAGAAAGCAAAAGGGACTGTGTGACTGCAATACAATAATAACTCAGACATGCTTAATGCAGGCGAAAAGCAGCTCCTGTGACAACAAGCCAGACCTTTTACTGTTCCAACAGCAGAGGAAAATGCAATGACTGGCAACCACAAAACAAAACAGCCTGCTGAAAAGCACAGAGATGGAGGCACAGGTCAGGAGCTCTGTGCTCAGATCTGCCTCCTCACAGCACGTCTGCCTGGAACTGAGCAGCTCAGCAGAGACAGCCCTGCAGGCACTGTGACACTGGGGTCAAACAGAGTCGGTCCTGTGCCACATGGGGTCAATGGCTTCACCTTCCCTCCTGGCACCCTCTGCCTTTGACTTATGGAAACAGTGTCTTCTCCCCACACTTTGTTTGTCTGGGGTCAGTTCTGCCCTTTGCAAAGCTCCTTTCTTTCAGAGTAGAGAGTGACTCCCCAAAAGACAAGCACCTCTTTAATTGCCAAGACCATCCTTGAGGGAAATGGTAATTATTTGCTTTCTTGAGGCCTCAAAAACTTGACTGAAAAGTGCATGGAGGGGAGCTGTGGTCTGGGTGGAATAGCTGAGCGTATAGATTCTGTTTCTATGTGTAAAGGTTTGTGAACTTCATAAACTGTCAAATTACACAGGGTGCTGCTGCCAACAGCTGATAAGGTCTTCCAGAGTAAGTAACATCCCTAGAAGATTTACTCTCTTCATGCTCTAAGTTTGCTAGAAGAGAGCAGAGCCAGTATTTGGCCATTTTGCCCAACGGTATTTCGTGAAGAAAATATAAGTTATTTGCTTCCTAGGACAAGGCAGCAATTCTATGATGTGTTAAGCACATTGTCATGCCACAGACAATTTACTCAGACAAATACTGGGTATATTTTATATTCTTTGGTATGAGAGTGGTGAGGCACTGGCACAGGTTGCCCAGAGAAGCTGTGGCTGCCCCATCCCTGGCAGCGTTCAAGGCCAGGTTGGAGGGGGCTTTGGAGCAATCTGCTATAGTGGAAGGTGTCCCTGCCTTCCACTAACAGGGAGTTGGAACTGGATGAGCTTTAAGGTCCCCTCTAACCTAAATCAGTCTGTTATACTATGATTAAGAGGAGTCACCACCTCAGAACTTCATTTTTGTTTGTGGCCAGCCTGAGAGATATTTTTTGAAAGGTTTATGTTTGCGTTTATAGTGGCATAAATGGGTGATAGAGGTGCCTGGTGAGATATGAAAGGGAAGCTCTTAATTTCTCACCACGAGCATTCATGTTACCAGAGTATGCAAGACAGACTTGATCAGGAAAAGATCTGGTACAATTCTCTCCACCTTTTTTATCCATCATCTCTTTGAGCAAATCACTCTAAAATATTCTGACTGATGACTATTTCCTGCCAAAGGTTAAAAGTTCCTTTTTTTTTAATTTACTTTAGCTCCATGCTTCACATTTATGTGAACAAAGTTACTCATTGATCTGTACTTTCCAGGTATTGCCAACAAAATGAAGACACAAGAAGGATCTATTAGATAAAAGGCAAATCTACGGCATAGCTCACAAAGATCACTAGCCTTATCAAAGCCCTGAACTGTATTCTAATGGATATCAAGTCCTTGAGCTGTGAAAATAAGTAATCACCAGTAACCTATTTAATACTTACAGATTTTGCCTTGACTTTCATTGGGGAGCTAACACTATTTAACTGACTTAATATTTTTTTTCATCAAAAGCCTCTTAAACTTTTATAGTGTTCAGAAGTCAATTTTCCATTGTATTTAAATTACAAATATACACATAAATATATATAAAAATAAATAGCCCTATGAAATTAATATAAAAAGTATTTATATATTATCTATAATTCATATCTTATTATATACACTTTATTATATTTTATAATTATATATTTATTATATACTATAATTATATAATTTATATACTATATATATTAAAGCTTTTTTTTTCATATGTGTATATATAAATATACACATACTCACTGCTGGTGGAATTTTCATTCCCTATTACTGGGCTTCAGCAAGTAACTACCATACAGTGAAAAGTTTGCAAATGAAATTTTGATCTTCAAATCCAGTAAAGCTGATTCTCACCAATATTTATGGTAACTGAGCACAAAGAGCAAAGAGATTCCAGCAAGGGAAAGCCATAAAATATTTTCTATTGACTATGCATGGAAAAGCTTTTTAAAATGCATGGTCCATGTTAGTCAGTGCTTTCAGCTGCTACCAGCTAAGCAGCCTTTAAACTTGCACTATTGAATCTCACATCAACTTGTATTTACCTGGTGGGGGGGGGAAAGAAAGAAAAAAAAAAAAAAAAAAGAAACAAATTAGTTAGAAATTTCTATTACAAAACTAAGCAGCAAGTTAAAATTTTTTGTGCAATGCTTAAAATTTAGCAAGAAAAGATACCTTTTTAAAGAGGAATTATCAAATGCTGAACTCAGAGGGGGAAAGTATGCAAAAATAAAATATGATCTTATGATTAAGATACCCAGGGTCACAATACATTGCTGTATGTTTCAACACAGTAACTTGATATATATTTACTAAGTTGTTTGGCACATTCAGCATGTCCTCAGGGGACAGTTGGAGGGAACTAGCAGTACATTTTTCACTCCTTCCCTGTGCATTAGCAGACATAAGGTCACACTAGTATAGTAAAGATGGGTGCAGCCTCAGGCTCATTAGCTCTCAGCAAGCTAGCCAGATGAGGCATCGTGGTGTTTTCCTTTCATCATTCAAGCTTGAAAGGAAACTGTCGGCAGCCAGTTGCTCTTAAAACAATGAAAATTTAGGTGACAGCAATCTCATTAGCTGAAAGGTAGCATTCAGTGGAGATAAAGATTTCTGGGTAAAGATTTCTGGGTAAAGATTTCCCTCTTCTGCAACACATATGCACAAACTTATTAGCAAAACATATCCTTTGAATGCAAAAATCCATGCATGAGAAGAGCAAATAATGCTTGTTGTATTACCATAGCTGTGCATCAGTGAATTGTATTTCTTGTGGGAAAAATCAATGTCTGAATGACTGGATTCCTTACAGAATAATGTATACACCTTAGACATATATACATATTTACACAGCGGCAGTTAAATCTGTAACCTTTGCCACAGAAATGATACATTCCCTACAGATGTTTTCTTTGTCTTGCACAGAACTAAAATGCAGAAAATGTGAAGGGATATAAATGATATTATTCTCAGAGTTTTCCAGGCTTCGGCCATGATGTATACTATGCTTGAAGATTAAACACCTTTTGCATTCCAATTACTGTATGTGAAAGTCTATTGGTGATGCTTTATTGGTAATATTTCATTGCTGGAAGCTCTTAAGCTGAGCGGAGCTGTTTGCTTGTGCAGATTTCGTAAAGTCCAGGAGATCTGGTGCTGAAGACATAATTGTACCCAATTTTTTATTTTTTCTGTGCTTCATTTCAGATTTCAAATCTGACCTAATGCAGAGATGTTTTCCTGCTTTTATTATGTAAGTGGGAACCTGATGGTCTTAATGACCATTTTTGATTTCCCTGGTGGAGACAAGAGATTTGTTTGCATTTTTCTTAGCAATGGTATTGTTCCAAGTTGTTAGCAAACCCTGGAAGAAGAGCACTTACTCTGAGTCCAGCTGTCAGTTATGAAGAGATTGATTACCAGAGGCACTAGATGTCAAGCGCCCTGTAAAAATTTGTGGCACTTCACTCTCTAGGACTGCTTTGGAAATTGTAGATATAAAGGGCTAGATTTGCCCTTCAAGTTTATATTTCAGCTTCTAACATATTTTCTTAGACTACCTCCCACTCACAGTATTAAATTCCCCTTAATGACTCCCCACCTTAACTGCTGCCTTCTCATTTTTCATGATCTTCCCGATTCCTATCTCTTCCCAGCTCTGTAGGGCATGTTCTCTCTCCAAGAAGCAGTGATCAAATCATCTCTGTTATAGCTACCCCAGTAGTGCTGATGAACCCAAACTGCCTGTCAGTGCTACCAGGAGAGTGTTTCATACCTTATCTTACAAAATGCTGAGGATCAAACCTTCTGGAGTCATTTTCTGAGCACTCATCTTTACATTGGACTTTTGCCAGAGTTTGGACAAAGAGCTGCATCCTATGGTAGACTCTTGGGATTGCCTAAAATATTTTTTCCTCCTTTTTTTTTTGTTTTCTTTTTTTTTCCTTGGCTTATTTATGAAATTTATCAGAAATAATATACCATTGTAGAAATAGCCTGCACAGTTCTTTTTTATAAGTGATAACCAGGTTGGACAGAGTTTGCAACTAGGGAAAGTAGGTCAAAACAACGTGACTAAATCATCCCAAAACAGTCATTGGAAAGAATCAAATTCACACCCACAGGGTTTATGTGAACAGATTCAAACCTGCCAGGGTTTTGGCATCTATCACCATCTCTGGTACTTAAGAGCAGGATTCACCAAGAGTTTATGAGTCAAGGAAACAAAACAAAAATTCTGAAGCTTAGAAACCAGTTTCCATCTGCCCTTTTAAAAAGGTTCATTTGATCTTCAGAGCAATTTATATTCAGTTCTGCTTATCAGGTTCAACTCAGTAGCCAAATTAGCTTTTTAGCGTCGATAGGCTTCAGCACCTCTGGAAAGACTCCAGAAAAACAGAGAAGAAATGGGAAAATGTCTTGGTCATTGGTACTTCCTATTTTTTGCAGACTAAGCAGAAGATCAGCATAGTTATCTGCTGAAAAATCCCTGTGAGACAGTCTGCCCCAGATTATAAATTTCTCCAGGGAAAGACTAACCCCAGAGCAGTCAGGACACTGTCCAGCGGCCCATGGTGCCCATGCACGGCTCAGAGGAACCAACCACACTGGGTCTCATGGCTTGTCCTCCATAGGGCAGTTTTCTGTCTTTGTTTCTCTTGATTAAGCCTCAGGATGCAAAGGATGCAATGTTCCTAAAATCAAACAAGCATCTATGGACCAGCTAGTTACTGATTTTGCAAAAGCTGGTGTTTGCCTTCTCACCTGCTCCTCCTGCTGCTGTGCCCACTCACCAATCTGTGTGCCACCATTCTGAACATATGAGGCTTTGCACTAAACAATTTTTGCTATTCTGCTTTTCACTTGTTTTCTAGTTTGAGACCTCAATAAGTGCAAAGTTGTCTATCTTTCAGTTATAAGGATTTTGCATTTATACTGGATGTGAGTCTGAACCCAAACCAAAACAAACAAAGAAAATAAAGCAAAAGAAGGAAAAAACAAAACAAAACAAACAAAAAAAAGCCTTACTGCCAATTCTTTTCACCAAATTTGAGCTATTTGTATTATGATTTGGAATCAAACATTGTGGTTGGCACTATTTTCTGCAAAGAGACAAAATGAAATCTTGGATACAGATACTCATACGCATAGAAAAGTCTGAATCTTTAAATGTGTGACTTGTCCTAAATTTACACAACATCTTTCCTCAGGAGATCACTGTTGTTTGACTGATGGCAACTCCAAAGCACCACAGTGTGGAAGAAGCCTGTAGGAAGGGAAACTGAGGCAAGTTTATTTAAAAGCAGAATAAGTCAGGAAAAGGAGACTTTAGTGACCCAAATCCTCTCTCACTGCAGAAGAGAGAGAGAATATAAGATCTGCTTCATTTCTTCATCAAGCCTACTGTGTTCAAGGAGCTCATGCTAACAACCGATTCGTGCCAATCATCACTTCCACCTTTAAAAGCTGATGAAGATGACACCTCACAGAAAGCACTCCCTTAGAATCTTGACTTTTACCAGATGAAATATTTTCCAACCTGAAGTAACAGAAAGGAGAGGGGGAAAATTAAAGAAAAAATGTATTATTTTCTTTTTTTGAAAGAGGTAAAAAAAAAAAGCTACAAAACTTCTTTGAACCCCACCCTGTATTTGATATTTCTCCAGTGAGGCTCACATTCCTTTATTCAGATTCCAAAAGTAGAGATAATTGTTCCAAAAGTTTTCAGAGGCGATCAGCAGCATCAACTTACATTCTTTCCAGGTTTGGGAGAAAACTGTGAAATCTTCTAAACACTAATGGAGGAGTAAACAAGGGAGAGAGATGGGGGAAAAGGAAAGACAGGAGGCAGTGAGAAGGTAAAATGAAAGAAAAGAAGGAGCAGAGGAAAGAAAAAGAAAAGGAAAAAGCAGAAAGGAATATGCTGATGATCTATTTGTTTATATTGTTACAGTTATGAATCCTTGAGCAGATCTGGAGAGACTTACCACTTGCCAGCAACATATTTCCATTGGCAAGGTAGCAAGCAGTTTTTAGCATGATATTATGTAGCAGATTATAATTGAGAAATAGGTAATAAAATTATATATTTATTGCAAGACTGTTGGTGAGATTTTTGCAGAGAACTTGAACATATAACTCCCTGTGTGTTGCATGTCTATTTTGTATGCTAGAGATCTTTACTGAGCTACTCATCAGTCATTGTGCAGTCTTAGAAGTCTGGACAGATGTTACTAGTGCAAATAAAGACAAAAATGCTGCAATTTGTCTTCCATACAAGCCACAGGGCTGTTGAATGGCTGCCTTTAAGACGCAATGTGGTCTGCGGGCTGCCTATGAGAGCAGAGGGCTCACGGCGTGCTGCCTGCTTTGCTGCTAGCTGTCTGTGTGGCCTTTGACAACTCATTTAATCCCTGGCTTCCCAAACCTATAAAGTAGGAACGGTAATTCTTGCAGTGTTACAACAGTAGGGATTCATCCTGTGCAGCTGTGATTCTTGCCAGATACAGGTCACCACCATGCCATTTACTTACGGAGCTGAGGAGCCAGCCAGCAATATGCCAAGCAGCACAAATCTGCTAGTGACTACTCAGGGCCCATGCCTTTCTTCACCTACCTACAAGCTCAAGCACCATAGCAAATCCAACAGAGAGACAAGCTTACCCTTCTGGTGTTTCTGAACTGCAGACTTTTCTCCAAGCCTCCAAAAGGTCAAACATCTGCTCCTTCTTTCCCTGGCCTCTGCCTGCCCTCCCAGGCTGGGCATGGAGCCACACTCATGGTCCTTCCTCCCATGGTGGCTCCCACTGATACAGCCCCACATCCTAGTCAGCATGCCTGCGAGCACAGCTCCTTATTGCCAGCAAACAAACAGTAAATGATTGGTGGTTAGTGTTTAATGGGCAGGTATTAACTCCTGAGCTTTCAAAAGCTCTAATTAAGCCTGGCTTCCATTTGAAATCCACCCAAAGTGGGAGAGTAGGCCATTTGTTTTTACACAGCTGAGGAATGTGCATTTAACTATCTCAGGAAGGAAAAAGAAATGAAAACCACTTGGAAAGCTGGTAAACTCAACCACCTGTACTCCTTCAGCCTGCTGGAAGGTTCCTTTCCCCACTGTAAACCAGGGCTTATGAACAGCTACGAGAGATGGCTGGTGTAAAACTTGCGTTTAATACAATGCCCATTGCAAAAAGCAGCAGGGCTTGGAAAGTTTTTGTCACTGCCCACCGAGAGCCGGCAAATTTAACCATTCTGCTCTTGTTTACCATAACACACTTTTGCCTCTGCATTCCTGCTTCCCAGAGGTCCAGATCCCAAATGAGACATTTAGACTAAGCTTGCCAAACTCGGCTCCATCTGACTAACTGTTTGGACAGGTTTGCTTTAATCATAAACAGTATAGTAAATTAATGCTAGCCATGCTGAATTGTTTTAGTGCCTACATGCTTTCTGCTCTGTGCCCAGAACAGTGCTGTTTTGTCTTCTGCCAATTACACTGGCCTCTAGGACATTCTCTTACAGCTTGGAGAAATGTATGTTTAGAGAGATGTTAAAGGGACCCCAAATTCAGTGGGCTGGAAAACAGCAGACTCTAACTTCAGACCATGAGTGAGCCTGAGGACTGGCGCATGTGAATGAGGTGTGAGATTGCAAGACTTTTCAATCACCCAGACCAAAACTGTGCAACTAGTTAGAAAAGTTTTACATTTAAAATACAAAATAAAGCCTAGAAATTATATGAAAGTTAGCAGGTTTTCATGAAAAAAATAGATTGAAAACAAGAAGAAAATACTTGTTTTTCAGTGGCAACAGACAAGATGATGCTTGGTAAAAACAAAAAAGAGGAGGAAAAGAAATTGAAAGCAAAAAATTTATGGTTTCCTTGTTGGAAAGAAAAAAAAAAAAAAAAAACCAAACAGCTAAATTAAAGAATAAGAAATATTTTTGGCAAAATGAAGTCATTTAATCAAGTTATAGAAGGGAGTCTTGAGATTTGAAACTCCAAATGAAAGAACATGATTCATGGGAAGGAACAGGGAAATGGGAGGAAGAAATGGGAGGAAGAACAAAATGGGTACTAAAATTAAACTCCTCTTTACCCTGAGATGCCTCCAACTTGGCAAGTATTTGATAATTGAACACAGATGTACAACCTGTACAAAATAAAAATATACATTCCTTAACTCATATTCAGAGATAAACTTTCCTTCAACCACTGCAGACGGGAGCATCTATACCTGTTCCAGAGGCAAACTGCGTAAAAAAAGATTTTGCCTGAACAAATTATTTTCTCATTCTTTCCACCTAGCCGGGTATAAAGCATGCAAGGAAATTGACACACACAGCTATGTTTTGTCTGCTGCTTGCACACCCTGTATAGAGACATACAGCAGCACTCATGAGTTGTCACTTATCTGAGTTTGAGGTTGTCCAGCATGTTCCAGCACAAAACCCACCAGTGAGCAAAGAGCATGGTGCCCTGTGATAAGTCAGAGATGGTTATGATGGGATACCAGGGTCTGTTAGTCATCCACCTCCCTTCCAGTGGCTTTCCATTAATACAGAAAGCTCTCCCAGGCTCTAGTTTTCACAGCCTCTGTTATGCTTCTCTGTAAGAGTCTAGCAGAAGGTGAGCTGCCTGCCGCAGGGGTTGGAGTGGGATGATCTTTAAGTTCCCTTCCAACCCAAACCGTTCTGTGATTTGATTCTTTGATTCAGGAATTTCTTTCCTAGAGTTCTTTTCTGCAACCTCATTGAACTTTCTCAACCCAGTCAGAAAAAATTAAAAAAAAAACAAAAACAACAGGCTTCTTCTCTGGAGCAACTAGTCCCTCCTACTCCTGTCTGACTGAGTATTTGCAATTAGCTTCCCAATAACACTTGATGCTTGGAAGAGCATCAGCCTCACTATGTTTTCACACCCAGGCCTTATTATGACCATGAAATCCAAACAAGGCAATTTTTTCCAGCCACCTAGCAAGTTCCCCCAGGATTTCTGAACTAACAGAGCCAGTGTAAGAAACTACGGCTCGATCTAACCACAGATATTTTGTCTTGCAGCCCATGTAGTTTCTTACAGATTTTGCTACAACTAAAATTTCCTTTTGGGCAAGGTTTTTTCCCCAGCATCTTTAGAAACTTTTATTCCTGTGACACCACCAATTCAGTTGGACTCCCAGACCAGTCCTTCTAAGCATTACTGGCTGAAAGCATTATTGAAAGTTTTCAAGCAAGGGGAATTGGTGGAGCAATCCCAGGCGCTGCTACATGTTGGGCAGAGAAGAGATTGGCAGCAGCCCTACAGAGAAGGACTTTGGGGTGTTAGTTGATGAGAAACTAAACAAGAGCCAGCTTGAGTGTGCTCTCGCAGCCCAGAAAGCCAATCATATCCTGGGCTGCATCAAAAGGAGCATGACCAGTAGGTCAAGGGAGGTGATCCTGCCCCTTTGCTCTCGTGAGACCTCACTTGGAGTATTGTGTACAGTTCTGGTGTCCTCAACATAAAAAGGACATGGAACTGTTGGAACAAGTCCAGAGGAGGGCCACGAGGATGATCAGGGGACTGGAGCACATTCCGTATGAAGATAGGGTGAGAAAGTTGGGGCTGTTCAGCCTGGAGAAGAGAAGGCTGCATGGAGACCTCACTGGAAGCAGCCTTGCAGTATCTGAAGGGTTCCTATAGGGATGCTGGAGAGTGACTCTTTGTTAGGGACTGTAGTGAGAGGACAAGGGGTAATGGGTTCAAACTTAAACAGGGGAAGTTTAGATTGGATATGAGGAAGAAATTCTTTACTGTGAGGGTGGTGAGGCATTGGAATGGATTGCCCAGGGAAGCTGGGAATGCTCCATTGCTGGCAGTGTTCAAGGCTGGGTTGGACAGAGCCTTGGGTGACATAGTTTATTGTGAGGTGTCCCTACCCATGGCAAGGGGGTTGGAACTAGATGATCTTAAGGTCCTTTCCAACCCTAACCATTCTATGATTCTGTGATTCTATGAACGTAAGGCAGGAGCAGTCACTAAGGTTCAACTCTGAGCTAAACGACATTCAACCCTCAAAGAATTTCATCTTCGTACCCAGTCACTACTGCTGTATTGCAGTCCTGGTAAACTAAGGACCTAGTGGTGGACCACTTGGAATGTTGTAGTGTCCTTCACTTCTGTCTCATGTTAAATGACCTTGAATGTCATCTTGCTGTGACCATATTCCTCTCCTTATTTTAGGTTCCTTTTGCACATCCGTACATATATTTTCACAGAGATATTGGCCCAACTGTAACACCCTCGTCAAATACTATACTGAAACAAAACATATTCTAGCACTTCATCTCTGCCTTCCAAAGAAAATTTGTTTATGCTATGTATTTTAGCCAAAAATATGGTGAGATTCTGGATCTGGTTGAAGGATATATACTATACTGATACTATATTGTATATACTATATATGTAGGGTTCATACTACACTGATATATTTCCCCACTGACTTGTTCAGTCTTCCCTTTTTGATACTGTGACATGATGGAGTAGCTGTCCAATGTGTGCTGCTGTGACACTCTCCAGCTTAATCACTGTCATCCGTATTTTCAGAGCACAAGATTACAGCTCTGGAATTGAATTCAGAATGGGTTTAGGTTGTTCTGTTGTTTTATTATTGCTAGCATTATCATTATTATTATTGTTACTGTTATTATTGCTGTTATTACTAAATAGTTATATTTTACTCAACTGGCCTCTTCAAAGGACTTCTCTAAAGATTGAATTTGCTGGTCACTTCTGATGTTTTTGACACAGTTACTATCAAAAATTAAATCAAACTGAATATTTGCTCATGCAGACAGCTTTTGAATGAATTCCAGCATTTTCCCCTGTCTTTCCCTGACCTCTGATAGGATATCACAGTCTTCATTTGTGATATGTTGGGTTCCATTTTCTCTAGTCATGTGAAAATCAGCTCTTACAGTTTGGCCAGTTATTCCTATGTACTTCATATATTGTCTTATTTATTTGTAGAATTCTACAACTGGTTTTCCACTGCCCATATTTGAACACAAAGCCTTCTACCCTAAAATTATTCCAGCTGGTGATCTGCAACTTCACACAAGCATCTGGGTGGTGCTCACCAGGCAATGGTGAGGCTTTGTCCTACCGAGCCTTGTATTTATCAGTCTCTTTTGATTGTGTCAGTGTTTAAATTGTTCCTGCAAAATTTCTTTTTCCACTTGCCTGTTTCCTGTATTTATAGACCAAAGTTCCTCCTGTAAGTCTAGTTACTGATTTGGCATGGTTTTCATGAGCTACATTAAATGCCCTTACCCAACACATCTATTAGCTACATCTCCACATGTTTCATGCATTATGGTGACCGATTTCCATTGAAAGTATACCCTTCTTCTTCCTTGGTTAGACTGCAGCAAGAAACATTCCAGGTTCTTAAGTAAATTCAGGAGCCTCCACTGCAGTCCTGGGCCTTATTTTCCTGATCTTAAACTGCCACCTCCTATAGAGCTGTGTCTTTTTCAACCATCAGTTGCTCTGGGGATGTGGTGTTTGGGCATGCTTGGAGGATTAGTCTCCACAGGCTGTTTCCAGGTTTGCTGGGACTGCTTGGGTGTGCTCTGTCAAGCCCTTGCCATCACATGCCAAATAAAGGGCTTCTACCAGACTTGGATAATGCAGCTTCTTTCCTGGGGATACAGTGCTGCAGTGCTACTGAAGATAACAAACTTGGCTGCCTGAAAATGCCCCTCCCCCTTCCCTTTCTCCCTTGCACACTTTTTAGGTAGTCACCCAAGTTTTCCACTTGGACTATGAAATTAAACAGAAGCAAGAACTCCCAGGGAGTTTTATGCTTCAAAAATAATTGCTTTCTGTGTTACTCAGGCTGGGATAATCCAGCCGTTCTGTTCCAGGTCTATTCTGTTGGTTACAGACGATATGGAAGATATATGTGCCCAGTCTTACCAAATCTAACTGGCCCCATTCTTCATTCGCTGAGTCATCCAGACACACTGGTGTGCACACCTTTTGTTTCTTTTGGAAGCTGATGTTTTCAACTCCCTCAATTCATACTGCAGTGCATCTCAAGTAGCAAATCCCGGATCAGTTCATAACTTTCTTCACGCCCTCTACTAGGCTTGGAGACAGCTTGTACCTCCCTGATCTGCATTTCCAGGCCAGGATGGGAGCTTTACCAGAAATGCCCCAAGTCTGCTCAGATTTTTTGTAGCTTTTGTCCTAGCAAATATTTTTTTATCTCTCCAAATGCAACTCAACTTTAAGCTCATTCAGGGATGTTTCCAGACATCCTTTTAAAGCTTTCTTCTTTCTTCTTCAACCCTTGTTTTGGTTCTTGTTTCAGATTATCTGATCTGTGTGATCATTTCTGTTATTTGTTCCACTCAAATCAAGAGGAATTACCAGTCTGTGATTTCTCCCACTGGGAACCGGATTCCATTGCTGATTCTAACATGAGTCCTTATGTCATGAGCAATTAATCAGTATTTGGGGTCTCCAGGGTTCTGTCAGGAGGCAGTATTGCTACTATAGTCAAACAATGCATGAGTAACATCCTTTTTAGTCATAAAGAACATGTAAAAATATGCCTCATTTTCCTAACCAGAGTAGAAGGCACCCAGAACAGTTTCCATGTGTCCAGGCATCTCTCTAGCAGACACTTCATCTTCTGGGTAGCATTGAATGGGCTTTTCATATACCATGCTTTTTTTTCTTTCTCCAGTCTAAATAACTACTGTTTAATCCCTCCTCAGAATGGCTACCGTATTTAACTGCATTTAGAAATTGAGGCCAAAATCAAAACCTTTGGTCTGAATAGTCTAGTTTTCTAATATGTTTTGTACTGTCAGTGTCATGGGCATTTTGTTACTGATGTGTTATTAACCTTAACTGTAATTTATCAAAGATTTGAAATTAAATTAAAACAAAACAAAACAAAACAAAACCAAAAAACCAAAAAACCAAAAACAACAAACCTGCACTTCTGCTGATCTTCTTTAACTGACATGTCCCTGAAAATCTTTCCAAGTGCCTGGCTTAAGTACTAAGTCATCTGATTTGGCTGTTTCCACCTGCCTCAGGTATGCTGGGTAATGGAGTGTTTTTCATTGCATGGCTGTTTTACTGCAATTCCACTGTAATTACTTGCAGTATATATTCTTAACCATGTGTAATTACCCCTAAATTTAAGTATATGACTGGCATTATTAACTCTCTGTTTTTAATGAAACAGAATTTAACCTGCAGTCGTACTAGAATTATTCTGACAATTTTTGTAGCAGCTGTACATGTATTAAGGCAAAATAAAACTTTTAAACAATTACAGAGTAGGTTGTGCACTGTGATTGTAAAAATAAAATTTTGAATCGCAAAAGTCATTGTGTAAATGACATAATTACCCTTAATTTGTTGGTGTTTTTTATATACCAAATATATTTGTCAAAATCTTCAACATCAAAGCAGTGACAAGGTAGTGTAACAAATCTGAAACCTGCGCTAATATGAATGACCTTCCATTTAATATAAATTTGTAGCAATTATGCACATAAAAAAGTGGAACTCTTTCATAATTACATATGACATAGGATGAGACCACAGTCAAGTAATTATATTACAAATTTTGTCTTGTATTTGGATCTTTCTTTGGCCAGTGGTCTTGTAATGAAAAGAGTTCCCTGAGACCTGGGTTCAAGAGTGGGGGCAAGGAGCAATCCACTATACTGTAGCCTAAAGTATATCGAGAATGACTTGAAAATTATAGAAGCCTGAGTCAACACTCCATTATTTTTACTCTGGCATAGTGTCTCTGGTGTTGATGAAGCTGAATGGGTGTAAAATTGGCCTGCCAGACTGGATATCAAGTATTTCAGAACAAGCTTCTGAGGTTTCTTGCATTTCCTAACTTTGGCCAATATAGCTAAGACCACCTTTTCCTCATGACTGAAAGCTGTTCACTAACAGCACTGATACAGCCTTCACCTAACTATCACAGTCATTAAATAGTCAAAACCAGAACTGGAGAAATGGAAGAAAACCCAAAAAATAATGAGGACAGAAATATTATCAGCCTGTCTCATTTGAACTGGAACAAAGATATGTTCAGGCTTGGTCTGAGATAAGGGCAAGTGGCTGAGAACAATTTTTCTTGTGAAAGCTCTGTTTGAGTGGTTGAAATTCAATCGTTCCTATTTATTCTTCTTTTCAAGCTCAGAGATATAACAGCCTATAAAATAAGCAGCAGGTGATCAAAAACAGAAATGCAGTGATTAACTGGACTTGCAGGAGAACTCCAAAGGAGTAGAAATGCACATCTTTAATAAAGTTTTATGGACTTTTTTGTTTCAAAATGCTTTTGGTTGGAAGCTGTTTCATTACAGTGAAAATGGGGAAGTTAGGAGACCCATGTCAGATAAAGGGAAGTGTGTGAGATCTACTGTGTGAGAGTGTCCTAGATAATGAGTGACAGCTGTGAGGTTTTGGTCTTACTTTCATTTTAATGACATCCTCCAGTGATATGCACTGGATTTCAAGCTTTTGTCGTACTGTCAGCTCCTGTGATGATCCACAGAATATGGGCATGTGACGGGTCTTTAATAAACAGTTTGCTGCTGGGATGAATTGCAGTTCAGCAGGATCTAGCTTAAGTTCAGCAGAACAGAGAGTGTTGTTAACTCACCTTTATGCTACAAAAGAAAAGAGAGAAGGAAAGAGAAAATAAATCCAGCCTTGGACACCTACTGTGTTTCCAGATACTAATTATGAGAGACCTCATTTTTTCCGAGGATGAAAATGGAGTAGCAACCTACAGTAATGTGTTGTTGCCCCCAAAAAAGCAGCAGCTACAAAACATTTATAATTTTATTGGATTTTAACCTATCTGTATTCAATTAAAATCCTCCAGGTGAACTCAGTGTGATGGCTTTTTGCCAAAGGTGGGATCTCAGGGTTACTCTTTGTTCCTGTTGCATTTAGGGTTTTCTGGTACTGACTTGCAGAAACAATAATTTATTGCTGGACAATATCCACGTCAGGGTATGGACAAAGCAGACAATCACTGTGAATATGAGGCTCCTAAGGAAAAGTGAAGAAGAGCAAACCATCTGTGGCTCAGCTGCTTATTTCAGCTGCTTATTTCCTGCTGCTTGCTCCATGGAGGAAGAAGGCAGTGTGGGAGTTGGATAATGGGGGACAGCAACTGCCTCCATCTCTGTGATCCCTTCCTCATCCCAACAGAAATGGGATTCCCAGTTCTTTAGTACTTCTCCAACCTACTCAAATGTTCCTTTTCCCTCCCTCTTCCTATTGCTGAACAACCTCCTGGTTCCCAATTTTTATTTCCTTCCCCTTCCCCCCCCCCCCCCCCCCCCCCCCCCCCCGTTTTTGCTTTGTTATTCTTACGTAGGTCAGCTCTTATTCAAGCAGTGGAGTAGTCTCAATGAGAAGAAGCCCTTATAGCTTTTTCACGGTCACTTCAGTAAAGCCAGTAGAGCAAAAGGTGGGTGTCAGGGAGCTTGTGCTGTTTACTGCAAAATTTATTGTATAGAAAAGCCTTTATTCCTCGGATTTGGTTCTCCCAGACATTAGTATTCTTGGGAACAGGACCTAAACCTCATGATACAGGCTGATCTCTACTTTGTGCAGATAATTTTATTTTGCATCCTTTGTGAGTATGGAATTAAAAACATGCAGAGAACAATTAAAGAATGTTGCTGGCATGGGTAGACATGGTAAGGAATTGAGCCAAATTAGAAAGGATGAGGTGATATTCTTGGTCAAGACAGATCCTGATGTATTATCTGTGATACCATTCAAGAAAGATCAAGCTTTGATATGCTTCATATGTTGTCTGTTGAGTGCAACTCTGCACACAATTATCTTATAGAAAGAAACCCTGAAGTTAATGTAGTAGTTGAGAAAACTGGGGCTAAAATGGAGGAAGTGTGGGGATCTTATTTTTTGTTGAAAGAGCAATGTATACGAAAAATGTGACCAGTATAAAACACAGAGCCTTCCTCAGTGACCTCTCTAGAATGAGTTGGGAAGGAAAATAAAATTCATGAAATCAGGTCTTCATCTGTATAATTCGAGATCTCAGTCTTATACGCTAGGAAATACTAAAAGAAAATCAGGCACACCAGAGGCATATACACAAGTGACTAAACTTTTTAAGGTATATGTGTCCTTAATGACCCCCTTTATGCATAACTGGAAAGATATTTGTTCTAACATGTCCTTTTCTAAAAATATCTGGACTGGATAATGCATTCAGTGAGTACAACTGAGAGTGACATGTCAGGGCAAGTTAATTAAGGATCACCTATGCTTAAATAGGAAGTGAAGTGAGTATTAAGGTAGCCCAACTGAATGAAATTGGACAGTGTATACTATCATTAGTGACAGCTGATGTGTTTTTTTTTCCCTGTTCTATTCAGATCTGTTAGTTGATTAGTTATCTCACTAGGCTGTGTTTCCTCAGCTGCTTATGGCATGTAGTAATCCCTGCTACATAACTCTGCCACAAGGGAGTTTGTGGTGACCTTGGTGGCTCTTTGCCTGGCTTCATCAAACTCAAAAGAAGGACTGGTGGGGTCCCATATTGGCTTAAGGAGAGGAGGTACAACCTTCTTGTTGCGCTGAGGACACTGAACCATTCTGCACTTCTTACTAGATGTCTAGCAATAAGTTTCCCTTTTCTGTGTTCTGTTTCATGACCCCTCAAAGGAGGAAAGGAACTGGCTTGGAGCTCCAGGGAGGTCCTTGCTTTGATTTAGGGGTAGGACCAGTGTAATGAGTTAACCTCAACCTTTACAGCTGCTCCTAGTATTACATGAAGCCAAAGCCAGAAAGCAGACACAGAAAAAGCAGAATTGAGATATAATCCAATGAAGTCCTAAATATATAGCTCGTTTTCCGATAGAAAAAGAGAATTTAGTTTCATTTTCCTCGAAATCAAAATAGAGTCTGTCTTCATTTTGAGTAATACAGAATTCCTCACTTACTGGGTTGTTGTAAATATTTACCGCATCCATCAAGCTATTAAGACAATGATAGGAGCAATAATTTGCCTTTAATTGAAAATTGTGTGCTAGCTAATCCTGCAAAACACCATGGCTTTGCTCTTGTTCAGGATTTGTCTTTAGGCAGTTAATATACTTTTTCCTTACAATGCCCAAGGCTTTTGGACTGTTTTACTTATTGCTGAATGTGGAAATCAGATAATGTTAGGAGGCCTGTTCTGAGGCAGGCAAATATAACACAGGGAGAAAAGGAGAGGCACGGAGTATATCCTGAGGGAAGAGGGGAAATCCAGACAAAATTCACCTTTCCTTTTTTATTCTCTCCCCCACTTCACTGTCTCTCAAAATGTTGTGAAGATAGTGTGTGGTGAAGGGGAGCGGCACGAAGAGGGAGGAGGCTCTAGGTCTTCTGAGATCAAAGGGGAGATTTCGATCTCCAACACTGTACAATGCAGGGTCCCTGAAAGGTCTTCCCACTAAAAATTCAGGAAGTCAGCTAGGCAAGGGAGAGGTGAAAAGTATGTCAGGTCCTGAAAGTGAGGTGAAACTTTTGGAGAGTAGAGCTTAGGTTCAATTGAGTCAGGACAGGTTTTACCAGATATTTAGGTCCATTTTTTATTTGGAGGGAACATTTGGTGATGAAGCAGAGAATGGAAAGATAGAAAGTATAAACTGTGGGGTGCGAAGTTGGTGTCTACAAGAGTGTCCAACAAGCATGGGCAGAGCGGATGGATGCAGCACTGTGCATGAACAGCACTGGGAGAGCAACTATGAAACTGACTGCTGTGGAGAGGAACAAAAACAGCAATATGAAAACATGAGCTGTTGCTGAAAGGAAGTGAAGAACCTAAAAAGTTGGATAGATTCCCAGGGAAGCTGTGAATGCTCCATCGCTGGCGGTGTTCAAGGCTGTGCTGGACATAGCCTTGGGTGGCATGGTTTAGTGGGAGATGTCCCTGCCCATGGCAGGGGGTTGGAACTAGATGATCTTAAGGTCCTATCCAGCCCTAACTATTCTGTGATTCTGGAAAGCTGGGAAATCCAGAATGCAGTTTATTTAGCAAACATAGGTGCTCTTATCAAAGAATCATAGAATCCCAAGTTGGAAGGGACCTCAAGGGTCATCCAGTCCATCCTTTCTCGGCAAAGCATGACCTAGGCATGATGACCCAAAACCCAATCCAGCTGAATCTTAAAAGTGTCCAATGTTGGGTAATCCACCACTTCCTTGGGGATATTATTCCAATGGATGGTTGTTCTCAATGTGAAAAATTTCCTCTTGTGTCAAGTTGGAATCTCCCTGGGAGTAACTTGTACCCATCACCCCTTGTCTTTTCCATGTAAAAAGGAAGTCTCTGTCTCCTTTATAGCCGCCCTTTAAATATTGGAACACAGTGATAATGTCTCCACTGAGCCACCTTTTCTCCAGACTAAACAAGCCTGCCTTTCTCAGCCTTTCCTCACATGGCTTCTCTAGACTCTTTCCAGCTTGTCCACATCTTTTCTGTATAGTGGGATCCAGACCTGAACACACTGTTCCAGGTATGTCCTGGTAAGCACTGAGTAGGGTAGGACAATGACGTCATTATCTCTGATGGTGACGCCCCTGCTGATGTCTCCCAGCATTCTGTCAGCTTTCTTTGCTGCAGCTGCATACTGTTGACTCCTTTTGAGCTTATGTCCACCGGCACCCCCAGGTCCCTTTCCATAGACCTGCTCCCCATCTGGGCAGATGCTACTCTATGCTGTACTCCTGGATAGTGCTTACCCAGGTGCAAAACCTGACACTTGTCCTTGTTGAACTTGATAAGGTTCTTGTCAGCCCACTCTTCCCAATGTGTGACTACTTGTAACTTGAGACTTTCTGGCTTAGTACATACTGGTCCCCAGTAATTGCAGATGTCAGGCTTTTCAAAGCAAGTAGAGCTAGTGGATAACCAAGGCCCACAGGTTCCACTGTCCACAACCAGCAGCTCTTCCCAGGTGCAGGTTCAGGTGCGTCCCCCAGCCTTATCTCCTCTCCAAAATCTCATTGTTATTCAAGTGAAAATAAAACACAGCAGTGAAAAGCAATATGCATTAGAGATTCAGTGTCTTCAAAGGCTGTTATCTCTTGGCAAGTTTCATTTATGTGGTTTAATTTGAATAAAGATGATTAATACCAATGGCTCACGTTCCTTAGGGTTCAGCTGACAACTCCCAAGAGCACACATAGAAAGAGGATAAGAAGCTCTTAAGATAATTGTCTTGTTCTCAACCACAATCTCTGCCTCTTGTGCTTCAGTGAGAAGAGCTTGCAGCAAACTCAGTGCCCAGGACTTCAAGAGAGCAGACCTTGGCCTCTTCAGGAGCCTGCTGACTAAGGTTCCATGGGATATAGCCCAAGAGGGCAGGGGGGCCCAAGACTGTTGGTTGATATTCAAGTATCACCTGCTGCAAGCTCAGGAGTGTTGCATCCCAACTAGAAGGAAGTGCAGCAGGAGGGCCAAGAGACCTCCTTGGATGGATAAGGAGCTGCTGAGGAAAATTTGAAGGAAAAAAGAGGCTTATAAAAGCTGGAAGCAAGGACAGGCAGCCTGGGAAGAATACAGAGATGTTGTCTGGGAAGCTAGGGACCAGGTTAGGAAAGTTATGGCCCAGTTGGAACTACACTTGGCTAGGGATATGAAAGATAACAGGAAGGGATTATATAGGTGCACTGCAAATAAAAGGCAGAGTAGGGACAACGTGGGCCCCCTCCGGAAGCTATCAGGAGAACTGGCTACCCTGGATTTTGGAGAAGGCTGAGGTTCTTAATGATTTCTTTGCCTCAGACTTCACTGGCAAATGCTCTGACCACCCTGCCCAAGTCTTGGAAGGCAGATGCAGAGACTGTGAGAATGAAGACCTCCGGCCAACTGTAGTAGAGGATCTGGTTCAAGACCATCTTAAGAACCTGAACATACGCAAGTATATGGGACCTGATGAAATCCATCTGCGGGTCCTGAAGCAGCTGGCAAATGAAGTTGCTAAGCCACTGTCCATAATATTTGAAAAATCATGGCAGTCAGGTGAAGTTTCCGACAACTGGAAAAAGGGAACTATAACCCCCATTTTCAAGAAGGGGAAAACGGATGACCCAGGGAATTACAGACCAGTCAGTCTCACCTCTGTGCCTAGCAAAATCTTGGAGCAAATTCTCCTGGAAGGCATGCTAAGGCACATGAAAACCAACAAGGTGGCTGGTGACAGCCAGCATGGCTTTACTAAGTCTGACCTTCTATGATGAGGCTATGGAACTGATGGACAGGTGTAGAGCAGTTGATGTCATCTACCTGGACTTGTGCAAAGTGTTATACACTGTCCCACACGACAGCCATGTCTCCAAATTGAACAGACATCAACTTGATAGATGGACCACTCGGTGGATAAAGAACCGCATGCAAAGAGTTGTGGTCAGTGGCTCAATGTCCAGCTGGAGACCAGTAACGAGTGGTGTCCCTCAGGGATCGGTGTGGGGACCAATCTTGGTCAACATCTTTGTCAGTGACATGGACAGTGGGATTGAGTGTGCCCTCAGCAAGTTTACCGATGACACTAAGCTGTGTGGTTTGGTTGGTACGCTGGAGGGAAAGAATGCCATCCAGAGGGACCTTAACACACTTATGAGGTGGGCTGATGCCAACCTGATGAAGTTTAACCATGCCAAGTGCAAGGTCCTCCACGTGGGTCGGAGCAATCCCAGGCATGCATGCAGGTTGTGCAGGGAAGAGATTCAGAGCAGCCCTGCGGAGAAAGACTTGGGGGTGTTGATTGATGAGAAAATGAACATGAGCCAGCAGTGTACACATGCAGCCCAGAAAGCCAACCGTATCTTCGTCTGCATCAAAAGGAGCTTGACCAGTAGGTCGAGGGAGATGATCCTTCCCCTCTCCTCTGCTCTCGTGAGACCTCACTTGGAGTATTGTGTGAAGTTCTGGTTTCCTCAACATGAAAAGGACATGGAACTGTTGGAACAAGTCCAGAGGTGGGCCACGATGATGATCAGGGGTCTGGAGCACCTTCTGTATGAATATAGGCTGCGAAAGTTGGGGCTGTTCAGCCTGGAGAAGAGAAGGCTGTGTGGAGACCTCACTGGAAGCAGCCTTCCAGTATCTGAAGGGTTCCTATAGGGATGCTGGGGAGGGACTCCTCATTAGGGACTGTAGTGATAGAACGAGGGGTAACGGGTTCAAAGTTAAACAGGGGAAGTTTAGGTTGGACAAACTAATAAGTTTATCCAATAAGATAAGGAGGAAGTTCTTTACTGTGAGGGTGGTGAGGCAGTGGAATGGGTTGCCCAGGGAAGCTGTGAATGTTCCATCACTGGCAGTGTTCAAGGCCAGGTTGAACAGAGACTTGGGTGACATGCTTTAGCTTTCCTTAGCCCCCCCAGCCATAGCAGGGGGTTTGGAACTAGATGATCTTAAAGGTCCTTTCCAACCCTAACTATTCGATAATTCTATGATTCTATGATTCAGCACAGCTTTGTACCACTATTTCTGTTTACTTCAAATTCAGCAGATCTGACTGACTTTCTTCGGTAAACATCAAGAGAGATGTGGCCTAATTGAAGACAACTCAGAGAAGATCAGGGAGAATGATTAGAGGCCTTGAAACCATGGTCTATAAAAGAGAATTTAAAAACTGGTATTTCTTGGTTTGGAGAAAAATGGAGGTGCAATAACCCTGAGATACATGAAAGACTGCTGCAAATTAAAAAACTCCATGCACAAAGAGAGTAGTTGTGGCCTAAAAATGCAGCAAGGGAAATTTCAGCTGGACACTAGGTGTGGCAGTTAGCTTCTTTACTTGTTGATGCCAGTCTGACAATATCAGTGAGAGAATGAATGACTGACTGAGCTGCAAAGATCCAGATAGTGTTTTTTTCCCACCAATGATTCCTCAAAAATGGAAAGGGATCAACAGACTACCATGGGGAAGGCTTCCTGTGACTGTGCTAAATAATATTTGTCCTTTAAATGCACATAAGGGCCCATCACCAGCTATTACTGTAAGCTGGGAATTGCATTTAAACCACATGCAAATGGCATTGGTTAGGAAAGTAAGACAGATAAGTAAGTATCATAAAGCCTTGCAGAAATACAAGGGCAAAACAAAATCAAGAATTTGCTTTTCCTAGGTTCCAGCAGAGATCATTTTGTTTGCCTATTGCTTTAGAAATTTTGCTTCCTTTTGTGTATCTTTCCAAAGGTTCTTCCTATTCTATTGTTTCAGCACAAACTTCTTAGACTTTTAATATTATACCCCCACAATGCACAATGTTTTCTTATATACAGTCACTGTGGTCTTTCCTTACTCCCTTCTCTTTGCAGTGCCAGAATTATGGTAGGTTTTATTAAATTTCACAAGAAAGATAATTTTTTATCCCATTTCCACAGTGCATGGAAGGCATCCCTCAAAAACATCCTCAGAAACTTTCCTCAATGTTCTGCCTGATGTGACATCTGCAAAAAAATTGTTGTGTTTACTAATAGTTTATTTTTACCGTGCCTTACGTTGGCTGAGTCCCATCTCACTCTAAGTATAAACAACCTCCTATGTACTTCTGTTTGTAGGTCTTTTTGAATTATTTCTTAAGGACTGTTGACTATCTTTTGGGCTGGTTTAATCCCACAAAAATGATAGTTGTGTTTAGTGGTTCTTTGTCTGAACTAGTTGTCTGGATTTCCTTTACAATCACTAGAGGGAAATAAGTACTTTGACAGTTAAACCCTTCTAGCATAAGTTAGCTACCAAAGCTAGGTCAGCCTTGTCGGTGATTTCTTCTCAACTGTATCCAAAATGATTTCCTGATGACTATATTATGTCAGTCCATTGCCAATATCTAAAGATTTCTGAAATCCATTATCTCAGCTATGTGTCTGTCATACACTGGTCCCAGAAGGAACATCTAGGAAGAGCTACAGAGGAAGCCATAATGACGGCTTCTAGAAAACTTTGCCATCATAATACTGAAATAAAAACAACATTGCAAAAAAGCCAGCTGCCTCCAAATCCCCAGATTCTGTGTCAAAAATTCAGTGTCCACAAGTTGTAAGAAAATTCCTTCAGCAAATGACATCTGTAATGTTCTTTCACTTGTTGCCATTTGTTATTGCTGCCAAAAACGGAGTTATATATATATTTAAGCAAAGTTATAGCTGGTTTCCAGAAAGAAGGATTGTGAGTCTTTAGAGGTGGTGGTAACAGAGTCTGTAATTACCTGATGGAAAGGGAAAGAGCTTGTGATTTGAAACAGCCTTTAGAGTGGATAAGGAGGGGTACTATTAAAAGATACAGATGTTACTATGTCTACCTACAATGCTGCTAATGGCTAGACAAATCAGTTTAAAATACTTATAAAAAGAATAATTTTTACTTGGAAATACTAGTTTTAGATAAAATTTTTTGTTAAAAGTATTGTAAATATCCTTAACATGGCAAAGAATGTGGTTTGGTGACTTTGATATAGAGAACATATAAGCACAGATGTAAATCAAAGATAGGAATAGAGATATGAATTTCTTTTCATTTTCAGTTCCTCTTTGGTATACAATGAGATTATTGTGTAAACATAGATTTCAGAAGAATACCTTTCTTTTATATATATGGTTTATGTATATATATGTTTATATATATGTTTTGATATATTTTGCATAATTACACTGCTTTTTTCATTAGAACTATAGGTAAAAATAGAAGTGTTAAAAGTGATCATTTTAATTATTTTCTCTCTGTTTTCCCTAGTGTCATTTTAAAATACACAGAAAAACCCACAGTTCTCAGTTTTCCAGCATGTTTTAGTGTTACCAGTTATTTGTGGAGGTCAAGGATGTTTAACCTTTAGACAGTGGAGGAAAATAAAAATATTTCCCACAAGCAATGAAGTTAGCTCATTAGTATGCTGTAACAGGTCATGTGGGTTATGAATTGGTCATGCTAGGAGTGCAGAGATGGTGTGTGCCAATTCACATCCAACACGGAGCACTGCTATATCATTGGGATACTTTGAAATGAGTAATCTCCTTTTGATTTCAGAGTGGTTATATGCGAAGGCAGGACAGGTGAGGCAATGGCAAGCTTCCACTATTAGGCCAAGACACTGGAAAAGTGGCTGTCCTCTTCTAGGCTTAAATAAATAGACTTGCTAACTTCTCATTACCTCTGATCTCAGGATCTTTACACGCTAGAGTAAGCAATATGTTTTCCCTTCCCTATTACCCTATTACCATACTATCCTATTAAACCTAGCCACAGAAGATCTGTCTCTGTGTCTGTATGAGTGCACAGAAATGTACACATGAACATAGACACATGAACATAGGCAAGACTCAGAGCTGACCTTTAGAATGCAAAAAGCAGTGCATGCCTTTAGCTGTCACCAGCACCAAAGAACGAGGCAGTAGCTAAATGCAATTTAGCAATGGTTTGTGGGATCAAAAGTATGAGTAGAGGTTAATTTGTGTAAACCCCAATCTATTTAGTTCTTTAAAGATGTAACTCTTTCTCAGTCTGTGTGGGCAGAGTTTTCTGTCATTCCTGAAGGATGTCTGTGAAGGAAGGGCAGGAGGATGCTCCATGTTTTCAGTGCAAGAGAAGGAGATTTTATCCTCTGCATTGCAGACCTATGTATTAGGGGTGTATTTCTTCTCTTGGCAGGATTTTTATAGTATCCATTATGGGAATGTTTATACCTTTTTCTTGGAAGATCTAGCATTCACAATTTCACTGGATAGACCAACAAACCTGATGTGGCCATTTCTTTTTTCCTGCAGTCCTTCCAATGAAACTTCTTTAGGTCTATTAACAGAAGCTATGGAGTCAGGTGTAGGCGTGCTTTACAGCGACAGGTCTGAGAAAGTGCATCATTTAAAAGGTAAATAGTATCTCAAAAACAGAGCCCAGCAGCAAAGGGATTTAATTCACTGTATATATCCTCACTGCAAAGACTTGTCAAACGCTGAGCAGCTCTCTCAAACAAAGAGATTAAACCCACACACCTCAGCCTGAATTGTAGTCAGATACATCAGGTGGTATACTCCTGTGTTCACAGGGACTGAACCTCCTTAGGTTTGATAGATGATCTCATTCTGATGAGTGAAATCCTGACATCTTTGAAACCAGTGGGAGTTTTGTCATTGGGTTTGGCTATAATTTAAATGCCAGGATCCCGTGGGTCTGCAAACACCGCACAATAAACCTTACCAAACTCTTTTGTGGAATGCTCAGGCTCAGCTGCAGTTAGATATTAAGTCTTGCTGCATACTATCGTTTTGCTCACTTTAGCAGGAATTAAATGGCTGCTGCTTGCCATACTTAGCAGGAAAGATCTTCCAAGTTCAAATGGTATTTCAAGACAAGAAAATTGGACTTTTCTAATTTAAAGTATTGAGAGGACTTTGTGTCACCATGCTATAAAGAGATGGCTATCCCCTTCTTTACTGCAGCAGCTTACAGAAATAATAATAACAACAATAAAAAACACAGTAAGAGCTATTCAGAAGAAACCCCAAACAACATGTATAGTAAGCCTTGGAAATAAAAGGTTACCAAATCCTTGGTACCTGCTTCTGAGGGTCTCATACTTTAAATAAAACTGACAAAAGAGATGAGCAATTTCACTTTGGCCACATTCTAAATGTCAGTATCACTATTTATTACCTCTTGAAGTAATCAATTGCACCAGAGGTCTAACAGCTCTCGCTAGCTCTATTGATTGAAAACCAGATCTGTGGCTCACTGTTTCTGTGTTTAAGTCACCTTATATCCCTTTCTACAGTGACCTCTGCCTGTACACTTGTAGTGCTAGGGCTTTTGAAGCATGTATCTAGCGAACATGCATTCAATGTCTTTTTCCATCCAATTAAAATTCTTCACTATCATTCTCTTTTATCTAGCCTTTGTAATTGGATTCCTAGTTTCTCAGTTTTCATGGAAGGGGTAAAATAGTAAGTCCCTGATAAATAAAAAACAAAACAAAACAAACAAAAAAAGTAATACGATTAAATTCTGTTTAAGGGTTTGTTCTTTCTTTAGTTAAGTTTCTGAAGGGAAAAAAGGCTTCTGCAATCATACTATTGTTTGTCCCTCTATGTTCTCCACTTTATAACTCTCAGCCAAGAGGCCTGTTTTGGTCAGATTTGAAGATGGACTTATGATTCTCCTGTAATATTCTTGTAGTACTATGTTCACATGAAGTACATGAGATTGGTAGGAGGAGGAGATCCAACACTAACACAGAGAAAAAAGCTGTGCTGTGTGGAGTAGGCTTCTATCCAGCCTGGGTAGCTATCAGTGGGGATCACCCCACATCTCTGGCAACACACAGACTACTGTTTCCCAGGGGGCTGCAGTGGGATGTTGAGAGAGAATGGAAGAAATCATGGGTTTTCATCATACAGCATCATATCATATAATCACAGACTATTTTGGTTGGAAAGGACCTTAAATCTCCTCCAGCTCCAACAGCCTTTCACAGTCAGGGACACCTTCCACTAGACCAGATTGCTCTAAGCCCTGTCCAAACTGGCCTTGAACATTGCCAGGAATGGGGCAGCCACAGCTTCTCTGAGCAACCTGTACCAGAACCTCACCAATCTCGTAGGGAAGGATTTCTGCCTAAGAGCTCATCTCAGGCTCTCCTTGGCAGGTTAAAACCATTTGCCATTATTTTGTTCCTACAGGTGCTGTTCCAAAGCCCCTCTCCAGGTTTCCTGTAGCCCCTTTAGGCACTGGGAGCTGCTGTAAGGTCTCCCCAGAGCCTAGAATACAGGGTGAGGGAAAGGAGAGGAATCTAGAAAGAATAATCCACCCAACCTGATAAAGAAAAAGGCTTCCTTAATGCCACTGCTCCTGAAATACCTCGGGGGTTTGAGAGTATTACTTATGGTGAAATTCTTCCAAAGCTGCTTCTGTCCAAGCCGTTATCTGTATTTGTGTTACTGGCAGATCAGGAAAGTACGCTCTACCAGCATGTTATACATCAAGATCAATATCAAAGACAGATGAAATGCATCACTTTCTAGAGGTGCATGCAGAGGGATTGGGTTAGTCTGCATGTTATCTTCTACATATCTGCTTTTAGGTAGATGAGTCAAGGCTTACTTGGCCAGGATTTTGTTATTGCTAAAACATGAATTTGAACAGAACATAATATTTGTATTGACCCCAAACTTGGTGATTTTATTCATATTAGCTCTACCAAACTATTATTCCCTCTTTTCTGTAAAATTTTCTCTTTCAGACAGCTTCAGAAATGTTTGAAAGCCAGTAGTCAAGAAGTTGTGCCACAAACATTTAGAGTTACAGAAGTAATCCAGTAAATCTGGTCTTACAGTTAACCTCAGATAGTCTCTTCCTTGATTGATATTACAAAGGCTTGGTTAAGAATCCTTAGATGACATCACCAGTGTCGAATAATAAGGTAGCTACTTCAGATTTTCTTTCACGTAATGGAAGAAGAAAGCTAATAAATCCTTGAAGTCAATAGTACTCATCAGCAGCACACTAGCACATCAATTATGAAATTATTAAAAGGTCAAACCTTTTTAATAGCCATCCACTGAATGACAGGAAAGAAGAGTTTCAAATGTGATGTAATACTTGTGACTATAATTGCAAGGAAGAGACAAATATTTTGCAAACCTAACTCATTATGCTTACAATAGCATGAGTCATTCCAAATCTTTCTTGTTAAGTAAGGTACTGTGTAACCTTTGGATGACAGGAAAGTCAAGTTAATGGAACAGAAGGTTAAAACAACTAAATAACTGTAACTTGGCAAACACAGATAGGGAAGAAGGTAATTGTCTGTAAGTATCTGAAGGGAGGGATAAGAATAGTTTCAAGTTGCTTAGGGGAGTATAATTAGATATAATGAAATGAAACATAGCAATGGAAAATATCAGGGAGCAAAATCCTAATGAAAACCTCATTCAGAACCTGGAACTGACTCCAAAGGAAACTACTGAAGGAAGCCTTGATTCTCCTGGTGAAAGTAAGTAGTAAGAAGTCTGAAAATGCACCTATTTTGCACTGGAAAGGTGATGGGGTGATCTTCAAAGGATTTTCTGGGTTTAGTTTAATTTAATCCCATAGTATACTGGTAAAATGAAAGGGATTTCTTTGGTGACCATTTTTTAGTGCACTTCTAAGTGTCAGAACCACCAAGCACTACTTTCATGTGGATCAGTTAAAAATCCATAATAAAAAGCAATATAAACTATTTCTCCAGGATAATATTTCTTTTTCATTGAAATCAGCCATCTAGACTATCTTATCAACAGTTTTTTTCATTCCTGGGATGTGGCAAGGACTTTCCTTTTTCTGTTAGCAACCATAGGCCATGCTATGGAGGGAGCTACGTGAGTGGAGTTCATGTACAGCCTCACTATCATACATCTTGGCTCTTCCTGTCTTTCCTATTGTGCAGAAGCTGTGTGTGTATGTTTTCTTTCTTCAAAAAGGCAAATGTGATGAGTAAACAGTGAATATAAGATTCACTTTCTCAAACCTGTTCTTCATACAGCGTCATAGTCATGTTGTCATGACCTGGTGACTCACTTGCAGAGTTGTGTATCATGTTTACAGTGTCAAAAGCAAGAGTTATTCCCATCTGACTAGTTTTTGGAATATGAGAGAAAATCATCTCAAAAGTATTAGGGATAGACAAAGAGCATTAGCCAGCCCTGTGCTGAGAACAAAAAAAAACCCAGGTTTGAAAGGAACCACTCATTTAACTTAAAATGGATGTCTGAAATCACAATAACTGGGTTTCATTATAACTTAACATAATCAAAGGACATTTTTCTTGATAAAGGGGATTTTCTTAGGACGATTGCAGTGCTAAAAGTTCCCATTGAGTAGAAGCAAGAGGACACAGAACTGCTCAAAATCCAAGATAACAATGTGACACAGCTGAGATATTTATTCTTTCTTTTTCTGATGCTGTAAAGCATGTTCTTCATTCTTCAAAACAGCACTTTTTGTAGAGAGATAGGAGGTTATTCATTCATTTATGAGTTATTGCGACATAAATGTTTGCAGATGTAAAATTGTAGTTTATATAGATCTGTTAGCTGCACTGCATTCTTATAATGTCAGTGAGGTCTTTACTATCTCTTGGTTCTAAATTTTTCCCTGCCTAACTGTAGGCACTTATCTGAGGCAACTTGAGAGCCTTTCTTGATGCAACTGCACCTTTCCATCGAACTTAAAAAACTACTAGGGATCACAGTTTGGCTCCAAGTGCTTCAAAGCAGAGAGGCTTATCAGGACCTTACACTTCCCAAGGTAATGAAGCCACCTACTTCGTCTCAGTTCCTCTGTATATCCATAACATTAACATCAACCAAACTCATCCCTTTCTACATTTGGGCAATGCAGCAGTTATTGGAGTCCACACCAACCACAGCTGTTTCATGAGGGTTCCTTCAAGTCTGTCCTTGACATTTAAACACTGCCCTGGTCTGGAGACCACTTCTTGGAGGTCATGGATATAACTAACTTGAACATTTCCTAGACATTTTTGAAACCCACCAGTTTCCTTCTTAGCCATCTTCTGACCACAGTGTCTTGGCAACTTCTCTGAGAGTGAGACCGCTGCTCCCTAAGGCTGTGGTTCCCTGATTGCAGTAGAGTTACTTCCAGATGACAACCACATAATTCTCCAATCAAGGTAATTGTATCTGAATACACTTAGAAAAAACATATCAAATCAGACAGCCCAGTGATAGAGTTGGATTAGTAATTACGACCTGTGGATAAAGATTATATTATCGAGTTACTCTTTTATTTTGATGCCATGTTTAGTTATCAATCTATCCTACAGTTTTCCAGTCAGGTCTACAGCAAGCTCCCTGAAGGGTTTATTCTAATAAGTAATGCAAATTGAAAAGGTAGGAAATAACAGAAAACTCATTTAATTGCACTCGTTCATAGTTTATTATTCTACATTGCTTTTTCTCTTTCCTATTATACATGAACTATGTTCTGGAATGGGTGTACAAGTCTACAGATTAATGTGAGTAAAAATAATACTTGTATTATTGCACGGGTAAATAATGTCTTAACTACTTTGAACCATACCGCACTTATGGAACAATAATCTGACATGACACTATCACAATGACTTCACCTGCCTGTTTTCCATACCCCCTTAAAGCTTTCTTCATTCATTTTATTCTCATTTTCTCCGAATATTTGCTCAACAATTTTTTAATGGATTTGCTTTCACAGAAACTACACCTTTTGTGTGCAAACATTTCAATATCCACTTTATCCTGTTGGGAATATTTACAGAAAGGGAATTTTTAAGTCATTATACAAATATTTAAGGAGTGAATTTAAATTCAAGGCACAGATACTTGGACCAGAATTGCTACTCAGCTTATCTATTGAAGGCACAAGAAAAAGTCGACAGTGATTTGTACAAGAAGTCATGAATAAAACTTTGTGAATCCACTGCCCATTTCCTTTTGTTGGTTAAGGGTGACTTCTGCTTTCTCAGTATCTTCTTCAACACTCCAATGACAGCTTTTCTGCTATGTTTCTATGCCCTTCAACTGATCTGGTTTACATCACATACCAATTTCAACAGATCTGGATTACGTCACATACCAATTTCAACAGATCTGGTTTGCATCACATACAATAATTTAAGTTCCACCAATTTAGCCAAGACCTTTGCATATGGGCAATCCAGTTAGTTGCTAATAAGCATAAACTCATCCTCTTTCTCTCTTTCCTTTTCTTCCCAGCAGGAGACATTCACTCAACATAAAAAGGTATCTTTATTCTGGAAGAACAATTAAGAGAAAGGTAAAAGTTAACAGTATAATCAGAAATGTTTCTGGGGTAGACTTGCACAACAGTTTAGGGGTAACTATGTTAGCTAAGAAAGATTTATCTTAGGTAGTAGAAACAGCTTAGTTGTGGCAGCGATAAAGTCCAGGCATGATTTTCAGACTTTACAGAGCTTGGAGCCTCTAGTAACCAAGTTGGGATGTTTACAGTGAAAGAAAACATCTCCGCATCATGCTGGAGGTGGCTTGCCTGCTTTAGCAACTGGAAGTTGGTCCAAAGTAGAAACTAAATGCCACAAACTCCATTCCCTGGTGCTGCTACCCTGTCACTTGAGAATGACACTGCATACATTTTCGGGAAGCCTTTTTTTACTCTCAGGCCGTCCACTCAGTATTGAACCCAGAAGTTCATGCCAGAATTCTTGCAAACCTACCAACTCCGTTCATTTTTAGTCTAGACGCCAACACTTTTTTCCCAACCATTAAATCTACATGGGAAATTAAGCTTTTTTTTCCTTTTTTTTTTTTTCCATCTCAAGTGTCATAAGGAAAGATGGTATTTATACTTTCCTGAACTGACAAAAGGTTGGTAGAGTTGAATCCAATATGAAGTAGCTGGAAAAATTTTCACACTTTTTTTTTTCTGTTCTCACAATGTTTTAAGAATGTGTTGACAAACTTGACAAAAATCACTCAGAAGTCTGAAATGTTTTATTAAATGTTTTCTTATTTCAGTTTAAAGGATTTTTTTATTTCAACATTTCCATAACTTTTTTTTCAATTAAAAAAAAAAAACAATTCAAAACCTCATACCATCCTAACGATATTTCCTTCCCCCCCCCCTCCCCAAGCATTACAGTTTGAAAATTGAGCTTATTTTGGTGGAGTTTTTTGAGTTTACAAAGACTTCTATTTAAAGTCCAAATAGAGGAGAAAGAGAAAGAAATGAGATTGATAGGTTGCCCTGACAAACCACGTCCTTCGTAACACATTAATCAATTTAAAAAGAATATTGATAAAGAAGTGAAGATCTCAGAGATGTTCTTCTACATTTTTCTAAGAAAAAATGCACCTGGTTAGAGGGATAAACCCTAAACAACTGCCTTTTTTTGAGGGTAAAATTATCATTGTGAGCATAAGTGTACTATTAGAATCAGAGATTTCAAATTTAGAAAACAGGGGTTTGCAAGTTTCCATTTTGCTGAATTGCAAAAATTTTGACACTGACAAATTACTTATTTTTTTGTTTGTTTTCTCATCCTTCTATCTCTGTAAGTAATATAGTGTGGTGCCAAGAACAGAATTCTCCTTCCTGATTCACCCTATTGATAACCTAGTCAAGAAGGCTAAAACACACTGATTGATTTAGGAATACAGACAATGTGATCATGTAGTCACCACCCTGAAAACAGCGCAGTGTGTTGGTGTGACTGACACCCTCTGAGGTTTGCATGCTTAGCTGAGGACAAATCAACACAGTTGCAGTCAAAGTATATCTGTTTGCATGAGCTGGAGACTAAGCTCCTTAAATACCCTTGTTGAGGTAGCCTCTTTGCTAAAGAGCCTTGGTATTAACATGTAGATTAAGGTGGAAAAAAAAAATGGTTGAAAACCTAATGCTACTGTCCTTCTCGTTGTGTATTTTAAAATTCAATTAAGACTGAGGTTCTGGGCAGGTCTGGGACTGCAGAGGCAGCTGCAGTGTGTGGTGTGCAAGAAGAGAAAACTGGCATGGCATGAAACAACAGACAGAGGTGACCAGCCTCATTTCCTTCACCAGACAAGGTGAAGAATAAAACCAGAGTGTAACTGCTGCAGCATCACTCAGGTTTCAAAATCCATGCCTTCTTTTAGCAGTTTGAACATTTCAGGCAGATAGGAAGGGACATATTTTCTTGAAATGTCTTAAATGCTGAATGCGATCTTTATCTTGGCAATGTCCTTTTAAAGTCTGAGATATAGTGCTCTGGATGCGCAAAGGAATGAGTTTCAGACTTCTGCATTTCAGATTATCTCTGAGCAAAAAAAGAAATCTTCCTATTTCAAAATACATCCTGCTTACCATGCCTTAGACCCAGGATATTAGCAGTAGTGATGGTGATTCTGTTTATCCCCTTTGGTGATGGAACATTTTTTCTTTTTCTCCTTTTACTCTCCCTATAACTGTTGCACGAAAAAGAAAGAGGGGGAGAGAGGGAGAGGGTGTATTTCCAAAACCCGTCTCACAGCGTCTTTATTTTATACAGTCTCCCCTTACTACCCAAAATACCTTGAATAGCCCTTTATGTAACTTCAATGTAAAAAAAAAAAAAAAAAAGAAAAAAATACAGCTGCTTCTCTGAAGCCATCCAAATCTAATTAACTACAGAAGCCGAAGTTATATTAAGCTTCTCACTTTCTTCATCTTAGCATCTCCATTCATACCTTCATTCAATGTGTTCACAAAAAAAGGAATTTCTAATAATTGTATCTATAGTCTTGGAAAAAGAAAGCCACTAATCAGGAGGCCTGTGAAAGAGGAGAGATTGGAGTCTCGCTTGAACGTGGCAGTCTGGCTTCGAGAAAGTTGCAGACAAAGGGTTGAAGGGAACTGAGAAGCTTAACCTTACATCTAAGGAAGCTGGTGAGAATTTGTTCAGCCTCTGAATAGAGATCTTCATTTCAGTCCCAAATTGTGCTTGCACAGATTCATTGAAATGCCTTGTCCGAAGGAAGAGGGGGCGGGGGGCAAAGGGAAAGAGCAGGCAAGGAAATTTTGTTGAATATAAATGAGGTTATGTGTGGCTGAAGAGTGAGATAGAAGCTCTACAGAGATTTATTCCTGACTGACATACAGTAACACAAAGGCAATAAAACGTGTCCTTGGCAAGTGGCATTAACAAGCAGTAAACCTTAATCTTCAGAGAGCTGAGATGATGCAACCAACCTCGGAAAATACTTTCTCATTTGTGGAGTGTATTATTTAAAATGTGTTTAGATGGTTTTAAGGAAGATGTAACTAGGTATCTGACCATGCCATGACCTGGTTATTCAGACAGTGCCACAAAACCAGACAGAATAAGGACTCTCTCCATCTTCTCACTGGGGAGCTCAGCAGTCTTCCTGTAAGTTGCGTCTCATCTAGGGAAAACTTCAGAGTCTGGCTCTTCCCACTGCAGGACTTGGTGGAAATGAATGGGACTGCTCATAAAATGAGTTTTGTTCAAAGGCCTTTTATACTATTTAGCTAGCTAAAGATGTATTTTTAGTCCAACAGTCTCAGGGAAGTGTTCTGGTCTGGTTCTTCACACTAATGTCTTCACTTATATTCTCATCTTCTGCTATAAGCAGCCCCCCTGAAATCACAACATTACTCAATAAAAGCAAAGGAACAGAAGACTGGTCATTAATTAAAACAATTGCCACTGCACAGCAAGGAAAGGAAGCATTTGGTGTATTAAAATAAAGTGTGGTTAAGACAGGAAAAAGTGGATGATGTGTAAAGTCTCTTAGGGAAATACCACCAGTCCTGACCCACACAAAAAGTGATTCATACAAAATTAAACAGAATTATTCTGATTGCAGTCCTGACTGAATTTATTGTTACTTTTCTACTTGCCCATTGTATATGAATGATTAGGAACAGGATAACCTGTTGCTAGCTTCTTGAGCTCTTGCTCTGAAACTGTGTATAAAAGGGTTAAGCGTTGTTTCCGGAGATAGGTCAGGAAACACTAATTAACAAGTGCTGGTTTCTAAGGAGGAGTAAAGTCACTTCCCTACTTCCCACTGTTCTTCTGAGGTTGGATAAGCATTATCTTGGCAACATGAAGGGTGGTCTTGTGTTAGATCTTTACAAGCAGTAGTTGCCATTAGTCCACAGCGCTGAAGATCCCCTTTCCCTATCTCTGAACTCAAAACCATCACATTGCTCACGGCTGCCAGCAGCTTCCCAGTTGGGCTCATACTGTACAGTCACTCATATGATGAATGGAAAGTTTTTTTACTCTGCAGTTTAAACAGAAAGTAAACATTCTGTAAGGTTTATACACTGTATGCTATCTATTTCCCCATAAATTAAAAAGAAATTTCAACTTTCCCTCATCACTCATTCTGGAGCTGATTTTAGCTTATCTGTATCTGGATTTTCTGCTATAGATCTAAGGAAATTTACAAATTTTATTACTGGACTTTAATTACATTTGTTTTGCCCTGCTTTGATGTTAAATGTAAAGAACCCTCAGGCTACCTCATCTAACACATGGCTGTTAGCAATGACTCCTGCTAAGGGAAGGCACAGTGCTGTATTTAGCCTAATCGGGAGTAGTGATGTTTATCAGACAGCGGAGTTCCTAAACGAATGAAGGGTTATATACTGAACCCAGTACCACATATGCACTGATCAAGCCCCAGGATCTCTAAGCTCTTCAAACAACTTTGCAAAGTGGAAAATGAGTGCATTCCATTTCTTCAAAAGCAAATTAAATGGAGAAGCACAGTTGTTATCTCTTATGAGTTTAGAGGTCCTTGCTCCTGGAGTCAGCAAGAAATTTCTTATCTATCTCTCTGCCTTCACCTTTCTCTAGGACTGTTCTGAATTTCTTGGTTATGAGCGCTAAATGCTTCAAATCCATATAGACATACAAACAAAGAAAACCTTTAACCCTGTTCTCTTAAGCTATACATCAAGAAGTTTTTTCCCCTTCAAACATAAAAATGAGGGGATTCCCTTAAAAGGGGAAAAAAAAGAAAAAAAAGACATGAGCACATCTTTTAGAGGAGTTTCAAATGTGTGTCTCCAGTATTAAAGTGCCAAGAAGGGAGAAAATGCTTTTAAAGTTGTTGAAAGTAGAACAGAAGGAGCATGAATATCAACAAAGTCCTGCATAGGCTGTAGAGAGGATACAGCCTCTTCCTTTTTGCAGGGAGCTGGAGTGGAATCAAACCTGTGGTACTGTGGAGTAAATAAAATTGTGCTGATCTTTTCCTGTTTACAATTTGCACAATACATTGAATTTTATGAACACTGCCCATGTAATCACAAGGACTTCCTAATCTGTAAGCACTTGATATACCTGGGCCAGGCTTGTTAAATCAAATTAGGTCTGGTGATAAAACAGCAGTGAAAATGTTGTTGTGTGGGGGGGGGTGTGCCTTGTCTGCAGGGCACTGAAAGAAAATTACATTATTGGGAAAAACCATTAGTTCAGGGACCTGGTAGCTTCACATAAAAATAACCTTTTAGTGGCTGTGTTGCAGCAGCATCCAGCGGCAAAGCAGTTAAAGTGGGTACCCTTGCCTTGTTCCCATCCTCTTCTGCAGCATAACCACCAGACACTCCTGGGTTTAACTAAAGCAGCCATTTTATTATGTCCCTAGATTCCACTACATGTTTTAATGCATATACCAATAAGTATTGCATACATCAAAACCACTTTTATTAGTATTACTTGCTAGTACAAAGTTTACTACTAAGCTAGTAAATATTTTGTCTCTGACCACACTAAGCTTAAGCCTAACTTGGGTTTACCTCATCAGGTATGCGGTCTCTCCTTATTCAGGGGGAGAAGGGGAATGTCTCCTAGATAGCAAAGACATCATTGCAACTAGAAATGCTGTGTGTTACCACACACTGCTGTTAACCCCGTTTTATAGGTAAGGAAACAAAGAGCACAGTGCTTAAAGCTACATTAAGCTTTCTGCTGCAGGTACCTTGCCCAAACATCCAGCCTTCTATGGCTTCCCAGTTCAAGACAATGGATGCGTGGTATGGATGACATGCTGAAAGGAAGGGATGAGATCCAGAGGGACCTGGACAGGCTAGAGAGGAGGACCCATGTGAACCTCATGAAGTTGAACAAGACCACATGCAAGGGTCAGGGCAATCCCAAGCACAAACACAGGCTGGGGAAGTCTGGATGGAACAGCCCTGAGGAGAAGGACTTGGGGATGTTGGTCTATGGGAAGCTCCCCATGACCTGGCTTCAGTGTGTCCTTGAGCCCACAACCCCACACCACACACACACACACACACACACACACACACCCGTGTGCTGGGCTGCATCCCCAGAGTGTGAGCAGCAGCTCAGGGAGGGGATTCTCCCACCTTTGCTGCTCTCTGGGGTGACCCCCCCCACAGTCTTGATCCAGCTCTGGGGCAACAACTCAAGAGGGATATGGAGCTGCTGGAGTGAGTCTAGAGGAGACCACAGAGGTGCTGAGAGGGCTGGAGCAGCTCTGCTCTGGAGCCAGGTGGAGAGAGCTGGGCTGGTTCAACCTGGAGAAGAGAAGGCTCCTTAATGGGAGACCTTACAGCAGCTCCAGTGTCTGAAGGGGCCACAGGAAACCTGGAGAGGGGCTTTGGACAAGGGTCCGTAGGGACAGGACAAGGGGGTATGGCTTTAACCTGCCAGAGGGCAGATTGAGATGAGCCCTTAGGCAGAAGTTCTTCCCTGTGAGGGTGCTGAGGTGCTGGCACAGGGTACCCAGAGAAGTTGTGTCTGCCCAATTCCTGGCAGTGTTCAAGGCCAGGTTGGATGGGGCTTGGAGCAACCTAGTCTCACAGAAGATGTCCCTGCCTGTAGCGGGGGGTTGGAACTGGTTGAGCTTTAAGGTCCCTTCCAACCCTAACCATTCTATTTTAATATGATTTTATGAAGTGGCTGAAGGTAGCTGGTACAGGGCCATCAGCCCTGGCTTGGACAGGGTTACTGAAGACAGCATGTGTGAACCAGTAAGAGCAGAATTTTGATCTTGTCTTGATAACGTTCAGTTTTCCTACCTGGTTTCAGATCCATCCTCAATGTATAGGTCCACAGCAATGAGTTCCACAGGCAGACTGCACTGTAGGGTATTTCTGCTGTTTCAAATTTGCCTGCCATTTATTTTAACATATGAGCCCCAGTTCTCATATTACTGTGAAGTGTAAAGAGAAAGAATGATCAGCTTTTCTTATACCATTCATCATCTTAAATAGGCCAATTAAGCCTGTGTAATTATCCTTCTTTCCAAGTTAAATAATCCAAGTCTTTGCAGCTTCTCATATGAAAAGTCTATCATGCCTCTAAACCATTGAAAATGATGTGGTGTTAATTTAAAACATGGCCACTTCTAACATGCATATCTATGCCTATTTCTACTGACACGATGATTGCCCGCTAATTAAACATGTGTAACACAGAAAACACACCTCCAACGTTTTGTTCCCACAGCCACTAACGAAGGGGCAATGGGTTCTGGGATACAACAGTGATTTGCATGTGCTGACGATAACTGGGCACCTTCCAGAGAGCTAGGAGCCATGAAAGCTTACAGAATTGTTGAATATGTTTTATTCCCTGACCTCTAGAGACAGGCTATGTCCACACTATCCTGTCTCCCCACTCCTGTAGTTTCCCATCACACTGATGAAGTCCAGATAGAGGAAGCTATTAACAATAAACCAGTTATTTCCAAAGTCCAAGTAATGTCCAGGGTCCCCAGCTGAGATCAAGGCTCCATTGTGCTCTTTATGGCATAAGCATGTATTTACAGACGTTACCTGCTCTAAAGGGCTTAACATCTAAATAGGAGAGACAGATAATGGGTGGGAGAGCAAATAAATGTGGAGTGACTTGTGCAGCTGCAGGGACAGCTGCTCTTGGAGGGATCTGGGAACAGGATCCAGTTTGGAGTGTCTCAGGCCAGCATGTTAGCCACTGGTCTGCCCTCCTCCACATTTCCTTGTGGAAAATGACATTTTAGCCACTGGTCAGACAGAGCCTAGGGGACAGAGAACTTAAAATACAAACAGCTGCTTGGCGGCTCAGTATCCCTGTGTGGTGTCTGCTGTTGTAGATAGAGCCAGAACAATAGATTTAGAGAAGACCTTATGTGGGAATCAGCACACTGAAAGAAATGTGATGTCTTCTGTGGTCACAGGCCATTGATTTACATTAAACACTCAGAATTCAGGTCACATGTAAGCTTTGGCCAACTTATGAGCAAATGAGCACTATATAGCTTCATATAGCGCTAAATTAAAAGAGGTCTTTGATCTGGAATCTTAGGAATGCTTACATCTGGAACCAGATTTTAATGTGTCTGCTCTTTGGTCCTGTGTGTCGAGTTAGATATCACAGCATCTGACAGTTCACATGCAATGCTGACTAATGAATGAAAGGAAATAGATGGAAGCCTGTGAGTGAGGAGCTTTTGCTGTCAGAGATATACACAATCTCACTCTCTATAGTCTTTCTTTGGCAGACTAATGTATCTGCTAATAGCTGATAAAAGCTTTCTGGGAGTCAGTGGCCTTGCCCACATTGAATTTTCAGGTAGAGATCCAGTTTTTCCAGTTTTATATTTTTAAGCAGTACTAAAATCTTACTCTTCTCAGGCTGCCAAATTTGAAGAGATTTCCTGCTTATGAATGCACTGGTCATCCATATAAGCAGTGTTTTGCTTGCTTTGCCTACTGTAAAGTGCAAGCCCAGGATTTAAGACAACCTAGTTCCCTGGTGTCGTGGAAAGACCTCCTAATGTGGGGATCCCTTCTGTGCAGGCAAAACCTGCCAGGATGCTTCCTAGGATTACTTGATGCTTTTCCATCACTCCTCATTTGAGGTAGTTTTCCTGGCTGACTGAATTTCCAAGGGACAGAGAAGTGCAAGAACTGTAGGGTTTGCTGTGATCTCTGCAGAAGATTCCCTCTTCTGAGACTCTTTTTCTACCCTCTTGCTTGCAGCTACTTCAAGAGACAGACTTCTCCCTCCCATTCTCTTTGAGGTGGAAATAACTGTTACAGCTTGTACTTGATATTTTTTTAATAAGCAGTATGCTTTTGTGCTCGTGTACACTGCCTGGGACTCTGCTCCATGCTCCCTACACCAAGAACCTGCCAGCAATCCTTGTAGCCTCACGGCTTGATCACTAGCCAATTCATTGCCAGCAGCACAGGAGGAACATCTTTTACACACAACAGCACTTTCCTGCAAGCAGGTACACAACTCATTAAGAAAGTATATTTATAATAGGTA
The DNA here is from genome assembly GCA_017639245.1 of Myiopsitta monachus. Taxonomy (NCBI): domain Eukaryota; kingdom Metazoa; phylum Chordata; class Aves; order Psittaciformes; family Psittacidae; genus Myiopsitta; species Myiopsitta monachus. The sequence continues at coordinate 3,555,030 of CM029941.1, read as the reverse complement.
CATAAGATTTCATAACCCTTCATGCTTATTTGTGGACATGTATTACATTTGGGGCCAAATTTTCCAACCCTCCTGCCGTAACCTTCAATTTTCACTCAGTTTAGTTCCCTCCTCCACTTTAAATCATAGCTAAAAAATCTCCTACAAATCCTAGTTTCTCAGTCTGGGCAAAACCTCGATTTGACTAGACCTGGGTAAAAAGGGTTAACACCTTATGGAGATATCCCTGATATATTAATATGATTTTTGGGATGCTGTCAAATTATATTAGAAAGTATATCTTCTGTTACCTCAAATTTGATCCAATCACCTGCGTGCAGTAGGATCCGTGTTTATTGCTTCTAGCCACTGACATACCCTCTACAGTCTCAGGAGAGAAAAGGACGCTTCTCAAAGGTGACTCTGTCCATCTTAGATCTCACACACACTCCAGAGGAACCATATTCCTCCATCTTTATTATTGAGAAAAGAAACTAAGACCGATGCTCCCGACACAGAGGCCTAAGCTTATAGATAAAGTTGGGTGAAAAGATGCCAGACTTGGGAAGGATCCTACTGGGGTGTCTGTGTTTCATTGCTGCTCTACTACAGAGCCCTTTCCTAGAAGAAACAACGTGAAAGCCCTCAGAAGCCAGTATGCTGCCAATGTAGTTGTGAAAACCTTATCGAACAGCATAGCTGTGTCTACAGTAGGATTTTATTGGCAAAGATACGTTGGCTGGGTACATCTGAATTTTTTTTAATGTTCTTAGCCGAAGAAACTATGCCAGAAACATCTCATAGCATAGACTTCACGGCAAGTAGCCCATCACAAATGTACTCACAGCAGCACGCAGAACGGTCATTAAAAAAGATGTTCCTCATTTCTCTGCTAAGTTCTTGTTGGCCACAGATATGTAGCAGAGTTGAAAATAAATGAATGAACCAATCCACCAGCCACTTATGCGAGTCAACAGCTGTCTCTTTGTGCTAGTAGGAACTCCAATCAGAGGTCACGATGCAAATTAATTTTAGCAGCACCCAGTGTTCTCCATGATGAATATGATTCTTTTGGGTCAATCTTAGGTCACATAGGAGTGAAGAAATAGTGCTTTCACTAACTTCTTTTCTTGGGACCAGCTCACTCCAGGAATATTCCTTGTCAGAATTATGTGACTGTTTCAGAGAACAAGATATTTTCTCTGGGTTAATCATTTAAGGATTTAATTCTCAGCTTATAAAAATAGTTCACACTGCAACAGAGAGTATTTTCAGAGTTTATCCTCTTCCTCTTTTTAAATCGATTTTCAATTCACTGTTACTCAGTGTCATTTCTGCTATTCATGGAGCACAGCCAAGTGAAACCGGACCCACTATGCTGCTGATTTACACTATAGAACCATTATTAGCTGAGTTCTTCACTGGCATTCCAGGCATTCAAGCATGTAGCTAGTCTCCTGTGTATTAATTCATTCAAAATAATGACAGGGCTGGCGAAAGACGCTGGAGTGACAGGAGTGAAGAGGTCCTTCACTAAGCCATGGAATAGGAACAGCAGAGCCAACACCAAACCATCCTGTCCCCATACTTCCCATACCCTCCTCGATCTTAATCTGAAGACTGTCTGCACCTTATGGAGTTAAAGCGCAAGACAGAGCATTCACAAGGTTTAGTTATTTTGTGATGAGATATGCAACAACAATGCAATTTCTGCTTTTGCTGTCAGTGGTCTTCTATCATTCTCAGTCTTAGCACGGCTACACTCGTTATATGGACCTATTTCTTGAATTATGAGGGCAAAACCACAAAACCCCCAACCTCCAAACAATTTAAGACCCTAGCACTAGATTTCAAGAGTGACATGGCAATGTAAGTCATAGCTCCAGATTATCATTAGGGTAGGTCTGAGGGCTCTGAATGGTGCAACCCTTTGGCCCAGTGCCTGAAGCACTCTGCTCACTGTTCTTTCAGTCCCTTCCCCCCCATTCTGTTGTAAGAAGGAAGCATCACAATAAATCATTAATGTTATGAAAAATGTGCTCTCAGAGGCAAGCGGGTGTAGCGTGGAGGCAATTAAAATGTTCCATTGTGCTAAGCACTGTGCAAACAATGAAACAATGGTCCCTGGTGTGGGGATCTCACGACTGAGCCTCTGCAGACAATAGCAGTCATTTACACCACCTATTATAGACTATTTGGTGTATCCATTTTAGGTGTGAGTCATAGCCTAAGTTTTCTGTACAGGCCAAGGAATAGATGCTTCCAGGGAGTGACTCAGAGCACCTAAATTAGATGCAAAAAGTCATACACTATCAATATCCCCAGTAAGCTTGTAGAGCAGAGTGAGGGAGGATAACCACCTTTTGTCTAATGGACCTCTCTCCCCAAGCTCCCACCATTGCCAACAGAAGTAGAGAGATTTCATGAGGTGATTCACAGCATCCAAGTGCTCCATTCCTGATGGAAACAATTTCTCTTTACTGAAGACAGAGGGGGGAGTCTGGGGGTAGTAAGTTTATTAGGCTAAAATACCCTCTTGTATCACCCTTGTAGCTAGCAGGAAAAGCAGCATGCAGCTGCCTGTCTTTGTCAGGTTTTTTTTGCCCACTAAAGTTATTAATGGATATAAATTGGACAAAAATGTTGGGGGAAAAGGAGAGAATCCATTTATGGGAAAATGAACATCTTTCCACATATCAGCCAAACATATTCACGAACAATAATGAAAACCATGCAGCATTTCAATAAGGTTGACATCTCATCTCAGACACCTCTGTTATTTACACTTAAAGCAGGACTCTGAGAAGCCCCAGACACCACACTGCTGGGCTGTTTAAACGCAAAGCTGATATGTGTCTTTGGTACAGCTGCTGGACAGATGCCCATGCAGAGGACTTCCAAGCTGTGTGCTGACTTCCAGGTCGCACACTTTTGAGGTGCCACCAGTTGTCAGAAGCCATCAGTGCTTGGGGCTGCAGGAGCCACCTCTCATCAGTCAAGGGCAGCTTGCACGTGACGATGGGGTTTTCTTCTACACCTGGTCTAACAGTATCTTCTTACTTTCTATCAGCTTTACGCAACTCATGCTTGCAAAGCACTCAGAGGTCTTCAGATTAAATGTGCTAATGGAAGAGCAAAGTGCTATAAAAGCATCCGGTGCCACTGCCACCACGTGCTTCCCCTCCCTCTTCCCTGCCAAGCTGCCGTGCGTGGAGGCTGCTCCACCATGACCTTCTACGGTGGTGCTGCAGCAGCCTATTTTTTCACGGGGGCATTTGGGCTGACAATGTGAAGCTCCTTTTCCCACATAATTGAAAGGAATTTCTGATTACGCGCAGCGATGTCAGCAGCACGAAGAGCTTGGATGCCTTCCAGCCACAGCCGGATCCAATGGCAGCGCTGTGATTTCTCCTTTTTTGGCACTCTACTTGTGAACTTTCTGCTCCCTTCTGGGAGTGATTTTCAAGATAATAACGCTGCTGCTCCAGCTTCTCTCTGATGGCCTAGATTTATAGCTCCAGAAAGGCGTGAGAGGGGAAGGAGTGTGGGAGAGGCAAGGGAGGATGAAAGCAGAAAGGGAAATTATTTTTTTGGTTGAGGTTTTATTATTTTGGTCCCGACCTGTGAGAGTGACTGTCTCCAGGCTTTGCACAAAAAAACGCAAAAATAGCCTGTCATTTTGATCTCTGTAAGGCTCTTTACTGCCTGCAGTGAAAGGTTGAAAGTACACACATGTTTTTCTAGCCTCCCTTTAGTCCAGCCCCCATGAATATACAGTACAAAGTGAGCACTACATTTATCTCTGACCTTTTCACCATCTCTTGCATCTGTTAGCTGAAAAGAGCCGAAGATGTCCCCAGCCTGTTCTCCCACAGAGCAGATGATACTGGTAACTTGATTTATGTGATCTCTATCAGTCCCAACTTGCCTTAGATCTTTCCAAATGTCTAATTTATCTAAAGCCTTCATTGCTCTAGCTGCACTGGGGAAAAACAAAACAACTGCCCCCAAAACCCCAGCCACTGATTTTCAGGGAGAAATATTTCAAAATTCCAGGTGCTGTCCTCAGAAATTTAGGAACACCATAACTAGCTGGAACAAAAATTTCTCTCTCTGGATGTGCTAAACTACAGATATCCTCCTTCCCCCGTGTCTTCAGACTACTGAAGATGCTTCTGTAATGCCAGAACTATATTATCCAAGTAATTAAATCCTCTCTCATAGCACCTCCAGGAAGGTGGAGCAGTACTGCCATCCCCGTTCTTCATGTGGAGAATGGAGAACTGAGGCAGAGAAGTTACCTAGGACAGGCCAAGTGAGTTACATTTTGAATATACCTGTTCCTCCTTACTTCTTACAAAGATAGGTTATTGATGACTTATGGGATTACACCCACAGTCCTGTATAGCTGCAATCAGCTGAGTTGAATACCCCTCTTTGAGACTAAGCAAGGTCACCCAGGAAGTGTAGGGCAAATCAGTGAAATGAGCCTTCATATTTTACAAATGGCTTGGTGAATAATACATGCACCCCCTTATGAGATGCTGGTTCCTGGAATGTTCAGATGGCATTTCTGGGAAAGGCTAGGGGGTTTTAAGCAGCTCCTGGGGTTGGTCTTAGACTGTGTATCAGCTTTGGTGTCTTCCTGGCTGCTCTGGGGGCATCAAGGCGATTCTGTGGTGCTCACTGGCTTTAGCTGCTGGAGTGTTCCAGTTCTTCAGGTTACATGTAGAAAGGGAAATAGCACTGTCAGATCTGCCTGTGTTCAGATACACATTTCTTATCATCCTGTATAGTCAAATTGTCTGTGCTAAGTACTTATTTCTAGGAGATGTGGCTCAAATCCTTCTTCTCAAGGGAGAATACATCAGGAGACTGACTTGAAAATCTTGCAATTTATCTTGTTCTTGTTTATCTTTTGCTGGTTGCATCTGCAGGAGTCTCAAACTTCCCCTCGCTGTAAGCTTTGTAGAATTACTTCAGGGAATCTCAAGTAACCTGATTCCAGGTATATTGAGGCCTAAGGAAAAGCTTTTGCATATGAAGGAATGTAAAATCAAAAGATGACTAGATACAGTGCTTTCTTATGAGGACTGCAAGAAAGCATCCTACAGGTCAGTACTGGAAAATATTTGCACAACTCTTTCTGATACTTTGAGTATTTCAGCACAAACCCACATGCTCTGCTGGTAAAAATACATTCTAATTAAACACCACAAACTCTGGACTTGCATTCAAAGCAGAAATTAATTTGACCACTTAGTGCTCCTCTAACCTGAGTCCATGGGCAGAGACTGTGATTGAAATGACCTTATATACAGTAGTTACAGGAGTCAAACTCCTCCTCAGCGAGGATTGGTCTGGGGTGATGTGAAGCTTTGTGTCCTCTTGGAAATCAGTGTCAAAGAAATGCAGACTGGTTGAAGAAATTGTATTTTATTCAACTTATCAGCATGTGAAAGATAACAGAAATGAGCTGCAGAACTAAGTAACAATCTCTTCAGCAATGGCCATTGCAGAGGGGGAGAAGAAATACTGCAGAAACGCAGGCACTACAGACTGCCAGGATGTCCTGTGCTACCACAGACCTATGTGGCCTTGCAAGGTTGCTCAGGGCTGTGTGCAGGTAACACAGCATTACCCATGCCTAGCTCACAGACAGCAAAAAGCAATTCAGATAATGAGCCATTCACTGCTTTCAGCAGTTCAAGGAAAATACAAGAAAAATACCTGGATTAGTCAAATCATTATGTGTATGGACCTTATGACTATTTTTCTCCTCTAGTTTAACAGTGCTGAAGAGATGATGCTTCATGATGAGACGCACGCGCTGTTCAGTGTACTGAATCTTGCCACCGAGGCTGGGCACAGACTTCTCATTGGACATCAGGGTTTCAGGACACAGCAATGTGAAGGGGTGATCCCGCTCAGGGGGTCTGGCATGCACTGAGATAACATATTCTATCAGAATAGATCAGTTCTCAATTCCTAACACATTTATTCAGCAACAGCTCCTACACTTTGATGCGCTGAGTCCAGATTCTCTAATAAGGACAACCTGCTGGTCCAGAAGGTTGTCTATGGGTTGAATGAATAAGGAAACAACTTTTGCAGAGAGAACTTTAATGACAACCTGGAAGTTCAAATTTTGGAGGAAACTAGGAACCAGGCTTCTGACCTCAGTTATTTACACTCCAGGGTCTTTTACTTCCTTCTTGGTGCTCTCAGAGTTAAACATTTTAATGGCCTTGCTCTGCTGAGGGCATATGAATTGGGAGTTGCACAGATGGGGAGAGTGGCCACTCTCACTTATCATAGAATCCCAGACTGATTAGGGTTAGAAGGGACCTTAAAGCTCAACCAGTTCCAACCCCCCGCTACAGGCAGGGACATCTTCTGTGAGACTAGGTTGCTCCAAGCCCCATCCAACCTGGCCTTGAACACTGCCAGGAATTGGGCAGACACAACTTCTCTGGGTACCCTGTGCCAGCACCTCAGCACCCTCACAGGGAAGAACTTCTGCCTAAGGGCTCATCTCAATCTGCCCTCTGGCAGGTTAAAGCCATACCCCCTTGTCCTGTCCCTACGGACCCTTGTCCAAAGCCCCTCTCCAGGTTTCCTGTGGCCCCTTCAGACACTGGAGCTGCTGTAAGGTCTCCCATTAAGGAGCCTTCTCTTCTCCAGGTTGAACCAGCCCAGCTCTCTCCACCTGGCTCCAGAGCAGAGCTGCTCCAGCCCTCTCAGCACCTCTGTGGTCTCCTCTAGACTCACTCCAGCAGCTCCATATCCCTCTTGTGTTGTTGCCCCAGAGCTGGATCAAGACTGCGGGGGGGGTCACCCCAGAGAGCAGCAAAGGTGGGAGAATCCCCTCCCTGAGCTGCTGCTCACACTCTGGGGATGCAGCCCAGCACACGGGTGTGTGTGTGTGTGTGTGTGTGTGTGGTGTGGGGTTGTGGGCTCAAGGACACACTGAAGCCAAGTCATGGGGAGCTTCCCATAGACCAACATCCCCAAGTCCTTCTCCTCAGGGCTGCAGTCTTCATCCAGAGGGCTCACTGTTTCCTTAGACTTCTTTTTATCACTGACATATCTATAGAAGCTTCTCTTGTTGCCTGTGATATACATGGCCAGATTTAATTCTTTTGGGGCCTATCTTTCTTAACCTGATCCCTGGTGCTCACACAGTTTCTCTGTATTTCTCCCAGTCTACCTGTCCTTGCTTCCACTTTCTGTCAGATTTTGCAGTTTGTCGAAGAGCTACTTGTTCATCCACACAAGTCTTCTGCCAATTTTTCCTGACTTCATCTTTGTCGGGATGTATCACTTGTGAGCTTGGAGGAGGAGATCCTTGAATATTGACCATTTTTCTTGGTCCCATCTTCCCTCCAGATCTTTATCCTATGGTGTTCTACCAAGCAGATCCCTGAAGAGGCCAAAGTCTGCTCTTCTGAAGTCCAGGGCATGGAGTTAAATGTGCACCCTCCCTGATGCCCTAAGGACTTTGGACTCCACCATTTCATGGTCACTGCAGCCAAGGCTGCCCTCAAGCTTCATATGCACAACCAGCCCCTCCTTGTTGGTGAGAACAGCACAGCACCTCTCCTCATTGGCTCTTCCAGTGCTCCATTCATGCAGCACTTCATGAAGATGCCTGCCTCCAGTTCAAGCCATCTACCCCAGATAGATTCTCCCAGTACATAGGTGGTACATATAGTCGGGGAGCAATGATTCATGTATTTGTTCTCCCAAGCCTAATGGGTCAGGTGACCATGCAGTGGCTGATCCACATGGCGCCCAGGAGCTCCCTTTCTTGAGTTACTGTACGAATGGATGTTCAAATGAATCTTGCTCCTTAGTGCTCCTTTGTGACTCTGACTGGATTTCCAAAAGATGAACATGCTTATCAGTGGCACTGTGGTGGAAATGTGTCTTGTTTCTGTGAAAGGACATCAGCATGTGAGAGAAAAGACCCCTACAAGGTCTAGAGAGAAAAGACCCCTACAAGGTCTACTTTTGCCATGCTATTGTACTTCTCCAAAAGATTGATGTTTACCCAGACCAATGAAACACCTTCCAGAAATTAAGGAGTGGAAGAGGATGGTCTGATTTCTTCTTCACTAACAGGGGTAGCCTCCGCTATTGACCGCAAGTCTTAACAAATCAGATATTTGACATTTCACTTTCTTGTCCCCTAAGCATCATGCTTAGGTTTTTGCTTGCTTTCTGTTAGTTCAGGAAAACTGTGTTCATTCTTACCAAAACCATAAATGTTTGATGAAAAATCAACTCCCATGTTTCACATAGATCTTCTCCAGCCCATGTTATCAGCAAATCACAGGGGCAAAGCAAAGCAGAAGAAATTGGATGGCAGGAGCATAAGCATATTGCAGTTGTTTGTTTTCAAGATGAAAAGAGAAGCTGCAAAATATCTGCACTGTGAAATCTCCTCAGATATGTTAAAGAGGCATAATATACCTGCAGTTTGTGGGGATGCTTGGGATAATATATTCTTCTAATCATAAAAATCCATCTCAAAATGAGACATTACAGTATCTTTAAACTTCATTTGTGCTCAAATACTTCACTATAAAAGCTTGATTAATACCAACAAAATTCCATGCAGAAAAAGGGTTGCTGTGTCAGGTAAGAACAGATTTTCACAGGTGAATGGATAGAACTTTTCTAACTGATAGAAATGAAGTAATCTGTTTTGTTCTGTTAGTTTTGTAGACGTTATATACAAGCAGGATGATTTAGTTGCTTAGTCTTCTTTTCAGTGTCTCTCAAACCATTACACTTCTCTTCAATATTTCTGAGCTGATCCAATTAAGTTGCCTTAGACAAAAGTCATTTCAGCCATCAAGAGACAAAATTACTGTGTATGAGAAGCTGAGATCTCAAGACTAAAGTACCACTAATATCTGCAACTGCAAAAGTGAATAGTTCATTTGGTAGGACAAGTTCAAGTGATTCTTGAAGATGATCCAGTAAACTGAGAAAGTGCTATTTCTAGACATAAAACCATTAAAAACTCAAGACAGCACAGAAGCAGGTACCTCTGTGATGCTGATGGTTTGGCTAGGAAATGCTGCAAAGTAATGCATAGCCATGTCTGGTGATGTACAAGTTTGCAGGCCACATATGGCAGGGCTGGAAGAAGAGGTTTTGACCTTTTGACTTGCCTCCCCTAAAAACATCCCTGTAAAGCCCCTGAATGCTACGCATGCTTAGGAAATGGAAATAAGCACACCTCTCTTTCTGTGCTGATAGGTTGGAATTTCTTGTCACATGTTGTATGGGTTCCGAAGATTCAAAAGACATCCTTACCCTGTGGGATAAAGGAATAAAAAGCACAGGTGATCAGAGAAAATATAAAAACTGTGATTGTGATTCTCCTTTGCCTTTTACTTCATATCTTGGCAAGATGGTTTTCAAATATGTTCTTATGTCTATCATTTTTATGTAAAATTGCTTGTCTTTTGCCACAGACATTTGGTACTAGATCACAGGGATGTACAAATGCCTGCAAATGAATTTTTTTTTTTGACATGTTAAGGTTAGTTAAGCCAAACATCTACACTGGTCAAGAAAGCAACATCCATAAATTAAGGGTTTGCAAGTTCAGTGACAGAGTTACTAGACTGAGTAGAATTTACTACAGATACATTTTTACTGCAATTTAATGGGCTATAGAAGACATAAGATTTCAGGAAAACGCAGTCAGGAAAAGTTCTATATGTTTTTTAGCAGAAGATAGACTAAAAACTGCCCAGTATATCCCCTGCTGACTGGATAGCTGGGTTGTATTTAGAGACTATTTCTGTGACCCAAATATGCCAAATTCCATCTCTTTTCTCTCAGCGATTTTTTGCTTCTCAGTGACTTTCCATTTTCTGATTCACTATGTTTGTAATCTCAGAAACACAGTACCATTTTTAATTCCATTGTTTTCTGACTGAGACACTGCTTTCTCTCCTTAGTGATGGAGTTCATTTATAATCTATTCTCCTCAGGTGATCATAGCTGATTATCTGAAAACAACAAGTCACTTGTTATGAGAATATTGCAGAACACTGAATTTGGAAAAGTCACTATTTCGTCCCTTTGGTAGCACAGCTGGCTGATTACTTTGGGGGTCCAAAAGGGACACTGGCCTGGATGTCCCTGTCAAGACTAATTGCATACCATATTAGGCACTGATAATGCCTAATAGTTACATACAGTCTAACACAGTTAGATACAGTCTGTCCTGCAGAATAACCAGTCTGAACAGGGAACACGTAATAAAGTAGTGGAAGTGACAAGCTCAACTCAGCAGACAAGCATCAGGTGGGCAAACCCACCCCTGTTCACTTAAATCTCATGGCTAATGCTCTAGCATGGGAGAATCCAGGTTTTACCACTTTGCTTCTTTTTTTCTTCTACTGTCCTTTTCCAGTGACATAAAACTGAAACTTTCTTCTCCTATCAGGTAAACCTTTATGGTGATGAGAGAGGCAAATTAGGCTTTGTGAACAAGATAACGGTCTATGGGACACAAGCCACTGGACTGGGCTGGGTTGCCAGTGTCATGAAAGGGGAGCGGAAGTCTAAGGGACGATGTGATTAAAGACATCTGGGTCTGCAATTACCCTCCAACAATCAACATGGTAAAATACACCACCATTTGATTCACTATTTATAAAACGTTTAAGTTTAATCTGGGAAAAGATGCGAAACCAATTCACAATTGTCATCATCATTTCACAACTTTACAAAGGTTTCTCTGTTTTGGGGTAACAAAATGACTCTGTTACATGATTAAAAAATGCTGGTTCACTTCCATAATGATACCCTCTTCAAAGCATCCTCACTTCCAGTAAAAGTATGTCTTTTTCCTGTGCCTGAAAGTCTTGGTTTCCTATTTGTCATTCATTAGACTTCTGAAAGATGGTGTCTTATTTGACCCTAAATCCTTGTAAAACTCTTTAAATACTTCTTCGTTGGCTCATTTTGCTTCTTGAAGCAAATCCATTAGACTCAAAGAATTACTCATCTTGATCACTTCCATAAAGTGAATTTCTGGCAGCAATTAGTTCTCATACACAGGGTTACTTTTTCACACTGACAAATGAAGAATTTTTGGCAAAATTGGATGCATTCTAGACACTGTACTTCATGTTTCCTATATAAATTGAACTTGGAAAACACAAGCATTTGTAGTAGGGGATCGAAGGTTTTTGACTTGGAGGTTAGCTCTTTCCTTTTTTAAGGATAAAGATAGAATTGTTAATTCACAATTTACTCTGAGAAGCTGCTATCTTGAGTTTCAAATGGTAACCCCGTAGCAGGGACTGATACATATACTCTGGATTAAAGTTAAACCCTCCTTTTTTTTGAAAAAAAAAAAAAAAAAAAAAAAAAAGAAAGGTTATGAAAACTATTTTGGGTTTGGTGTATTGGTATGTTAACATTAACTCTAGAGTGGTTTCACAGAAGCTAGACAGAGATACCTGATAAATTTTGTGCTATGCTTAAAACCAGGCAGCAAAAAATAGACCAAACTCTGGACCAAGCTTAACATCTGGACAAGACATATGGTCCAGGATCAAGCCAAAGTCCAGGAAAGAAGAAAGTTATGAAGGACCTAAACACATGTAGTACAGCCTATTAGTCATCAGAGGATGGACAAAGCCCATCCTACAGAGGAAGATTGCTTTTGAAGTGTAACAGGGTCTGCTTGCAGAAGGCGGAAATCCAAGTTTTCTTACAAAGGTTGACTCCAATGCTCAGCTAGCTCCTGCTCCCATGGTAAATGTAATAGCAACAAAGTCTTCTCAGCTCCAGCGCACCCAGGATAGTAAAAAAAGATGGAGAAACATGAATCAGGAACAAAATAGATAAGATTGCCTTTAGAAACAGTTTAAGAAACAATGTTTCCATTGGTATTGATTGAGTTAATTGCACAGTCAGATCTCCATCAGTGGACAGGAGTGGACTGAGAGCTTATACCCTGGAAGTCCAGGTTTTGTGTTGGATAAACACCTAAATTTAGTGATATTTTTCCCAAACAAACAATCATTTCCTATTTGAAAATATATGCACGACTTGTATTTCCAACTTCTGTTAAGGATGCAGAACTCACACAATCTGCTATCCTTGCAGCACCACAGAACTTTTGTTTCCTGTTGCACCCAGTAAGGACAAAGTTGCAAAAGTGAAAATTATAGTATGCTGGTGGAGAAAAAAAAATCAAAATGCTTAACCATTCCAGCAGCCTGCATTTAATTTGCATCTTAATAGTGGTCTCTGGCAATGGCTGCAAAAAGGGCATTTTGTCCTCAAAAATATACATTCCTTTTATTATAATAATGCAAACTGTAAAGATACTAAACTATTGCAGAAGCCAACAAGAAAAAAAAAGAGGCATGCAAGAGTGTATTCCATAATATGGGGTCAAAATAAAGATAATTTTATATCTTCCCTCATCTGATCTACATTTGTAATCTGTCCTGGAGTTTTCTTATGAATTAAAACTGTGTTAAGAAACAGCAGGCTACTTTAAAATAGGAAAACAAACATGATCTGAAAACTATGTCTTTTAGAGCAATTGGTTTTCATTAATTGTTCCCTTCTTTTAGTTTCCAAGCATGGAGTTTAAAAATATATATCTAGGCAGAAAGTCAAAATTCCTTTAAAATGTGGGGTGAGTTGGTTTTTGGTTCTTTTTTTTTTTTTTTTTTTTTATTATTTTAATTTATGGCAAGCTAACTCCAGGAGGTAATTACAGCCAGTTTTTTGTGTTATTTTTGACATTGTGCCTAAAGTTTAAACTGAGTCTCTTGAAGGATTTGACATCTGTAAAGCACCGTCAAAATGATGGCTTTTTCCTGCTGCAGGTTATGACGCTGGATGCCCCGTGAGAAACAGATTTTCTAAAGTTTGCTGTTCAACTGGCCTGAGAATGAGCCAGAACTCAGACCACAGGGCAACAGTGCTGTCCTGGAATTAGGGCAGGTGGCTAATTGGGAAATATTGGTGGGTTAAATGTTTCTGTGTGGCCATGAACTAATTTGAGAAGCAACAACAACATTGATTCTGATCTTGAGTGTCTGTGCGTTCAGATGTGAAGGTTGACACAGCCCAGGTTAGACATTCCCCAGATCTTTTCAGTTGAAACCGTAAGAGTTCTTTTCAGTAAGCTGTAAAATGGGTATATTTATGATCAAACAATGGTGATGGGTAAACAAATCTTGAAAAAGAAAGTATTATAAGAACTGTGTTATTAATAGTGATTGCTTTTCCAGATTCAGAAATAATCTTACTCTTAGGAATACCTCTAAGTCAAAATCACCTTACCCAGAGGATCATCTTCTCTCGAAAAAATGCCATTTATAACTCATTTTTTAAGTTCAGTTAATATCAAGGTTGTGTTTGGGATAGTGATTACACAAGAGAAAAAGCTGCTAAAAGGTTGAGAAAAGCCACAGTGCACTCTGGGCCTTTCCCATTGCCTGCTGGAACAAGAGTATTCCAAGGAAGTAATTACGTCCCCCTCAGAAGGGCACTTGGACAGTTTGTTGGAAATAATTTGGTTCACTGTAGTCACCAGGATAGCCAGCTACTTGTCTCCTTTCAGGCAACTCAGCAGGAATGAAGAGGCAAAAATATTGGTGATTGTTCAGATCTGTGTACTATGAAATATAGGTTATAATTCTCAAGCCTGCTGACAACCCCATCATTGCGTCTCAAAAGATCTGGGCTTGTAAGATCTGGGATGAGCTGCAGCAGTTCACGAGCATGGGAAGATTATTCATATGACTTCTGTGAGATGGTGAAATGTGCCCCCCTTTCTTTGAAATACTAATTTTTCTTCATTGACTATAAGTAGAAATGTGTTCAAATATTTGTAAGGTAGAGGAATGAGTTCCACCCTTACTGTCCTCTCACACATCCTTTTTTCTGCCCTACCTGTCACCACAAGCTTTAGCTTCAATGTCTCCTTGATTACCTGTCATTATTTTAAAGACCCAACTTGATTGCAATTTTTCTCTAATGTTATGTTATGAAGCATGAATGTGTCTGTACCTCATCTGCTTATAGATCACATCCATCTATTCTTCCCAATCTGACAGATCTCTGCCTGTGCAAAGGAAGTGAGCTGGGGCAAAGAAAGAATCATAGAATCACAGACTGGTTTGTGTTGGAAGGAGCCTTAAAACTAATCCAGTTCCAACCCACTACCATGGACAGGGACATCTTTCACTAGATCGCATGGCTTCAAACCCCTTGAACACTGGCAGGGATGGAGCAGTCGCAGCTTCTCTAGGCAACCTGTGCCATGGCCTCACCACCCTCATAGGGAAGAACTTTCTAGTGTCTAATCTAACTCCCTCCTCTTTCAGCTTAAAGCCATCAAGGAGATACAATCAAAGATGGTCTTCAACTCACATTAGTGAGAGAAAAACAAACTGGCAGCCAGTTTCAAGTTTCTGCTTCCTCATACTCAGCTCTTGAACATTTTCATCCAGGTGTCTCTGACCTGTATCCTCATGCAGATTTGGGGTCAGAGCTGCAGCCACAAAGAAGGCAAGAACATATGAATGCGATCCAAAGTGCCATCTCATTAGGGGTAACCTCAAAGCAGTCTCGGTTTATTCTATGCCCTCCACACAGTGCAGCATACAGTCTATGCAGAGAAGTACAGATCACCAGTGCCAGGTCCTTGGCCAATCTCAGCAGGGCAGTAATCCCCTTTAAATACGAGCAAATAGCAGCATTCAAGCTGCTCATATAACACACAGGAAATTGGGAACGTGTCATCAGAACAAAGCACTGTGCTCAAAGGGGCTTGATCTTCAGTGATGGGTCATCTAGATGAGGCTTTTAAATGAAACTTAGCTATTAAAAATAAATAATTTAGAGAATTCAGGAGCTCTCCCTGTGTTGTATCACTGAATGCATTAGATCTGTATAGTCTTGGGTGGTAAAGGGGAGGTAAAAGGAATGTATATTCAACTCCCTGACAAAAAAATGTTCCTCTTCATAACCATCTATGAAATATTATTGTCTTCATTTTATATAATTATTCCATGTGAAGTAATTAAAAGAGAATGATCAGCTAGTTCAGCAATGATAAATGTTTCAATGCAGAACACAAAAGGAGACTAAAACAAAGGAGACTAATAAAGGCAACACGAGTCCACATCATTATTAGAATCCCTACAACATTATTTTTTCCTCTATTTTTATTGTTTGCTGAAAATTAATTGTTCATTTCACTTCTTAAAAAGCTTTACTGCAACTTTGTGACTTCTTGAGACTTTGTTGCAAGTTCCAGGCTACCACTTGAATGCTCTGAACGTAAGCAATTACAGTATGCATTAAAGAGGACTGTGGAGAAGCTGAGCCAGGACATTAATCCATTAGTAACACCCATATAGAGTACACAGGCGCTGCTAGGAATACACCATTCTCAATGGTAACATTAAGAATCTGCTCACAAACAGATAGATTTGGCCTCCAGAGTGGAATTTGAATGGGTAATGTGGTTAGTTTTCATCCTCTTTATTAACAGCACAAGTGTTGCCAATACACTCGTTATTCAGTAAGTTAATAATCCTGCCCAACTATGTCTATTGCCATATTAAAGTATTCAAGTGCAGGAAGTGAAATAAGACTGAAAGCATCAGTTTTGCCATGCTATCCTTACATCTTGCAGTATAGCTGCCAGCAGAGGCAGGAAACAGAAGACTTACTAGCATTTGAATACATCCTTCCATTTTTCATTCACGGTGAACACAATCTACGAGGTTGGCTGGAATTTTTTAAGCATCATCAAGGAAGTCTGCAGAATAACACAAATTTGGGTAGCTTAAAGGAAATATGCGTTTTGAGTAGTACAATGTAGATTGTCTTGGTCTGGGACCCAAGGAATCCAAGTTCTAACAAAGCTTGACATCTAGCATGTGGAATGATTCTGGATGAACAGCTTTCCACATTGCAAGTGCATTTCCTCATTTGCAAATACTAATGAATAATAACATTAAAAATTAATATCTAACAATTTATATTATCATGTAGGAGATTAGATCTTGTTCTTTGTGAATATACTGAAGGATTTTTAACCAATTTAGCTCATAAGTTGTCATAGCATCCAATAAAGGGAGGCAATGTTATTATCATCTAGGAAATAGATTATTAAAATCGAAACAGAATATAATTTAAAAAAAAAACCAACCACCCAAACAAATAATGTTAGATACCAAAGGGGAGCCATTCAGAAGAGCTGATGTTTTCCAGAACTGTTGCCTATCATATGAGAACCCAGATGCCCAAAACCCAGTTCTTTCAAGATAATTCTTGGTCTATACTGCCCCATGCAGGTCCTGCAGCATTGATTTCATACAAATCATTTTTACATCAACAGGTCCCTTGTATTTCAAGGCAGTTGCACAGGTTTCGTATGTGTTCCTTCCCAAATGCATTTTCTGAAAATTCAGCTTCCACCTCAAAGCCCCATTTCTTTGCATTTCCCTGTCATTCCAACTTGTGTTTGCTTATTAATTACAAGACATAATTTTCCAGTGATCAAATCAAACTGCATCAATATGTGCTGTGTGCAGCTCAGTGTGAAAGAACCTTCTTTCCACCCTTTGGGAGCTCATTATTATATACACAATCTTTGTATTTTTATTAGTCAGCCTTATGATTTGTGTGGTAAGGGGGACTGGCAATATTGTTTCACATACATCAAAGGCTGAAATGCAGTTTAACAAGAGCCAGCAGGTTACAAACAAGCCCCAAAGCACTTGTTATAGGTGTGACTTTCCCAAACCAAACCAAACTAGGCAGCAAGTGTTGGCAGAGATTATTCCAACTCTCTGCAGCAGTCAGATCAGCAGCTATAAAAAGGGAATTTCATTATTTTAAAAAAGTGCATTTCTAAAATATCACTTAATTCAAGATTTGAGTCTAGCACAGCTCTTTTTGACTCTCTTAGTGAAATGAGACATGCTTGATGGCTTATATAGTCCCTCCAAAAAATTCAATCATTTAGTCTCCTTCTAGGATTAGTCAGCCCATAAGAAGTATTCCAGTTTTCAAATTTGTCTTCCTAATTATTTTCAGAATATAAGAGGGAAAAGGAAAGAGGAAATGCTCTGTATGCAGTTAACAAGGAAGGGAAAGAAAAGGAAAAGCTTTTTTTTCCCAAGTCTTCTAAGCCCTTCAAATCACATTTTCATTGGGCTGTCCTTCTGTGTTTTTGTTTATTTGCTTGCTGAACAACACAGAAAAGAGCTCCTCATCTTTATTCAAAGGGCAACTCTCATGTTCAAACTCAATTTCTCTAAAAAGAAATTACAGTGATTTCAGAGAAATCTGGGTGAATTTCAATAGATCTCTATCAACAGACCCTCCCCTTGGGGTACCAGAGACTACATAGTATGAGTCCCTGTTTCATCTGAAATAAAATAATCTGATTCTCATTTTGAGTAGAAAATATATTTCAGTCTTTATAAAACTTTCCTGTCAGAAGTTCAACTAGAGAAAGCACATTCCAGCAGGGAAAATGTTGCTTTGTTCCCAATTTTCCACAGAATGTCTATTCTGTCAAACACTCTCAACCACCTCTATTTCTAAAAACCAGACAGAGGAGCCAGCATCCAAGTATCTCACCCCATCTTTATGGTTACTTTTTTTAAAAATCTTATATGAGTCCCTTAATTAACTCATTTGAAATTTCAGTGGGTTCTTGAGGGAGGATTGAGATGACTGCACAGCCACAATGTGCTGGTGGAGGATGGGGAAGCCTGGAGGGGCCCAGGGCACTGGGAAGGGTAATGCTCTTTTCCTGGCATATTACTGCTGCAGTTCTGCACTTGGAAGGAAGGCAATTCAATAATATTTATCACGGTCAATCACTGCAATATCTGCTCAGCTTCTTTGAAAGGTAAATGGGTGGATATTCATATACATAAATTTTATGATTCATATGCAATGGCCAAAATCACCAGATTTGTGGATAAAAACCATCCAAAGAAACATGTTATCCCAACTGAAGTAGAAAATAAATGATAAATCCACCGAAATAACTATTCGACACTCTTATCTCCCATTTGAAACCTCTCTTTTTTTTTTTTCTCACTTTTTTTATGGCTTTTTTTTTTTTTTTTTTTTTTTCCATAAGATTAATTCTCTCCAGGGGTCTTTTTGGTGTAAATGATGATGGTGGGTAGGAAGGAGAAAAAAGGCTTCCAAAGCTTCTGACAACCTTCCTCAGAGCTGCTGCTGTGAGCAGCCATGACTATCTGTTCCCGATTGAATGTCAAACGAAACAAAGGAATGGGCCACCGGTCTTGCCAGTCATACCCAATGCTATTCTCCTTTCTGGCCCACATTCCTAGAATGTGGACCACATTCCAATCCTACTGCACTAATGTTAACTGCATATGATGAGATTGCTGATTCCTGACCTTAATAAATAAGGGCCACCTCAAAAACATGCACAGCAGCCTTCTGATTTGGCCTTTTTTGAAGAAACAAAAATCATATTTGATAAATTGTGGTTTTTTTTTTGCTGTTTGGCTCCTCTGAGGTGATGAAAGTCATGCTATGCAGTGCAATGGACTTAGCTCAACCACAGACAACTTTGCTTGATGCAAGAGTTGCTGGGTGACATTTATGACTTGTGTTATGCAGGAGGTCAGAGTAGATGATCATAACGGCTTTAAAATTCATTAATCTGTGTACAGAAATATCTGTGAAAGGATTAAATAGAAGTCTTAGCATTTATTCTACATGACAAGTAAATTGGATTCAACCAAAGGTCTTTAAAGCTGAAATGCAAACAC
Organism: Myiopsitta monachus; assembly: GCA_017639245.1. Taxonomy (NCBI): domain Eukaryota; kingdom Metazoa; phylum Chordata; class Aves; order Psittaciformes; family Psittacidae; genus Myiopsitta; species Myiopsitta monachus. Next base: position 3,536,218 of record CM029941.1, on the reverse strand, counting down.
CAAGCTGCCAACTCCTAAGTTTGAAAGGTGACACTAACAAAACTTAGAGCTGATTGAGATTTACTTTAGCTAAATTATTCTTCTTTAAATTTCCTCAAAATTTCAAGGCTCTTACGTTTGAAATTTAAAAAATGAAAATATTTGCATTTGAAAGAAACTTACATTTCAAAAATCAAATTACATAATAATTATAGATTAAGATGGTAAAATATTCTGTATTTCTCTAAGTAATTGTTTTTTGGCTGAACCAGAGAGAGAGAGATTTTTCACTTTTAAGATTATTATTTTTTTTAAGATTCCAAGATTTTGTCTCTGTTCTGAATTTTTATTTTTCAAGAACATGAAAATATTAATGGGATAAGTAAATCACTTCCTCCTGAACACCACCAACCACCCAAAGTTGGCCCTGTGATTTGACATTTCAAAGCATGCATATTGTTTGGTGTACACTGAGGTCCAGATACAGAAAAAAAATCAATCTGTATAGTTCTGCCTACCTTGGTAGCCATAGTCAATGTACTGTAAAGTCTTTGTTAAATATTCAATAATTAGCTATGGTTTAGTAATGTGTGTCTGAAGAAATGCTGAAGACTGCGAGCACATAGTGAAAGAACGCTGTATCCTGAAACGAATGCCTTGAGATATTAGTGCTGTAGTGGTTTCCTCGCTCAGCAAATTGAGCGACTTTGACTTTGCCACTTGGGGGGAAATAGGCTATTGTGTCTAGCAGACATCTGCTTTTGTAACCTCCTGTTTCCCAGGGAGAATCCATTTAGAGATCTAAGCAAAACCCTCTATGGTAATCCCAGGCCCAAAAATACTTCAGTGGAAAGAGTTTCCTTTAGACTGCTCATGTTTCCACTGAATAAAAGCATCTTTTATTCTATCCAGTAACAGAATGAAACAAGAGCTGTATGCAGGCATGTGTACCACTCTTGACACACAGACCATCCCATTAATATACAAAAATGTGCCTTGTAGACCGTGGAGGCCCAGGTAGACCCTATAGACTTTAATCCAAAACAGTTTGGGTTTTTTTCCAGTTCTAGAAGTACTTTAGATCTCTGACCTGCTTAAAACTGTGTCATTCATGATGCTGAAGACCTCTGTGAACAACAGCATCTGTTAACTTTTCTTCTGTGGGAGTATTTTAAAGGCAGAGCTTGGATTCTGCTCCTGGCCAGGGCTTCAAGCTCAAACTTTGAGGAGTCAGTATATGTGGGGGTCTAACACTATGATTGCTTGCTATAGCTTTATGGAAAACATTTCTCTGTGGCTGACGCTGTTACATGTAAAGCAGGTCTATCACCATCCAAAAGGGAGTAACTATGAAGTTGATTTCTTTGATCGTTATAATATGGTGTGTATGTCTGACATGAAGGATCTTAAAGGAATGCAAGAGAAAATAAATAAATTACAAACATCTGTTGAAACAAACAGTGTGAGGAGTTTCTTCTGCAAATCTGCTCTGTGCTAGTTGTGATCTGTGCAGAGCTTTGTCATGAGTAAGGGTATCAGGAAAAAAAAAAAAACAATAAGAAGCAGTTGCATGTGTATAGATGTTGTAGCCTCTGATTTTGTTACAGGACTGAAAGCCCCCGGTGAGCACAGGGCATCATCTTTTTTCAGTAGTATCACATGTTGAAAAGAAGTCAGTCCTTTCCCCAAAGAGCTTTAAGTCTTCACAGGACTGACTCTTCTTCATAAAATTCTACAGTTTTTGTACTTTTCAAAGAACAGGTTGAATGGGTCTTTGAGCAACCTGGTCTAGTGGAAGGTGGCCCTGCCCATGGCAGCTTTAAGGTCCCTTCCAACCGAAACCATTTTATGGTTCTATGATTCAATGATTCTATGATATGATAAAGGCATCCATTTTGTTTAAGATTTATTCCAAGTTCATAGTGACCAGCAAATATCTTTGAAATAGATTAGCTTTTTTTACCACCTAGTATTAATGTGGTTAATCTCCCTTAGTTCTGTGGGACAAAGACCATGCTCTAACCCCTGGTGCAATAAAGGAATGGTGCCCCTTGACTCCACAGTGTGACCTTCTGGATGCAGCAAGTAGGTCTTCAACTTAGCAACTTTGCAAACCCCACAAAAATGTTACAGATGCAATAACAGAGCAGGGTCCTCCAACATAGATCTATGGAGGAACATCCGGAACAGGAACAGAGCCAAAGGCACTTTCAACCTTTCTGTAGAAGTAAAGTCCAGTGGAACTCCTCACCGATTGAGGGCATCATAATAGAAGCCTGTGTGTCTTATGAGCATGCAGCTCCAAAAGGATAACTCAAGATGAATCAGTAAAAAAGAGCTAGTGTTGTGCCCACATTCATACCCATATAGGAAATAAATAAAAATTGTACTATAGATATAAAAGGGTGAAATAGTCAAATATGTCTATAATGAATATTAAAAGGCACATACACACATGCACATATAAATATACAGATAAAGGTGTGCATCGTATAGTTATTACAGATCATATAGAATTGTTATCTAGTGCAACGCATAAAAACCAAACATATAAAATGCAAATCTATTTTCTCATAGCATTTTTAAATGGGTAAACAGACCCTGAATATCTTTACACAGGCACAAGCATGGAAAATCCACTTCCCATCTCCATTTACATCTGTGCAGCTGGGTTCTGAATCCAGCTAAGGATATGCAAGTCCTCCTTGTCCACTGACCTCTATCTAACCAGCAACTACGCTTGCTGGTATGTGACTGTCATTAACATTAATGGCAGCCACAGACACGTGCACAGTAGAACATGTCTCTCAAAAAGCATCGGCATATAGGTGAGCATATCACTCATATTTTACAATCTTCAAACCAACTCCCTGTAAAGTTCTCTATTGATTTCAAGGTTTTACTTTGTGTTTTTAAGGCATTCAGTGACTATGGCCCAATATATCTTATATATCTTTTGTCACCTTGTGTTCCTGGGGGTCAGAATCAGCACGGTTATTAAGTCTGCCCAAGGAGCAATCTTAAGTCCTTGTGGAGCTAAGGTTTTCTAGCAATGAAACGATGTTATTGGAAGACTAATGACAGAGCTGTTTCTGAGCTGCTCTTTATTTAATTGTGTGAAAGAATAAAGAAAAGTAAATGTCTTTTGCTAGGTTTTATCCTTACTTTATTATTGTAAGTATCCTGTGACTTCAGGCTGAAATATGATTGAAGGAGGCATTATTAATATATTGTCAAAATTATAGATGCTAAAAACTCATAAGTTATTCAAGGCTAGTAATTTACAGATTAGTCAAATATTCTTTTCACTGCATTTCCTAGTGCTTTATCTAACTTAGCTTGAAGATGGACCAAGAAATGTTATCCAGTTCTATGCCTGTAAGGCAAAACTCATCCCAGGATGAACTTCTTAGCCCTAGGAAACTTCCCATGTTACCCGTCTTTCATTTTCAGTTGTTCATCTCAATTAATTAAGGAATATAATTCAAACTTCCAGAATTGCATTCAGGAGAATAGTAACAATGAATCCAAAGTGAATAATTTATTGAAAAGAAAAAATTCTGTTTACTGAGGCACATTCACTGTGAACTTGAATTAGGTGAGATGAATCCAGGCAAGCATGTTCAGAAGCAGACTGTGATTCCTTCAAGATTAAACACAGTATATATTATTTCACGGTTTTAATTCTCCTGATCCAGTAAGTGGCTCTCAGTGTTTAGAAATCAAGTCACTTAGCTTTAATGGCCCTAGAAGTTCCACACTCCTGTTGCTTTTCCCCAACTAGATGAATACAACCCATTGGGACTGAGCTTATGTTACTAACACAGATCTGAATATTTCAGACACAGTAATCATTTAGGAAACACAGCAGGTAAAGCAGATTATATAATTTGGAAAAACTAAAAAAATACCAAACTTTTTCTGACTACTCATCCTTGCAAAAGTTACCATTTATTAAAAATTAATAAATACATACAATATTAAGAAATCTAAAAATTAAGCTGATTTAAGATTTATTAACCAGGTGTAGCTCAATTTTTATCTTGTCAAATTCATTCTAAACAAGTGCCCCCTCTGTGAAGCTGGCAGTCAGATTCACGTCTGTTGTTTGACTGTCACTCTGACAGATCTTTGTTTGAGGGTTTTCCTGGTGATCCTATTCCCCCACTGTGCTAAGCAGTGTGGTCCCATGAAGCTCCCAGTGCAAAGACTTAGCTTACCTCTTGTTTTCCTCCTCATCTCATGTGAGAACTCATTTGCCCAAGGGAAGTAGCTGCCAAAAAGGCACACAGCCCCCAGAAGCAAATGCAGGTTTCAGTTGGAGTGAAGGAGCATGGAGCACTTCTCCTGGGCCTTGTACGACAGGATGAACATGTGGGGTGAGCACAACTGTGGTTTCATAAACTACCCTCTGCAAATCTCTCTCACTTTGTTTCTGTCTTATTTATGAAATTAAATCCTTCTTTGTTTTCCTGAAGAAGCGTGTGCACCTCACAGATCAGTCAATAGATTTGCAGGTTTACTTTGCTTGCTTGTTTTCCATTTCATGGCTTTCCTTCTTGTGCCTGCCACCATTTTCACTTAGATAATAATCACTAACTCACAAACTGGGCCTGGTTATTATACGGATGGGTGATGTCAAAATGTTAGAAAAATAATAGCCATATGATTCAGTATTTGTATTCCTTCACAGTGATGCTACTGTTCAACAGGAACCTGGTAATGAGCGCTGTTTTGATAGCAATGGCACCATTCAGAAGGGTTTCCTATTTATGATAATAGAGGAGCCCAAGGCACTCTATGTAATGCTTCTTTTCTGCGCCATTCACATCACCATTAAATGAAAGACTGGAATAAAAAAAAAAGGATTTGCCTGGTTTTTTCCATTGCTTGTTCTTTGTGTGTGTGTGCAATAGTATAATCAAACTTAGGGAAGAGTGCAGTGCAGTCAAAGCAATCCCTGAGGCACATGACACATGATCAGAGAGGCAAAGCTTGAGGAATAAACCTGGAGCATGTTGTACAGTGGCAACTGGGCACAAACCTGTGTCTGTGTGTCTGGGAGCGTGAGAAACAAGCCCCTTTTAAAGGGGCATTAAAAGTCAGGCAGCAAAACGCATGGGAAAATTGCCCTGACTCATCCAGGAGGTAAATTTGACATTCCAGGGGCTGAGCCAAGGCCCTTTTGGAGATTGTGACATCTGTTTGCAGCTTTTTTAAACTCAGGACAGCATGACTTGGGAGAAGTTAATCTATCCATGTGCCAGTAGTGGTGCAGAACATGTATTTGAAAGCTTTTCAGATTAGAGGGAATATAGCCAAACATAAAGAGGTAAAAATGCTGGTCCTACTGAAAGTAATTACATTTCCTTTGAGTTCAGTGCCACCAGGATATCAACCAAGATACAGCTATCCTCCTTAATGGAAAGGATTACACAGAGATATCTGAACATTACAAACACTGGTGCTTGCCCAAAATGGCACTTTCTCTCATTTTTACTTTTAACATCAGTTTCACATTTGTGTTATAGTCCTAGTGACTAATAGATTTACATTCTCCTCTGCGTGTATCAGTGGCTCATAAAAAGAATGAACGAAGTTGCCATCTGATAGTATTTTTTCAAAGGCTTTAAAAAAAATGTATGAAAAGCCAGTTGCCTCCAATCGTTTTTAGTTCCCCCAGCATTTTTCTGAAAGAGGGTAACTGGGTTTTTCCTTACTTGCTGTATCCTAGAAATACTAGGAATAATTGTAAAGTGAGGCAATAAACTTTACAGTCTTATTTAAAAAAAAATGAAATAAAAGTCAAACCTATAAATCATTGATATTTTCGAATCACCAAACAGGAACTTGGAGAACTCCACTGGTATGTGCTGCTGGTCCAGACATCCTGTATTTTATTGTTTTAAGATGCTTCTCTTATTCATCTGGTAGTCTTTTAACATGCCTCATGTTAAATTTAACATGCTTCTTTCCTTCATCTGTAGCTTTTTCTGAGCTACTCTTTGAGGATGAAATATGGACTGATGTAGTCAATGGTCTTTGGCTAGAAAGTGAAAGAAAGATGCTTCTTGTTAACATCTTCCCTCAGTGGCCTCCTGTAGACTTCTCTTTAAGTTCATCTTTCATTTCTGCAGATCCAGCAGAGAAAAGAAATTCAGCAAGCACCAGCATCCTCAGTTGTCAGGGTTTGAAGCATGAGACCTCTGCACTGAGTGTGGACAGGGAAGCCTGACCAGAACAACTTCACTACTAGTCCCCGTGACATAAGCAGGATCACAGGCTAGAAACACCCCCTGAAGCTGAAGCTGCCTGGCAGTTTCACAGTTTCATTTTGGTTTTGAAACAAATTCCCTTTTGCCATGCAGAAATAAAAGATTTGAGAAACCACAAAGCTTTCTTTTTGCTTTCCCTTGCTTCCAGGGTTCCCACTGCCACATACCAGGAATTTACTTTTCCCTAGAGAGGGAGGAAAAGACAGAATAGCAAAATAGCCACTACTTGTTTCAGCAGAAACCCTTCAGAAGTTGCAGCAGCCAAAGTTCTGAGGGTTCAGTGCAGGAAGCACTAATTTACACTATGTATTTTCAGCTTCTCAGGAGAGAAGTAAAACAGAAGAACTTGACCATTGTACTCTGACTCTGTGTTCTGCATAAAACCTATCTGGATGTGAGCAAACACTGCTTGATTGCAGTGTTATTAGACTGTAAGGACAGGCAAAAATCGTGTTAATCCTCCATGAGTTTGTTATAGCACACAATGTGTTGAAGCCATTGTCTCCCGGCTGTGCTTGTCATGTAGGTGTTTACTTCTGCATTAGTCACTCCAGGCTCCCTATAGAGATCTTTCAGGATGTGATTCTTTTCATCCTGAAATAGATCTAAAACCAGCCAGATGAATCATGCCCTAGAAGTCTTCTTTCCATTCACTCACCCTTACTAGCCCCGTCCATTGACTACAAAGGGAGCCCAGGATGACCAGCCTGGGTATTGCCACTTACGTAGTGGATGTATGCAGTTAACCAAAGCTGGATCATACCTCTAGGGACACATTTTATTACTCTGTGTGAGACCACACACACTGAGATTTTGTGGTTGTTTCACTAGAAGTTGTTGGTAGTGGCAAAGTAACAGGTTTCCTCAGTATAACCTTACAGTCCCTGTGGGAACACCATATTTCACTAAAATCATGACACCAAAGCAATTTAGCATTTTAAAGGGTAATGTTGCAAGATGAGTTTTTTTGGAAGAAGGAGTCTTTGAGAAAGCAGCTACCTGAGGAAAGGAATATGGAAGGCGCAGATGACACTCAGGTTTCAACGCGAGGCAAGAAAAGGAGATTTTCCTGAGACTTTTACCTAGCTGTAGGGATCAACATCGAAAGGGGCTACACGTGAATTAATCGTCTAGAGTTCTATTGTCAACAAAAATCTAGCCAAAAGAATAAATGGAAATTAGGAAATGATTCCTGTAACTGAAAGTTAAAAGCCAGCTCAAGGATGCTATTTATTTTGCTGTAATGCCTGTAAACGCTGGTCTTCCAGAGCATAGTGGGATACTGGATATATAGCTCACATGTAGACATCTGCACTGTACACATCTACAGTTAGCTTACGTTACTCCTCTTTAGACCTTTTGATGTCTAAATTCGAGGTAGTCATTCCAGCATTTTTGTGTGCCAGATATGGTTTTCCAGACAATGATCATCTTACCATGTTGAGCATCCCTCTGCAGCTGGGGTCACTATCCAGAATCGTCTATGTCAGGACACCCATATCTGAAAATAAGGTTATGCCTTTATTTCTTCCTTTCATAATTTGCACTTATATTTTCAAGTTCATCTATATGACTAGATATTTATTTCTACAATAAGAAGTCATAGAACAGCAGTTTTAGGTGAAAACAGATGTGGTCATTCTTGGGAAATAAGTGATATGTTATATCATGTCAGTCTTACATGCTAAAAAACTTTGGGGAAATCTTTCGCATATTTGGAAGTATCTTCTGTCTTTATTGAAACAGCTTATTGGAAAAGGCCTGGGTGTTGGAGCAGAAAGGAGATCCTGAGCAGTATGCTCTCTTGTTCCACACACAAGATCTTCTAGGTTTGCTTATTATTGTGGTTTAACCTGCTGAACCCAGGACAGTTATACCTGGGAGCCTTGATTCATTAATATTCATTTGTCTGGAAGTAATAAATATCTGCATCCTCCAGAGGAGAGTTCCAAATTCTTTGGAGACATACGGCACTCGTCACACCCCATTGCACTTGTATGTAGTTTACAGCAATGCAGGTGTAGATACATGTCAAAGTTGTGACTGTTGCTACTTGACGCCCACATATATCATGGGGGTGCATAGGCATGACTCTTGTATATGGGTTAGAGGGACAGCAGCAAAAGAGGATTTCCACCAGGGCTCCTCCCAGTGCTGGTGGTGACAGTCCAGAGTTTCTCACTCTCTGCAGGTGGCTTTACTCTAAAACCTCCATTGCTACAGACATTATTTCCTTCTAAAGGAGGTGATACGTTATTCTTGACAATGGAAATAAGGCATCCCTGCTATACTGATAAGGAGAGTGAGGGACATAATTTAAGCAACTTGGCCAAACAACAGTTTTTGATTACTTGGTTACTAAAAAGCTCTGGTCTCCTACTTTATCTACTGTCTTTGTTATCTCCAGACCAACTTTTTTTGCACCTTAGAAAAGAATGGTATTTTTGGGTTTTTTTTTCTTTATTTTTACCCTGTATGTGACTGAGACCAAACTGTAAAGGATAGATTCTTCTTATCCTGGTTATTTTTTATGGAAACGAAGGCATTTTGTTGTGGCCTACTTGACAGGTGATTCAAGGTTTCATCTTATCATTTCTGCCAAGCAAAAGAAAAATAAAAGTGAGAGTGATGGTTTTTATCACAGTCAGCTCTTTGCGAGAGTAACAGAAAACAGTCAATATACTTGAGCAGAGATTTTTAAGAAAGGTCTTTTTTTTTTTTCTTGGTATTAATGATGACCTGCACTTCCTACCATAATGATTACCTTAAAAGTCTTTTTGGCTTTGAAGAGATTGTCTCTCCTTGTGAAGGAATATAATCCAAAGAAGTTTATTACCTTAGAATTCATTCTTCTTCTTCTCTTTTTCTTTTTGGAGACAGTCAATGCTGCAAATTGAACTACTTGAGTTGCCTTTGTGGTTTTGCATACACAGCAAGGATAACTACACATCAGATTTATAGGCTTCACGCGCAGGTTGCTATGACAACCCCTCCAGCCGCTGTACACCAAATAACCTTGTCATGTGAACGTTTATCACAAGCATATCAAGTACAGGGTTGCTCGGTATGGTCTTTGGCTAAACAGTAGTGTTTTTTTTCTGAATAATAATTGATCGTGGCCTCTTACACTGAGTGAAAGCTAAATTTCCAGATTTGAAATTAATCATCAGCGTGGCATAGTCCGAGCACCATTCTTCATGACTGTGGTGTTCAGCATGAGGAAACTTTGCAAGGAGCACTGCTCCCTTTTCAGGAAAGCTGTGGGTTGTTTCTTCCATTGCCTCTGTAACCTCTCAAAACTCATATGTAGAATGGCAGACTGTGCCTGCGTGTGCATATAACATGTTATTGCGCTGTAAAGGAAATGTGAATTTTAAGTATCAAATCATTTGTGGGAAATAAAGCTCACTTTTCTTCTTTTTATTTTTTTTTAAAAAAGCAGCTTTTAAAGTCAAAGCTACATTCTTATTCTTCACACACAGTTTTAGCTATATTTTTAGGGGAAAGTTGCAGGCTGTACACCTGGTCCTTCACTAGAGCAGTTGAAAGGCTTTCTTATGCATTTAAAGTCCTCCCTGTACACCCACATTTTGCAGAAAATACAGGAATTTAGCTATGTTTCTAATTTATAGTTTCAGATGGAAAGAATAGTATGTGTGAGGGATTAGTGATCTGTGTAACTTATTACAATAATTTTTACGCAATAGTTACATCATAGATAAACTTCAGCTCATGTATATGAGTTGGAATATTATTTTATTTGTTCCAGAAGAAATAATATCTCAGGCTGAAGGTATAGGAATTTTCAGAAAGCACCCATCTCTAATGTAGCTCTCATATTTAATGCCAGTATGGGGCCTTTTTAACCACATTAACTTAAATTCTCAAATCAGTAAAGAGCTCTGTAAGTGAGTTTACAGAATAACAGCAGCAGAATAAGCAAATATCAGCAATGTTCTCTCTTCCTTTCTTTAATAGGCAGGATTAGTTGAAATAAGGTATGGTTTTTCCCCTACATGTTTTTTTTAAAAAATGATTAATTGTACTATAGGTTCTCATAGTCACCACACCCAAATCAAACTTGCTGGACTTGTTAGAAAGACTACTTGAAATGGGTACTGTTAGGAAAAAGACACCTTTTCTTTAACATTTTTTAAATGTTTAGTGTAGGATGAGATGAGCTTTTCCCCATAAATACCTATTTTTAGCCATAACTTTCAAGAAAGAACAGGGTGACTAGCTGAGATACAGACATACTCATTGCAGATGGCAGTATTCATTCTGATGTATTTTTTGCTGGATGACTTCAAATCAAGATCAAGTGCTTTACTGGAAATGCTTTGCTCAAGCACAAGTTATTTGTCTTAATCTAGGCATAATGAGGTGGTATTTTCCATCTTTCATTTTGCAAAATATCAGATTAGATGATTTAATCTCAGAGATTTACGACAAAGACTGACCTCCATATTTTATATCTCCTGAGATGTAGATTAAAATTTCTGACCATTCAATGCCACCTTTGTGGTTTCCTAATGAAAAGTGCCTTTCTCTCCACCACTTCAGTTTTATTTCTCTTCTACAACCTACATCAGTCCTTGCTAAATTCTCTGTTTGTGATTTGCACAGATCTTAGGGGAGTTCAACGCACAAATACAACTCGCTTTCTTCTGGGACCTTCACCCTTCATGCATTCCCTTCTTTGCAATACTGAAAATTGTCTTTGTTAGCAACCAGGTCTGGAGGAAGAACAAATATAAACTAATATCACCAAAGACAGGTTCTATTTATTAAGGAAAACAATATGTGTACAGAAAAAAAAAAAAAATGTTTTCCAGCCCTTACAACTCCGTTGTGCCTGAAATAAAGCTAATAGTTTATTGTCAGAAAGCTTTCATAGTGGAAACAGTTCACACTTTCTTCATCTATTACTTGATTCCATAAGGATGCTGGTTTCTACCACTCTTATTGTGTGTGCAATAGCCATAAAGGTAAAACTACTTTACATAATGCTCAAGGTTGAAGATGCATCCTCCTGGGGTCAGCTGTGCATCAAACACTTTAGGTTTGTTTTACTGTTCTAGTTTCTGATAGGAGAGATGAGTCACCTGCAGTAGCTTCTCATTCTAGTTTGCTTTCTTATCACCCTGTGGTTCTAACAACAGGCAAATATGCTGTTCAGACATGGAAACACTTATAAGAGGTACACTGGAATTAAGTTCTTCATCTGTTGAATATATTCACCAGAGCTGATGAAGCAGTGTTTCTACTGCAGTAGCCATTGCTCATGCACATTTTTTCTTCAGCAAAAGAACTGTAGAGCACTGTAAGGTATCTGTGATCCGTAAGAGCACTGTAAGGTACCTGTGGCTTAAATGGGACACTCAGCTGGGAAAAAAGGAATTCTGCTGTGAGGAAAAGTGATGGGAAAACTGCAGTTTAGATAATTCAGCTATAAAATATCATATGAAAATTCAGGCTGTATCATCTAGGAATGACAGAACAAAGTTCTTCTCTGCCTGTCTAGCTACGTCTGTAGTAGTTATTGCAGTTGCACAAATAAGTGCTATAATAATAATTTTTCCTTAAAGATGTATTTTTTTTCTTTAAATATTAGGAAACTACCTTAATAATTTTGCCTGGCAACAGAATTCCTACCTATCCCCTCCGGATAAGTATATATCAAAGACAAAAAGGGGAAGTGTAATTTTTCTGCAGAAATGGCAAGTCAAACCACCAGCAGCAATTTCGTCCTTGTGGCCTTTTCGATGAGAACAGCAATTAAGCTAATTCTGATGGTACTTTTTGATAATGATGAGTACCATCTGAGCATCAAAGAGATTCACTTTCTACTCCCAGTACGAATGCAAGAAATGTCATAGCATCAGATAGCCAAATGATTTTCCTCTGTTACCAGAGAAAAATTCTCAAAATGGACTTGTGAAATTCCAATTAGTTCAAATGGAAAGTCATTTCTTTCCAAACGAAAAGTTGTGGTGTTCTTTTGAACTCAGATGCTAATATTACTGTGGTGATTTTCAGGTAGTCACAAGACTACAGAAGTATATTAACTTACTTTACTATTTTTACTGAGTTAACTGCAGAAGTATATCAGGTTTATGACTGGTTGATGGGTGTCAAGCACAGGTTGTTCTATGTTACTTTCACAAGGCTTTCAAACTTCTTGAACATCACATGCTGAAGTTGGACTCTGTAGGTCAACCTGTAGTAACATACCCTGGGGGGCTACCATGTAACCTGCCTGTCATGACCCATTCTCCGTCCACAAGGTGTTTAAGGGGTCAGCAGAGTTGAAGTCTTCTGAGAGTTGTGCAGAACTTTTGAGTTGAAAAACTCCTAGGATTTTCTAGGTTTTTTACAGTTGTCACTGCAAAGATTATGTAAAGTGCTGAACACAGGAGTGCAACTACAGGCAAAATTGTGCCTATTTTCTTCTGTAATAGGAAGAACACTGCAATTTTTCCAGGAAAATTTATGCTGCAATTCTCAGCCATATTAAAAAATTATTGGATTATTACAATATCATTTTTTTTTCTAGATTGTTTTACAGTACATTGGTTTCATCCTCACATTCTTCTTGAAAACCAGTTGTTTGCATTGGCAACTGAGGCTCTAAAGAAACTGAATAAAACTTGGTTTTCTGACAGTTTCTGGCAGTTTCTCTTAAGAAAATAGGTTTGAATAGAAGTATGACTAGAAGAAAAGTTAAAAATGCAGTTAAAATTTTACAGAAGACTCAAAATCAAGAAACAGTAATAAGTACAATGAATCATAAGAAATCTATCATATTGAAATGTATAGACAGTGACGAAATTTTAAGGAAAAGTTTTACACTGAGAAAGAAAGCTGAGATTTAGAAGCAAAAAATATTTAGTTGAAGTAATTTCTCTGTACTAAATTAATCCTATGCCTTACTTTCTACAGTTATCATTTATAGTAAGATTTTCAATAACTATGACTTTCTAGCTAGCTAACTGAATGAAAAGACTAAAAAAGAAAATACTACTTTCCAATCTGAACTAATAGCTGGACCTATACTCTTTCTCAAATGATCCTAAATCCTTGGAATACACGGACATTTTCTAGTTTACGACCAGACTTGCAAGATTCTTCCTCCATCTACTGTAGCGAAGGCATGGCTCAGTTAGGAGCTATTTTCAGATAGGAAAGATGCTACATGAACTAAAAGTGAGATAATGAAGAAAGCACAGCTCTAACACCAGCTCATGCTGAACTTGAGAGAGAGCATTATGGTCAGCTTGTGGTACCAGTTGTGTTGATATAAATCTGGTGTCTTCTCAACGACCCTCAGAGAGTCCCACCAGCAAGAATTATGGTGAATTCTTGCTTCTTAGCCACTTTCATGAGTAAGTGAAAGTACTGCATAAACAGAGATAATCACCTACAGAAGCATGCAAAAGAGGCTAGCAGCGGAAAACAAAAACCAAACCAAACCAAAACAAAACAAAAAGCAAAACAAAACAAAACAAAAACAAACAAACAAAAAACAAAACAAAACAAAACCAAAACAAAACAAAAAACAAACAAACAAAAAAAAAAAAAACACAAACTCACCAGGGCTGGGGAAAGATGAATAGAGAGCAAAAAGGGATGCTGAGCCTGAGCTGGTAACCTTATCTTCAGAGTTCAGTTGCTTAATGGAAAACTGTTTTTTTCAGGAGGTCATGCCGTCCATATCCTCAGTTTAAGCGTGTAAAAGAATAATTAGTTCTTCTGCCAAAATTATCAAAGAATCTATGTAAAGTATTGGAATTTTCCTTTTATTAGGCTCAAGACATGGTTTTCAGTAAACGGCTGGAAGTAAAGGCCTCCGCAAGAGTATGTACCGGAGTCTGAACTGACAAAATGTCCATCTAGAAAGTCATCAGCAAGGTCAAAGCATAGCTGATGGGGAGAAAACTGATACATTGCTGCTTTTCTGCTGAGCAGTAGCAGATGTGAGAGGTGCAGGTCAGCCTCCTAGTCATGGAAAATTCTGTACTGGAAACATTTGCTGTCCGGATGCATCATGTTAGGCAAGCTTGGTTTATTTCCTATCCAGCAGAGTAGTATAAAGGTGGGTAAGCAGAACATGGGCAATCTGCTTTCTAAAGGTCCTCAATCCAAGCAGCAAGATTTAATTCGTATTTCTGTCTGAAAGCCCCAGCTATCATTAGAGTAATTCAGATAGGAAACAAACTCTTTTGCTGCTTTCCCCATAAAGCACTGTACTATTATACTGAAGTCAAACCAGTTACTGGGCCCAAACTATGCTTCTGCAATGAAAGAAGTTCTAGGACTAGCTACGAGCATAAGTGGTTAGGTCATTTTATATTCTAACATTCACCACATCTCATAGCCGCAAGGCTCACAGTTTGTTGGTGCGTACTCTAAAAACTCCTTCTTTCTGTTTCGTTTTCATATCTAAGAGTGTCATCAGCTATATCCTGCAATGTGCAACAAATATATGCATGGATGCTATGGCCTAAATGATCTCCTTCCTCCTTTTAATCACAGAATCATAGAATCATAGAATAGTTAGGGTTGGAAATTACCTTAAGATTGTTTAGTTCCAACACCCCTGCCATGAGCAGGGTCACCTTACAGCAGACCACGTTACCCAAGGCTCTGACCAACCTGGCCTTGGACATCACCAGGGATGTAGCATTTATCACTTTCTTGGGCAGCCTGTTCCAGTGCTTCACCACCCTCAGAGAACTAATTACTTTAGTTTTCTCTCATATTCCTATATTCATCAATTAATCAGCTTTGCAGTTTCCTCTCATAATTAAGAGGGAATAATTATATCAGCCAGTATCTCAAAGATCAGTGAAATTTCAAATGTATGAATTTACATTAGTGTCCAAATTCCATTAAATTTCCGTGGAAATTTGTCACTTCACCATCGTTTGTGCATTTGAAAACTGCAGTTTCTGGAGTGTCTCTTGTTTATGTTGACCATTGCTAACTATGTTATTGGAACAAACTGCCTCATCCTGTACCTATGTGAATACACTTCATAATGCAAGAACTAGCTGATTTTGTGGTGGATACTATGGAAGGTAACAGGCTGATGGATGTGTCTACTCTGACTCACTTCCTTGCTAATTTCCTTGATCTTTTATGGATGCCTCTTGGGTGAAAATGGTCATTCAGTTTTTACTGCTGGCAGATACAAATAGAAACATATGATCATAGAATGGTTAGATGAGTTGTAAAATGTCTAACTCAAGCTGGGGATTTGCCTTCCAAGACCTTTTCCCCAGAGTGGGGTGGGGAGATGAACAGAGAGTCCAAAAACTCTTGAAAAGACCTCAGATCTCCTTCCTTGCTCAAACTCTTCCATACCACCAAGAGCAAGTTCCCATTTGCTTTCCCAGCTCAGGCAGGTGTTTCCTTAAGGGAGGTTTTGTTGTCAGCAGGCAGAAGAACAACTGAAAGGCAAGAATAAGCATCCAGAGATACCTCAGTGGAAGGGAAAATACTTTAACGAAAGCAAGTTTTCATCATACTGTGACCTTTGCTAGCTCTTGTTATAACCCGTTGGGAACTTGTCAAGTAACCAATATATTTCCCATTGGTAACATTGATTTATCAAGACTGAATCGTGTAGACTAGAAGACTGGTTTCCTTAAGGGTTTGCAGGGTTAGGAGTGGAGTGAGAGAGAATATAATCTCCTTTCTCACATTATCTTGAAAATAGAACACTTTCTCAGAGGAGCTGTACCAGATGAATGTGAAAAGAGATGAAATTAAGGAGAGCAAATAACAGTGTTAGCATAAAGCTTCCAGCTGTAGGCTTGTTTCACTCTTGGATAAGGAGATCTATTCTTATCTGAGGATGGTTTAGATTTATGTGCCTCAATCCTACTAACTTTACAAAGGGCAGACTGAGACTCACTATGTCTCAAAGCCAGAGGATACCTACAGAGTCTATGGGTCACCCACTGCTCTGTTCAGCTCTAGCTTTGTGACTGTAAATTACTAAATTTGTGATAATTACTTGTCTTAGGAAAATCAGGTGTGGTTCATTTGCTCTAAGTTGCCCAGTGGGGATCAAGAATGTCACAGGTTTTTGTAAGACCTTATGGGAATCTGTTTTTATAAACTCAGAGGGAAAGGGTTGCCTTCACCCCAACTCATTATCAAACTTTGGGGTACTGAGACCTTTAGCCACACAAGCCCCAAACAGTTTTGCATGTTGTTTTTGTGGAACATTGGCTCTGTCTGTTTGAGACAGAAGTTTAACCCAATGCAGGAGGTCAAAACTACAACACATATAAACAGCTCAGAGACAAAGTTTGCAAGGCTGCCTAGGGAAAAAAAAAGGAATGTCAGCATATCATCTTAGAGACCAAATTGCATAAAGCAAATATCAGAATCCAAGGGAAATTATATACTTCATGAGCTTGAAGGCACAGGATTTTTTCCACTGTGGTGTAGGGAGAGGTTTTTCTTAAGTTTTCTTTTTATGAAAAACAAACTTTATAACTGTTTTTCACATTCTAAAACAGAAAATTGAATATATCTGCCTTCCTTTCATTATTCCTTTCATCATTTGTCTGCTTCTCATCCCACATTTTGAGTGTTTGCAATGAGAGCACACAGGTGAATTTTAAAATATTGATGATTCAAATAGCTTCACTTTTGGTATGGGGAATCTCTTCTTTAAATCAGTATATCCCTACGTAAGTCTGTACATTTCTGTATATGGACTCTTGCATCTTGTTAAACACAGTATTTCACTTTCATTCAGTACTTTTTGATTAGTCCAAAGTATTTCATCAGGCATTTTAGTTTTTTAATCTCTCCCAGAACTGAGTAAAGTTTTTATTAACGTACTTTATCTGTCAGGTGACTAGCATCCTTATGGACAAGCTAACACAGAAGATGACAATGTTATTATTTCTCTGTATTATTCATATGGTTCTTTAAAAGGCAGCTGTAAAATAAGAAAACAAACAAAATTAGGGCATGCCCTAATTATCTTGCCTTTCTTCCCAGCACTTTTTTTGTCCCCTCAGGTCAGAGTGGATGGGGCTTCAATACCAGAGCACATCAAAAGAAGAGAAGCATAGTTCCCCATACTGTTGCTGCTGAAGATCAAGTTTGTAGTGAGGTTAGGTGGCTGATGAAGGCTAAAAACTGGGAGGATGAATATGTGAACATTGACTATTCAGGGTAGAAATAGCAGTCTGTAAGAAGTGCAGTGTGTTTTGTTTTTTCAAGTCTTTGAAATTTTATAGCCCATTTATGTTCCAATAGAATTAAATATGTGATAATGTATTGTTCTTAATTGCAGCCTTCAGAGTAAATTCTGCCTTTTCTAAAGAAATGTCCCTTTGATATAATAATGATTAATGAAGTATTATAATTTAGAAGGACCATCACAGCCATCTAATCTGATGTGCATAACACTAGACCACAAAACCTTGCTATGTCTACACTAAGCACTTAATTGAGTTTAAATATTAGTTTATCTTCAGCTCATTTTGATGTGACAGAAAGTATTCCATATACCCAGTTACACTGCTTTAATGGTTGATTATCTTCACAGTCAAAAAATGTGCACCACATTCCTACTCTGAGCTAACAATAGCTTTGTCTCAAACTACTGAATCTCATTAAACTTTACTCTACTTAAAGAATTTACTGCTTTCTGAAATCTCTTCCCAACATAGACATTTGTATGTTATGATCAATTCACCTCTTAATCTACTCCCAGATAAACTGAATAGATTCAATTTCTTAAATCTCTCACAGTGAGATAGATTTTCCATACTCTAAAACAAGCTTGTAATTTTTTTCTGAATGCTTTCAATTCACCCACTTCTTTTGAAACATAGAAGCTACTGGGGTGCTATTTTCCACTAACGGTTTCATAACACACCAAGAAACATTACTTCCCTGCTGTATCTGATTATACCCTTGTTCCAGATTGCATTTACCCTCCTAGTGACAGCATTGGATACCTATATGCAGTGAGGTTAGATGGCTGATGAAGTCTAAAAGTACTGTTACACAAGTACATAGATGACCACAATATCTTTTTCAGGACACCTGCTTCTTTTTTGGTGTCCATATATCCTTATGATCAAGGATACAATCATCCTAGGATAAATTTCCCTCATCTTATACTGCATTCCTGAGCATTCATCTTAATTCATTTTATGGGCAGTAGGGTTCCAGAAATTTCCTCTTAAATGCAGCCTGAGGAATTCTCTCTTCTTTCTCCACTCTGGAGGCTCTCCACCAGTTAAGCCAGTACAGCCCTGAACCGCATCATCTTGACATGTTGCTCAGCCAGAAGCTCCAGAATCTCAGCCAGGCACTTGGGCAGACTCAGGAGTTAATCAATCCTGATCTCCGGGCCACCTCTTATCTCCAGCACTTCTACAAGGAGCATGCCTATTGAGCACACTGCCATATTGTAGTACAGCACCTAGCTTTTAAAAACTTCCAGCTCGCTGCAGGCATTGATTGTAAAACACCAGCTGGAGGTAAATTCAGTAGCATAAAGTCACCTTGCTATTTCTTTTATCTCTTCCTGAAAATAATATTCTTGACAGAAAAAGTGTGAGAGATAAGTATTTACTGCTCTTTTAAGATCCAATTCTACTTCAACTTGCCCTGTTTGCACATGCATCCTCACCCCCATTTATCTGACAAATTTCCCAAATTCTGTGGTGTGAGAATAAAGGCATCTGTTCCTCTTGAATGAGCAATTGTTGAAACTCTGCAAAATTGCAAGGAGCAGTGGAAAAAAGAAAGGATGAGAAGAGAATTGTGGCTCAGAACATTTCATGAAAGCCCTCCACTATTTAGTGTCATTACTAACTCTACAACCTGAGGCAATTTATTAAAACTTTGAAAAAGCAGCCTAAAGAGCAGGATGTGAAGATTTCCATTTGGAAATAGATGATTACTTTAAAGGTTGCAATTGGCTTCTGAAGAACAGGCAAGATGAAAACTGTGAGAGGGGAATAGCTACTTAAATGTGTAGGCTGGGGGAGGGGAAGAAAACTGCCACCTACTTGAAATAAATAGCTCTTCTAAAATAATGGGCTTTAAACTTAAAAAAATGTTTTATTCTGTGACATACAGAAGGATGAATTTAGAGTAGTTTTCAACTTCTCAAAACAGGCAATATTTGCTTAGAAAATAATTTCCATATGAAAATATGATAATATAATTATTCTAAATGGTATTTTCTATCATTTGATGCCCTATTCATAATAATCTCTCATATTCTGTAGCAATGTTAGCTACCCATGTGAACTCCATCTGCACTAGAAGACAAACAGGACTTAATAAAAACTGAACCATTGCTCTACCTTTTCCCTTTTTCTTTAAAGTGATGCAATGAACTCTTGCCAGAAATGTCAGAAATGAAAAAGATTATGGTTGCTAATATTACTAATGGTAATTTAGTTGATATTGATTCATTCCAACAGCAGAATTCTTTAAGTGTTGTACCTGGAGATGGTAGAATGGGTTTTACTCTCTTACAGGCCCTTACACAGTAGATTTAGTCCTGTTTGGTGTAGAGAACATATTTGCTGTATATCCATGCTTACTCTTTATATTTGGGTCTCACAGACCTTGGTTGCTTGTGGGTCAGTGATTTGTTTCTGAAGCCTACATTTCACCTTCAGTGCCACCTGGTGCAAGTGAAAATGTCTAGTGAAACAAAAACCAGTCTCAAGGCATATTTCATGATTGTAAATCAACATTTTCCAGTAAAGAACTCTTTTGAAAAACACTTGACCAGCTTAAGTACACTGCTTGTCCTCCTGTTTCATGTTCTACCCCATGAGGGTTGTCAAAATCTCCCCAGACTACTGAGCAGTTCCCAGTCTCCTCCGTTACCAAGTGGCATATATCTTATTAGCTCAGACATATGGTCTCAACAGTGAGACCATATCCTAATCACTGACAGTATGCAGGTGTGTGTCAGAGTGGCTGAACATGAGATTCTGGGCTGTGGGATAGGAGTGCAGGAGCCAGTCTTCTCTCTGGTAAGCAGATACTTGCTTAGAAAAACTAAAGTATGGGCTAAAGCGAATTTTCACCTTTAATATCAATTTCCAGCCAGCATGAAGACTGAGGACAAGATGGTGTAATTAGCCATGTCTTACTTTTTTAAGTTCCTAATGATAATGATGCTCAATGGGACTTTTAGTATGTCCCTGATACACCTCATTTTCAGCACATTCATGTTCTTGCTTGTACGGTTGCAGGAGTTACGTTCATTTAAGCACAAATGGAAGAAAGCGGAAAAAAGAACAAAAACTGGGGTGCCTGTTGGACAGTCTTTGCCTCTAACCTGCCATGCCAATACTAGGAATATGGCCACTGTAGGCTCCTCTTACAGAATGGAGACAAGGAGAGCTCAGGCGCTTCAGCTTTGATGATTATTCAGAAATTAGATGGGCTGTCTCACTTTCTTTACTTCTCCTATTTAGAAAGTGAATTCTGGCTAAATATCTTCAAAAAGCAGCTATTCAAGGCAAAGAAACACCACAGAAAGCAGGTGGTGGCATGCACTTCAAAGTGTTTTCTCACGCAAAATATGGTCCCTGACTTCTCTCTGGTCCTTCCTCATACCCCAGCAATTCCTCCAAACCAGTATAATCCACACTTCTGTTGTCACTTTCCTTTTTTTTTCATCATCCTAGCAGAGATAATCAAACATGAGGCACAATATTAATAGCAAAACAAATAAAAATATCACAGGAAGCCAGACATTATGTACTGTAAATTTAGCTAAATCAGTAGACAGGCCAAAAAAAAAGCAAGACTGCTCAGAGTGATACATCCAGCTGATGGTGGAGACAGGCAGTGAAGAAATTAAAGCAAGCCAAAATATCATTGATTGGTGACAAAACAGCCTTATACCTCCATAAAGCATTCTTGTTTTTTCTGGGGTTTGTTTTTCTGGAAAGCTTAGCAAAATATAATCTGCCACCCTAAGCATATGAACAGTGCCATGCAATTACTGTGGCCTTTCTTTTTCTACTCAGTCCTTCTACTGAAATACTTTGTATCTAATGATTGGTAAGTACAAATTTTTAAACTTTTTTTTTTTTTTTTTTCCATTTTCTTTAACACACTCAACAATACACAAGGATGCTGGGTAGGCATTTTATGTGTCTGAAGTTATAAAAAGCTGGAATAGCAGCTGTAGCATCACTTGCATCAACTGGACATTGCACAAGAAAAAGGATGAAACTGCCTGTAGCCATAGGTTTGGAGTTTATTTCCTGAAAACCCAAACTCTTGGTCTGCTTTTGCAGCTCTTCCTCTAGAGAGAAGGAATGAACAGTGAGAACCATGACTGGAGTGCTGAGCTTAGATCCTGCTCTACCTGGAAACTTGACGTTATAGTGAGAACTGGTTGAAAATTCTGAGACTTCCAAAGAAAAAAAGCTATTTTCTAAACCTGAGGCTATTCAGTTTAAAAAATTTCTTCAGTCCCCAAATGTATTTTCTGTTGTGAGTAGAAAAACCTGATCAAGATGACCAGATAGGAACTATACAATAAACTGGAAGAAGTCACTTCTTCAATATTTGGAGTTCATTTTTGGTCCACAAGAAAAGTGCTGACTAGAAAGTCAAGCCAGGGAAGCACAAAAACTGGGGCAATTGGGAAGTGATGGAGAACTGAGAGTGAAAACTTCATCTCTCCAGCTATGTCTTTCTGAAAGCAGTTGACCCAGTGTTTGTTGCTCCATTTCCAGAATGGAGGTGCCTTTGGGAAATGGTTCCCTCCATCAAAAGCAGGAGAGCTGGAGAAGAAAGTGATGTTACTTACACACAGGGCCTATCTCCACATAGGGAAACCCTTTTCACCCTGCAAAGCAGACATATGTCCTCATTACTGTAGGTGACAACTTCTTCTGCAACGGTCTTAGCATGGCTTTTGGTTTTGTCTTCCTTAAAAGACTTGGAAAGTCCTTGTGTGAAAACATATAAGAATTATCAGATTTTTAGTGAAGGAAATGTTCTTTTTTCATCTTCATCTGTCTGAAAACTGATGATACCCCATAAAGTGTTACTCACCACATCTGGATTTATTCCAAAGTATGAGGCTCATCTCCATAGATTCTCTGTAAATGCAAGAGGAAAAGGTGAGAGGCTTTCTCAGGAGGGAATTCAAAGCTTTATTCTATAGTCAGACAAGATAAATGTCCATGAGAGGCGTATTTCCCTGAGGGTCTAGAAGTCAGGAAGAAAAGTGAGAAAGGAAGAAGCTAAGCAGGTATGTGGCAAGTTCTGGGTTTGCCATATAGATTTAATTCTGGTGTTGGCACATCACAGAGAAAGGTCTGAGTAGCATTTGCCAGCAAGGAATGAAAAGGATTGAAAAGGCCAGAGGATGAGGATTTCTCTTAGGAGTTCAATTCTCCGCAGTGATTGAGATTTTAAGATCAAAAAACGGCAATAGGACAGGTCAAGGGTAAGAAAACTAAAGTAGATGTGGAGAGGCAACAAGCAGTAAAATAAATTCTGATGATTTCTGCAGTATGCAATTCACAGCGTAATGTAAGCACATGCTAACAACCCCTGCCCCTCCAAGAATGTCAAGCAGACAGTAAAGAAAAAAAAAATGTATGGTCAGCAGTATTTTAAAGATAGTAAGTCCCTATTCAGAATTACGTAGTAAATCAGTGGAAAACCAAGATTTTGAGTTCACAGACTTGAACAAAAGTGTGTCTATGTTGTGCAACATCTCTAAAGACCACATTTCAGTCAAGACTGAAGTCAGGCATTAGGACTATCCTTTTATCGGTGTTCAAGACAACCTACCAAAGGCTTTGTTTATTACAGATCTGCAAAAATAAGCCATTTAGCTATTAAAATTTGGTAATTCAAGAAAGTGGGAAGCTGAAAAAAGGATCACTCTCCTTAAAATCAAAGGAATCATTGTGGCTCTTGAACGGACATAGAAATTTGCCTGGAGGTGTAAATACTGTAATTTTTCCTTTTTCAGGCAACACAAATTGAATACAAATTCCTGTATGATCCTGTTACAATCAGCCACAAAACCTGCCATCCAAGTCTTAAACCAACACCACTCCAAGTCTACTCTTCTCTTTAACAGTAAAATGACTGTTGTAGAAATGAAATCCACCGTGGGGCAATTTCTTCTCTTGCCACCCATATTTCGGCTAGAAAATAGTCAGGGGCATTTAGACATTAGAAAGACTCCAGAGAAAGTTAACACAGATGATTAGGCCTAAAGGAGCTGCAAGATGATGAGAAACTGAGTGAATTAAATTTATTTGTTAGTGTGAATTGTTGGAGTTATGTTGAGGTTTACAATATTTGTGTTCAGAGATCTCACCACATCTGTATAATGGAGGGATGTAAGGCGATTATTTTGCACGGACAGCAAATTGCAGGGTTGGGGACGAGAGAATATATGAAGTCTTTTTATCCGTTTTTCTTTTTCACTCCTACCTGATTAAGGAAAGCAAAGGCATCTAGGATTCTGCATTTGAAAGGCTGCTAGATGACTGCAAGAAACATTAGGCTGCTTGAAAATGTCAGCACTTTACACTTTATGTAGGACTGAGCTGATTGCTACTGCGAAGAGAACATAAGTGATTCAAAGGTGAACCAGAAGTCTTCGTGTTAGAGATGTAAATATGAGCAGGATGGGGGAAGGGAGAAAGGCTCTGTAGATTGCTGAATTCATTCTTATCTCCAAGAAGGGTCTATAGAGATTTGATACACAATGCATCTTTTTTTACGAATTAGTAACTTGTCAATGAAGATGACTTTAATTTGGAATCAGATCAGAAAAGGGAGATAACACTCCCAGCATTTTCTGTCTGCAGCCACCAAATCTGGGACAAAATTGTGGCTAAAGAGCAAAACAGGTCTTACTTCAGGAGAAGGGAGATGAGGCTGCATCTCAGCTAACTCATGGCAAGTAACACATGGTAAATGCTAATATGGGACAAGCTGCTTCTCTGTTTTGGGCATTAGCAGGCTAATAATAACCATGATGCTTACCCATAATTTGTGTTGATCTGCTACAAACTGGGATTTTTTTGCTTGGTTTTTAGAATGGGTGGAACACGTTCTGGTTAACTTCAGTAGTCTCAGACACACCACTGTAAAGCACTGGGGTTCCTCTACAGAGCGCAGTTGCTGCAATGGGAAAAATATCCCATTTGTCCCAGCTATACACCTTAGGACACCTTGTATCGCCTCTCACTGGCCATCGCATTTGAAAAATCATGGCAGTCAAGGGGAAGTTCCCAACAAAAGGAAAAAGGGAAATATAACCCCCATTTTCAATTAGGAGAAAATGGAGGACTCAGAAAGCTATAGACCAGTCAGCCTCACCTCTGTGCCTGGCACAATCTTGGAGCAGATTCTCCTGGAAGGCATGCTAAGGCAGATGAAAAACAACAAGGTGGTTGGTGACAGCCAGCATGGCTTCACTAAGGGGAAATCCTGCCTGACCAATCTGGTGACATTCTATGATGGGGCTATGAAACTGATGGACAGGGGTAGAACAGTTGATGTCATCTACCTGGACTTGTGCAAAGCGTTTGACACTGTCCCACATGACATCCTTGTCTCTAAATTGGAGAGGCATCAATTTGATAGGTGGACCACTTGGTGGATAAAGAACTGGATGGATGGCCGCACGCAGAGTTGTTGTCAGTGGCTCAGTGTCCCGCTGGAGGCCAATAACAAGTGATGTCCCTCAGGGATCAGTGTTGGAACTGGTCTTGCTCAACATCTTTCTTGGTGACATGGACAGTGGGATTGAGTGTACCCCCAGCAAGTTTGCCAATGACAGCAAGCTGTGTGGTTCGGTTCAAATGCTAGAGGAATACCATCCAGAGGGAACTTGGCATGCTTGTGAGGTGGGCTGATGCCAACCTGATGAAGTTTAACAATGACAAATGCAAGGTCGTACACCTGGGTTGGAGCAATCCCAGCCACAGCTACAGGTTGTTCAGAGAAGGAATTCAGAGCAGCCCTGCAGAGAAGGACTTGGGGATTCTGGTTGATGAGAACATGAACATGAGCCGGCAGTGTGTGCTCACAGCCCAGAAAGCCAACCACATTCTGAGCTGCATCCAAAGGAGTGTGACCCGCAGGTCGAGGGAGGTGATCCTGCCCCTCTCCTCTGCTCTTGTGAGACCTCACTTGGAGTATTGTGTACAATTCTGGTGTCCTCAACATAAAAAGGACATGGAACTGCTAGAACAAGTCCAGAAGAGGCCACAAGGATGATCAGGGGACTGGAGCACCTCCCTTATGAAGATAGGCTGAGAAAGTTGGGGCTGTTCATCCTGGAGAAGAGAAGGCTGTGTGGAGACCTCATGGCAGCCTTCCAGTATCTGAAGGCGGGCTGTAGGGATACTGAGGAGGGCCTCTTCATTGGGAACTGTAGTGATAGGACAAGGTGTAAAGGGGTTCAAACTTAAACAGGGGAAGTTTAGATTGGATATGAGGAAGAAATTCTTTACTGTGAGGGTGGTGAGGCACTGGAATGTGTTGCCCAGGGAAGTTGTGAATGCTCCATCGCTGGCGGTGTTCAATGCCAGGTTGGACAAAGCCTTGGGTGATATGGTTTAGTGTGAGATATCCCTGCCCGTGTCAGGGGTGTTGGAACTAGATGATCTTAAGGTCCTTTCCAACCCTAACTATTGTATGATTCTATGATTCTATAAGTGTTTTTCTTTACTGACCATAAACAAATAAGCAACAAAACACACTCTTGATATTTGGTGAGAAAGATCTCACTTGACTACTTAGTTGACCTGCAGAAAACAGTATATGCTTTCCTTGTGTGTACTGGCTAAATACAGATTAACACCTTTAAAATAACGTGCTTCTATTTGAGATGCACTTGGTGACTTTATTTATCAGAAATCTTACTTCCAAACACCTGTGCTGAAAGTGCCTGTATTTAGCCTGTTGTCACTACAACTAGAAAAAGAACAAGCAAGGATACACTCTGAAGAGCAAAAGTCTTTTCACTAGATTTGTTGTTAAAAGGTGCCTGTGATCTTTTTAACATTTAGCTCAATTATGGCTTTCTGGAAAAGCTGGTTTTTTAAACAGCTTAACAACAGAGGCTCAAGACAAAGCACTGTGTTGAGAATATCCATTAAAATCCAACTATGCTTGAGATTATAGAATTGTAGGAGAGAAAACATGATCACAATTTAATAATTTCAACTACTCTTTTTTTTGATCATTAGCTCTCCCAGGACTCAAGTTAAATCCCAGATTTCCATCATCCAAAGCAGCAGACCACTTAATGAAAACTCTAGCTTCAGGTATTGTAAATGGTGCTCAATATCTATTTATCCCAAGAATGGATTGTGCTCTCTACTCCTGCCTACGTTCCTCACTGCTCACCATACATTTGGATGGTGTTGTCTTCCCTGATTGTCTGTCTGAGATGTAAGCATTGATTATAGCACTACATTATGAAATAACACCTCTGAAAGGAAAATATCTCTGTAGGGAATCAGACCAGGTTTTCCCTGCCAAGCAGATCAGTCCCTGAGTACGCATATATCCAGCATCCCAGAGGCAGGTTTTAGAAGTCTCCATGGATGAAGGCCTGATGGACCAAGACCTATAATTGGTGCCTGATGCACCAAGATCTGTAGAATCCAGCCTGTGCAGTCATCTCCTGGCCAGATGTACTACTCACACAAGCCACTTAGCTTGATATTTCAAGATCAATTTTGCGCAGCAGTGTGAATCAGTGGTAATTACTGCTCATCCAGCATTAGACTGCCAGCTCAGCTCCAGGGCAATACCATATTACAGGAAAAGGATTTATCCATAGGATAGGTCTTTCCATTCATGAGCTGATAATCTTCAGCATTCGACCAGGTCCTTTGGACTGACTGATCTATCTTTAAGGATCTCTGTGAAGAAGTGAGAGAAAAACAGAGAGAGAGGGGAAAATGAAAGAAAGATGAAAAGAGAGACTGCTCTGGTTTCTCTCATCAAAAGTCAGTGGGTCTTCCCTTCCTAGCAAGTTCCTCCTCACCTTTCCAGGGGTTAAGACTGGTACATGGGGAGGATGTTGGAAACACTTTATGTTAGTGTGAAGAGTTGCAAAAGACAGAGGAAAAATCTAATATCCGGGAAAGTGACCCTTGCCAAAGAACATGGCCAACTCCCAGAGGCTTTGCTAGGTAGCATGCAGGGAAAACAGCAAGTACAGCGTAGCTCAACACATGGGAGAACATCACAGAGAGGGCTTTTAAAAGATCTTTTTGAGATTAATTTACTACTCAAACCTCTAGGGCATTAATCAGTTCCATTTTTACTGTTTCCCATCAACAAACCATCTGCAGGCAACACCTTTTAACAACTTGCTGTAATACATTTACTGGACATTTTGTCATCGAGTATATTTGAGATATCAAAAAACAGCTGGTGGAAGGCCATAAACAAAGGCTTTATTGCACATTGTTTATCATTGCTTTAGTTTTGGAAGGCTAACCAAGAACATTAATGCACAGAAACATTGAGATGGATCTTTATCGTTGCCAGGAAGGCTAAAGGTTACTTCACTAATAATATGCAAATGGAACCTTTTACTGTGCATAATGAATAATCACTTTAGATTAGAGGCAGAAATTCCCTATAGTAGTACTTGCAATAAAACCTTTTGCTTGAATTTAATAATTGATTGAAAGAATTATCACTTCACTGAGCCTAAATATATTATTTATTAAATGTAATTGAAGTATTTATTAAGTAAGTAATAAATGATGGACAACAGCAATAAGCAGCTTCACTGTTTTATGAAAGAACTTGAGCCTGTGTTTACAAGCAGGGATGGAAGCTTTCCTGTATTGTTACAGCATATTAATTATTTTCAGAAAAAAAAGATAAAATTGCTTGCATTACTTAGTGAATTTTCCTTACCATTTGGTTCTTCCCCTTGGATTTAAGGAGACAGGTATTAGAATGCTGTTACCAGAGGCTGCTTTACACAGACAGTCTAAGCTCTGTTTATACATGACCATTTTCTCGACTCTGGACTCAATAAAATTTAGGTTGCAAATGTGTCTGCCCAGCATTTGACAATCTCAACTTATACATAAAGCCAGAGCACTGATAGCAAGTATATTAGACATAGGAATCTTCACATAAGAATAGCATTGACTTACATTGACAACAGTAACAATAGTAGAACTACTAAATGATTCAATCTAAAAAAAAAATTCATTAGAGTGTAGTGAATTTAATAATGAGAGAATAAACAAGCAGATTGGCCATACGAATTGCCTTTTATGATTCTGGAAGAGTCTAAAACATTACCACTGTTTAAATTGTTTAAAGACAGAAAACCTGAAGTTGATCCAAGAGTCTCTAAGCAACACCAGGGAGTTTAGGAAGCCAGGGGAATTCTCTATGACGGTAACTACTTCATTTACTGTATGCCACTAGGTCTAGAAGGCCAATCTGACAGTTTTGACATTCATCGTTACTATATAGATCCATTAATAATTTTTTTTTCTAAAGAGTTTACAATCAAGTTGCATCATGAAAGTATAATTAATAGTAATGCTTTTAGGGCCTATGCTTTCTCTGTGAGAAAAAGAAAAAAGGAAATAATGTCCAGCTTTCTTTTCATCAAGATT
This sequence comes from Myiopsitta monachus, assembly GCA_017639245.1. Lineage (NCBI taxonomy): Eukaryota > Metazoa > Chordata > Aves > Psittaciformes > Psittacidae > Myiopsitta > Myiopsitta monachus. The sequence goes on along the minus strand of CM029941.1, from coordinate 3,507,300 downwards.
GTCCAAACAGTTTATGGACAGGTCTAATGTGGAAAGTTACTTTATACTTTCTGGGCTAGGTTTTTTTTGTTCTACAAAATGCTGCATATTTTCAGTTTTAATTAAACATTCAGTTTCTGTTCTAGTGTTGGTGGAAGAACCTTGACTCCTTGATATATCTGTAAAGGGTAGTATTCGCTATGTGAAAGACAACAGTATGTGTGTTCTGCTCGAAATGTATTCCACCTGCCTGTTCCACCACAGGTTTCCACATTGTCAATCCAACAGGTGAAAATCCATTGCTTTCTAGATGCACTCAACATGCTCCCTCCAGTGCAGAAACAAAGCCCCGAGCTTGATGAACTAGGAGGATCACATAAATGCTTAAAATCAGGAAGGGTGCATATGGGCCCATGTCCCAGGATTTCTGGGAAGAAACTCCAAAGATTTCTAGGCTGAAAAGTTTTCTAACATATTAAACATTTGTACTTTCTTCCTATATCAGAAAATTACAACACAGCCAAAAAGATTGAAAAAGTTTTTCTTTAATGCTACAGATATCCGTTCATCTAAGGCATAGAGCATTTTACTACATTCAAAACTGTATGGCTTTAAAATAATATCCTTATTATATCTTAATAGTGCCTTCAAAACTGTGTGACTTTAAAATTCTATAGTTATATCATATTTTAGCTTATTTTCCTTTAACAAGTATGAAATAAAAATTAGGCTGGTATATCATACTACCGAACAACATTTTAACAATACCCTGAATCACTCCTGGTTATATGAAAGTCCCTAGATTATCTCCATAATACTTGCCTGTCATAACTTGCCCACCTGTATTTTAAACATGCTGTCCAGGATAATTATTAGCTACCAATATTGATGTGTGTGTCAAGATTGTGCGTTGCAGAGATTGAGGAACTCAGTATGCTCCTATGTAAAGTGATAAAGTTCTTTGATCACTTTATAGGTGGTGACACATGAAAAAGAAGCTGTCCAGCTTTACAGACATGTACATGCCAAGACCTAGTGCCTAGAAGTTAAAATTGGGTATTGGAAGTGATCAGTAGGGAAGGTGGCAGAGTTGGTCAGTTTTGGTGCTCTTGTGCTAAGGGTGGACATCTTCATTTTGGTTATCATGTCAATTGCACCCCTGAAGAACTTTGGTGCTCTCTATATGGTTGCATCACAGAAGACTGGAAGTCCTTTTGTGGTATCTATATGGAGACATGCTGAAAGTCTAAATAATAATTTTTAGTGTTGCAGTCTATGATGATCCTTTCATGTCCTCTGACAATTCTTAAGGAATAATTAGAGTAGTGGTGAATAATTACAAGTGGGGATCTTTTTTCACTGCACTGCAGTGGCTGAAAAGGAGAATGAAGATGTGGCAATGGGTGACAATCACCTTAGAAAACAGGTCTTTTGTTACTCTATATAAGTAATCCCTAATGTGGCTAGGGCCATTTCTCTGAACAGCTCAGCTTTTTTCTGCTAGAGTTTTTCTGTGGCATGTTTTTGTTGTTATTATTTTAGTGTAAGAGACTGAGATACTTTATGATGAAAGGATTACATAGCTGCTTCAAAGTCAATTGCCTTTATCTCTAAAAGCCTGATAGATGTTGGGTGAGAAGCCATTACTGTTCTTCCCAAAGCTCTCTGAAGAGCTGACAAAGACAGGGCAGTGTGCTAGGTAAACTTTTCCCTCAATTTTCACTGCAAACCCTTTCAACCAGCTTAATTGATTCTCCCACTTGACTGTGCAGTACAAGTGTTTGATGTGGTAAGTTTATACTTGTCTATAAAAGTGAAAAAGTGATATACAAGAGACACTTGTGACTCGTGGTCCATTATCATGATTACTAACTTCTCTGAAGTCCTGTAATGAACAATCTGTCATTTACAAGCTAGTAGTACATCATCACTTAATGTACTGAATACTTCTGTATTGTTAAAAAGCTAAGTCATAATATATTAAGTAGCCTGTCCCACAATAACAGATTTTTACAGATCTTGAAAGGAGGGTTAACAGGAATCTTTTGAGCTTGCTGTATGTCTTTTGGATTCTCTTTCTTGTAATGAAGTGTCCTCCTGCACTGAAAGTCTTGGCACAATAGCTTGTGTCCAGCTCACTTGAGCATTTATATGTTACAGATGTCTGCCGTGCTTATATATTGTCATACTTTGGCACAACATTGTAATTTATTGTGTGGCAAATTCATTTCTGCTAATGTGTCCAAACTTGTGTTTTCATCTGTGTGTCTGGGGATTATGTTTGAGGGTTTTCTCAGATGGCTTTGCAGTTTATGTTTGACTTTTCTAGTAACATTCAGTTGTGGAAATATTTAGTATATCTGTTGCACTTTAAATACTTCCTGTTACCCTTCTTACACTGAGTATCTGTAAGTACTATTGAAAATATTCCTGCTGTAAGAAACATCCTACCAGGCCCACTTTTTCCATCCTGTGCCCATTTTCAGAAGTCTAGACTACTTTTTCATATTGATTCCTACAAGCTGGCTTTCACTGGTTTAAATTTATTACTCTCAGACAGATTTCAAAGACGATTTATTACTAAAAATAATTGTCCAGTGAACACTTTGCCCACTTTACACTTTAGAGAGAACTCTTCATATGGAAATCATGTGAACAAAATTTTTTGGGGGAATATTCATAAATAATTTACCAAGGCTAAAAAATTATTAATAGTTAATAATCTGATTTTTACCAACTCAAGTTAATAAATGGATGATATAGCATACATAACATCTTTTATTGATATGTTTACCCCTATCTTTATCAGATGTAATTTCTGTCAGTAGCAAGCTCAAAAAAAATAACGATCATTTCTGAATCTTTTTGTAGTGTTTTATGTGAGCACTTTTCAAAAAGTATTGACCTATTCAAGGATGTTCCCTTTCTACGGTACAATAAATACTTCCAATCACATCTACACTTGCTTTCTCTGGGGTATATGTAAAAAGACTTATACCAGTGTGTCAAACTCTGTGGCAAGTTTTTTGTTGAAGCAGACATAACAATGTGGTTTCATCATGTATACTCAAATTCAGTAAATAAGAATTCTAGCTATCAATTTTAACTTCAGAATGCTCTTGATTGTTTTATACTCATTCAAAGCAATTAAACTGCATCAATAATCTCAGCTACAAAAGGTGCTCCTATTGTGTTCTAGAATTGTGTTTGGAAAAGCAACAATCAGCTGATACTGGAATGGGACAATTCCCATTCAGTTTGATGTTTAAGAAGCTTTTGTGCTATATGCATGCATATATTTAAATAATATACAAATTTGGGGAACATATGTGTGCAGGCTTAAGCACGTAAGGCATACATACTTACCTATTGATAATTTCTACTAACTATAGGTGGATCTGTGCCTAAAAAGCCCAAAGCAAAATACACTAAAGGATAACTCAGTAAAGTTATAAAGAAAGCTTTCATAATCATGGTTCTTAAATGAAATTACTAGGGCATGATGCACAGTCAACAGTAATGGAGGTGAGCGAAAGTATCACCCCACAAAGTACAGTGTAAACAAAATTATTATCCCAGTCTCAAAACAGAAAGAAGCAACAAGAACCTTGATACATAAAATGGGCAGGCCTCCCTTGGCTCCAAAATAAATACCAGCTTTCAGGCTGTTTGACTCTATGAAGCATGCAGCATGCTCTTGATACTATCCAGGTTGTAAATCATAATGAGAAAATATCACAGACCTGGCTTAGTGACCCATGTGGTTCTCTTCATCTCTGTATTCCTGTGATTAACTATTCAAACAAGATCTGCAGAACTCTAACTGATCTGCTTCTTTTCAGATGCTCAGGAATACCTCTGCATCTGTTTTCTATGTATCCATCCCTATGGCACATGGGATAATTAAGCATTAGAAGTGCAAGCATGATTCAGTTAGCCTGCTTGAGCTACTGCAACCTGAGATTCTGTTCAGACCCAAATCTTTAGATGTACTTAGGGGTGGGATTCTGCCTCTAATAAAGCTCCTAGATTTGCCTGATTTTCAAATCCTGAATCACTTTAAGGTGTTCGAACTTCAGCGGAGAAGATTTACATCCAGAAGGTTTTGGAGGGTCAAGCAGGTCACCAGCAGGTCTTGAGAGAGTTTCTTTGTTGGGAGCCTATGATTTAGGCACTAATTAGGTGTTCATCCTGTATCCTGAAAGCAATTGAAAGACAAATGTCAAAGCACCACAGTGGATCGAAATCCCAGGTGCCTAACTTCATCTGAAGATCATTACTTTTGTTACTGTAGAAGACATCTCCTCCATCAAATTTCCATTTTTCTTTCACAGAGTCAAAATATTCTCTCTGCAAAGCAAGCACAAAAAAATACCTGAGCTAAAATGCTAGAGAGTTCAGGAGGTAGGTTGCCACATGGGAAGCGGTTTTTGCTTTTCTTTCATACTCTTCAGAAAAGACATTTGCTGAAGAATACTTATTGTGTCTATTAAATAAAACAGATGTGTTTTATAGTATTTTTCACCTGTTTTATTAAAAATACCCTTCTTATTCTACCTTCTTGTGTTCACATTCAACTGCTCTGCTGGTTTTCTTCACTTGTGCCTCTAAAACAATGAAAAACCAATTAAAAAGAGGTCCATACAGCTTTCAGGAAGGAAAGACTTCAACAAGCTGAGAATTAGTTCATACACTGATTTGCCTTTTTTGCTGTTTAGAAAGCCTTAACTGTGAGACAGAATTTTTTGTCATATATCATGCACACTCTCGCATTGAAGCAGCCTTTATTTGACCTCTTAATCAATCTGAGTGCCAGTGCAAGGACAGAAAGAGGGAGATACATGATAGCTTACATAAACAGCAAGTTGGCTGTGTTCCTCTGAGCCATCTGCACTTCCAGCCATGGTCAGACTGAATGTCCGCTAATGGCTCCCTTCTTCTATGATCCATTTATATGTCCTTCTATTTTTATTTTTTTTTTTTTTAAGTAGAAAACAAATGGCATTATTGGACCTGCTCCGCTTCAATGCAGCTGTTAATTGCATGCCTAGAAAGGCAGCTAAAAAAGTCAGACAGCAAAGCCTTTCTGCTTAGATAAGCAAGGACAAAACTGCTGATTTGGCTTCATTTTGATACATGATTTTTTTGTTGTTTGGTTGGTTGGTTGGTTTGTTTTTATCTATAAATTTTAATGTGGTCTTAAGAGGACATATTTAGAGCTGATGCTTTTTCCATTGCTTTCCTTCCTCACACAGTTTAGAAGTGAATAGGTTTGTTGGACTTTTTCCGGGTTATAATTACTAGACCGTGCAACTTGTTAATCCATCTGCAGATAGGATGAAACTTGAAATCAAAGCAAATGGCATCTGGCTGATAAGACAGTGGCCAGGATCAGCTTTGGACATAAACCAATGTATTCTCAGTAGTGCTTTGATATTAGTGGATGGTGTATTTTATGAGAAGCAGGAGAGGGGAAGTGGAGAGGAGCCAGCAAAACAAAGCCCTGAATCCATCTGAGATCTCCAGGTACTCCTGTTATTTGTAAATAACAATTAATCATTTTTCTTTAAGGCTGAATATAAATCCTTAGTACTTCTTCTTAGACCCTGGCTTTTTGCAACAGCTTGTCTCTAATTTTCCTTACAGTCAAAATGCTAAATTTGTCCTATGGTCAGAAAGATTTAAGTAGCAGGTATTGACCCATCATCAACAGCACTGACACATTGTCAACAGCTTTCACACACATAGGTGAGGGTACGCCTTGCTTTTTCCAGTCTTTCTTTTCTCAGGCTATGTGAACGATGTCCTGCTCTGATATGGAAATCCCATATTTGGGTTAGCATAGCATTGGGCCAAGATTCTGTTTCAAGAGGTGTACATTACCCTGGGAACAGTTCTTCATTCACAAGGCAAGGTAGTTTTGGACCCAAACCTGGCTTATACTCTGTGAGGTTACTTGACATGTTCAACGCTTCTCTTTAAGGCTTCCTTTTGTTCATGGCATAAAAGCAGACAGGCACAGCACCCCACAATGTCTGATTTAGGAAAATATCAACAGCAGAAAATACTTATAGCTGAAGCATGAAGATCTGTGTGAGTCTCCCGAGGGTGAGACAATAGGTCTCCTTGAGAGAAGGCAAGGCAATTCAGGCATTGCCTACTGAAGTGCTGCTCCTCCTACACACAATCCCACTGTTCTCTACTAATTCAGCAGGAAAAGCAAAGAACTCAGAGAAAGTAAGTGATGGTTTAAATTAAATCAGTGCACTGATGTGTCACATTTCAAACAAAAAAGGATACTTGGCTCCATTAAAAAGGCATTATGGAATGATAAGCTTTCAGAGTTCCTCTCAGCGTCTTTAAACTAATATGCATATGGGAACCACCACTTCTAAAATCTACTTTGGGTAAACTTTATTATATACTGTATTATATGTACAATACAGTACATCACTGAATTCAATCATGAGTGAAAGAGGGTATATTGAGATGACCTCTTAGGCAGAAGTTCTTCCCTATGAGGGTGGTGAGGTGCTGGCACAGGATGCCCAGAGGAGCTGCGGCTGCCCTACCCCTGGCAGTGTTCAAGGCCCGGTTGGATGGAGCTTGGAGCAACCTGGTCTAGTGAAAAATGTCCCTGTTTGTAGCAGGGGGTTGAAACTGGATGAGTTTTAAGGTCCTTTTCAACGCAAAGTATTTTGTGAATCTGTGATATAATCACACCATCGTAATTTTTCCCCCATTAATATTGAGGCATTGGATCTTCAAGAATACAAGGGTCTTCATTAAAAACTGGTGGGACTTGGGTTTCTAAAGATCTTGGATGATATTTACTGAGAGTCTTGAATTAGAGCCTCCAGGTCCATATTTTTTCTCCTACACATGGATTCTCATTTTCAAAGGTGTACAATTTACCAATCCTTAATAGGTGACTATTAAGTCCTTCCTGACAGCAGAGGGTGTGACATGCCTAGTGCTCCTGAAAAAGAAAGCTGCAGTGGATATTAATCCCTGCCTGCTGTTTATTAGGGATAGATTACAAAAATCAGCTCTCCCATGTGTTGCACTCCTTCCTGTTGCATGGTTATTTTGAGTGCATAATCTATTCCTCTCCAAACAAACCACAAATGGAGGCATTGGGCACTTCTAATGAAGTTCACCCTATAGTCAATTAACCTCACAGAAAAGAATATTTTTCCCTCCATCTCCTTTTCCCATGAGATATCTCTGTGAGTTCTTGCATGAATATGACCTTTCAGAAGGTCTTATTTTATGGGCAAAATGCCAAATGCTACTCTTTCTTCCCAACCATAGGCTGCTACAAGCTTTGGTGAAGACAGCAGCTTAGATCCATTCTTTGTGTTAGGACTGGTTCTACCAGTCTTGGCACCAGGGGAGAGTTTGTATTTGGAGTTTCTTGAAATTAAAAACAATGAGGAATGCACTGAGTAGAGTCTGCTCTCACTTCTTTACAAGTGAAGCCCTAATTAGTAGAGGGCAAGAAGGGGTTACCAGACATGTTGCAAATGAGGCTTGTTGAGCCGGCGCTAATCATGCTTTTCTGTGGCAGGTAAGCATTTCCCTTCAGACCCCAGTCTGCAGTCTATTCATGAGCTGCTTTCCCCTCAACCTTGCCTTTGAGTCCCCCAAGTCCAGGTTTCAAAATTGCTTCCTTCAATTTAATCCTGAGCTCAAAAGAACTAAAACAACAATGGAAATCTCTGCGGTGAAGAGTGAAAAAGTAAATTGCTGGTACAGCTTAGAAGTTAGAGATGAGCCTCCTCTTCATCTCTTCTCTTGAAACTGCAGGGGCTGTTTTATATGTATAGACAGATCTCTACTTGTGAGCAATATCACGCAAGCTCACATCACCAGGAATAACATCGTTACTTTTAATGGAAATAAGCCATTCATGAGCCAAAGCTCTGAAATAGTTCCACACAATGTGTTGAATACATAAAGTATGCATCCATACTTTATGTATTCATGCATAGGTATCTTTCTAAATAAATATGCTGGTGTTTTTTGTGCAAGTCCCAGCCAAAATTATTGAGAATTATTGTGTTAGGCTTTCTCTTCCTCTTGGAGGCAGCAGGTGCTGGATATAAAAGTAGGAAAATTAGTAGTGAATAAGATTATGAATAGTATAGGAAAGACAACACTTGTCAGCAGATAATAGTAATTACTACAAAGTTCAAATCACAAAAAAAATCAGTGTCAGTTTAGAAATACTCAAGATTCTCAACCTATAGCTGGTTTTTGTTATTGCACATTAATTACAATGGCTTCCCTGTTTCATTTCAAATAATCTACACAACTGTCAGGGTTACAAGCCATGCTCATAGAAATGCAAACTGCTAAAATCATGAGTCTCCTGTTTCATAAGGAAATGTTTGAACAGATTCTCTTACAAAAACATGGGAATAAGACTAAAACCACAAGCCTTATCTGTATGCATTAGATGCACTCTGGCCTTCATCTTATGTCACTTAAGTCAATAAGCCACTTGTGTGGAATATGTTCTTGTCTGGGTTTTATGTATTTCCTTTTATTTTCTAATATTCTTATCCAAAGCTTTATGCTATGAGATTTATAATTGCAACAAAGAGGATTAGTTTAATATCAATTCTGCATCTGCGTCAATACGTGTCTCTTAAAACACAATAGCCTATTACTCAGATCAAATTCCGACGTACATATAAATCAGCGTGGAGCAGCCCAGAGAACTTCAAAGGTGCTTCAACATGAAGAGTAATGAAGAGTAATAGAGGAAGAAGTGTAGCCAAAAAAAAAAAAAAAAAAAAGTATGTGCCATGCCACACACTGAAGGAAGCATTTGTTGATTTTAAACGACATCTGCTTGCCCTCTACATGTCATTTCATGCAGCCTTATAATTACATACCTAGGTTTATGAATAAATAAACAGTTGCCAATAGGACTGACTTCGCAATTGGGGTTCTGCAGAAAACTCCTCAATACTTTGAGAAACTCCTACAAAGTATTGCATAAACCCGTATACTGGTGTCAAATTACAGGACAAAGGGTAATGGGTTTAAACCGAAATGGGAATTTCAAGTTACATATAAGGAAGAAGTTCTTCACTGTGAGGGTGGTGAGGCACTGGAACAGGTTGCCCAAAGAATTGGTAAATGCTCCATCCCTGGCAGTGTTCAAGGCCAGGTTGGACAGAGCCTTGGGCGACATAGTCTAGTGTGACCAGGCCCTGCCCATGGCAGGAGGGTCAGAACTAGATGATCCTAAGGTCCCTTCCAACCCTAACTATTCCATGATCCTATGATTTGTTTAAGAAATTAAACATGGATCATCCAGTCCATCATAGACTGGTTCCATTAGCTCTGTTTTCATCTGTGCATGGAAGATGTTTGGAGACCTTATAGGTATGACTGTGTAGTCAGCTTCTTACTAAGATCACTACCAATTCCTGAACAGCCTGTTAGTGTTCAGGTACTATGGTAATTAGCTCAGTCTAAAATCCTTACCAGATAAAAAAAATGACAGAATGACCTTTAAATCCCCTTGCCTTCATTTCAGCAACTTATCGGCATTTTACAGATCCTTCTTAATATTTGACAGTGTAAAGAATTTCATAATTCATTTTGGCTATTGAATCAAAATATGAAATTACTGGAGGAATACTCACAGTCACTTCATCCAGAGAAATTTGTATTTTGATGCCTGAAATGGATTCAGGTGGGGCAACTGTTCCTAATGACTCAAGATGGTATCAAGATCACAATGAGCAGGGCACTTTATTCCCAGAAGAACTAAGTGCACAATAGTAGCTAAACCATGTTTAAAATTATTGTCTGCAATTTAAGATGAATCAGAGACAAGATCTTCTCTTTCTGTAAAAATAAATATCAAAGTACTTTTCAAATAGCCTTTGTGTTCTTTTGAGTTACTCCTCTTCTCCCACAGTGTTTGTTGGCAATCCAGTGAGAGTTTGAAGTCCTTTAGGTAAGGGCTGCCTTGTAGTGCTCTTACTCACAGGGTTGTGGGCAATGATGTCGTATTTCTTCAGGAACACTCTTCACAGAGCAGAGAGGTGAACAAAAGACATGTCACGGTGGTGGGAGTAAAACAAAGTAGTGCTGATAGCTCTTCTTTGGTGGTTTGATCTCTACTTCATAAGCCAGGAAGTCTCCTGCTGTCAACCTTGAAGGTGGGTGAAGAGTATAGCTACTTCACCAGTGCTGCTAGATTTGATTCCTTGTCTTCTATTGAAACTTGTAAATGTTGAGTCTTTGATGCCAACATTTTGTTAAAACTTTGATATGTTAACATTTGCAGAGTGGTAGAACCAATAGGCAATGCCTTTGCCCCTTAAAGGAATTTTCTGTAGTTTTTCACCATGTATTTCTTTCCACATAAGTCCAGTTTCCTCATTTAAGGTGAATAATGATCAGTTCAGGAAAGAGGTGTTTGTCAGCATCCATGAGAAACAGCCACCCGCAATGCTGCAGATGAGACCTGAATAATGTCAGTTTTCAATCAGTGGAGATCGCTCACCACTCTTTTGAATAATCTTTTGAACTACACATACTTGGTGTTAGAAGTACCCGTAGCATCAGAAGTATCTGAAGAAATAAAGTTGTCTACAACCTCAGGTTACCTAGAAGTCTCAAACTTTAGACACAATATCTTCCTGAATGTAGGCACTGTCTAGTAAAGCTAATGATAAAGAGTCATCACAGTTGCATAGTTCTGGCAGGGAGTTAACCTCTATCAGCCATAGAAGGATGCGGACAAACATAGTATTGCAGGATGTCTGCAAAAGCAAAATATATGCATTTTTTTCAGTTCCAAACAAATTACTCTGTGGTACAACATTGCCATTATTATTAAAATATTGGGCCTGAAACCTCTGGGTATAAATGGTGTGGGTTTCACCCGCTTGTAGATAGGTTCAGTTTATTTTCCTGGAACCTAGTTATAGCAATGACAGATAGAAAGACACTCTTGTGATTTATAGCACAGCTGCCACTACAGTATGTGATCATTTGTGGTAGGACACATGGGTGCCAGTAATCTAAGAGTTACCTAGATTCCAAATCCCATAATGTGTTGGCAGAAATCTAATAACTACATTAAGTTGTGCTACACTGGATGGAAAATAGACATATCAATCATCTTCAGTTACATATTTAGAGCTCATGTGATATTTAAAAGAACAATGATCTTTAAGATATAAAAATAGTATACTCAATTAATCTATTCTGCTCTCTAACAGATTAGTTCGAGTTACATGGCAAGTGAAATTGTCCCAGTGATTTAAATCCACAGCAGGGAGTACTAAAATTAACAGAGTAGTGAAGGTTGGGCGAGAATAATGTGATTGCACAATGGAGCTGCAATCTATCCTAGAGCTTTGTGCAGCCTACCAGAAACAAAGCACAGGAAGAGGGTTCTGGGTCATGCAGTATGAAAAGGAATGGTGTTACAGGTGCTCATACCTCTCTCCAAGTGGGTATTCACAACTGCAGGTTTGAAACCCACAAGTTGAACTTTTTAGTACAGTTAGGGAAGTGAAAGCAGTTATCAAGCAAACGGGATAGACTTCATGGGGACACACCAAGAATGATGATAAATGCATTATCTTCAAATAAATGGCTACAGAGCAAGCAGAACAGATGGCCTAGAGGAGGAAAATTAAAATGGACATTTGTCCTGGAGGATTCCAGCTCAAGAGACATCACAGTGCAGGACAGTCTAATTGCCTGTTTGTACCCATCATTCTGCACATAAAAACAGGTGTTCAGAGACAAGGGGAACACTGCAGAAAAAGCAACTTTCTTTTCTCTGGTAGTGTTTTACCTCTGGAAAAAAGTTAAAAAAAAAAATAAATAAATAAAAGAAGAAAAAGAGCTGGAAACAAGTAGGAAGTGCCAGGCTGGATCAGACACATAGAATCATAGAATAATAGAATAGTTAGGGTTGGAAAAGACCTTAAGATCACCTAGTTCCACCCCCCCTGCCATGGGCAGGGACACCTCACACTAAACCACGCCACCCAAGGCTCTGTCCAACCTGGCCATGAATACTGCAACGATGGAGCATTCACAACTTCCCTGGGCAACACATTCCAGTGCCTCACCACTCTTACAGTAAAGAATTTCTTCCTCCTATATAATCGAAACTTCTCCTGTTTAAGCTTGAACTAGGCAAGTGCATATCCAGACTCCAGCAGCAATTCGGGACAGATGCCTCTAAAGAATGTGTACTAAGCCTGCAGAAGGCAGCTGTTGCATAATCTCTTCTCAGACAAGGTTTCATCCTAGATCATGACAGTTACAGATTAGTATAAGCCCTGAAACGGGAAGTCTTACATCCTTTTTACAAAGGTTTTGTTACCAATATCTATGATCATTCTGGATATTTCTGTTATTTATGCAGATCTTACTAATGCCTTGGCCCCAATGACACCTTGTGGTGAGGAGCCCCATAGCTTGGTGCCAGAATTACAGCCTTTCCTTGGTTTTGAATTTCTTGCTTTTCCATCCATCAAAGTTTTTCTGTTTCTAGTTGCTCTGCATAAAGGTACATAGTTCATGGTTTATTCTTGGTGTCCATCTTTGTATGTGCCCCAGAACTGGATGCTGAACCTCTTTAATACAGAAAGGTTCCATGGTATGCACCAAATATCTCTACCATCTTCAAAGTCATAAGGTCATACAGTTACATGTCTGCCTGTGCAGTTAATGATTGCTATTGCAAACCTCATTTCATCCATTTCTGACAACCAGAAGGTGGAAGGCATGAGTTCAACTATTTCTTTGTACAAGAAACAAGACTTTTACTTTTTACTCTGTCACTAATCTGGACTGTGTCACATGTCTAAGGATGGACACAGTGCCCATGTAGAGTGACTGCAGACCTTCCTGTTTCACTTTGTATAAAAAGAATAAAGAATAAAGAACTCAGTTTACAAGAGGAAATTTAGGTTGGTTATTTCAATGTATCGCTCAATGGCATGTTAATAGTTGGGTGGGGGAGGGAAAGACAAAACCAAAACAAAACACAAAACAGCAAACAAACAAAAAAACAAACTAAAAACCCCAAAAAGTATACCTCAGGAGCCAAACTCTTCCTCCCACTTCTGGAGACCTTGTAGTTCACATGCAAAAATGCAAACAGAAGTCCTTAGCTAAGGAAAGACAAAGGTGGTGTCTAAGCGCAGTCTGACTACCAAAGAGGATTTATATGTATGACAGAACCAGGGTTTTCTCAGAGGGGATCACCAAATGCACCAAAGGAATATGCACTGGATATAAGGAAAACTTTTTGCCTGGTAGAGTGGTTGTACATGGAAGCAGGTTATGCAGATCTCCTTCCTCAGCAAATTTCAGAAGTCAGCTGAACAATGCTCTAAGCAACTACATCTAATTTTGAAGCACAACTTGTTCTGAGCAGGAGGCTGAGCCAGGCGACCTTCAGAGGTCCCCTGCCAAGCTGAACTATTCTATACATTTGTGGTACTGTATGACACCTACCTGGGATTAAGCTACCTGAAATTTATCCAACTGTTTAGGATTCAACTCTTTAGAGCCCCAGTTCAGGTCTTTATCTTCAAAATCTAACTTCCCCTCAAGAGAATTAAATGCTTCAGAGGAAAATAATATAATTTGATTTTAGGAAGATTTTCCCTCCCACAAACATTTTCCAATGCTAATTAAATTCTGTATTTGATCTTCAGTCTCTGCTCAATGATGAATCTGCTGCTGTGATAGCCTGACAGTTATTTGGATTTATGACTGTAAAGATATTTACAGCTGAGGAGAGATCAAATCAAACTAAGTAAAAGAAAAAATAAACACCAGCTCTGCATTTTGCTATAAATTTAAAACATCAGAGGAAAGAGCTCAAATCTGATCAGTTTGGTTACTCCTGCAAGTGCTGATCTGAAGCAATAATTTAATAGTTAATCAAAAAACAGTGCTTTGGCACTGATTAAAACTTCTTTCTTGATGATTAAGGGAGAGAAAGTGTTTGGGATATTTTTCTTTTCTGCATAAAACCAGATTGAGAATCCTGTAAATTGTTCACTATGACATAATGTAGCCTGATTCAATGATCTTAGAGCTAGTTCTCAGTGAAATTGGTGCACCCACATGATGCAGCTCAGAGGTGCTAAGGGTGTCTTAGATTTACATATAAGGAATATATCCACGGTGAAAGTCTGCTTAAAGTCCTGACAGCAGGGATTGTTAACAGTGATGCTGGTTATGCAGCAGTCTTGGGCAAGGCATCCCAAACATCACTTCTATGCATCTTTGCGCTCTCTAACCATACTCTTCTAGTTTTAGCGTGGCCCGTAATCTGCAAAATGTGATGGGATGGGGATATGTAATTGTGTTGTTCACTGATGAAACAAGTTCAGGTCACTTTGTCTCTTGGCGATTCAGTGAGCATTACAGAGAGCAACACTGGCAATGAATGGATAGAGTTATGGTGTAATTAAATCTGACATATGTTGTTATAAATCAAAACTGACAGAAGTCCCAGAATTATTTTAAAAAGCTCTGTACAGGCTGGAATGACCAAGTCTTTCAAGCAAAACATAAAATGAAAATTCTGACCTTTCTTTTCTCTAATGAGACTACAATCATATTTTGAACAACCGAGATGAGCATGTGAGGACTGAGGGAAAAGCATTACTTGATTAAGAGCAGCAAGATACAAATTATAAAGTGTGGGTAGATCGAGATTTTCCCTCTTCTAAGGTTGCAATATAAAACCTTCATCATTCAGTGTATAATCCTGGCACCCGGACTTATTTCCGTGCTCCCAGAAACAAGATAAGAGTATGTTGATTAGATATTTCAAACATATATATATATATATATATGCACATATGCAGAAAGAGGAAAAATACCCTCATCCCTTCCAGAACTGCAGGCAGGCTGTCTGGAAGTCAGATCATAGAATCATGGAATAGTTTAGATTTGAAAAAACCGTTAAGATTGAGTCCAGTGATTAACCTAGCACTACTAAATACACCACTAAACCATGCCCCTAAGTTGGGGCCACACTATTGCTGATACAGACCAGGATGCTGTTGGCCTTCTTGGCTCTCTGGGCACAAGCTGGCTTATGTTCAGAAAAGATTAGGTTGATCAAGCAGGACCTGCCTTTCATAAGCCCATGTTGACTGGCCTGAAAGGTTTTCCTGCGTCTTGTGATGTCACTCAAGATGATCTGTTCCATGACTTTCCGCAGAACCAAGATCAAACTGACAGGCCTGTAGTTCCCCAGGACTTCCCTCCAGCCCTTGTTGATGGGCATCACATTTGCTAACCTCCAGTTCAACTGAGACCTCCCTTGTTAGCCACGACTGCCTATAAATGATTGAAAATGGACTGGTGATCACTTCTGCCAGCTTCATCAGCATCCTTGGGTAGATCTCATCTGACCCCATAGACTCGTGTGTGTCTAAGTGGTGTAGCAGGTCACCGACCATTTTCCTTTTTATGGGGCTTCATCTTGGTCCCTGTCCCTGTCTTCCACCTCAGGGCCCTGATACCTAGAGAACAGCTAGTCTTACTATTAAAGATTAAAGCAAAGAAAGCATTAAGTACCTCAGGCTTTTCCTCATCATTTGTTCTTTATCTCCACATGAAATAAAGAATGACAAACCCCTTACATATCCTTTTGTTGCTAATGTATTTATAGAAACACTTTTTACAGTCTTTTATGGCAGTACCCAGACTAAGTTCTTGTTGGATTTTGACCCTTTTAATATTCTCCCTGCACAACCCCCCAACACCCTTGTAGTCCTCCTGAGTTGCCTGCCCCTTCTTCTGAATGCTTTTCCTGAGTTCCATCCAAGGCACTCTTTTCAGCCAGTCTAGTCTTCTCCACTGGCTCATTTTTCAGCATATGGGAACAGCTGCTCCTTCGCCCTGAATATTTACTTTTTTAAGAATGCCAAGCCTTCCTGGGCTGCCTCCAAAACGACTCTGCCAACCAGGCTCCTAAACAGGTCAAAGTCCACCCCATGGAAGACCAAGGTGCCAGTTCTACTGACTCCCTCCTTACTTTTCCAAGAATCAAAAACTCTATCATTTTGTGATGGCTGTGCCCGCGTCAGCCTCCAACCATCCCTTCACCCACAAGTCTGTCTCTGCTCATGAACAACAAGTCCATCTGGGCACCTTTCCTACTTGGCTCACATACCAGCTGCGTCAGAAGTTCTCTTCCACACGCTCCAGGACTGGTTTTTCTCTGCTGTATGGTATTTCCAACAGACACCTGGGAAGTTGAAATCCCCCATGAGAACAAGGGCTAGCAACAGTGAAATTTCTCACAGCTGAATGTTATATTTCACCTGTCTCTTCATCCTGCCTGGGAGTAACAGACTCCCACCATAATATCTTTTCTTTTTGGCCTTCTTCCTTATTCTTACCTATGAACACTCAAGTCTATCATCACCATCATTAAGCTTTAGAAATGCAAACACTCTCTACCATACAGAGCTACAGCACTGCCTCTCCTTCCCTCTCTATCCCTTATGAAGAGTTTACAGCCATCTATTGCAACATTCCAGTTATGTGACAGCAGCTGTGTCACAGTTTTCCTGTGGCACAATTGCTTCCAGATCCTCCTGTTCGTTACCCATGCTGCAGGCATTGGTGTAGATGCACTTCATTTGGACTACTCATGCAGACACCTTTTCTGTAGGTTAGAAGCCCTAATTCGTATATGACCATTCTCAGGTGTTTCTGTGGTCTCTAACACATCAATGACCCTTGCATCTTTGCTGCCACATGGATTTCCATCTTCTACCTCCACTGAGACAGCAGACTGAAGGTTCTTGCTAGCACACAGTCCCTCAGATTAACCCACAATCAAAACCCCAAAAATTCTGCCAGTGACACCAGCTCAGAGCCAATCATTGATCTGCCGGCTCTTCCTGTTTCCCCCCTCACCATTCCTTGAAACTGGAAGGATAGAGTAGAACATTACTTGTGCTCTGATCTCTCAACCTGTTTTCCCAAAGCCCTGAAATCTCTCTTGATTCCCCTTGGACGTCCTGTTGCAACTCAATTGCTTCATACCGACACAATCAATAAGGGGTAACAATATGAGGATGAAACCAGAGTAGGAAGCTTTCTCTTCATATCTTTAGTCCAGGCCCCAGGGAGTCATAAATTTCCCTGAGAAGTTAGACCAGTCCGGATACTAGGCTTTCTTTTCACTTCAGAAATTATTCTCCTATGACAATGACCCATCTTTTTTTCTTTTTGGAAGCAGTTTTGGTACAAGATGTAGATCAACTTTAGCTTGCCAACACCTCTATGCTAGATGAAATATTACCCTCATTGTTTAGGTCAACTTGCAGAACCTCAGAGCTGTTATACAAGGCAATCAGGGAAGGTGGAGTGGTCAGAGAGGGGATGCACCTGCTGCACCAGGCAGGAACTCATCATAGAATCATAAAATCATAGAATCACAGAATGGTTGGGGTTGGAAAGGACCTTAAGATCATCCAGTTGAAACCCCCTGCCATGGGCAGGGAGGTCTCACACTAGACCATGTCTCCCAAGGCTCTGTCCAACCTGACCTGGGCTCCCTCAGAGCTCTGTCTGGCCGGATGCATCAGTTGTAGTAGGTACATAGCTTAGAGGACCCATGGATTTCTGCCAGGGGTATAACACTGATCTCTGGATGAGCTGGCAGGACTTCAGCACCATTCTTGCATGGTCTTCAGTGCCATCTGCCATGCCTTGTTTGTCCACCATGCTGGCAACACTCCTGGCCACTGGTGCTCCCAAAGTGTTTCTCCTATACATTGAGGGGCTTCGCTTTGTTGCTCCTGGCCCTGCTGAAGTCCCATCAACCACTGTGGCACAAGCTGTGGGTCCCCTGGCAGCTCTCTTCCCCTCCTCAGTTCAGGACCCCTGCTGTGCACTGTGCTGGAACACTCCACTGCTAGCACCAGAGCTGCTTGTATCATCAACCACTCATGACATCTTTCCTTCCCTAATTTCCCCAGAGTTTTGATTGGAAATAGGATAATACAGTGCTTCCTGCTCTGAGGCAGGGTGGGATTAGGTGACCTCCAGAAGTCCCTTTCACAAAATTACTGCAAGATTCCATGATTCCCTCCTAAACAATAGTGTAATAGCAAGAAGCATCCATCATACTTGGCCATAATTCAGTTTATGCTTCTTTTTTTCCCTAACAAAGATTGAACTAAAGAATGATACAATTTTGCAATTAAAATTAGAAGCTTTAATTAAATTGCGTTCTTTCTTTTCTCCTGAGACTGCAGAATCTTTGAGTTCCCACTGACAGTATTTCACACGGATACACCACAGGGTTTTATTCTTCAAATTTTTTATTATTCTAATTCTAAATGTTCCATGAGAAGAAATGAGTGGCTTGAAAGTGAGTTTCTTTATGTTTCCTGAAGTTTTAATCTACTAAGATTTCCAGCCACTCATTAGCTACAAGAGATGAAAACAGAAAAACCTAATGGCAAGATTCATAAAATCAGCCCAGCATTGTTTTGCAGAATATTCGTACTTCATGAATCAAAAGGATTTTGTCAGGATGTATATAACTTCCTTTAGCTCTTTCACCTATTTTTTTCTCAGGATGGCCTAAAAAGCTGCAGTATCTTCTTGGTTTTAATAATATTTTTGCTTACAAAACAAGGCAGTGATTTATAAACATTGTGTCTCCCCAGTTAAGTCATCAAGACCCATCCTGTCACTTTTCTCTAATGATCATCTTCCTGAGCTGGCAAGAGCTGAGTTTTTTTTACCCAGCTTGCATGTTTCTTACACAGTACTCAGGATTGGGTATCAGTCAAAACAGGCATATGTGACAATCTACCATTTTAGCAGATGGAGTCAGAACAGCTCACTTGCATACAGTAAAAGCCTTAATATTTCCACAGCTGGTAATTTTCCTGTGGTCTAAAGGATTGGAGCTTTTGTTTTTTCAGACAGAAGACATATACCAAGCTTTAATCAGAAAATATTTTGCGCTTAAAACTTCAAGATGCTTTAGAGATCTTTCTCCCCTCCCCAAGAAGACAAAACCAATAGGTTAGACTGTTTGAGGGGAAAAATGTAGCTTTCCTTCTCCGCCCAGTCCTTCCTGAAGTGAAAGCAGTGATATGGCAAAAGCTCAGATTTGGTTTCTGTGCCTTTTTTTGCAATCAGGTTTTTCTTGATGCTGCTCTTTGGCCAGAGATCTCACCTTCTGCCTCTCCTGACCAATATAATTGTGTCAACAGAAATCTGCAGTACAGAGGAGATCAACTACTGAATTTTACTACGTTGCTTATGTGAAGTCCAGTGTAATAGGAGAGTGTGCTATGAAACCAGCCATTAATATTACACAGTTATGAGTCACTTAGTATACCTGGTATTGTCAAGAGCAAAAACCTTTTCTTGGAAACATTTTCTGTTGGAAAGTTAACTATTTCTGATAGTAGGTTCTTAGACAAGAATTGTTGAGTCCACAAGGAAGTAAAAATATTTTTATAACACTATGTGCATTGAAGCGTATTTATTCACACATTTTTGACAAAATATTTTGAACCAAAAGAAACTTTTTCAGAGCTGAAAACTGTTTTGGAGCCGTATTAGTTTCCAAGGACATTTCAAATGAAGGGCTAATACATCTCCCGCTCTGCATAGACTGGTATAAGTGCAGACATCAAGTTCGTAACTGCGGGCTTTGAGCTTTCCTCATAGCACAGAGGTAGGTGAAGGATGGGTAAATCCTGTTCAGAATCAGAAAGCATAAAGCCTTAAAAATTTGCCCCACATCTGTGTTATAGCTGCAGGGTACCAACTATCCTTAAAGTAAGCTGTGTGGTTCGGTTGATACACTAGAAGGAAGGAATGTCATCCAGAAGGACCTTGACACGCTTGTGAGGTGGGCTGATGCCAACCTGATGAAGTTTAACCATGACAAGTGCAAGGTCCTACTCCTGGATCAGAACAATCCCAGGCACAGCCACAGGTTGGGCAGGGAAGAGATTCAGAGCAGCCATGCAGAGAAGGACTTGGGGGTGTTGGTCAATAAGAAAATGAACATGAGCCTGCTGCAGTGTGTGCTCACAGCCCAGAAAGCCAACCACATTCTGAGCTGCATTCAAAGGAGCATGGCCAGCAGGTCGAGGGAGGTGATCCTGTCCCTCTACTCTGCTCTCGTGAGACCTCACTTGGAGTATTGTGTACAGTTCTGGTGCCCTCAACATAAAAAGGACATGGAAGTGTTGGAACAAGTCCAGAGGAGGGCCATGAGGATGATCAGGGGACTGGAGCACCTCCCGTATGAAGATAGGCTGAGACAGTTGAGGCTGTTCAGCGTGGAGAAGAGAAGGCTGTGTGAAGACCTCATAGCAACCTTCCAGTGTCTGAAGGTGGGCCTATAGTGATGCTGGGAATGGACTCTTCATGAGGGACTGTAGTGAGAGGACAAAGGGTAATGGGTTCAAACTTAAACAGGGGACATTTAGATTGGATATGAGTAAGAAATTCTTTCCTGTAAGGGTGGTGAGGCACTGGAATGGGTTGCCCAGGGAAGTTGTGAATGCTCCATTGCATTGAACTCCTTGAACCTGGTGTTCAAGGCCAGGTTGGGCAGAGCCTTGGATGGCATGGTTTAGTGTGAGGTGTCCCTGCCCATGGCAGGGGGGTTGGAACTAGATGATCTTAAGTTCCTTTCCAATCCTAACTATTCTATGATTCTATAAATTTCATCTTTCCTTCAGAAAGTGGATTTTGCTGCATCCATACTGGATATGCCAAATGCTACATTTTCTTCCTATTGACATCTTCCTCTGAAACAGACAAATGCTGAAATTGAGAAAGCCGCCTTGAAATGAACCTGCCTCTAGGCAGTTCCCTCTGTTTGAGTACAACCTTCTTTTTAATCACAGATGTGGACTGGGAGTCTTGGATTCTAATCCTAGCACCACAATGATGTTTACCTGCTATAGAAGAAATCAGATCATGTTCCCCCATTTTCTATGGCTGGTAGAGTTAGGTGTTGTTAAAAGAGTGCTTTGGCACTTCTAACTGTATGTCTTATTATTCAGAAGCTGTATTTCAAAGCAAAATTACTTTCAGTTGTCCATCTTTCCTGTTTTCTGCGGGCTGCTTTTTTACTGCTGCTATGACCTGCAAAATCTCTGATCATACTGCTTTCCAAATAAATAAAAAAGATTTACCCCACTGATTGAAGGCTGCATGGAGACCTCAGAACAGCCTTTCGGTGTTTGAATGGGGCCCACAGGGATGTCAGAGAAAGACTCTTCATCAGGATCTATAGAGTTAGAACAAAGGGTGATGAGATTAAATTTAAATGGGGGAGATTTAGATTAGATACATGAATAAATCCTTTAATGTGAGGGTGGTGCAACACTGGTACAGATTACCCAGAGAAGCTTTGGCTGCCCTATCCCTGGCAATGTTCAAGGCCAAGCTGAATGGGACTTAAACCAACCTGGTCTAGTAGAAGTTGTCCTTGCCTGTGGCAGGGGGTTGGAACTGGATGAGCTTTAAGGTCCCTTCCAACACAAACCATTCTGATTCTGATTCTATGCCTGTTATGTTGAAATTACAGTTGTAAGATTGTTTGACTAAAGCCTAGCCATATTCAGGCAAATAGGTGGCCAGGTTTCATAGATGCTATCCATGTATACACTGATTCTCAATATGGTAGGTAATTCTTCCTAAATGTAGTATGGATCTTTTTTTTTGCTTTACATACTCTTGAAGTGTTTAGTCTGATACAATGAGCTCTTTACCTTTGCAAGTGGACAGTTCTGACCCTCTACTTAGATAGCAGCTTTGGAAATATCAATCACGTGCCTCTACAGCAGTCCCAGCTTACACACTTGCTGGGACCCATGACATGAAGATTAAAGGCTCCAAATGGACTCCAACCTTGCTTCTTTACTATCCCAGACACCTAAATCATGGTGATTGCATAGACCCAACTACATAGGGAAGATACGCTTTTCATTCCAAATGTCATGGATGTAAATGGACCAAGTATTCAGATCTGTTGCGTTACATGTCTTTTTAATCTTTGGTACTCATAATACACTTTTTTTTCTTTTCCTGCCAGTTTTCCATTTAATTGGGGGACATTAAAAACAAAACCATAAAATCAAATTGATCTTAAATCTGTTCTTAACAAAGGAGGCTGAAATAAAAACACCCTGAAGAGCTGAATCTTTGCTGAGTACAGTCCCTGCTGAACCAAGACAACCTCCCTTCATCCTAGGTTCACCCTGGCCACTCCTGCTTTCCCACCACCTCTTGCTAATAGCGTTGGATATCAGACAACTTCCTAAATTTCCATAGATCTCCTGTTTCTTTTCTTTAAAGAAAGAACCCATTGATGCAGACAGCACTTTTCCCTCTGGCTAGATAATACAGGGTGAACCTCCAGAGACTGCTGTGCTTGACAGGGAGCTGGTTTCTTATACAGTATTTTAACAGACAAACATGCAAGGAAAAAGGATTTAAAAAAGGACAGTAAGCCCATGTAATGAAAGCCCGATGATTTAAAAAGCAGCCGTATGCGTGTGAGGGAAGGAAAGGAGGCTGAGGGATGCAATGACAGATTTCATTTACCAGACCAGAGGTAACAAAAAATTATACTGATCCAATAGACCATGTGAAAGGGTATTATCGGGGTACAAAAAAATTTTGGGGGGGAACTGAATGCATTTTTTATGCCCTTTCTCTCTTATTTTGCTGTTCTTTGCTTGCATCTGTTAATGCTGGAATGTCTGCGGGGACGTTTTGAAAAGCTGCACAATGTCAATTAAATTTGCCGAGCAGTATATCTTTTTTGGAGTATGTGTGACCTTTTCTGTTTGTCATTTCCTGGGCACCACACCAAGTGATCCTCTTAGGATGCTGGCTTTGTGGAGCAGGCCTGCAGCAGCAGGACTGCAGGAGCTGCAGGTTTCTGGGACTGCTGCCAACCTTCAGATAATTGCCATCAGCAGGAAAGAGCTAGAAAAATTTGGCTGAGTCCATCTTTCACAGATAGATTGACCCCTTTCTGCCACTGCAGAATCACAGTCAAAGAGAAATACATACCCAAAAAGAGAGAGAAGGGAGGGGGAGAGCGGAGGCAGGGGAATGATTAGAGCAGGAAGGCTGCATCTGATCTGAACAGGGGAGATTTGGAGGTTACAGTTGCTGTTTCACCATCAACAGTATTTTGAATGTCTACTGTTTTAAGACAGATGAATCTGAGAATGAAATTTAAACACTCAGCTCTGTTTTAATGAAACTAGTGCTACTCTGACAGCAGAGCCAGTGTTCTGAGAGAGAGGTGGGAATTCAGTAACTTCATGAGATATATCTACTGGGAAATATTTGATTATATATGCAGCAAACAAAAGAGAGTATGAATACATGCTGAATGTTGCTCCAGGTACTTGGAAAGAACAGGAGGAACAGCAAAAAGAAGGAGAACGGAAGATGCATGAATACAGTTTGGTAGCTAAGCTGAAATGCTTCGAAAAGCCATGGGAGCCACCTTTGTACTTTATGAGAGCTAGGAGTGGACAGCAGTGCCTTTACTAACCTTTTATCCAGGAAGGGGTTGACTGGTGTAAGTGGTGGTGACATGGTCAGGCAGTGATTTCAGCAACCCAGACTTCAGATGCATCACCTCTTGGCATGCTCACCTCCCTCAGAGCTGCATGCAGTGACCACCGTGCAGGAGCCCATGAGTTCAGTGTGGGAATTTCCAGACAAGTTTTGGGATCCCCACACTAAGCCAAATCCACCTGCCCTGGCACATCTCAGCTGAGCTGGGCCAGGCAATGATCAAATGCTGGATGAAATATCAAGCCTGATTTAGTCAATCCCAGCCTGCGGGGTCCAAGTCCAGTTCTAACTCCACTTGGGAATGGAAAGAGGAGAGTGGGTTGAAGAGATTAGCCGTCGTCCCTTCACTGCAATTGTGTGCCCTGCTAGGTAGAGACACTGCAATTCTACTGCCTCTCTCTTTTCCTGAAGGAAAATCCTTCCCTCATTCACTGAGGTGCAATTGTCATGCAGAAAAGAGCATGAGCCACAAAACTGTATAAGCATACGCATGAGCTCTGAAAACTGAGATGTCTATGCAAAATAAAACTTCTGCGAGAAAATCTCTCTGCTGTGTGTTTAGGTCAGTATAGTGTCTATTAATATTAAGATGTTTTATGCTATAAAGAAGATAAGACTCAAATTCATTCACTTGCAGTGCTTCTTCTTCTCTTTCTTCATCAATGATCTACCTCTTAATTGCCAACATAAATAGTACTTGGGTTAAAGTAATGTCCTGTGGCTCCAGACTGGGGGAGCTTCAATGCATAGGGTGCTGAGCAAACATGTATAGAGGCATAATTCTGTCAAATGTTATCCAGGTCATATAATCTGTAGCTATATTCCTCCCTCTAGAGAACACACTCAGCTCAGCAAACGCTTGGCTTGCTTCTATACATGACACTCAGTGTCAGTGAGTGACATCTCACAGATGACACTTTATTGGTAGAGCAGGTGCTGGTGGCAAGGTCTATATTTATAAAGCAGGGGTCCAAAAATGGCTTTGAAATGCTCTACGCTTAACAGGTCTCAGTCATTTCCAGATCAGATTTGATCTTTTCACAAGATCTTTCTCCCCTTCCTTCATTGCTCACAAACTCTTACCAGAATGAGGAAGCCATAGGGTGCTTCCCCAGATCACCAGAAGAAATGCCACACAACAGGGGAAACGAAATCTGTATCGTTCATATGAAAGAAGATGTGCATGTGAGAGTTGTTGCCAGAGCCATACATTACAACGCATATTTTCCTTCCAGAAAAGAAGGCAAATACCCTTTTAGGTTAACATTGCAGTAGATTCTATTTGTCGTAGCCCCAAAGTTGTGGTAGACAAGGGCAGATGAACACATCACCATGAACTAAGCAACAGTGTGAATTTTTGGTGTGTCACCTACTTTGTGGTAACTCTGCCTTTATGTACCCAGTCCTGAGGAAAGCATGAGATGCTCTGCTACTGCACTGGCATGAGTAAGAGTATATGTATGGTGCTCACTGGATGATAACTGGACTATCCTGGGGTCAATTGTCTGTCTGCCCTTGTCCTGTCACATTTTTACTTATAAGACTCCTAAGCTGTTGGAGCAGTTTGCCACTCTGGGGAACAGGGGTGTTTCTGAGAGCTAGAGAGTAATTTATGGCTGTTCAGATGATGTCCATCTACCAGCGCGCCATCTACAATGTTTGGAAACTGATGGCTGACCTTAAAGTTGCACATCTGTCTGAAGGTCTTTCCAGCTACTAAGATCCAGCACCATGCTCAGAGGTTAAGCATGGGTTTAGAGAGAGAAGTCAGGAAAGCAGCTTAGGCATTTTATTTTGTGCCCAGGATGTAAGTTTGAATGTTTTCTGGAGGTAGTCTCCATTGACCCTTCTGTGGACATGTGCTGGGTGCAAGAAAAGGTGATGAGAAGCTGGCCTGCTGGCCACAAAAACTGGTGGCCTTTGCTCAAATTAACTTGAAAACCATTGCCAGACCTCATCTTGTAATGTACTATTCAATTACACTTTCCACATGCTGCTTAGAGTAATCCTAGTCTGAGTGTGGTCCATAGTAAATATGAGTGAACGAACCTTAAACTTAAGGCATCTGGAAACCAATTTGTTTATTCCTTGAAAATTAAACAAGTGTTTTGTTTTTTTTTTTTAATAAATGCATGTTAAGGAATTATATGTGTGGCAGGAAGACAAGTAAGCATTAACAAACACATTTACTCCTGTGGGTAACAAGTAAAAAGGAAAACACCTCTATATTTCATTTTGCTTCTATTTGTCACCTCCATTTACACCTGTAGGCATGTAAATTATTTGAATAGTCTCACTGAAATCAGGAGGACAACATGGGCTTGCAGGAAGGTATGTGATGGAGGGCTTTACCAAATCAGCCTCCAACACCAGATGCTGGAAGACAGTGTTGGTAGCTATGGGCAGCTGACCTGAAGAAGTTAAGTTTAACAGTGAATGGATTTCCCAGGCTTTTCGGCTCAGCATCATTTCCTCTCCATAGCACAAATGTTTAAAAGAAACTGAGACCAACAGCTTTCCCCACACCATCAAAAATAGAAACATTTGCAGCAGGTGAGGTGCAGCATGTATTCCCTATACCAGGCTGCTCTTCCAGGGAATCAGGGGGACAGATTGGGATGGATGGTGGATCAACAGCATTTAAAAGGTGAGCACAGAGGCAATAGTGCAGTGGCTGAGGCTCAAATTCAAAGCAACAAAGCCTCCATGAGAGCAATTGCAATTGTCAATGGAGGTGAAATGTAACCAGTGGTTTGCAAATGCAGTCTAGATCCTTAAAATAGAATCAAAAAATTATATTGTGTGTGACTAACTTGTCATACACAAGCAAATGACTCAGCTTTGTTTGCTACCTGGCCCATAAGCCAGCTCTATAATGTTGATATAAACCACACAGCTCAGGCAAGACCCCCTGGATGGGTTTGATCAAGCATCAGTGCATCTTTATGAAAGTGAGTCAACTGGACACAGGTGTTTTCATTGTTTGGTGCTGTAGAAGCAAAAGCCTCTATCCTCCCTCTTCTTTCTGCTTCCTGCAATCTTCAGTTACATTTTTAATACCTTTTTTCATCTCATTTCATTTGTGTTTATTAAAGGAGACCGGCTGTAGACTCTGGGGGAAGAAGAAAGAGAGGAAATGCCAACACATCAGTCCACAAATAGCCGAGCAGCTTACAAACTTGCCTGTAAAAATACTCCTCCCACAAAACTTTCCTCCTCAGTGGAAATTCCAGGTTCAACCACTTAAGTCCTTCCCGAAAGCAATGCATTTTGCACTGCATTCGGCTTGTGTAAACAAATTCAGGTTGCTCCAGGCTAAGAAAGAGTGGAAAGAAAGCCCTTTTGAGAAATTGCCCTTCTTGGAGAACTCTTAACGTCAAGTAAGGGGAACTCACTCTAGAGGTACTTGAGTTGCACCCTGTTGCAGCAGGCAAACCTGGCATAGATATGACATAGAGTCCAGTGAAAATAGCCCAGTAGGATTATTGCTGGTAGGACTATGTTGAGGAATTACATATTGTGGCTGAAGGACAAGTGAGCATTAACAAAGTAATTTATTCCCGTGGGTGAGAAGTAAAAAGGAAAACACCTCAAAGTAAAAACAAGTAGTCCCAGTAGGACTATTTTGTTTTTAAAATTATTTAAGAGAAAAAGTGCCCGCCTTCCCTTGCAATTCTTCTTCAGGTTTCTCTACAGGACCATCCAGAGAAGCACCACCAATCTACCTGCAGTCCTCTTCCTGGGTTAGACATCAAGCGCAACATTCGCCCAAGCTGGTTCCTGCTGACACACCCAATCTACTTGAGATACTGAATTACCCCCAGAGATTCTGCTTTATTGCTGTTTTGGCAGCTAATACCCCATAGTAATTTGTACAGACCCACCAGTACTATCTCCTCTCACATAACATAGCATTAAGGATAACAAATCACTCACTTTTTTCATCCAAATGCCTCCTTACTCCTCGCTCTGCCATTATTTATATCACCAAAAGAAGGAAATGAAGGGTCACCCTATTGTTTCACTGTCCTACATCACCCTTCCACCTCTGTCTTTTCTTAACACATCTTCTCAAGTCTAAAATGAGAAATCTTTGCATTTCTCAAACACAGTAAAAGACAATCCCAACACTGCAGCACCTTTGGACCGCCTAACTGCTCAAAACAGTGAATACCCAGAACACTGAGTGCTTTGCAGACCTGGCACGTTTGTAGCCCCAGAGCTGAGGCACCTAACATTACTAGTCACTTTGCAAGAGATACATCACTAGGAGAGATACCCATGTATCTTCCTTTTCCAGCATACAAGCTCCCTCTTTGTGCAAATCATTGTTTACAGTAGCTGCCGATCCATATGTGTGAACAGAGCATAATTTTTTAATTTGGATTCTGCATGTTTTAAGGCAGATCTGCATGGATGTCCAGGACTGCAGGGTGCTATGATGGGTTATATCTGGTATATTTTCTTACTGTAAGTTATGGTCATGTGAGAGTTGCTCCTGGACGGCAAAAATACAAAGACTGCTTATTCATATTTTTTTCGCAGTTGCTGCAAAAACAGAAATCTGGGAGGTAGGAGAAGCTGTGCTCTCTAAGTTGCCCAGACAATGCTCATCTGTGAGATCTAAAGTGCAAGAGAGATGTAGAAAACCCAGCAAGGAGGTCTCCAGAGAAAGGCAGACCTAGGCAGAGCATCAGGCTTCAGATTGTGAAGAATAAAACCATAAAATCACAGAATTATAGAATGTTTAGGGTTGGAAAGGACCTTAAGATCATCTTGTCCCAGCCCCCTGCTATGGGCAGGGATGCCTCACCCTAGACCGTGTCACCCAAGGCTCTGTCCAACCTGGCCTTGAACACAGCCAGGGATAGAAAAGGTTTGTCCTAGGGTCTGTCAGGAATGATGAAGTTTGTCACCACTCAGTAGGCAACTAACACTGGCTGGATTAAGAAAACACCCATTCATGATAATTTGTTAAAGAGCTCTTTTGTTAGGAAGAAAAACTACAGTGAAGAATCTTGTGTGACCTATTCGCACAGCTAGCTCTATCCTGCTCCACATGCCACCCCTCACGTCTGATACTGGGGTCAAAATACTGTCACAGCCCTGTACACAGGAAAGTTACACATAGCTCTGACTCAAGCTGTTACCTCACCAGAAACTGGTGAGAAGAGACTTCTGAGTGCTCAAGGAGCTTTTGCGGAGTTTACATTAAGCTTCAAGGCTACAAGTGAACCAGAAATCATGGAAGCCATTTTTGATTTTGCAGCATCAGTGTCATATGTGAAATATCCTATCCTCTCTTCTGGTTTGGGCTCCCTTTTTTCTTCCTCTTTGAAATACAACAAATGAAATTAAGATATGATTTATTCTTTCTTCTCAAAGGAACTTGGCTGATAGAGAAATTTATTTACAATTTTTTTTTTTTTTTTCTCATTCATCCTGGGTTAGGTGTAAAGAACTTGACTTCTTCTCAGGTATCTCCTTTTGTATGCAATAAATGAACAAACAGAAAACCTACCTGTTACCTCTCTCCCCTTTGAATTTCTCTGTGATTTAGAAGTGACAAATAATGACCTACTACAAAAGCAGGAAATAAATTACAGTAAAAATAGCAAAAGCAAAATATTTCTCCTCTAAACATGTTGGGTTTTTACTATATGTGTCTTGGCAGCCTAACCCTCTGAAAACACCCGCCTGAATTCTCTGCATTCAACAAAGCGGCCCAAGGATAAACCCTCCAGTAAAGCCTATGTGACTGAAGCTCTAGGAGCCTGCTGTGAGTAAAAACATTTTAAATATGATTGCTATACCTGTTCGTAACCAAAGAGCCCTTTTGGAGCAAATAATTTCCTTGGAAACATCTGAATCCAATCATCTAAGCCTGGGAGCCCACATCTATGTAATACCATTGCTCTTGTCTCCACATTGTCTGTCCCCTGCCTCAAAAGAAAGAGTTTACCCTGTCCATCTATCATTTAAATGATAATGAGCTAAATGAATTCCACCTCACTTCTGAGCTTCAGAATGAGCTTGGGTTTATTTATTCATTTAAAGCCACTAGAACAATTCTGGCATTGTTGAGTATGTCCCAGATTTATAGAAAATAAAACTGTACTAATCTAGTGCATTTATTAGCTTTTCTGTCAGATGCCTCCATGAGTATCCAGAGATGTGAGTTTGCCCTGCAGTTCTTTTCTGACTGGAAAAGCATCTCCTGAAACGTAAATGTTATCTTAAGGTCATATGCTGATGAAAACCAATTGCCAAACTCTCATTTCTTGGTCATTTGACAAAGCAGCTGCTGTGCATTTATATGGCGCAAAGAAAGCTATTAAAAATGGATGAGTTACATGTTTGATTTGGCATATATTATACTTTTTCTGAAGATAAAAATTAAGGTAGACAACTATTTTTCCTGATTTAACTGAATAAATAAGACATCTCACAAACTTGTATGTACAGGAAAGATATTTCTAAACAAAATTGTTAGTCTACACCTAATGTAGTTCTCTAAGCTCTTTTGTGAGTGCATTTTAAAGGGACAAAATAAATATCCTAATGTCTGATATAATTAATTTCTGGCATCATAGATTGGTATTGAGAAAAATTCCTGATTAGGAGGAGAATACAGAGATTAGACAATTGCACATGTCATGACATTAAGTTCTGCAGTTGATGCACATTAACGAGAATAAAGATTACAAGGTTAAGGTCAGCAGCAGCTGGTGTCAGCTGGTATGGTACCACGTCAGTGCCTCCAAGATCTGTGAAGTTTATTTTTTACCATCTGTAGGGTATCTAGAATTCACGAATGCCAGAAATACAATGCTGGAGGCTTCTGCTGCTGCTTTGGCAAACCAACATGAATGCTCACTTATACGAGTGGAAAACATGCAGTGCAGTCAAGACAGACAGTAATACCACATGTTTTAGGAGGTGATGCTGTCATAGCTAGTCATTCAAGGCTTTTTTAATGTGTGAGTAAGTGCTGACAGGGAAACCATGCTGCAGGGATGTAAGTTTGGGGTTAACATGAAGCTTTGTGTCCAGGAAGAGATGGAATGTTGGAGTTGTAGCAGAATTTGGTCTCCACATTTGAGCTGTGAAAAGTCAGTTCCTGGGAGCAAGATGCCTGGTGATGGGTGGTGAAGGAAGGGTTTCCCTGGCTTTTGCTTGACCATCATCTTGCAAGAAGAAAGGTCTCATTTGTTCTTAAGAAAAGAATCAGCAGTATTTTCTCACACTAAAAATTGCTCTAGTTTAGGAATATTTTTGGAACTTTGCAACACAGTATTAAAAAAAAAAAAACAAACAACAAAACTAGTTTGGGATTTCTGTGGCTTTTTCTGTTTTTTTCCCCTCTTTTTTGAGTTACAGAGAGGTTGCAAGTGAGGAAGAAAATTTAGCGTTTAAGGATAAGACTTTACTTATGCAGTATATCCAGCAGTTATTTACACATTAACTCTTGCATAGCCAGAGAGGTAGAAAAGTTTCACCAGTGAGAAATAATCATGAGAAATAAGAAAGCAGACACTTTCAGATAAGATATCTAATTCAGAAAGTATAGGAATCATCAATGTTCAAGTCAATGAAGAATATGTCTCTCTAAAACTTTGTCTTGTAGGCTGGCAGAGGATCCCCATCTCCTTCTTACTGACAACTTTGAAGGAACACAGCTCAAAATTTAGTTTTTAGATCAAGATCTGGGATCCAAAAAGCCTTCTGGATATATTTTAGAGGGGGAAATTTGAGCATGAAGCATCTCATGTTTAGTGATCACACCATATGTTTCAGGGGTGTCTGGTCCAGCCAGTCAGCTCTGGATAAGAGGGATTTCCCTACTTTGAGAAAAAAAGACACTTTTTCTATTAGGGATTATGTAGGACTTGATTTTATTTCAAGGAAATCTGCCCTGGTTTACTGCAACTGCCATTAGTTTACTAAGATACCTCAGGAGTAGCAACACACCTTTCTGAATGCCTTAGTTTGTTAACACAGGAGAGCTCGCCTTCCTTGTAAATCATTTATTGGTTATTAATTAATAACTTGCATCTGCTGCTGTCAGCCTAAACAGATTACCTGCTGCAGGCTTTATGGGATGGGAACATCCTTACTCAGAATTGCCTCTGTGCATTGCATGGTGCTCTTTATCTCAGCAGACACCTCTACCACAATGAGAACACATTGCACTTTGTGTGTCTTACAAAATTCAATTCACATACTAAGGCTTCCTGCTCTTGCAATTTACTTCTTTGAATTAGCTAAAACACCTACCCATGACACATAATTCTTGTGAAACTTGTTAGCTCCCCTTAATATAAGTAAATAAATAAGAAGGCTGGAATTCATTACTGAAATCAAGTAACAGCCCAATAGAAAATTCAACAATAAAATATCTATGTTGTGAAACATCAATACTTGCAATAAAACATGGGATGAGAGAAGGCATGGTGAAATAGCTTCTTCCACTCATGAAATACCATATACTCATGACAAAAACACAGAAAAACACAAACTGAGCTAAAACGGAATTACCAGTGCTGCAAGGCTCCTGCACAATACCTTGTCTTACTTAATGTCATTCCTCTTAGGCCAAAGCACATTCATTCCCCAGAGATCTAAGCATGGAAATGGCAGGTCAGAAGAGGAGCCCAGTAATGCAGGATGGCTTTTGTGCATTTAAGCTGAGTACAAAGGCTTTATGCCACCCTCATGGTTTCAAAACACCCTCTTTACATCCATCTGACATTGAGGTGTAAAAAATGAATTACATGGCATTCCTTGTGCTAGCTGCTTGGACTTAGTTGTTTTGTCCCTCCAGCATTTACTCTCTGGTTATATTTCCATTGCTATATAGGGCTTTGCTACCAGCATCCCCAAGATGAAGAGATTTTAAAGTGAAAGGATCATCTTGCTTACACCACTTATGTCACAGGTTATGAAGTTTTGCCTTGCTGCCCCCAACACTGATCCAAGGAATTGATGTTCAGTGAAAACTCTTTTCCAGAAAGACACCCAATCTTGATTTTGAGGAAGGACAAAATGGAGAACGTTTCCTTAGCTTGTAATCCCCCTCAGCAAAAGGTTAAACTCACTCTAAATTACACTGGTTCCTCTCATGCCTTCCTCTGTCTGATTAAACAGCCTTTTTCCAAATGGTTCACTTCTCCACACAAGTTTTCTCCACTTGCTTAGTTACCTCCCCATTCTCTCACTGCCCAAGTAAGCAGGATGAAATTCAAAAGTCTCTCTTTCTCACAGATTTTCTCCTGACCTTGTCTGGTTCTTTTCTGAGATTTCTCCTTTTCTTTTTTTACGTTCTTGAAAGAAAGCAAAACCGGATGCATGCAGCATTACCACTTCACTCACCCTGATTTTGTATGCAGGTGCAGGGCTGCAATCAGATTCTATTGAGGTGGGAATATGCATATAAGAAAGAACCATGACTTTCAACATTAAAGGCCTTGGAGTTACAGTATACGGAGTGTTTATACAGTACATATAGCATATATGCATACAGATAGATACATGTAGGTTTAGATGTGTCTGTCTCTGCAGCCATGCAAGTAGTTATTCTGCAGCTTCAGCTGCCTAATGCCAATAAGGAAAAAACAAGTGGAAAGAAGTCAGAAGATGCAGTGAAACATTCACAGAAACAAGAAATTAGTCGAGGTCTTGCGCAAGCAGGGAGAATGCAGTAAGCATAGCCACTAATAATAAGTTCGATAGATTTGCTCGCCTTATCTAGATCCAATTTAATGTTCAGCGCTTAGTGGAGACCTCCTGCCCTGAACTCAGGGTCAAACAGAGATTTTTATCTGCTTCAAGGTCTTCACTGAATATTTAGTCTCTGGATCACAGATATTTAGGTAAAATTCATTTCTAAGCAGGCTGGGCTCCTTAGTAGTACTTATAGCATGGACTTTTATTCCTTGTAAATTGCCACATCTGTAAATTGTGATACTCCTAAACAGTATTGCTCATACTCATTTAGGAATTCATCATGTCATACTTATATCATGTTCCTTGTTCACTGGCTATATAATCTAGCTAAGATTTTCATTAAAATACTTCCAAACATATTGCTATGAAGGCATATCCTCTTTGGCTTGAGCTCCTAAGTTCTCATTTCCGAGGTCTTATCCAGAGAACAACAGGTTTTACATGACACAGCACTACTCCTGATGGTGGGGGGCTGAAAGCTACCCCTGGGACCAAGGTCACCTCCCTCCTGCCATGCACAGCAGTCATCTCTCTCCATTCAGGGATCTCTACATGTCCTGGAACAACCAGGAAGCTGAATGCCTCAACATGGCATGGAGTTCAGGTTGTTTTACTCACCCATCATGACCTCTCCCATATAAACATTCCTCATATTCCTTGCCTGCAGGAAAGTTGTCCCTTTCCTACATGTGAAATTTCATAACTATGTGATAGGAACATAGTAGGTATTCTGTGTTCCTGCACAGACTTCATTGCATTTGGCTGATTTAAAACATGTTTTGCCTGAATAAGCCAGGCTTCACAGGTGAGCTAATTTACAGCATCCCTGCAGTTATTTATACTTCTACTAATCTTAATCAGCTGCAAATTCTATCTGCAGTGACTTTATATCTAATTCTGGATTACTGATGAAAACATTCAGCAGCCCCAAGCATAGGTCTGATTTTGTGGAAACACAGTTTAGAATGCCCCTCATTGATGATGATCTATCTGAATTGTTGGATCTGTCATTTATCCTTTTGTCAGCTGATATCATCCTGTGTGGGCTTTTGGTTTTTTTTTTCTCCCTTGCCTTCCCTTGTCCTTTCCTTTGAAAATTAAAACTGTGAAATTCAGCAATGTTCTTTACTACCTCACCTTCCTGGCAGTTCTGTTAGTAGTGGGCTCTTATCCATGGAAAGCATGTGATTATGTTGAAACACAATGTAAATTTAAAGGTAGAGGTCATTTCCTACATTCTGACATAAATACAATCCACAAGAATAAAATGTAAACACATATATACATAAGGTAGTTCATAAAAGATTGTTGGTTCCTTTTACAAGTTTTGGATATATGTCGCACATAGGCTTGGGGATTATATTTATTGTATTTTTTAGTACTGTTCTTAAATAAATGGATTGGTTTTGTCTATGTGTTTTGCTTTAGCAGTGTGGTGTTAAACACATCTAAAATGTTTCAGTCAAGTAAAAAGATTTAACTTTGTCCAAAAAAAAACCCCAACCCACAAAACTGTAGAAACAGACAAGCATTGTAGTTATTCCCCAAATAGGGTGTTAGGATTTGGCTATAAACCTCATCTGTTTAATATGGTCTGATTTATGCAGTATGTCATGGTGGTTAATGTTTAGTGAGCTGAAACAAGAATAGAAGAAAATGATAATGGAAAAGCTTGGTTTTAAAAACAGCTCTTCATAGATGGCTATAAGGGGGATGATTGGACTCATGGTGTGTATCACGCATATATTGGCTAAGCCGGGTTTTGAAAACCTATCAGCTGAGATAAGCGTGATCATCTGAGCAGGGCTTTTTAGCTCAAAACACTCCTAATGTTGGGCTATTGGCATGAGGTGGTGACAGCTGCAGAAGACAGAGGGGAGGAAAGCCATAGCACTATGTCTGTTTTATAGAAAACAGCAGCACAGGAGAGGCAGTATTGCTAAAATTAGTCTTGAATGATTTCGAGAGGGGTAGTCATGATAGGATGGTCTGGTTCAGACCATGAGTCCTCAGCACTGGCACACACGCACACACACACACCCCGTAGGCTCTTAACTTCTGTCTTCCAGCAGTTTTTTTGCCGTGTACATTTTTCAGACCAAGCCCAGTCAGGGTCATGTCTCCACCATTCCAAGACATCAGCTTTGGGTCCTGAAAGCCCAACAGTTAAGGCAATATGGTGATACATACAGACTAATTAACCCTAAGGCACTTATTAGCCAAGACACAGATACTGCTTCTGGAGCTACTTTGGTTTTCTCTGTACTGACCTCCAAATGGCATGTACATTCGCAGCTTCTAAAAAACAATGCCCAGGTTTTTGCTTGGTCATAAAGCCTCTAAGAGCATTTGGCCTTACTAGTCCTTCTGTAGGGAACCTTCTCTCTATTCTGTCTGTAGAAGTAATAGTGCTGTGTAGATACCTCCAAGGGCTTGGAGGAGAATGAGGAGAACCCGAAACACCTTCCCTGTATAAAATGTAGAGAATAAGACGTGACCCAAATGGTGATAAATTTGCCTGCAAACCAATCTGGGGTAATTCTCCTCAGCTTTCGTGTGCGAACTTGTCTGCACGTCAACAGCTCCTCACTTGCCTGTGAATGACCCAGCATTTATGTGTAGTGACCAAAGAGTAATCTGTACCAATATACTGCCTTGAGCTTTGCCCCTGGCTTCATGGGACCCTCCAAGAGGCCCTAAGGTGGGAAAAGGGCTGAATGTCAATAATAGGACCAATCTCATCATGCAGCTCGATGTTTGGGTTTGAACCAGCATGAACTCCCGCAAGCTCTCAGATTCATGAGCTGAGAGAGATTGAAAAATAGTCTTGTGAATCCAACGCATAAAACTTAGGAGAAACAACAGATGTGAAATCCCATTTTAAGTTACTTTCAGCAAACTAGCTGCCAGAGAAATAACATTCTTATACCCAAGTGCCACCTCCGTGCAAAGGTTAATCTGGAGATTCTTTGCTGAAGGAGGACCTTGGGGAAAAATGCCTGAGAAGGGGAAGAAT
This sequence comes from Myiopsitta monachus, assembly GCA_017639245.1. Lineage (NCBI taxonomy): Eukaryota > Metazoa > Chordata > Aves > Psittaciformes > Psittacidae > Myiopsitta > Myiopsitta monachus. Next base: position 3,470,960 of record CM029941.1, on the reverse strand, counting down.
CACTTTCTCTTACTCCATCTTTTGCCCTGGCACTTATGTGCTAAATTCCCTCCAAGCACAGCAGACTTGGTTTCAAATCTCTGGAGAAAAGAGATTATTTTCAACAGACAGTGCCTGCTCATCGCAGCCCATTCAAATGTGTTTTTCATCTGACACCTCCAACACCTGATAGAGAGGTAGGTGATTTCGAATAATAACTTTAATTAATGGTCTAATAAAGAGCTGATGAAACCTGAGATAACACTTCACAACCTGACTTTTTCTAGGTAAAAGCCACAAGCATCTGAGCTTTTATTTTTTAACAAACCTTGTGACCCTCTTGACAAGGTACAAACATGAGCTGGTTTCCCTTCTCTGGTTTGTTGTGAGGTCTTCTTCCATTTTTAAATTGCTTGGAAAGCTGTAATTAAAAAGCAGCACCCCAGCCTGTGGTGAAGTCACAGATCTCAGATCCCCTTTCTACCTTCCCTTCCTCCTTCCTTATTCCTTCTGAAAGAACTTGACTATGTCAAAAGCCAAGTTTTAGCTACGTAATCTTCTTTCCCCTTGAATTTGCCAGTGCAAGAACAGCTTTGCTTTTATAAAGACATGCAGTTTAGTCTTCAAGCCATTGATGAATATTACTGGCACCTCAGCTGTGGCATTCCCCCTTCAAGCCAGCAGCCACATGTTGGAGAGGCTATTAGCTTGTCATATGTTCCTTGATGTTCTGGACTCACACTCTCAAGGGAACCCATTAGCATTTAGACTTTCAGACAGTTTTGTCCTCCCCTGTTAATAGTTATCCAGGGGCAGGATAATTAAAATAGGTTCTGAGGCTATGAAGGACCTCTTTCGGCTTTCTCTACTTACAGAGCCAAATGAGAACTTTAATGTAGATTTGGAGACAGCTCCTGAAGGCTTTTTGCACCTTTGTCATGTTCTTGTCGTCATTAAGCATGAGCTAATCCTCCTTTTCATTTCATTAACCTGAACAGGAGTAAATTTTGAAATATGACTGCAAGACAGTAAAATTCTCCTAGACACCTGAGAAAGTTCCATCAATGTAAAATGGATAATTTTACAGGATGGACAAGAACTTAAGAATTAGGTACTGGTTAGCATAGATTTCCTACATGATTTTATCCAGATCACCAAGTTTCTGTATTTTGATCTTAACACAAAAGAAATAAAAGATAATTTTCATCCAACCATCAATTAGTGAGATTTCCAGAAGGGATGTGACCTCTTCCCAGTTCATTCATCCTTGGCTGCAAACAGACAAAAACAGCACCAAGAAAACCAGCACTATAACCTAGCCCTGTTGGCTGTTCAAGGCAGGAAAGCGTTCAGGCTAACGAGTTCTGTGAGAAGTATTTCAGCAAGACTCGCTGGTAGCTTGAGAGTCATCACAGCACTGTTCATCATTGCATGGTGTGAGTATGTCTGCAGCAACCTCCACTGATGGCCTCTTGATATCCCTGCAAAATAATACTAGTAGTCAGTGTGCTAGTGAATGAGCCTTGCTGCACAAGTGGTACGGGAAGTCTCGTAACATTTTAGGAAGATCTTATTTAAATGTATGCTCCAAGACCTTCACAGTCTATCCTTTTCTAAATCTTGCTCTGGGTTTGTTTTGATAATTGCACCATCACCTGGGATCTGCAATGGGAAAAAGGGGCACACAGAGTGTTCTGTGCACAGCCTGGCCCCTGGGCTGGAAGTCTTTGGCCTGTCTCCCCTAACAGATGTCATTCAATTTGCCTTAAATAATAAAAAAAAGCAGCAGATGAAGCAATGGGAAACAAATATGTCTCCTATTTTTCAGAACTTGATGTTTTTTAACTAAACCATATATTACTCATATGTTGTATATTTTATTACTGTTAGTTTCAAAGCTGTTGGAAATCACAGATCATTCCTCGACCACAATGTCTTTATTATGCATACATAAATCATGCATGGAAGGGCCCTGACAGTTGACGATGTAAACTCTCAGGAAGCAAAGCCCCTAAGTCATGTAAAAAATGTATGTCACAGACAAAGAAGTATGTCATCTCTATTTCCTTTTTATGGATATTCTTGTCTTGTCATTATAGAAGATTTTTTTTCCCCCTTTATTTCCTATTTAAATGTAGCTAGCACAGAGGTAATTTGCAATGGTATTTCAATGACACAAATGGAGTACACTTCCCATCTGCCTGCATCTTCAAGGATGAGCGTGCTGTAATTATACTGTTCCAGTTTCATTAACAGCTCTGCTGTGCCCAATGTGGTTCATAAGTATTCTGGTGAAATGCAGGGCAAAGTTCATTGAATTGTCAGGAGGATTTGGGTGATATAGGGCTCATGCAAATTACATTAGAATTGGTTTGTTTTGAAGCTATACATTGTAAGCAAAAGAGTTGATCAGAAATTTTCTGAGCAGGAAAAAACCTAAAAGCCAAGGACTGCTCATTGTCCCACAAATGAAAATCGGGGGGGGGGGGGGGGGGGGAGTGCAGTTGAATTTGAAGTTGCCTTTTTTGGTTTCTTGATCAAAGGTGTTTTAATTTGATTTTTTGTTGAGGGAGCAGTTCAGTGAATTTTCCTCTAAGAAAACCTTTTTTTTTTTTTTTTTTTTTTTTTTTATTAAAGGTTTTGGAGAGTTCTAAGTAGCAAAATGTGACAGACTAAAGTCAGTCTTTCGGTCAGAAAGATTCTCCCCTTCTCCACTCTCAGGAGACTCCCCTGTAATCCTGCTCCAGCTCTGGGAAAACAACACAAGGTGCAGCAAGCATCTAACTGCTACCTACCTTTGTTGCTATGTTTACTGAAGTTAGACATACAGATCAGCCTAGATGTTGTCCTGCATGTTGTCACTGCCTGGTGAAAAGGTACCTCCTAACTGACTGTGGAAAAATATGCACTCTTTCCTTAAGCAGCACGTCTGCTTTGAGCTCATCTTGCGCATCCTCCTCAACTCACACCCAGATTTACTGCTGTATGATGTTTACCATTTACTGAGCAGCTAAGACTCACCTGCTCTAGCTGCAGCGTAAGACAGGCATGTACATACGCACCATGAGAGAAAAAGCTCATCCCTTCTCCTTCATTCCCACTCAATCACTTATGACATTGCTGATGTTTCCTCCATAGTTCCTCCTCATTGCTCCAGCTCCGACTGGTCACAATGGAGATTCATCAGAGCAAATATCAGCTGAGTAGCTCTTGTTAGGCCACATTTCATCTTGTTTCAGGCCTTTCCTTCTGAAGAAGTCCCTCTTTCTCTGCCATAGCTCAGCTCTAGACATTTTTGCTCAGAGAAATCCCACCTACAGTGTCTCAGCTCATTGGGGAATCCTCTTTTTGCCTGATACAACTTGGATTGCCACTACAAAGATCCAAGAGCAGCAACTGAATGCTGTGCTGTCTGCTTCCTGGGATAAACACATCCAGAAAGGAACAGCCAATATATAATTCTGTCTGTGGGGGAAATTCAGAACCACCTGAGGTATTTGTTGCTGCTTTTACTCTCTTGCCTATGCAAATTAGTGGGGTTTGGAGCTAAATGTAAATGATTTAAAAGGAAACCTGAAAGGGGGATCTGTTCCATAGGTTAGTTCTGCTCTCTTCCTTTGGAAAGACACCTGTGGATACATTTTCATTAATAATTTCATTCTATCTCTTCTCTGATGTAAATTTACAAGAAGCAGGAAAAATGTGAATCAAATGTTGCAGGCTGGCTGGTAAGATAATTAGCATGTGATGCATAAGAAAGAAGAATCCCAAGAAGCAAATCTGGAAGTACATGTATCTATTTGTTACAGAATGTTTGCATTTTGCTCTTTCCTTCTTTCATTTAGTGAATCTCTCCTAGGAATGTCCTTTTTTCCAGGAGCTTTCTAACTGATGAAGTAGCTGCAGAAGAGAGGAAAGGAAAGCAACTTAAAAATAGATAAGCTGCTTATCTCTTTGGCTGACTTGAATTTGCTGCTGTGTGGAGGAGGATGCTATCAAAAACAGAAGTTTACAAGTTTATAATGCTGGAAAAGTTTCTTGATGTGCATCACTAGTACATAATTCATGCTGCATGTTATTCTGTAAGTTGCTTATAAATCACTGCTACAGATAAGATTAATCCAGGTACATTGAATTCTGTTTTTTCAGAAGTTAATCATGGTCTTTAGCCTAAGAAAACAGGGCTTGTGTGATCATGCTTTGTGCCTGTGCAGCCATCTGTCAGCCTCTTTCAATAACTTGTAAACCCCACTGATCAACTTTGACAGAATGATAGAGGTCCCAAACATATTAAATTCAAGTGTTTTCCATGAAAATCAGAAGCTTTTCTGTTCAGTTTTAGCTGCCAGCTGGCCTTTATGTGTGAAACTACTGGTCAATAACCAACATATGCGTTTCTAAGAGCCGCAAGTGCTGCTGCTTGCTAATTGTGACTCACAGGGAAGATCAGATCCAGAGTGTCCACAAGGACAGGAACTGGGGTTGTGCACAGGGATTGCATCCCCTTGACAGCACAGAAACAGATCAGAAAGCTGAGATCAGTCCAGTGGGGTGGAAAGAAAGTGACTCAAATCCAGACAAAACTGCACTCTTGTAATTCTTCAGTTCACCTAGAAACTCCTTTTTGATTGAAAATCTGTGAATATTAAAGGAAAAATTCCAATTTAGTTCTGGGGGGAATTTCTGGGATCTGATCAGGGCTGGGATGAAGTTTATGAAAAGAGTGACCATTCATAAAATAAGAATTTTAAGAACTGCTCAGTGCTTACATAGGGATTAGGTTTATTGTACAAATAGATGGCAATTTGAAAAAGAAGGCTATCTTGGGACTTCGACAGGAAACAAAATACTACGTTTGGAGCAGACAAAATAGATGCCAGCTTACTGTCAGAGACATACTCAAATAACAAATATTGTATTTTAATGATTCTTAATTGAAATAATAGTATCTTTCATCTGGTGTCTTTCTGTGTTTTCCTATGGGTTTAAAAAGAGAAGCTCTCTTTTAGAAGCCAAAAGACAACTTACTGTGATTTGAATAAAGATGAGATCCAACACTAACCTATTGCCTTCCAAGAGCCACTACACTGTTTGTATGAACAGTAACACAGTACCTGCCTAAATCTTCCACTTCTGCTTGACCCTTCTTAGTGGTTTTCTTGTAAAACTCCAATTTTTTCTACACCTGAGAACACATCCAGCTCCTCTCATATACTGCTGGAAGTGAGCTGAACCAACCTCACTCCTGGCCATAAATCTTGAATTCTTTCCTACCCCACTTTACAGACTAGTGGTTACAGCAGCTTCCTGAGAGGACAGAAAAAGGTATTTGATTCATGGAGAACTCATTTCCTTCATGGAGGGAAAGGGTTGGCTGTGGATATTCCCTCTGTGCAGAACTGCTGCTATTATGAGCGAGGGGGTCTCCTTTCTGGTGTTTTAAAAGATGACAGAAGTCAAAACCCTCAGCCCTGAAGGTAATCTGAGAAAACCCATTGGCTCATGGTTCTCAGGGGAAAAAAAAAAACAAAGTAATTGTTGATTTCTGGAGATTTACTGGGAGTGAGAAAAAACTTCAGGCATCTGGAAAAATTAATCATAAAAACCTGAGGTGCCCTTGAAATGTAACTGCCTGTGGAGCTAAATAACAGCTGAATGAGCACCATGATTTTGGATCTGGTCACTTAAAAATCACACTTGAAGCACCTCCTACATTTTCCAAGCTCTGGTCTTTCTGCTCTGTGACAGCAGAGGTAGCTGCAGCCCACCTGGTGCGCACCAACCATCTGCGCTAAAGCAGCATGCAGGAACTCCTAGGCTGTAAATCCTCCTGCTCCTGGGCTCGCTGTACTCTACCTTCATTGTACAAAAGCATTTTAAAAGGAGACATATTGGGTTCCCAAACAGCCTCCCAGACCTGTGAAAGTCTACAGGGGTATGATATAATAGGCATCACAGAAACATGGTGCAATGGCTGCTATGACAGGGGTGTTGGAATGGAAGGTTAAAGGCTCTTAAGAAAACACAGGCCTAGCAGGCAAGGAGGGGAAGTTGCTATTTTATGTTAGGATAGGCTGGAGAGTATGGAACTCTGTCTGGGGACAGGTGAGCAGTGAATAGAGTCTGTGGGTCAGGGTTAAAGGGAGAACAGCAATGGGAGAACCTGTTATGGGGGTCTGTTAACGACTGCCTGATCAAGAGAACTCTCTGGATGGAGTGCTCTATAGACAGATAGGAACAGCCTCACACGCACAGGCCATTGTCCTCACTGGGGACTACAACCACCTTGATATCTGTTGGAGAGATGTTACGGCCTGGCACAAGCAATCCAGGAAGTTCATCAATTGTGTGGAAGACAACTTCCTTTTGTAAGTAATAGAGAAGCCAACAAGGAGAAGCGTCATGCTTGACCTCTTGCTCACCAACAGGGAAAGGCTGGCTGGAAATGCGACTCTCCAGGGCAGCCTTGATTGCAGCTATCATGAGATGGTTGAATTCAAGATCCTCAGGACAGTGAGAAAAGCATGCAGCAAAGTCAGTGCCCAGGACTTCAAGAGAGCAGACCTTGGCCTCTTCAGGTACCTGCTCAGTAAGGTTCCATGGGATATAGCCCAAGGGGGCAGGGGGCCAAAGGCTGTTGGTTGATATTCAAGCATCACCTGCTGCAAGTTCAGGAGTATTGCATCCCAACTAGAAGGAAGTGCAGCAGAAAGGTCAGCAGACCTCCTTGAATGGATAAGGAGCTGCTGAGGAAACTTTGAAGGACAAAAGAGGCTTGAAAAGGTGGCAGAAAAGACAGGCAGCCTGGGAAGAATCCAGGGATGTTGTCTGGGAAGCCAGGGACCAGATAAGGAAAGTTATGACCCAATTGGAACTACACTTGGCTAGGGATGTGAAAGATAACAGAAAGGGATTCTATAGGTATATTGCAAATAAAAGACAGAGTAGGGACAACGTGGGTCCCCTCCGGAAGCTATCATGAGAACTGGCTATCCTGAGCGTGGAGAAGGCTGAAGTTCCAAATTACTTCTTTGCCTCAGGCTTCACCGTCAATTGCTCTGACCACACCACCCAAGTCTTGGAAGGCAGATGCAGGGACTGTGAGAATGAAGACCTCGGGCCCACTGTGGGAGAGGATCTGGTTCGAGACCATCTTAAAAACCTGAACATGCACAAGTCCAATGGACCTGATGAAATCCATCTGTGGGTCCTGAAGCAGCTGGCAAATGAAGTTGCTAAGCCACTGCCCATCGTATTTGAAAAATCATGGCAGTCAGGGGAAGTTCCTGATGACTGGGAAAAGGGAGCTATAACCCCCCTTTTCAAGAAGAGGAAAACGGAGGACTCAGAAGGCTACAGACCAGTCAGCCTCACCTCTGTGCCTGGCGCAATCTTGGAGCAGATTCTCCTGGAAGGCATGCTAAGGCAGATGAAAAACAACAAGGTGGCTGGTGAGAGCCAGCATGGTTTCACTAAGGGGAAAGCCTGCTTGACCAATTTGGTGACATTCTATGATGGGGCTATGGAACTGATGGACAGGGGTAGAGCAGTTGATGTCATCTACCTGGACTTGTGCAAAGCGTTAGACACTGTCCCACATGACATCCTTGTCTCTAAGTTGGAGAGGCATCAATTTGATAGGTGGACCACTCGGTGGATATAGAACTGGCTGGATGGCCGCATGCAAAGAGTTGTGGTCAGTGGCTCAGTGTCCAGCTGGAGATCAGTAACAAGTGATGTCCCTCAGGGATCAGTGTTGGAACTGGTCTTGCCCAACATCTTTGTTGGTGACATGGACAGTGGGATTGAGTGTGCCCCCAGCAAGTTTGCCAATGACAGCAAGCTGTGTTGTTCAGTTGATACGCTGGATGGAAGGAATGCCATGCAGAGGGAACTTGACACCCTTGTAAGGTGGGCTGATGCCAACCTGATGAAGTTTAACGATGACAAATGCAAGGTCGTACACCTGGGTTGGAGCAATCCCAGGCACAGCTGCAGGTTGTGCAGAGAAGGCATTCAGAGAAGAGATTCAGAGAAGCCCTGCGGAGAAGGACTTGGGAATGCTGGTTGATGAGAACATGAACATGAGCCAGCAGTGTGCGCTCGCAGACCAGAAAGCCAGCCACATTCTGAGCTGCATCCAAAGGAGCGTGACCAGCAGGTCGAGGGAGGTGATCCTGCCCTCTCCTCTGCTCTCGTGAGACCTCAGTTGGAGTATTGAGTGCAATTCTGGTGTCTGCAACACAAAAGGACATGGAACTGTTGGAACAAGTCCAGAAGAGGCCACAAGGATGATCAAGGGACTGGAGCACCTCCCGTATGAAGATAGGCTGAGAAAGTTGGGGCTGTTCATCCTGGAGAAGAGAAGGCTGTGTGGAGACCTCCTAGCAGCCTTCTGGTATCTGAAGGTGGGCCTATAGGGATGCTGTGGAGGGACTCCTTGTTAGGGACTGTAGTGATAGGACAAGGGGTAATGGGTTCAAACTTAAACAGGAGAAGTTTAGATTGGATATAAGGAAGAAGTTCTTTACTGTAAGGGTGGTGAGGCACTGGAATGGGTTGCCCACAGAAGCTGTGAATGCTCCATCACTGGCATTGTTCAAGGCCAAGTTGGACAAAGCCTTGGGTGATATGGTTTAGTGTGAGGTTTCCCTGCCCATGGTAGGGGGGTTGGAACTAGATGATCTTAATGTCCTTTCCAACCCTAACTATTCTATGATCCCTTTCTGCTCCATAGCTGCCTTTTTCCTGCTTCTGGACTGGTTTTTATGCCGTGACTGTTCATCACTTTGCTATGATCCTTGGAGTTTATGGTTGGAAGAGAGGAATAGGATCCTCTAAGTCTGAATAACCGCACAGTGGAGGCCGTGCATTTCACCCCACGATTCTTGCACCTAGCTCAATAAGTCAGGGCTATGAATCTGTGGATCATTTGTCACCTGGGAAAGGCGTCAGGGTGATAGTGTTGGCTATTGAAAAACTCTACGCACACACTAAGTGATACATCATGGTGGAGAAAGCTCACTCCCAAATCTGCCCACAGTCCTAGCTATCTCAGATAATAAGATTTGGTTGCCGTCAGTCTGATATGTCATTAGAAGGAAGGTTTCATCACCCTTTATTAGTCATCTGAGCCATAAATTTCTCATCTCATCTTTATTTTATTATTACATTTTTCTGCCATTTATGTCATGCTGCAGGCTATTGACTGTGCAATGTCAGGCTCTAAAATAATATCGGTATTGCTTCTTTCATGCCAACTTCACTCTGCTTCAAATTTGCTATACGGAAATTTTGAAAATATTAGGATACCTTAAACTGTGATTGGGGTAAGTTAAACTACAACCTTTTGAGACAGTTAATGCTCTCAGTCATATGCTTTCCTCTTTCTACAGTATAAATACCCCAGTTCTCTCCCAAAGTATCTCCCTCTCTATGCTGAATTCCTTGTTCTCACTGCTCAGCAGAGGGACTTAACATTAGGCAAGAGGAATGTTTAAAACCCGTCATTTCAGACTCAGTTGTGTGCTGTTTCAGTGATGCCCAAAGTTGATACGCCCCAGTGAGTTTATGTCTTACTTCCCATTATTGTAACTAGCGCATCTCAGAAGATGCAGCCTTGAACAAGGCAGGTAACTCTTTGCATGACTACACTGCAAATGAGCTGTAATTACAACTCATATAAATGAACCCACTGCTTCAAATTAGCTCATTTGAGGAGAAGGAGCAAAGCAGACAGTGAGCTCAGACTTTGCCCAAAATGCTGGTGAAACCCTATGCAGTCTGTGTGGATTCAACCAGACTGTGGTGTACCATTGTTCCCAATGTCAAGCCAATCCCATTATTCCCAAAGAAGAAGACATCCCACCATTGACCATAATGCAGACATATCTTTTGAACCTGCGAGGGCTCCCTGTTTATTTTTTACAGTACCTGTATGCTTCAAAGCACACCCTTTAGGTATGAGGAAGCAGCCATTTTGCTACCAACAGCTAAAGAAGACCTTGGCTGATCCCTCAAACAGGTCTACCTGTAGCTGTTTTTTTCCCTAGTCTATGCAAGTCATTTGTTACTTAGAAAAGATAACTAAAACACACAAATGGAAACACACAGTTATCATAAATGCCACCTTTTATTAGACTTTCAGCCCATCCAGGATCCTGAAATCAGAATCAGAAAACAAAATTCACATATCTTATATCAAGCAGTAGGCATCCCAGTCCCACCCTTGTGCCCTTTGCAAGAAGGTATTTTTGCCTCCTCTGAATGTTCTATGCTATTCCGTAGATCCTGTGCCGTGGGAAGTGTTGCACAATGCAATTGAAAAAGACTTTCATGCATCTACTGGTAACAGTGGCCATTGAACGAAGAAGGTGACAATTTGTTGAAATTTAGCCACTTGAGATGCACTTCAAAGAAAGCATCAAAAGTACTTTGCCGCCTCCGCTTCCTTCCAGCGCAGCTGTCAAGATTTGTAGGCAGCTGAGTGCCCCTAACTCAGCTTTCCCTTAGAAAATGCATCAGTTGAGGAACAATCAGTGAAAGTGGACTGCAAAAGAAAGACAAACTACAGTCTCAACTCAAGCTGGATATTCTCTATAAGATGGCTTCACCCAGCCTGTGGCAATGATTCCAGCTCTGCGCACACACACACATACACACACAGAACAATAAATAAAACAAAGCCGAGCTTCTGAGCTTAGCCCATGAGTGGCCCATGTCTGAAGTATGCTTTTCCTGCCCTTCTCATTTAATCACAGCCAGTTATATTGCAAAAGGAAGCAGATGTAACTCTGGGATGAAGGTTCAGCACACCATACTCCTTACACCTTCATTCTAATTCTGTCATGCTTTTTTCCTCCCAGAACCAAAAACCTCTCCATGGACCTCTTCACTGCACCTCCAGGCATGGTCAGCAGCAAACTATCCCTTTAGAACACTAAACTAATGAAGCAAGCCTTGGATTAGCCACATGCACCTGCCCATGGGACTACTTACAGGGTTTCTTGGGAGATTTTCTCCCCTCAGCAAACACTGTACATACATGTTACAAGCCAGCTAGTACTGAGCATCCTCTTGCAAGGAGGAGCAGAATCCTGTAGGTGGCAAGTATTTCGTACAGCAAGCTTGCAATGTGGTATTTGCCACCTAGCTACATTCCCCCAAACCCATTACTGCTCCTCTAGTCCTCTAGGCCTTTTTCCAGAGAACATCTGTCAAATCAGTGGTGTTGATAGGCCTAGTGATGAGAAGAAACAGGGATGAAGAGAAGGAAAGGGAAGAAAAAAACAACAGAAGAGGAGAGATTGGGGAAAAATGGTCAAAAGAAAGCAGAACTACCCTACACACACAAACTAAGCAGAAGGATACATGCACTGAAAAAAAAAAAAAAAAAAAAAAAAAAGAGGTGGCAAATACTTTGAGGAGAAAACTGGAAGAAAGGATAAATAAAAAAAAAAAAAAAGAAAAAGGAAAGAGAAACACAGCTGGTTGGAGTTTTTTTATAGTTTAATACCAAAAATGTGCAAACAAAAGCAACAAAAAGGTTGCTGTGTTATTTGAGTATATAATGGAAGCAGCTGTTGGATGGAGTCAGGTCCTCACCTGCAGTGATGGAGCAGCTCTGCTGTGGCAATATGGTCTGCAGCCCCTCAGGAGTGAATTCTGTTATAAAAATGTTATATGACATACAAAAGCTTATAAACTGGAGCAGGTGAGGCATTTTCCAAATCCAAGCTGACATTTCTGCCTAGTCAAAACAGATAAAAAAAGGAAAGAAGAGCATTCTGGTGAAGTTTGCTTGTGCAGCTTGGATGGCTGGACCGTGTGTGTAATAAGTAGCTCCCTGCCTTTGAGTATGTTTGTTTTGAATTTTGTGAAATGAGGTAAAATCAGAGAAAAGGCAGGAGGAAGTCCAGAGCATTATGCTTCCAGAAAAAAAAAAATGTTGTTAATTATCATTATTTTGAGTGAACACAGTGATCTGAGTTGGATACATATGGATCTGCTTGTATGTCTTCATTCCTTGTAAATGAATTTAGGCTCTTGGGGGTAAGTTTTTTCTGCACTAATAGTACACATGCATACACATGTGCATTAGTGGATTTCAACTTTTTTTTAAACAAGCTCCTCTTTCCTTACACCATCTGTCACTCCTTGTATCGTGCAGAAATAGATTAGCTGGGAAAATAGACGCAGTTTTTCATGTGAAATCAGAATTCTTTACATGAGCTTTCCTCTCATAGCCAATTTTTTCATTCTGTACTCTGAAGCTATAATCACCGTTAAAAACAGGCAAAAACGGCACAGTTTTTAGATATTCTACTGCAATATTATCTGTCTTCTCATCATCAGTTTTTGACTTTTCAGTGCAAATCTGATGGCATTTATTGCAATGAATGCCAGAGAGTGAAGCATAAAGATACCATTTCAGACTTTCAACAAACTCAGGCAGCCCTGGCTGAACTGATGACATCTTTCTGATAGTTTGGAAATATTTTTTTCTTTTCTGGACCACAACAGCTACAGGACTGAGATGCTGCCAACTTAGAGTCATGTTTGTTTTTCTTTGTCACATAATTATGACAGCCCAAGCTGCAACAGGCAATGTTAAATGAGGATTGAAAGGCTGACTGCCCTTAGACTTCCCTCCCCATGATTGACTCATTTTAAACTGTGGAACAGAGAATTACCCTAATGTCTTACAACCCACCCAACTGTGAACCCTGCAAAGAGAATGAGCATATAGCAAGTTAGGAACATAACTTCAAATATAAATTTGCACCCATTGCAGGCACAGTTTAGATCTGTGTTAGTTGTTCATGAATAACACTAGCCCTGTCTCTTGGGACTGATATACTGGATACTGAGCAGAACTCTTACAAAATATATGATAGTTTGCTATGCTTAGCCATTACAGCTGTGTTGTAGACGATGTATCCTCAGCTTCAGTGGGCCTTTCTTGGCACAAGGAGTCATAAAAGGACTGCCAAAATATGGAATACCTCTGCCTTTTCTCAAAGTAAAAGCCAACATATTTGGAGGACTGGTACTGATTTAACTAGACTCCCCAGTTGCATTATTAATTGCAATTTGTGGAATTCATTTATTGCTGGGAGATAGGGACAATAAGCTCTCAGTTGGCTTGAAGTACGGTATCTCTCCACAATCTGTGACTCTAAGTAAAAGCGTCTCTGGAGAAGAATATAATTGTCCATCCTGTGTTTAACAAGCAAACAAAAGCTTAGAGGACTCAATTCTCAGTGGTGCATGAGAACTGAAAAGGAAGCTAATGCTTCTGGAGCACATTGAGGGTTTCAACTATGATTCCAGTATTTTAGTCTTGAGAGTTACTTTCCTGGGGTGAGACGATTAGCTTTGGACACTCTGACAAGGGTCCTGGAGAGGGGGAAATAAGTAAATAAATAGAAGGAGAATCAAAGCAATCTAAACCTGTAATAAATGGTATTCAGACTGATTTTCCAGCTCCACCATGGGTTTCAAGCCTTGCCACAATTCAGATTCTAAGTCAGAAGGCTTTAAAACTGCACCATAGCTGATGGCAACTACTTTTGGGGAGATCCATTAGCAAAATTTAAAATTCCATTCCACTGCCTCGTCTTTCCCAGTTCAAGTTTATTTCTGGTTTAGATGCTCTCTGCAGTTAGCAGTGGTTTTACTGCTAGGGTCATGTAGTAAGTACAGAGGCATCAAATGATTGCCGTGCTACATGGCAGATGGGCCATGCATTAAAATGGATTGTTAATCAAGCCCCTAACAAAACCATTAGCTCTGTTCTCTCCAATAGGCCAAACATCCATCAAAGGAAGGCAGTATCAAATGAAGAGTGTCTCAAGTGTCAAGTCTGATTTCAACTGTCATATTTATGAATGGTATTCAAAAAGACAGTACTCAGGAGTGAAGTTTGGTTAAAATTTACCTGGTATCTGTTTTATGTGAAGATGATGCTCAAGATGCAGTAAAATAAGGATCTTTGAATTGCTGCTTCTCACTGAAATATCACTTAATTTTCCTCAAAAATCTATCTCCACAGATTTTAAGGAAAACCTCAGATGATAAGAATGTCTGTGACTACACCGTGGTTCTAGAATCACTGTTTTTGTCTGTGACCAAAACACAAAGAAAGACCCAAAGGCATATTTTGTCCCTAAGAATACACAGAAAAGGGTCACTACAACCATGTGAGCCAATGAGGGTCAAGAGCCCAAATAAGGCCCTTATGAAGTCTCCCCATTAAAATGGAATTTCATAAGCATTAAAAATATGTTTTGTTGCTCAAGCTTAGCTGTGGCCTAATTTGACTGAATGGCCTCCATACTCAGAAAAGCTCCTGCCCCTACAGCCTACCCTTTTCTAAACCATGCCATATTTCAGGTCTGGGACTGGTCATGAAAGGGAGCTTCAGTCTGTCTGCATCCATCAACATGGACACATCATGATATTCTCCATGAACATTTCTCCCCTAGGAGTACTCTCTCTTTTAGGGCCTTTTCATTTATCTTCCTTTCCTTCACTCTGTGGATAACACTTGGCTGGACAAAGAATTCATCAATCTTCAGTTTGGCTGGAAAAGCAGTAAAAAAACAAAATAAAAGTAGCAGACGTATAAGCAAAACAAAGCTCCTCACTTTTTGTCAACAAAACAGAAATCCCCTGAAGATGATGTTTCAGCCAGACACCGTTTTCAGACAGCTCTACCGAAGCCCAGAGAACAGAAAGCCAAACAGCATCAACATCTGTTCCTGGTCCCCTTTCTCCCAGCTTCCCATTCAGGAGTAGCCTGAATGTGGTGATCTTCTTTCCCCAGGGACCTGCAAACATTCATCTGGAGATATTTTATGTCAGATCCACTCTTAGTGACAGAGAGAAGTGAAAACTTTTCACCCTTTCAGGACAAGCTCCTCATCAATAGCTATGCAGCAAGCAGGGGGACAAGCATTAAAGTAAGGCAAGACTGAGGTTAAAAGTACTGCAGTCTTTACTAAATGTCCATAGAAAGAGAGCTTCTGGGGTAACTAGAGCATGCAATTCCTCACTCCTTGGCTGAAACCAGATGAAACAATAACACTGGTGAAGAGGCATTTTAGCAACAGAAAAAACGTCACATTACCCAGTGGATATCATATTTCCCTTTTAGGCTCAAAACTACAATTGTATCACTAATTTCATGATAACTTCTTGAAAATCACCTCACTTTACTCTCCTATCACTGTTTTTTATTATTAACAGGAGTTTTCTTCACAGATACACTTTGAAAGGGTGACACCTGATACCAATAGAATAGAATCATTGAATCATAAAATAACAGAATAGCTAGGGTTGGAAAGGACATTAAGATCACCTAGTTCCAACCCCCCTACCATGGGCAGGGAAACCTCACACTAAACCATATCACCCAAGGCTTTGTCCAACTTGGCCTTGAACAATGCCAGTGATGGAGCATTCACAACTTCTGTGGGCAACCCATTCCAGTGCCTCACCACCCTTACAGTAAAGAATTTCTTCCTCATATCCAATCTAAACTTCCCCTGTTTAAGTTTGAACCCATTACCCCTTGTCCTATCACTACAGTCCCTAACAGGGAGTCCCTCCACAGCATCCCTATAGGCCCACCTTCAGATACCAGAAGGCTGCTAGGAGGTCTCCACACAGCCTTCTCTTCTCCAGGATGAACAGCCCCAAATTTCTCAGCCTATCTTCATACGGGAGGTGCTCCAGTCCCTTGATCATCCTTGTGGCCTCTTCTGGACTTGTTCCAACAGTTCCATGTCCTTTTGTGTTGCAGACACCAGAATTGCACTCAATACTCCAACTGAGGTCTCACGAGAGCAGAGGAGAGGGCAGGATCACCTCCCTCGACCTGCTGGTCACGCTCCTTTGGATGCAGCTCAGAATGTGGCTGGCTTTCTGGTCTGCGAGCGCACACTGCTGGCTCATGTTCATGTTCTCATCAACCAGCATTCCCAAGTCCTTCTCCGCAGGGCTTCTCTGAATCTCTTCTCTGAATGCCTTCTCTGCACAACCTGCAGCTGTGCCTGGGATTGCTCCAACCCAGGTGTACGACCTTGCATTTGTCATCGTTAAACTTCATCAGGTTGGCATCAGCCCACCTTACAAGGGTGTCAAGTTCCCTCTGCATGGCATTCCTTCCATCCAGCGTATCAACTGAACAACACAGCTTGCTGTCATTGGCAAACTTGCTGGGGGCACACTCAATCCCACTGTCCATGTCACCAACAAAGATGTTGAGCAAGACCAGTTCCAACACTGATCCCTGAGGGACATCACTTGTTACTGATCTCCAGCTGGACACTGAGCCACTGACCACAACTCTTTACATGTGGCCATCCAGCCAGTTCTATATCCACCGAGTGGTCCACCTATCAAATTGATGCCTCTCCAACTTAGAGACAAGGATGTCATGTGGGACAGTGTCTAACGCTTTGCACAAGTCCAGGTAGATGACATCAACTGCTCTACCCCTGTCCATCAGTTCCGTAGCCCCATCGTAGAATGTCACTAAATTGGTCAAGCAGGCTTTCCCCTTAGTGAAACCATGCTGGCTCTCACCAGCCACCTTGTTGTTTTTCATCTGCCTTAGCATGCCTTCCAGGAGAATCTGCTCCAAGATTGCGCCAGGCACAGAGGTGAGGCTGACTGGTCTGTAGCCTTCTGAGTCCTCCGTTTTCCTCTTCTTGAAAAGGGGGGTTATAGCTCCCTTTTCCCAGTCATCAGGAACTTCCCCTGACTGCCATGATTTTTCAAATACGATGGGCAGTGGCTTAGCAACTTCATTTGCCAGCTGCTTCAGGACCCACAGATGGATTTCATCAGGTCCATTGGACTTGTGCATGTTCAGGTTTTTAAGATGGTCTCGAACCAGATCCTCTCCCACAGTGGGCCCGAGGTCTTCATTCTCACAGTCCCTGCATCTGCCTTCCAAGACTTGGGTGGTGTGGTCAGAGCAATTGACGGTGAAGCCTGAGGCAAAGAAGTCATTTGGAACATCAGCCTTCTCCATGCTCAGGATAGCCAGTTCTCACGATAGCTTCCGGAGGGGACCCTCGTTGTCCCTACTCTGTCTTTTATTTGCAATATACCTATAGAATCCTGTATAAATCTGTTATCTTTCACATCCCTAGCCAAGTTTGATTCCAGCTGGGCCTTAGCTTTCCTAACCTGGTGCTTGTTTGTCCCCCATGCTATTTCATCCATTTACAACATGTGGATCCCAACTCCTTTTGTCAATACTTCATGTAACACTCATTAAGGTAGAATTCAACTGACCTCCTTTAGGTGTCTACTACAGATAAGATGAATCATTTTCCAGAAGTGCTATTTCTTTCCAATGCCTTTTTGGGAGTCTAGAGTACTAGATCTAATGTAGGCAACTATATTGTGATGTCTAAAGTTAAGTAGGGTTAGTCCATCCCAATGGAACGTAAGATATGATACCATGAGTCTGAGCCCACACTGCCTTTGGCCACTTGACTGTTAGATAAAAATAATAATATACTAGTGCAGTGGTCAAAGGCAATGCGTATGGACTCAGTCTCAGCTCAGCTATTAAAATAAGTATACAACCTGTGGGACAAGCTGACTCCTTCCAGACATCTTAAAATGCAGCCAGGAACCCTGGAGGCTTCATTATCAAATTAGCCAAAGCTTTGACATATCAAGATGCTCCTGCTAAGGGCGGTCTGCTGGCCACCAGGCTGCTAATCCACAAAAAATCTGGTGAATAACTGGCTTGGCATTTAATATGTTTTATTAACCGCTCAAGTGTCACTGAGTTTTATTGTTAGTTTAACAATAGCAATTAGAGATGGATTAACATGCTGTAGTCAAATTTGGAATTTGTCCTACAGCTTCTGCCCTGTTCCTGTCTTAAACACTGCTTCAAGAAGACTGTGAAAAGCAGTTCCTTCATTTTTTAAGAAGTCTGGGTTCTCTTTTCTCAGAAAGTTAGTCATATTCCCCTCAGATTATCTTGGAGAGAAGCAGGACAGTGTTTATTAGGCAAGACATGTTAATACATCCACAAATACTGACCACTTGCATATTATGGATGATGTTGTATTTACAAATCCAGTAAGAAAGATAAACAAAGATGGTGAAATCATCCAATTCACAAGAAGGTTCCATTCCTAAGGATGAAGATCACAGTTAAAGAAGAGCTCCAGTTTTGACATAAGGGTGTTGGGCTTTTTGGGTTTTGTTGTTGTTGTTGGTTTTTTTTGTTTGGGTTTTCTTTTTTGTTGCTTTGTTTTGTTTTGTTTTTTTATTTTCCTGGAGCCAGTGTGTGACATAGATTCATCTTTATCTTCATTTCCCTTCAGATGTCTTTTTGTCTCTGCGGGTATTGTTTTTTTCTATTGCTGAGATGAGCAGCTCGAGTGAGGCCGCCTTCAACAACTGAGCAGGGGGAAGTTCAGCACGCAGGAGCCTCAAAGTTATGGCCCAGTTGGAACTACACTTGGCTAGGGATGTGAAAGATAACAGAAAGGGATTCTATAGGTATATTGCAAATAAAAGACAGAGTAGGGACAACGTGGGCCCTCTCCGGAAGCTATCGTGAGAAATGGCTGTCCTGAGCGTGGAGAAGGCTGATGTTCCAAATGACTTCTTTGCCTCAGGCTTCACCGTCAATTGCTCTGACCACACCACCCAAGTCTTGGAAGGCAGATGCAGGGACTGTGAGAATGAAGACCTTGGGCCCACTGTGGGAGAGGATCTGGTTCGAGACCATCTTAAAAACCTGAACATGCACAAGTCCAATGGACCTGATGAAATCCATCTGTGGGTCCTGAAGCAGCTGGCAAATGAAGTTGCTAAGCCACTGTCCATCGTATTTGAAAAATCATGGCAGTCAGGGGAAGTTCCTGATGACTGGGAAAAGGGAACTATAGCCCCCCTTTTCAAGAAGGGGAAAACGGAGGACTCAGAAGGCTACAGACCAGTCAGCCTCACCTCTGTGCCTGGCGTAATCTTGGAGCAGATTCTCCTGGAAGGCATGCTAAGGCAGATGAAAAACAACAAGGTGGTTGGTGAGAGCCAGCATGGTTTCACTAAGGGGAAAGCCTGCTTGACCAATTTAGTGACATTCTACGATGGGGCTACGGAACTGATGGACAGGGGTAGAGCAGTTGATGTCATCTACCTGGACTTGTGCAAAGCGTTAGACACTGTCCCACATGACATCCTTGTCTCTAAGTTGGAGAGGCATCAATTTGATAGGTGGACCACTCGGTGGATATAGAACTGGCTGGATGGCCGCATGCAAAGAGTTGTGGTCAGTGGCTCAGTGTCCAGCTGGAGATCAGTAACAAGTGATGTCCCTCAGGGATCAGTGTTGGAACTGGTCTTGCCCAACATCTTTGTTGGTGACATGGACAGTGGGATTGAGTGTGCCCCCAGCAAGTTTGCCAATGACAGCAAGCTGTGTTGTTCAGTTGATACGCTGGATGGAAGGAATGCCATGCAGAGGGAACTTGACACCC
Organism: Myiopsitta monachus; assembly: GCA_017639245.1. Classification (NCBI taxonomy): domain Eukaryota; kingdom Metazoa; phylum Chordata; class Aves; order Psittaciformes; family Psittacidae; genus Myiopsitta; species Myiopsitta monachus. Next base: position 3,451,461 of record CM029941.1, on the reverse strand, counting down.
TTGTAAGGTGGGCTGATGCCAACCTGATGAAGTTTAACGATGACAAATGCAAGGTCGTACACCTGGGTTGGAGCAATCCCAGGCACAGCTGCAGGTTGTGCAGAGAAGGCATTCAGAGAAGAGATTCAGAGAAGCCCTGCGGAGAAGGACTTGGGAATGCTGGTTGATGAGAACATGAACATGAGCCAGCAGTGTGCGCTCGCAGACCAGAAAGCCAGCCACATTCTGAGCTGCATCCAAAGGAGCGTGACCAGCAGGTCGAGGGAGGTGATCCTGCCCTCTCCTCTGCTCTCGTGAGACCTCAGTTGGAGTATTGAGTGCAATTCTGGTGTCTGCAACACAAAAGGACATGGAACTGTTGGAACAAGTCCAGAAGAGGCCACAAGGATGATCAAGGGACTGGAGCACCTCCCGTATGAAGATAGGCTGAGAAAGTTGGGGCTGTTCATCCTGGAGAAGAGAAGGCTGTGTGGAGACCTCCTAGCAGCCTTCTGGTATCTGAAGGTGGGCCTATAGGGATGCTGTGGAGGGACTCCCTGTTAGGGACTGTAGTGATAGGACAAGGGGTAATGGGTTCAAACTTAAACAGGGGAAGTTTAGATTGGATATGAGGAAGAAATTCTTTACTGTAAGGGTGGTGAGGCACTGGAATGGGTTGCCCACAGAAGTTGTGAATGCTCCATCACTGGCATTGTTCAAGGCCAAGTTGGACAAAGCCTTGGGTGATATGGTTTAGTGTGAGGTTTCCTTGCCCATGGTAGGGGGGTTGGAACTAGATGATCTTAATGTCCTTCCAACCCTAAGTATTCTAGAATTCTATATCACCCTTGTCTCACCTGAAATGTAGTAACTCACCCAGATGTACGCACTGAGCCTTTGCCCTATCTTGCCAAAAAGGTGCTCCGGACATTCATTTATGGCAGCACACCTCACTTGGAGTATGCTCTTGGGGCATTACAACTTGTTACAACAAGGTAAGCTTGGTTCTTCTGGTCCGTGCAGGGTGAAATCTAAAACATGTATCAGTTTCTGCTTCATAGAGCCATCAGAGAGCAGCTGCTATCTTTCAAGACCAGTGTAAACTAGATCAGTAAAGTGAGCATTTACTAGAGATGAAGCTGCGAAACTGTGGCTGTACAACACCTTCCTGTTCCTCTTGATTTCGTCTGAAATCATACACATTTAACACTTCTAAAAATCACAGCTCAGACTTCTACATTTCATTTTGAGTGTTCTTAATCAGGATGTCATTTCCTTGTAGATTATTTTTTTCTGATTTTTTTTAGTAAGTTTAGATAAATTTAAAAATGAGATTTTTTTTTTGCCACCTATTTGAATGACCTTAGGAAAATAAACTTGCATGGCCACACTTAAGATATCTCACACCCACAAGGGCTAAACACTGACTCTTTAGTATTCTCGTAGAATGATATCATAGAATCACTGACTTGTTTGGGTTGGAAGGGACCTTAAATTTCATCTGGTTCCAACCCCCTTCTACAGGCAGGGACACCTTCCACTAGATTAGGTTGCCCCAAGCCCCATCCAACCTGCCATTGAACACTGCCTGGGATGGGGCAACTGCAGCTCCTCTGAGCAACCTGTGAAAAGTGTCTCACTACCCTCACTGGTGAGAACTTCTTCCTTATGTCAAATCTGAATCTACCATGCATTTTCTTGACTAAAGGGTCCAATCTTGAGTTTTGAAATTTCAAGCTGGGTGGAAATATTCCCCATTTTAGAGGAAAGACTGTAGCATAACATCTGTGCGGCCGTCATATGTACTTCTACCGTTTGTGATCAAATGGCATTCACTATTGAGAGGTAGCCAAAACAGCCAACAAGACTTTGAGCCTCAGCTGATGAAATGCCAAGAGTGTATCATAACTGGCTCAAGGATTTGTTCACTGTGCTCACACACAAGGTTGATACTTTTTTCAAGCAGTCAAGTATCCTCCTGAAATATTGCTAAATGCAGATATCTACTGAATGGACTGGCAGAGATATCTGTTGAGTACACTGGTAGATTGTCAAGCATTTTGTGGACATTGGCACTTGCTGAAACTTCCAGGCTGCCAGTTACGTGTTAGCAAACTTCAATAGCAATTATAAGATTTCCTTCTTTTACTAAAGTCTGCTTCAGTTGAAGCACACAAACTGCTACAAAATAAGATGTCAGAAACTCCACTGACATACCACATCACATTGCATCAACATCATGTAACCATGGGATTACACAGTCTGAGAGAAAAACCTCGTGAGACCAGTGAGGAAATTTGGAAGTGGGTTTTTTTGGGGGGCAGAACTCAGTCATATTAATTGTAGAAGGAAAGGCATAGTGCTCTTTAAACAGGAAGATTCCAGCTGCTTTCAAGACTTGGCTTTTCAGAAAAGGGCTCCAGAAAGGTTAAACAAACTTCACTTAGTGAATTCTTATCATCAGAGGAATTTTTGGAACAAAATGTTTTTTCATCAACAAATGTTAGTTTGATAGAAACAAAATTGTTCAGAGAAGCACATATGGTTTGAATTTTTTTCTCAAAAGGAGTTTCCAATCAATGTGACAGCTACAGAAAACAAGGCTCCTCCCAATCACCTAAAAACAAGTCCCACATTTTAATGAGTGAGGTAGCTGGCTGTTTTAAGGATAGGTCTCTCCTATTTCCCACGAGCTTTTCCAAAGATTTCAATTTGGTATGTAATGGTATTTTTTTTAATATCAGTTTCTTAGTCTAGGGAAAAAATTACTTCCCACGCAACTCTAGTTATATCATCCTAATGCATGTGATTCCTCCATGCCAAAGAAAGGCATTTTAGTCATGGCAGGTTTACATAGTTCAGAGGAAGTGACCAAAATAGAAGCTGCAACAAAAATGCCCTCTGTGCTTTGTCTGTCTGCTGTGTAATCTGAAAAGCCAAAAGGAATGAGAGATCCCATTTCAGTGACAGGTTCCAGTCCAGAACATCTGGAAAAACCTGGGGCAAAACAATTAATTTCTCCTTTTTCAGTAAAACATTTAAAAGAGAACTTGATCTTCAGCTGGCAGAAATCTGTTCAACCACATTAACCTCACCGGACCTATGCTAATCTATACTGATTGAAGACCATAAGAATATCCTCAATATTTCATGATGAATTATAATTCTCAGGCTTTAGAAAAAAAGGTTTGGTTAACCCCATATTACACATGCATTCTCCATTTAGCAAAAGTCCAACAAAGTTTAGAAAAAAAAAACAAAGGTAAAGCAAATCCCATGTGTGTCCTACAGCTTCCCAGCTTGCTGGGAAATACAGCATGGCTCTTCCAAGCTGTCATTCAAGCAAGGTTGCATGTGTGTTTCATTTGGTCCAATTCCCAGCTGACTTTTGCAAATTGTCCATCAACTCAGACTCTCTGAGGGTGCCTGTTCGTCACTGATGAATTCTACTTCTTACATTTAAATTTCACATGGCTCCCATGAGTAGTTTCTAGGCCATGAGGTAACTTGTTTTCAGCTAGGCTGGCTTTGTGCTGAGCTGTGGAAACAAGAAGTTCCCTTTTCCTTTCACAGATATTTCCATGATAACACACAAATGAAAATCATGTGATTGACTCCCCAGCCTGCATAGCTTTTCCCCCACCATACAGGATCACTGTGAAGTTTGTTATAGAGAGATGATCTCTGTGAGAAACAACATTTTCCAGACTTCATATCTTTGAAACAGGCTGTTCTTTGCTGGGTTTGGACCATTCTCTTCTAGACTTTAAGTAAAAGCATATTACACTCTGTCAATCCTCCACAGTTTATGCAGAACTGTCCAAGTCAACACAATCTCGCACATCATATTTTTGGGAAGAGCCATCTGTCATAAACAAAACGTGGCCATGTGTGGCTCACTGCCATACACTACAATGTGGAATCCCGGAGCAGGATTTCTAATGACTCTGGTGCTTCCACCACCAGGTTATGGGATTAGCAAGTGCTGGAAGATGAGGAACTGCTCCAGCCAGGAGCTCCAAGTAGCTGTATTCTCCTTGGCCTATGAATATTCATATTTATGCATCAAATGTAATCTTGCTGACTTAGCGTATCTTTTCTACAATTTTTCATCAAAGTTTAGCTCATTGAAACTGCAGATTGAGTCAGTCATGAGATACACATAGCAAAGAAAGGCATTGGGTCAGACTGCAAATGGACATAGCTGAGATTCTGTACCTAATGTACACAGATTTGACTGATGTTGGCTCTATGTGTGGCTGCTTCAACCAGCAAACATATAATTGAGCTGGTGCTTCAAGTGTCCAGAAATTCAAAACTTTCTGAGTGCTGTGTACATGCTGAAATCATGTTTACATGTTGAACTACAGTGAAAATTTGGAATTTTTAAGAGAAACTTTAAGAGAATTTTTAAGAGAAACAGCAGAAATTCTGAAAATCCTCATGAAGAAATATGAATGTACTATTCTGGAAAAGTAGAAATGCCTCATTGTTATACCGTTGAAAAACACTCAAATGAAATATTTAATATAATACATTATATTAAACTACACAATGAAATCTGTACTTGTTATACGTCAAAACAAAAAAAAACTGTAAACACAACAACGCATTTTATCTTTTGTCAAAACAAATCAGTTCTACATTAGTAGCACAAATAAGAAAATCAAAGCAATTTGCTGAGACATTTTTCCCACAGAGAATGTCATTGAAATAGTCATGTTCCTACAAAATAATCCAGTTTCAAAGAGCCTTTGTTTAAAACTAAAAATTGTTTTATCAGAAATGCTTTCACTTGATTTAGTCCACATATATCATAAGTTATGAAGTTTATATTTCTATTTGATTTCACTTTTGTATGATGTTCTGAGACAGATTAGTGAGAGGAACTTGTATTAGCAAGCTGTTAGAAAGTCAAAGGACAGATTTTTGAGCAGTATAAATACACAAGAAGATACCAGCAGAGTAATCATCTTTCTGTTTTGAATTATAAGTATATAAAATTTTGCTTCAATACATCTGAGGTAAATAAAAGCTGCAATATTAAAAATATGATGTTTGACGTTCCATAGGGCCCACTCTATTAAATATGAAGAACCAACAGGGTGTTTAAGAACATTCTTATTTAGTGTATGAAAAACCTCACCAAAGGCCCTGAGATAACTCCAATACTGAAAGCAGTTGTGTGTTTAAGTACCTTGCTGAATCATGACCACACACTCTGGGAAGAAAAAACTGCAATCCTTAAGAGATTGACCCAAAACTGATTGAAGTCAGTGAAAGTTTTCCATTTATATTTCAGAGGTCTTTGGATGAGACCCAAAGAAGACAAGTAAGGCATGAAAAAGGCAGAAGAGGAAGTTGGTACATATTGCACTTGTTTATTTTATCCTCAGGAATTTCTACAGCTGGGATCTGCAGATACAATCTACCTACATTTCTTCATTCTAACAATATTTGTTGTTGATTTCTTGTAATCTTTTCTATGGGAGAACAGTGTTGACTATTGGGAATTTAACCATTCCATTGAACATATCCACCAAGCACCAGTAGGTTAAATAAAGCTGATAGTAAATTAAGTCCGCTTTGAGGATGAGCGCATAGATTCAGGTAGCAAAGTCAGTAAAGTGGGAACCAAAGACTCAGTTTAAAGGTGTGCAAACACAGGGTGGATTTGTCACAGGATAAAGAGCAATGGGTTTAAGGCACTGGTTGCTGAGACAGTAACTCTCTAGCAACATGAAAAGTAAAAATGTAGTTTGGAGCTCAGTCCCTCACACTGAGATCTATTAGGTAATACAATCATCTCTCAAGGGAAGTGACTGGACCCCTGCTGTTTTGAGACATTAAATGTTTGACCAGACAGAGCCTCAGAAAGTATGTTGTTAGGAACAATTCCTCACTTATAAAGAGAAGGCAGGTTTTTCTAATAGATCTCTTCTACTTATATCTGTGATTTAGTGGTAAAACTATGCCTGACCTTGCCACAAGCACAAGGGGAAGGCAATAGTTTCACTGTTATCTATCAGTACTAATCGGATTCTTAATTATTTTTATTTTATTTTTTTTTTTTAACTGTACAGCATTGTGAGGATAATGAGGTTATAAATAAAAATCTTTTGGATAATTTCTAGTAATTTCTTTCACTTTTTTTCATAAACATTATCCTTTACAATCTATAAATGCCATTATCATTTCTATCTGATTGGAAGCTTTGACCATGTAGTGTTTGAACGAGCCAGTCCTAGCATGTGAAAATGTCTGTTTAATATCAGGGGGGACATTTATGGGAATTTAGTAAGAGAGAAACACATGTTCCATTTTTAACTTAATAATTGATTAGAGAGATAAGTTTTCTTAAGTGCAGTAACTCTCAAAGCTCTTAGTGGTGGCATAAAATGTACATGTATCTGTCTCACTTTTCAGCCAAAACTGGTCCTGAGTTTAACTTACCGAGTTTTCCTTGGAGAATAAAAATGATCACACATAATTTATTTTCTCTAACCAGTTTCTGGTCAGAGTTGCATCATGTATTCCTTCTGGGCATTAGACGACAATACATAGAGGAGAAATTCAGCATCCTGCAATGATAATTGATTGCATTGTGTGCCATTTATAGTTTTGAAGGCAGCCCATTTGAATATATTTGCTGAAAGCAAATGACATTGTGAATTTTAATGCAATGTAGAGGAGCCCAGAGCTCAGGATAAACGCTTGCTGTTGTTAAATATTCAGTGAGAGAAAGGAAATAAATGAGTAGCCAAGACCAATATGACCTTTACTAGTATTCAAATGAAAAAGAGTGCACAAACTCTAACTCAAAAATGCCCCTGCAGTTGGCAAATGCTTGTGTCTGCCAGCTGAGAAACTATATAGAGCTCTACATAACTGTGTTTTAACACCAGGTAACTTACTTTGATGTCAGATGTGAACACTAGAATAAATCCTGGGGGCTTTCTTAAAGTATTTCCTGTAGATTAGCTGCAGACAGTTATGCATCATCCCATTGGCACTGGATATGAGATAGCTTTACAGCAAGGGCTATTTTGTCATGTTGGACCTGGGTTATGACAGTGAAGGACAGAGTGGTAGGATGATTGCCTGAGCCTGACTGTATAGATATGGCCAGAAAACCTCAAAGTTATTGCAAAATACTAGACTCACCAACCCTCAGGACTAAAACAGTGATCTGAAATCACCTAAACATGTAAGCACCCTCACTGCAAAAATAGCTCCAGGGAGGGTTTGTGGTAGCATCTTGGGTTTTGGCTGACTTTGTGTTTCAAGGCATGTCTTCCGCCAAATGAGAAGGAATTCTGGGGAAAGAAAAAAACCTACAACTCAAATTAGATTCATTAGATGAATGTCCACTATTTATATAATTAGTGTAGTTACCATACTTGCATAGGCACTAGGAAAAGATCTCTCATGCTGGGAGGTGTTAAACTCTTAGCTATAACTTTCAGGAATAATTTCTTCTTTCTTTTGGAGGCAGGATTAGAGAGTAAACAGATAGTTGGGCTTTTGTGATATAGTCATCCTTTCACTGCTGTCCGACCTTGTAGAAAAAGTATCATTCAGAAGGGCACCAGCTCCACTCCAGTTGAACACATCAGAAATCCTGGGCGCACTGAGCAACACTTAATGCTTAACATCCGTGAATTGCGTTTTGTGGCTGAGGAATGTTCATTATTAAAGTAAGATAAAATGCATCCTTTATCAACTGCTTGCAGCATCCTGGATTTTTACTGTTTATGTTTCTCCAATTCTAAAATATTCCCATTCTCAGCCAAATGGTGCAAGATAATGGCTTCAACTTTGGCAGGTAACCAGGTAATACTGTATCTTAAGGGTACTCTGACTTTTTATTAAGGTTCAATAATTTTTGGATGCTGTGCTGTACTTTGGTATGAAGGACTACAAGGTTTTCATAGAATTACAGACTGGTTTGTGTTGGAAGGAACCTTAAAGTTCATCCCGTTCCAACCCCTGGCCATAGACAGGGACACCTTCCCCTAGAGCAGGTTGCTGTAAGCCACATCCAACCTGGCCTTGAACAATGCCAGGGATGGGGCAGCCACAGCTTCTTGTCAGGTTTCTTGTAGCCCCTTTAGGCACTGGAACCTGCTCTAAGGTCTCAAGTTAAGGAGCCTTCTCTTCTTCAGGCTGAACCAGCCCAGCTCTCTCAGCCTGGTTCCAGAGCAGAGCTGCTTCAGCCCTCGCAGCATCTCCATGACCTCCTCTGGACTCACTCCACCACTTCCACGTCCTTGTGCTGTTGTCCCAGAGCTGGAGCAGGACTGCAGGGGGGGTCTCCCCATAACACAGCTGAGGGGGAGAATCCCCTCCCTTGACCTGCTGCTCACACTCTGGCTGCAGCCCAGTCCATGGGGGGCATTCTGGACCGTAAGCACCTACTGCCAGCTCATGTTGATCTTTTCCTCAACCAGTACTTCCATGCCCTTCCCTTTTAAATCATTCTAGGGATTCTCAGGTACTTAGGGAACGCTGTTATACCCCACAGAGTAAAATAACTCTTGATAAGCAAGGAGGAGTTTCACAGAGATATACAGTTTATTTTCAGCATGCTGCTACATATGCTTTCTCTACTCTCAGTTGTTTAGCTACTGTCATCAGCACGTACAATTGTGCAATCATCATCAAAACATTTTCCTTGCCGACTCTGGCCTTGACTACGGTATATAACATACCACCATGCAGAGGTCCCAGCCAAGTTCGTACTGCAGCCAAAAGCATCTGTGCTGTACCAGTTTAGTGATAATTAATGCCACTGAAAGGCCAAGATAATTAGCAGGCTGCTCAGCCCAGGCCACACTGGATGAATCTGCTTCTAAGACCTCAGGTGCTTCCTTTGCATGATGACAGGAGTTGTGCAGATGGGAAGGACACCACAGTGAGAGCTAGCTCAGGTTTCTTCAGCTCAGATGAGCCCCAAACACTTATGTCTTGTGTGGTTTGGTCTGTTTTGCACCACTCTTTCACTGGCTAAACATTAGTATGGTGGAGTCATTCTAGCAAGGTGAACTTTAATTTTGAGTCTGTAAGCAGTAAGTATAACCTTATTTTATGATATGGCCTTCAGAAGGCAAATCCCTGAGGAGTAACACCAACCCAGGTTGGAGGCAACAACAAGAAGCAGAAACCAGGTTGAAGCCCCCATTGTCAGACAAACAGCTAATGGTTATCCAGCCCAGGGCAGGACATGCCACCTCTCCAGCTTCTGCTTCTCTTTCTCTGAAGGCATTTTGCCAGGGGTTTTATCGGACTATCACCTTGTATTTGAGTTATCCTTTTGGGCCAGCAGACATGAAGTCAACCTCATGGGAGAACTTGACTCATTTGGGCATCTGGAGACCGGACATGAAACCTTTCAGTGCCTAAAATAATGCTGAAGGACCTGCGATTGAGCAACTGAATGCCATCATGAATGTCCATACCAGCACAGTGGGCCAGTTAAATGTGTTTTTTTTCATGTCTGTGATAAAAATGGCAGTAATTAGTTACTCGTAGAAAATACCGAACTAAATGAGTTTTCCTGTCAAAACAGAAATGCTGACAGCATTTGAAAGTTCAGTAATTCACCAGTCATTGATTCTCAGTGCACAGCAGGATTCCTCTCTCCTTTTTTTAGCTATCTAGAATTTATAGTTTTGCTCAGGCTTTTTTCTAGGTTTCCTAAATGGAAAAGAAACTGAGAGAAAGAAGCACCTCCAGGAAATGATTCATCTTCTCCTAAGACTGACGTCTGTAACATGTGGGATGAATCACAGTTTAAAAGGGATTATCTTTCTTCTTTGGCTAGAAGGGAGTTAGATGACCTGATGAAACCTGCTGAAGTGTACATTCCCACCATCAGGGACTTCAGCTTGATTTCTAGCTAAAGTCTTGAAAAATATGGAGCTGCAAACATTGGCTACAGTAACAATTGTGGGTTAATTTCCAGGATAGTTCTCAAGCAGACGTTGGTTTTGGTGGGAGAAAATATAGGCCATCAAGGTCTACTTTTGAAAAATATCATAGAATAGAATAGTTAGGGTTGGAAAGGAACTAAAGATCATGTAGCTTCACCCCCACTGCCATGGGCAGGGACTCCTCAGAATAAACCATGCCACCCAAGGCTCTGTCCAACCTGACCTTGAACATCACCAGGGATGGAACACTCACAGCTTCCCTGGGCAGCCCATTCCAGTGCCTCACTGCCCTCACAGTAAAGAACTTCTTCCTCATATCCAATCTAAACTTCCCCTGGTTAAGTTTGAACCCATTACCCCTTGTCCTGTCACTACAGTCCCTAATGAAAAGTCCCTCCCCAACATCCCTATAGGCCATCTTCAGATACTGCAAGGCTGCTAGGAAGTCTCCACACAGCCTTCTCTTCTCCAGGATGAGCAGCCCCAACTCTCTCATCCTAGCTTCATATGGGAGGTACTCCAGTCCCCTGATCATCCTCGTGGCACTCTTCTGGACTTTTTCCAGCAGTTCCATGTCCTTTTTATGTTGAGGACACCAGAACTGTACACAATACTCCAAGTGAGGTCTCACGAGAGCCGAGGAGAGGGGCAGGATCACCTCCTGAGAAAAATACCTTTTGTAATGGCCTGACTTTGGGGAAGAAAACCCTCACTGAAGCTTGTGGGGCCAACTGAACATTCAGTGTTTGGGTTTTTGGTTTTTTGGGTTTGTTGGATTTTTTGGGAGGGAAGTTGAAAAAATAATTTCTCTAGATGGCTAAATACATGCTTAGAAGTGCAACTTCGGTCACCTGTATTCCAAGGCATCAGCCAGTGCTATGAGGTCGGCAGAGAAAAGTGACATGAGTGTCTTTGTTCACTCAGGGGTAATGGGAGAGAGAGAAAGATGCTCACCTCTGGAGCAGCAACAGATGCCAAACTGGAAGACATCCAGCTCAGTGGCATGCTAGGAATATAATACATTATTTCCATGCAAGCATTTGGATTTATTTGGGGAATCAATTAAGAGTAAGTGCATACATCCATTTACAAAATGGAAGTGTACCAGACACATACACACACAAGTTGTAATTGGAAACTGAAATAACACCAGGCAGAATAACCGTTAGAGGAATACAAAAAACACCTCTAAAAAGCCAAGAATAATATTTAATAAAATGAAAGAATTTATCCATCTGCAGTTATATCCTTAGGGGGAGGCCACAGACTAATAAGCAAACAAATCTAGATAGAAATGAAAATAATGTTGTGAAGGTGATAGAAGGAACAAGGGGGAGATTTCTTTGCAGATTAGCTGCTTATGAACTAAAAGTATTTCAATTTGATCACTTGTTTGTAGATATGTTCATCAGAGAATGGGAAATTCCATCATATGTTCCTAACATCCTGAAGAATAGTTATTATTCTCCTCTTCAGATGCTTTACAATCACTATTTATTGGCACAGCTACAGAATTCAGGAGCTCTTGTCAAAGATACCAGCTGAGGTCTCAAGAGCCTACTTTCTTTCCTTGATCCATAGAAATCCCAAAGGTTAATCAAATGCAGTCACTTCATCTTTCCTGTGAATGTGTATCATCTGATGCACCTAAAAACCCAAGTACCAAAGAGCCACTTAGCAGGACCAAAAAGGCACATAACACTTCTGTGAAGTCAAATACCTTACAAACCTGGAAATTCGATAGTCTCTAACTCACTCCCTTCAATATTATCCTGTATGTAGTCTTTAATTATAGATTTTCAAATTAGAAATTAAAAAAAAAAAAAAAAAGGTAGGAAAAAGTAATTCTGTCTTCTGTAAATCTGGACATATGCTACATAGCCAAATAATCCTCAGTAGAGGAAGTCTCAGGGGCCTCTATAATTAAGGCAGAGTTTTTTTGGAAGATGCTCATTGATGATTAACCAGTGCACTTCCATTATCTGCCTGCAGGTAGGGTAGTCTGCAAAACAGCCAGTATGCTACAGTTTTCTGTGCTTTTGTGGATATTTTTCCTCTTCCCAAGAATGCCATTCATAGAAATTAAACTTCTGTTCTTATTGAAATGCATAGAAACTGCAGGAGATGCAATTTTTTTTCTATACCATATGAGTCAGAAATTGAAAAGATTTGCTAAGATACAGGAAGACTGGAGCTGGATTCGATTAGCAGTGTTCTTAATCCAGTATCCTTCCTCCAAGAGTTCCTCAGAGGAAGACACAAGAATCCCCTTCAAGTAACTATGGACTAATTTTGCTATATAAACCTGCCAGCAGTTAATGATTGCATACCCTAAAGTATAAGAGTTTCCATCACACTATATTTCCATTAGGCATCTATCCTCTGCGAGATAACTCAGAGTATCGCCAAATACATCTTCCTCCTGCTAAATTGTGTGCCCAGTAATATTTTATAGTAGTAATTCCAAAGATCAATTAAGCATTGTAGGAGTAAAAAAGACTTTGTTTACAATAATAAAAAATATTTCTCCCTATTGCCCAGTATCTGACCCGCTGTGTCCTTATCAGGCCTGTGCCATGCTCTCTGATCTAACTGTTCAACTTCATGGCTGCACTTCAACTCATCATCATCTTTCTCATCTTCAAACCATGCCTCTTTCCTTTCTACAGTCCACTGCTTTCATATAAGACACATCAAATTATTTCACCTGTTGCCAAACCTTTCTTGAACCTTAAAGAATCATAGATTCAATGAGGTTGCAAAAGACTGTTAACGTCACCAAGGCCAACCATCACCCCAGCACTGCTGAGGACACCACTACCCCATGTCACCGAGGGCCTCTTCTATATGGTTTGTGAGCACCGCCGGGAATGGTGACTCCACTATTTCCCCAAGCAGCCTGTTCCAACGCCTGACCATCCTTTGGGGAAGAAATTGCTCCTATTATCTAGTCTTAACCTCCCCTGATGTAGTTTGAGGCCATTTCCTCTTGTCCTGTCACTTGTTCCTTGAGAGCAGAGACCAGACACCTCCTGGCTCTATCCTTCTGTCAGGCAGCTGTAGAGAGTGATGAGGTTCCCCCTGAGCCTTCTCTTCTCCAGATTAGACCCCCCCCAGGTTCCTCAGCCGTTCCCCATCACACTTGTGTTCCAGGCCCTTCACCAGCTCCATTGTCTTTCTCTGGCCCCGCTCCAGCACCTCAATGTCTCTCCTGTAGTGAGGGGCCCAGAACTGAATACAGGTTTCGAGGTGCTGTCTTACCAGTGCCCAGTACAGGGGAATGATCACTGCCCTGGTCCTGCTGCCACACTGTGCTGATACAGGCCAGGATGCTGTTGGCTTCTTGGTCACCTGGCACAAGCTGCTAATGTTTAGCTCCATCAGTTAGCATCCCCAGGTCCTTTTCCATGAGCAGCTTTCTAAACACTCTTCCTCAAGCCTAGGGCGCTGCATGGGGCCAAAATGCAGGACCCGGCACTTTGCGTTGTTGAACCTTGCCCCATCAGAAACCACCAACTTGCTCTCTGGTGGCTTAAAGGCTCCCAGACACAGATGAGGGGTAGTGAAGGATACCCCAAGGCAGTCTGTCCATCTGCCTTCTGTCATGCCTGTCATGTCACCCTTTGGGCATTGTGTGAAAGGCTCTTGTAGAGTGGAGAGGTGTGTGTTTCCTTTACAAAAGCTTGCCGCACCAAGTTGTAAATTGTTTCACATGTAATTAACTTATTTGGCCATCTACAACTGGCCATATGTAACTGGTCACTAATCAGTTCCTTAAAGTAGAGGTTTCCTCCTGCTGTAATGGAGTGCATGAGGTAGTGCATAGCCCTGCCTTGCTTTCCCTTGCAATTAATCTCTGTTTACTGGTGGTTTAATTTTAGGTGTTGGTCTTTTTGATTCCTCATTCTTGCCCTCTCTCTGTTCTTTCTATGATTTTTCTGTCTCTCTAGTCATGTATCCATCCATTCTGGCAAGTAGTTGCTCTCTTGATGGCTCCTCAAATTTCCCAGTATTCAAGTTCTTCAGTCATTTATGTAAGAGGGAAAAAGGGGGAGGGAAAAACAGGAGGAGAAAAGTCAAGCCACAGTAGGTAGCACTGGTGCCTCGCCAGGCTGGGCATGATTAATCTCTATGCAGTCAGAGCAGGGGATTGGAAGCTTTTTTCGACATCCTTAGCAAAACCTACACAGAGTGGGAAAAACCTGGGGTCTGTGGCATTGCTTGACCAGGTCACTGTACGTATGGCATGGGAAGAAAATATGCTAAGGAGAGATGAAACTAGCATGATATGTGGAGAGACAGCAAGAAAAAAAGTATGAAAACATGGCAATAGTTTTGATAATGCTGAGAAAAGTAAGAGACAATGTGGTGGCTCACAGACTGAAGGCTAATCTTAAAGACAACTAGGATTGCATCTAGAAAGCCTCTCAGCCTTCTTCCCCTCCTTTCCTTTCCCCTTCCTTTCTTCCCCTTCCCTCCCCTTTCCTCCCCTTCCCTCCCCTCCATTCTCTTCCTTTCCCCTCCCCTTCCTTTCAGATTTCTTCAGGCTCTTGTGGTCCAGCAGTGAATGCTAGGGAGACTCTCTCCAAAAAGGCTGTCCAGGCTAATGCACCTTATTCAAGCTTTCCAAATACACCGTTTTTATTACATCCACCAGTTCATTTGGAGTTGGGTCTTGAGGCAGCAAACCCTCCATGTGCCAGCTAACCAAACAAGCTCGGTCTTGTGTGAAGTGATGGTCACTGCCTGATCATCACATCCACTCTTAGCACCCACTCCTGTTGTAAATAAAGGCATCATTCATTTCTGTCTTACATCAAGATGTTCAAAACAGGAAATAACATTGACTGAACAATCCTAAGATCATAGTTTGCCTTCTCATTTGGGGTTTTTTATTCCCACGTAGTGGCACATCAGAGTTCTCAATGCCTGAAGAGCACAAGGGGCTCTTCGTTCATCCCGCTCCATGGATGCCACAAGCTTGTAGAAATTCTGTTATTTTCCTCTAAACCCAGATGTGATTCATTTTGCAGTTTTTCGATGGATACAGTTCATGCATCTGCAGCTGACTCAGACTCCTTACGGAGTCCTTACCATCAAGAGTGTGTAATAGCTATGCTTAGCGTAAAATCCTTTAGCTGTATCTTAAGTATCTATTTTAGGGAGACATGGATAGTGTGTTTAAAGTGCTTTTGTTACTACTAATAGTGAGTGCTCCACAGAAATTTACTTTTAGTCAAAAGACTGCTCCCATAGGTGGACAAGTTACATTTTGTACTGGTGAACATTCTGACTCATGCTTTTCCATTGCACCAATACTGTCCTCCAACTTCACATCACCAGCAGATCTCACCAGTGCACTTCTGCTTTGTCTACATAATAAGTCAGTTCAGTGAGATGAGAAATTCAGACAGTATCTTTCCTCCATGTGAACAATCAGCCCCTCACTGAGACCTGATGCAGTTTCCCGTACAGCCATTTTCTCAATCATCTGCTGGTTCCTGCATTGCCTCTTTAATGAACAAATTGTCATGTTTTGCAAGATGCAAAATGCTTGACTGCAACTGAGGCTTTTATATTTTAGGAACTTTGTTCTAAAGCAATAGGATAGCAACAATCTGTTCCTCCAGGTAGCTATAATGCAGCAGTATTCATAGTATGCAGAGCTGTTTCATATAAATGGGCAATTGATTATGTGTGTTTAACAGATGCCTTGTGATATCAATCCCATCCATGAGTGTGTTTTATCTTCTATTTTTTCTCCTGTTGCATGATTCTTGGCTATGTTTCACTGTACTGTAAGCATGCTCAGATCAGGGCAAGCAAAAACTGGGTGTCAGCAGGAGCGACAGTTACGCCTTGAGATCGGGACTGAAGTGCATGCCACTGAGGCCACCTGGTGTACAGAGCAGAGCTGCAGTCCACTGTGCTCCTGCCATAGATAATTAAACAGAAAAGAAGAGAAAAAAAAAGCTCACTGTATTTAGTAAAAGCCTAGTTTGATTCCTCAAACGCAGAGCTGAGGTCGGCTGATCCTGCTCTGCAGAAGAATGTGTGTGTTTGCACCAATGAGCCTGAAGAGCAAGAGTTTACTGGTGTGGGAGTAGACCTATAAAGCACACAGGGCACCACAGTAGAAAAGGCAAAACAGGTTGGCTTTGCATAGCAGAGCTGGCCTAGAGACAGGGCAGAACAAGAGTGAGAGGGAATAGGATCAGCCTTGCTCTTCCTTCTCTTTCCTCCATGTCCCCATTTGAGACATGGAGAACACATCCCTCCAGTGTAGACTCCTTGCATGATGTCCTCTTCACAGCACTGGTAGATAAATTTGATTGTCATGTTGCTTTATTTTCCTTTTCTTTTTCTTTGTTTACCACCTATAATGAAAAGCATTTCGTCTTGTTGCATTGGTGTGAGAACAGACTCAGTAAATAGAGAGCAAATTGTGCCATGAAATAAGGATTAGAAATGATCGTGTGTAACTTGAGCTTGAAAGAGTTTCTTTGCCCTTGGATATACACATCTTACAGACATTTGTAGCTGAATTTTAAGGGCTAGGACCATATGACTCTTCAGACAGATGTGGCTTACAGGCCTCTCAGTGCCTTCATGCCTATGTATCTTTGAAACTGCATGCCCAGGGGCACATCCTGAGTGATAGTAGCACATCAGAGTGTGTTACTATCGTGTCACTGAAAAACAAGCTTTTCTGTGAACATCAGAGCCATAGGACAGGCCTAACCCTGTGTGATCAAGTTTAATTATGGCATCATCTTGAGAGCTGGGGCTCACTGAAACCCATCCTTGGGGCAATGGTTAACTGTTCATATGCAGGAGGTCAAAGCACTCAGGTCTCCTGCTCTGTGCGGGCAATAAAGTCCTCTACGGACCAGCCTGCATTATTCTCCAGGCTGCCTCAGTGATTGCTTGCCCAGGGACTGTGCCCGCCATCAGGAACCTGCTGAGCCACAGTTTTCCTTCAGCTTTCAGAGTCCAGTGCTGTTCTGCAGATGCATGAAATGTCACAGAGCTGGTCAAGGGAGGGGAAATGGGCATCAAATATGTGAGATTCTCCCCAGCTGAATAAAAATTAGCATAATCAAGTTACAGATTATTTGAAATATAACTAGATTTCATAAAGAAGTAAGCTTGCATAAAGCCTCCATGGAAAAACATGCAGTCTCCACGAACATGAACTAGATTACTTTTGCTAAATCAGAGTGCTGTATTTGCCACCCATCTGCTGCAGTCTGGCTTGCACAAAAAATCCTGTCCATGCATCTTCCATATGTTAGGAGGCAGTCTGAATATCTAAAAATTAGTCACTGAGATAAGAGAAACATGCAGTGTCATCCCAAACAGGGCATGACTGCTCTCTGCAATACATTTCGCAGCAAAGCAAGAGTTTTTTTCCCTAAGGTTTCTTTTCTGTTCAGTGATCTAAAAGGAACCTAGAAGAAACTCCTGGGCAGGTCTACTACAAAATATGTTCAGGATTTCCAGTTAGGAGAAAAAGCTTAATAATCAACTTCATTTGGGGTCAACTTGAAGGAATTTTTTCACTAAAAAATAAACATCTTCTTATGTCCTGAGATTACTTAGGGATTTTTTTTTTATTTAATTTTTTTTCCACTTTTCACTGTAGGCAATTTTTAAATTAAAAAGAAATGTTTTGATACAAAAGTAAAACTATTTCTTAAAAAAATACTCACATGAATTCTTTTAGCATTTCCTGAATTGAAACATTTCAAGAGGAAAAGCTTTCCAGTGTGAAATGTTTTCAAAAATTGTGTCCTTTTTTTGATAGAAAAAATTGCTGAAATGGACCAACTCCATCTTGGGATCTCCCCAGATCTCCATCCCCTTACTCCTATTTAATTTTAAGTGGGGGATACTGAAAAGCCTCCCTTTTATATTGCAGCTGACACACAGAAAATCTCGTTGTTAAGAATGATATTTCCCCTGAATCACTCTGGCTTGATTTCCTCATCCCCTGAGAATATCTTTACCAATTTCCACAAGAGGCTATCTGCTGACACAGCCACTTTCAAGTGCCCCAGTGCCTACTAACACGGTAGTCACATGAATTGCCCACTAACACAGTAGTCACATGAATTGTCCCTTCTTAGGAGACAAACACTCAGCAAGCAGGCAACATGTCAACAGCTTTTGCTCCCACATGAGCAGATGATAGGAAAAATGTAAATGTAACTCCTGCAATGTCTTATATGAATAAATTCAGGGTACCGCTATGCCCTGAGCCTCAGCTACTGCTCAGTCTGTTCTGATGGTAATGCTGAATCTAGATGAGCTGTTCCTGAAACTGTATGCTGACAACCAGGGCAGGTGCATTTGTAGGTATAGCTGATTTTTTTTGTGTTTGTCATAATGTGCAGCCATTTATTGCAGAACAGTAATAACTGGTGGCCCACCAAAGATAAATGAACCACAATATCCTAGTCATTATTAGAGGACTTACACTTTAGAAGTCACCATGCACCCACGAAGCAGAATGCAAAGTTACAGAATTGACACAGAGAAGAAACCGGTTAGACCATCCAGGCAATTTTCTTGCTCTTCTGAGAGTTATCACCAGAATACTTGCTGATGTTCTGTTTTGCCTGGCTTAGAATCTTTCTTTTCAGGGATTTTAAATTATTCCATACCCCCACAGGTCTCTCCCTCAGGAAATTTTCCTGTAAGGTCTGCCCAAATTTCACATATTCTCTGTCTTAATTGAATCTTCTTGCTGCTAGCTTCACCCTGGGTGTCAGGCCAAATAATTGCTGCTCTCCTCTGTGTTAGCTGTCTCTTGAAGTTTGGCTTTTCATAACTCCTCTTAATTGCTTCTTCTACTGTATGCATATAGATATGATTCTTTCAGTTCTCCTTATAAGCCTATGCCTCCAGCCTTCTGATCAGAGGAGAGCAACTAAAATGAAGAGATTCTGCTCCTCAACAACATGCTGGCAATACAGGGCTATTAATAAAATGCAGTTTTCCACTACAGTTGAGTCATATATAAACGGAGATAGACTGTGCAGGTATACTCACCTACCTTTACACTTCTTAAAATAAGATGTCTAAACTACATTAAGCATCTGACCTTCTTTTAAAAATACGTGAGGGGGATACAAAGTTCCTGATGTCTTGAAGGCAACTTTGAACCATCCTCTAAGGGAAGAACATTTTTCTCTCCATGTAGAAAAGTTGGACAAGTCGTGTGGGTACAAGGCAAACATACTGACATTTAGGAGTGCATAGATAAGTGCCCACATGTGAGTTGGATGTCCATACTACAAGTCAACAGAAGCTTTCTGGGTTTAGTCAATGAAGTCTATGGAGGGATTCAGCTGACCAAGCATGGTTGTTTTGGAAGAGCAAAACTGGGTCTTCTCATTCCTTCATTGCATTGCCTGGTGGACACTGACTGCAATGGGGGCTGGGAAGAACACAGGTGAATTCTTCAATTTCAGTATTTACTGTGCAAGCTGAATCCCTCCACAGGTGTCCAGTTTTCAGACAGCCAACACTGGGAGAGATGTATCATCTCCTAGCTATTTTTCCAACTTCAGAGACAAGAAAGGGTCCCCTTCTAACTGCTGAAAAGCGCTTTGTTCCAAATGCCAAACAGACTGCATTTCCACCTTTAATCACAGTTTTAGAGGTCAAGTTCTTCTCTTGATGTTGTCACATGTCCCATGGTGTCAAGGAAAAACATGGGTTCATCATATTGAAACCAATGTTTAACTTTGGGATTCTTGTGTCTCAAGGGTTTTCATTTATATTCATTAGGGTGTAAGAACAAATTCTAGGAACTACTTTGTAGAATAAACTATATTTGAGTACATTGAGGATTGTCTAATATTGATACTTACCTAATCATTGAGGTTATTTCTCTTGGTAAGACCATAACACTGGTGTTTCCAGAATGTAAAAAATGTGATCCTTTAATTAAAAGCAGCATTCAGAGTTAAAAAGGGATAGCTCCTCCTTCTACTTCCTTCCAGTCGCATAAGCCACACCTTCAGAGTCCACACCTTTTAATGATCATTGGTGGCTTCCTTTCTTATCTGCTTGCCTGAAACACTTAAATGGAGTTTGCTTTTCAGAAGATATTCTTGTCCTTTCTGTTAAATATCAGGCTGCTCTGATGAAAGGTGCAGTAGAAGCCTCCCTGTATCGTTGTATCTTGGCGCATTTTGTGAACTTACTCAAACTTTAACCCAATTTATGATAATAATATACTCCCGAAGAACTATTCTTTTCCTGTAGCAGGGCTCCTGTGAGGTTATGACAGGTTGTGAGGGGGGTGATCTTCCAACCAGTTGTAGACACATTTGAATTGTGAGGAACAGGCAGCCTTCTCTGGGGAGTGGGTCAAGATCAGAATCTCGTCAATGAACAGAAATAGTTTCAAAGCTGAGATTTAAGTTGATCATCGTCTACTGCTATAAAGGCTTTCCCTTAACCTAGTCCAGGCACTGCCACTACTTCAACTGGAATGAAAGAAAGTTGGGTAGCTTTACTCCTGAGAAACAAGAACATGTTTCTTCAACTAAAATCCCCAAATCTGGTACAACTGCATCAGGTGCTACAGTAATCTGTAGACAGGAGAGCTTGTTTTTATTTAGCACATTGTCCATCTATTGATCTGGGGATCTTAAATGTCTAGCTGGAATTCCCTCATCACACACCCCAGCCTGTGTTGCTTGAGCAGGACCTGTGACAGTGACAGTGACACTGCAGAGTAACACACTGCTCCTGTGAGAGACTCCCATCCAACACATGAGTCAGCAGATGTTCATATATCAGATGTACATACGAATTGTCTGACCAGCTAACTTTTACCCAACTATTACATGCATCTTTTCCAGCAGTATTTCATAACAGAAGGACTCCACAGAAGGCCTGAGCTACACTGCTATGCAATAAGACCACTGTGGTCTGATCTCTCTCCTGACTGTATAGTTAAAGCCAAGATTTTGGCAGCTCAGCCTGTTTTTCTTTGTATGGGAAAGAAACAGAGACACTCATAGGGTATGTCAGGGTGCATTTATTTCAATAATGAGCACTCTTAATACTCACTAAAAGTCATTCTGTTCTGCTCTTTTATGCTCTGTTCTGTTCTCTTCTCTGTCCTAAGGGCACACCAACCCCACTTTAAAATTGCAGAGGGGGAGTGGTTTCCTTGGGCTTCTGCAGCTAGCTAAGATGATCTCATTAAAGGAATATTGGTGAGGACATTCTGAAGAGACAATGAACAAAAACATTAATTTTTGAGAGGAGAAGTTATGACTCACAAATTTTGCCCACCCAGAATATCTCACCTAAGAAATAACTACAAAGACCCTGCTAGCATCATGGGTTTATTACAACTAAATTACAGCAAACAAGAAAGTTTTCCTTTATGAGAAAATCTGTCAGAAGGAGAACTTGCCTGTGTTTGCAGATTCCCTACTCACAGACCTTTTTTTCTCCTATCACTGAGTTCTCATAGCACCATGTTGAAAATCTGCAGGTGCTGGAAACTGGCTGAAGGAAGATACTTCTGAATTGCTTCTCAGATCCTCATAAGTCATTAGGAGTGTAAGCTGTCCCCCAAGTCGCTTGTCCATTTGCTTTAAACAATTATATGCAGATTTCAAGATGTACCAGCTTCCAGCTACAGCCACCACATCAACACCTGCTACCTGTATCAGAGCCTCCCATGTGGTGAAGTATGGAGTTCAGAGTTTCTGTTTCATATGGGTATTGAGTGACGTTTTTGAGTCTGTTGAGAGTATTGTGTTGTTTTCCTCCTTGACTGGCAGTGAGTTCCAACCATTTCCTAGAATCACAGAATCGCAGACTGGTTTCTGTTGGAAGAGTCCTTAAAGCTCATCCATTTCCAACCCCCTGCTATAGGCAGGGACACCTTCCACTAGACCAGGTGGCTCCAAGCCCCATCCTGGCCTTTTTCTCTTGGAGCATCTAACTATGACACCCCAGTCTGAAATCCAGGACTTTCCGTAGCATGGAAGTTGCTGACTTTTGGGGTTAACTCAACAAAAGTCAATGAAGACACAATGAGGGAAGTGCTCAGTGGACTTTGGGCTAAGGTGGTAAAACATGCTAGTCTTGACTTGGACTGCCAAAAAGTTCTCTTATCTCCAACATGCTAAAAGATACCCAAAACTTGTCTATACTTTTGGAATAATGCACTTTGATTTTTGATTATGCTAATTGTGTCAGCCTCCTAAATAATAATATGCCTGTGGTGCTTGGTTCTCAGCCTGTGCCTCTTCTGTGAATAAATTCTCAGAGCTCTTTCCAATGCTGCGTTTAGACAAGATCATGCTCATTATCAATGAAAAGTAATAAATATAGAGCATGGGCTTACAGAGAAATGTTATGGTCATCTAGTTTGACTTATTTTATAGTAACATCACTGCAACTTGCATCTGAGTTATAATATTTGCATCTAAACCTAAGTACTCATATGGATGGAAAAGCCAAGGTAACCTCATGTAAGATGTTCCTGCCTTCACTATTACGTGCTTGACAAATTAAATTCATAACCTAAACTTGTCTAATTTTTAGCTCTTAACCCTTAGGAGGTGAATGGCTGGGTGTTATTAAACCTGTTACACTACAAATAATAAATGGCCCAAGTATTATAATTCTGATTTGCCACTGCTTTTATTCTCCTGAGACTCTATAAGTTCATGTGTATTCTAAAGAGAAAACCAAAATAGAAGGTAAGTCTATTAAGCAGAAACTTTAATAAACTGATTTTTCAGAGCACTTTCATTATCATTAAAACAGTATCTAGAAATAATGAGGTGGCTGAGTTTGAGATCCTCAGGACAGTGAGAAGAGCATGCAGCAAAGTCAGTGCCCAAGACTTCAAGAGAGCAGACCTTGACCTCTTCAGGAACCTGCTTAGTAAGGTTCCATGAGATATAGCCCTAGAGGGCAGGGGGCCAAAAGCTGTTGGTTGATATTCAAGCATCACCTGCTGCAAGTTCAGGAGTGTTGCATCCCAACTAGAAGGAAGTGCAGCAGGAAGATCAGGAGACCTCCTTGAATGGATAAGAAGCTGCTGAGGAAACTTTGAAGGACAAAAGAGGCTTGAAAAGGTGGCAGAAAAGACAGGCAGCCTGGGAAGAATACAGGGATGTTGTCTGGGAAGCCAGGGACCAGGTTAGGAAAGCTAAGGGCCAGTTAGGATTAAATTGGCTAGGTATGTGAAAGATAACAGCAAAGGATTCTATAGGTATATTGCAAATAAAAGAGTAGGGACAACGTGGGCCCTCTCCGGAAACTATCAGGAGAACTGGCTATCCTGAGCGTGGAGAAGGCTGATGTTCCAAATGACTTCTTTGCCTCAGGCTTCACCATCAATTGCTCTGACCACACCACCCAAGTCTTGGAAGGCAGATGCAGGGACTGTGAGAATGAAGACCTTGGGCCCACTGTAGGAGAGGATCTGGTCTGAGACCATCTTAAAAATCTGAACATGCACAAGTCCAATGGACCTGATGAAATCCATCTGTGGGTCCTGAAGGAGATGACAAATGAAGTTTCTAAGCCACTGTCCATCATATTTGAAAAATCATGGCAGTCAGGGGAAGTTCCTGATGACTGGGAAAAGGGAGCTATAACCCCCATTTTCAAGAAGGGGAAAATGGAGGACTCAGAAGGCTACAGACCAGTCAGCCTCACCTCTGTGCCTGGCGCAATCTTGGAGCAGATTCTCCTGGAAGGCATGCTAAGGCAGATGAAAAACAACAAGGTGGCTGGTGACAGCCAGCATGCCTTCACTAAGGAGAAGTCCAATTTGGTGACATTCTACGATGGGGCTACGGAACTGATGGACAGGGGTAGAGCAGTTGATGTCATCTACCTGGACTTGTGCAAAGCATTAGACACTGTCCCGCATAGCATCCTTGTCTCTAAGTCGGAGAGGCATCAATTTGACAGGTGGACCACTCAGTGGATAAAGAACTGGCTGGATGGCTGCACACAGAGTTGTGGCCAGTGGCTCAGTGTCCAGCTGGAGACCAGAAATGAACAGTGTCCCTCAGGGATTGGTGTTGTGACTGGTCCTGCTCAACATCTTTGTTGGTGACATGGACAGTGGGATTGAGTGTGCCCTCAGCAAGTTTGCCGATGACACGAAGCACTGTGGTTTGGTTGATATGCTGGAGGGAAGGAATGCCATGCAGAGGGAACTTGACACGCTTGTGAGGTGGGCTGATGAAGTCTAACCATGCCAAGTGCAAAGTCCTCCACGTGGGTTGGAGCAATCCCAGGCACAGCTGCAGGTTATGCAGGGAAGAGATTCAGAGTAGCTCTGCAGAGAAGGACTTGGGGGTGTTAGTCAACTAGAAACTGAACATGAGATAGCAATGTGCCCCCGCAGCCCAGAAAGGGAACCGTATCTTGATCTGCATCAAAAGAAGTGCAACCAGCAGGTCGAGGAAGGTGACCCTTCCCCTCTACTCTGCTCTCGTGAGACCTCGCTTGGAGTATAGTGTGCAATTCTGGTGTCCTCAACATAAAAAGGACATGGAACTGTTGGAACAAGTCCAGAGGAGGGCCATGAGGATGCTCAGGGGACTGGAGCACCTCCCGTACAAAGATAGGATGAGAAAGTTGGGGTTGTTCAGTGTGGAGAAGAGAAGGCTGTGTGGAGACCTCAGAGCAGCCTTCCAGTGTCTGAAGGTGGGCCTATAGTGATGCTGGAGAGGGACTCCTCGTTAGGGACTGTAGTGAGAGGACAAAGGGTAACGGGTTCAAACTTACACAGGAGAAGTTTAGATTGGATATAAGGAAGAAGTTCTTAAAGGGTGGTGAGGCACTGGAATGGATTACTCAGGGAAGCTGTGAGTGTGCCATCACTGGCATTGTTCAAGGCCAGGTTGGAGAAAGCCTTGGGTGATATGGTTTATTGTGAGGTGTCTCTGCCCATGGCAGGGGGTTTGGAACTATATGATCTTAAGGTCCCTTCCAACCCTAACTATTCTATGATTCCATGATTCTATAAATAAGGCTATTTCTTTGCATCTCAGATTTCCTTTATCAGGCTTATACTTTAGGCATTGTTAGTTCTGATTCTTTAAATTAGGGCAAATACTGGCCATTTTGCTTAATGTTAAAGGACAAAAGTCAGTTTGACTCCTGGGCATTAAATAAGCTTGCATAAGGCACAAAAGATTTTGTAGAATGTGATAAACATACATCATGCCTGGACATGTTTGACTCCCTAACCACACACCAGATTACAAATTCATTGGCAGCCATCAATAAAAACTCTGTATCCATAGCAGAGTTTCTTAACTGTCCTAACACCACACCCCAACTGAGATTCTAGTCCAGCAATGCTGGTCTGCTTAGGACACAGGAATGGATTTGGACACATGCCTTTTCCTAAACATCATTAGATGGGAATGTTCATGGTGTTTTGTTTTGTTTATTTCTTTTGGAGACAAATATGTCAAAACATCCAGTTTAGGAAAAAGAAGCCTATACTGCAAAGTCAGTGAGCAAGTGCTGGAGATTGATGCTGATGTTCTCCAAGTGGTGGAATTAATTTTGCAGTGTTTGCCACTTTTCTTATTGAAAAAGCTGTCTCTGCAACATTTAGCACTAAAAATACCAACTGAAGAAGCACATGGAGCAGCGCAGGGGGAATAAAAAGCCAAATACTCAGAAGCAGACATCTGCCACCCTGAGTTCCATACCTTACTGAGAGGACACTGAGAAATGGAGGACTGAGGTGTCCCCATCAGCAGATCTCTAGGAGCAATGCATCCTGGAATGGCACATGCATTGTTATAGTGAAGAAAACAAGCAAAATCTTATAATAAGCTATTCATTGTGGGTGCATGAAGAGAGATTTGCTTAACACCAGAATTAATTCTGCATCCAAATGATAGTCAGCTACATCCAAGACTACAAATTTTAAATAAAGATAGGTGCAGCCTCAAAAACTGAATTCTGCCACTGCGCCTCCTCTTTCCTGCTCCATCTCTTGTTTCTTGGGAAAATATGTGGGCAAACAAATTTGGGAATCGGGTACTCAATTCACTTCTGCAGAGAAAGAAAAATCAGATTTTGGAACTTCAAAAGTCATGCTGAAAAACAACTGAAGTCATAAAATGGAGTTTGTGATTTTTTTTTTTTCATTATTGGGTTTCAGAAGGGTCTTGCGTTTATTTATTTGGTTGGTTTTGTTTTTCTGGTGCCTTTGCGAGTGTATGTCTGTAAAATGAATCTGCTGAATGAAAGCTTCATCACCAATACTTCTTGTTAAGAAAAAGACTACTTGAATTAGCACATGGACATGAACACAAGCTTCCCAAACTCAGGAGCTAAGGATCTGTTAGCAATTCTGAGCTCTTTTACACCCATCAGTGTTATGAAAAATTTGGAAATCTGTTTAATTCATTCTGATGTAGGATTGCCAAAATGTGCTGAAAGTCAGTATTTCTTCTGAAACAAAATTCTTCTGGTGAAGCTGGTAGTCAAGAAACAAGTAAGTTTCTAATTTTCTTCACTGAGAAAATTCAACAACTTGGCAATGAAAATTGTATTTGAAGATTCTTAAAAGTCCAGCTTCTGCCAAAAATATTCCAGCATTTTAAAGCCACAGAAAATATGATTGCCTCTATTTGATCTGGTTGCCCATTCTTTGCAAACAAAATAGAAATACTTCCTGAATCCACAAATCTTTAATGCAACTGTAATTTTAACCACATAAAAACTGGTGATTAATCTAAATTACTTGAGCTCCTCTTTTAGTGGCTGTAGAGAAAGACTGTCCAGAGAACCACAGAGAGCATGTGGGACAGTTGTCCAAGATGAGTAATACAATTAACCAGAAGATGCTTCGCTGTTGCCCATAAAAGGAGTCAAGGCGCTCAGGAAACATTAAAACATATCTACATCTTACATGACTAAACTGAGGCCACAGAAATCCTGCTCTTTGGATCTCAGATTGCTTTTAGCAGTTTTTGTAAGCTGGCACTGTATTTCAATGGGTTTCAAAGTGAGAAATGTAACTGTGATGTTTCACCAGTATCAACACCAAAGCACGAAATGCTGATTACTAAGGAGACCTTGGCAGCATTTCTGTAGACACTTGAATGTATAGGAGCAAAGCAAATTAAGATCTAAAAGGAGCTGTGATTTATCTCCTGACATTAAAAATCTAAGACACGATGACCCTAAAATTTCCAGATAAATTTGTTATAGATAACAAGCTCAGAGACCTCATACACAGAAAAAGGCATCATTCTTTAAATATAGGTAGAAACTGCAGCTGAGGACATCACATCCAGTAGAAAAATAGTACAGCTGAACACACTGATGTAATCATTCTGCTCAGTAAAGTGCATGGCCCAGCAATACCCGGCATATTTCAGGAGAATTTCTGTTCTCTAGGAATTTGGGAAAATGCATTATCCCCGTAAGGCATTACTGAACTTTTGCCTCTATCCCAACCACAGCCACTGAGTTTAGGAGCTTAGAACATCTTCTCTTTTGTCTCTGTCCTTGTCCTATGCAATTTCAACCAATGACATCTCAATGTCACCTCACTGAATAAAAACAATCCCTGCAAAACCTTCAAAGAGGATTTGGAGGCGGAGAACTCTCATAGCATCATTAATCACAAGGATATAAAAGCACTACAGTATAAAAGCCCCTTTCCACATCTGCTAAATCTTCCTAGGCTCCTTAGCCCAACGCAAACTATGTCTCTTCTCATTACTGTAATTGATGATAATAAAGCCCCCTTTCACCTTGAATATCTGAATGCTGACCAAAATGCCCAAATTAGTCTGAAAAACACAAGAATGTCCAAGGTGCTCACTGCACTATCGCCTTTCTTCCCTTGTCTGGTGCCGCCAGGGTTCTGACTCTGCATTACACCCCTCTATCCTGACCAGATACACCATCCAGTTTGCACAATTCCTGCACCTCATCTCATGCTGATGATGGATGCTCCCCTCAACAGAACAACTTGGCTCAATTTTTCCCAGAAGCATCTCTTGCCACAGAAGATCCTTGTCTGGCCTCCAAAGCTCCAGATGGACCATTGATCTCAGCCAGTGGGACTGAGCTTTGAGATAGTCTTTATAGAACAAGATAACACCTGCCATAGAAATGCTTTTCCTTTCTCTCACCAAAGTTGAATTCAGGGAACAGATCCAGTTTAACTACACAGTGTTGAGGTCTGCATTTACTTCTGCCTCATTAAAGAGATTATTTTCTACAGTATGTGTCAGCCACTGCTCATTAACTGCTGACAAGAAAGACTGAGAATGGTTGAGGAAAAGGACACCATAATGAAAAAGAAGGAGAATGAGAAACATGCCAGTATGGAAATCTGCATGCCTGGGACTTTGGCCACAGAAATCATATTTTTCCTTTATCCTCCCTGTCATTACTAATATCTCGTTTCCTTAACTTATTCCCTCTGGTATGCTCACTAAAATCAGGCAACAGCAGAAAGTTTGATAGAAACTGTGCAACTTGTTCCTCAGAAAGAAATCTGGCATGTATTTTGGCAGGGGTAGGGTCTGCACAGATCTCGATCCGTGGTCCTGTTTGCCCGCACCCACTGCCACTCCCTGTACAAGTTCCCAGCTGCAAACAAGCCAGAGCTGCTCCCGATCCAGGGCTTGCACCAAGGTTTTGCTGGGAGCAGCGTGGCCTGGCTCGACACTCACTCCTGTAATGTGCAGCCAGCACCATCACTTGCCTGAGGATCCAGGCTGGAAAAGAGCATAGGAGTTGTCACATCAGATCCGCTTAACGGTCCATCAGGCCAGCCCTTGTTTTCTGCAAACAGCTGTTGACAGACGCTGCAAAGTAACAGCAATGGGCTTCCATTACAGTTCCAGGGCATTGTATGCCCACAGGGGAGATTTTCCAATCTCAGTTAGTTGTGGGCTGGCTTTTGCCCTGTAATGTGGAAGCTTAACATCTTCTTTGTGAGAGAAAATGTCCCAGATTCTCACCCAGGCTGTTCTGGGCTGCACAATTCCTTTGAACCCATGGAATTAGTGTCTGAATTGAGAGCACACCCTTCAATCCAGCTGCAAATGTCCCCACCACACACATAAACCTCAAACTTCTGTTGTCTTCTGGGTAGAGCAAATAACGCATTGCACACAATGACACATAGCTGTCATTCATGGCTTCAGCTTATTTTTCTGTTTTCTGATGGCCATGAGCTACATATTGGTGACAACCCCTGTTGTAAACTTTGGTGGGTCCTTCCAACCTATTGGCAAGAGTGATAGTTTGAATTCCACAGGTTAATCCTGTGCCAGGTACTACAAATCCCTTACCTGCATTTGAATATGTGCTGTCTTCACATTGCATCAGCTGTCCCCTGCTCTCCTGACTATAAAACAGCAGCTAATCCTAAACTGCTAAAGAAATCACAATAAAAGCAAAAAATCCCAAACTTCCTCAAACCTCAAGGAAGACTCAGGCCCCAGTTTTAGCTCACTTTGGGGGATGAAAGTGAGGGAAAAGGAGTATTTTGTCCTTTCTAGTGTATCTAATATGTAGCAGAGATGCCATCACAGAATTTGCTTGCATTATGATGGACATCAAATTCATCTCCTGAAGTTCGTGATGGCATCCTTGCACAGCGAATGCCCCTGCTGTTTCTGGAAATCAATTACATTGCCACTAAAATATGTAATAGAAGGCAGCATCAAGAAACCTGCAGACTTGGCAACACTGCCTGTGCTGTACAGAGCCCCAAACGCTAACAATGGCCATGGCTTTGAAATACTGCTGATTCCTCCATTTCCCATTTCCCCCTGTCCCAGTGGTGTCATTTGGAAATACATTACAGCTGAAAGACTTTGGGATGTTTTAATTACATGTGACTAAAACTTGCTGTTGCTAGAATTAGTGTGCCTATGTTTACAATTTATGGATCTCTGTTTCGACACTAGTGAGGTCATAAATAACATAAAATGGGCCCTTTAGTATTAGAAAATTCAGCACTTCTCTCTAAGCCTTGGGTAAGACACACACACACACACACACACCAAAACCCTAGTACAACTTTGTGGCAAGCATGGTATGAAATACAATATGACAGCACAGGGTGGGGGATAGGAGCATGGCAAGAAATTATTTATCTGTAGAATATGAACGTCAAAACTTCAGACAAGGACTTCCTATTGTCTCACTGGGGTGGGAAGACTCACTGCACTGTGGGTTGATGTGGACGCTTAATGGGTGATTATTTCTGAAGCGCATGGACTCCATTTGCACCTACACCTCCAAGAAGTGAAGTATAATTTCCTCAGCAAGCTATAACAGGCTGTTATAGCTTGTCCTGTTCCTGTTCTCTTCAAAAGGGCAGGAGCCTACAAGGATGCTGGAGAGGGACTCTTAACTGACGACTGTTGTGATAGGACAAGGGGTAATGGGTTCAAGCTAAAACAGGGGAAGTTTAGGTCAGATACAAGGAAGAAGTTTTTCACTGTGGGGGTGGTAAGGCATGAGAAGAGGTTGCCCAACGGAGCTGTGAATGCTCCATCCCTGGCACTATTCAACGCCAGACTGGATAGAGTCTTGGATGCCATGGTTTAGTGTAGTGTCCCTGCCAGTGGCAGGGGGGTTGGATTTAGATGATCTTAAGGTCCTTTCCAACCCTAACTATTCTGCAATTCTATGATTTTAAGACAACCTCTTCATGTAGATTTTCCCCATTCGTTTTTACTCTCTTCATGGTGAAACCTCAATTGAGTCAGTCTCTAGCCAAGCTGCAGTGTGAAATCGTAGATGATAGAGGAAAATAATATTACAGGGACTTCCTATTTCAAGTGTGGTAGCGCTGATGGTGTATCAGACAAGGAAACATGCGTGTGGTATGGGGTCATGCGAGGTGATAACAACTTGGCTCCTAGGCTCTTCTCCTGGATTGCATCACTGAGGCAAAAGGGCTTGGGAAAAAAAGTACCAAAGGCTTACTTCAAATTAATGAATCAACTTCAAATCAGTGAGGTCTGGGGAGGATTTCACATTACGGGTAGACTCCAGAGTTGAAGTATCCACACCACCCAGAAACTCAGCTGATCAACACAGGCAGAATGGGAAAAAAAGCCTTATCTTGTTCAGGGTACACATAGATGACCTGTGCCTCCAGCATGATTGTATCTCTGCAGGTAGGTGGTCTGGGATTACTGTCAGGTAAATGCTTTCCGATCTTTCTATGATAGTCATTAGAGAAGGGCAAAGTTTTGACATGAGAATAGTAACATTGAAAAAGTACACACTCAAAATAATTATGTGAATTTTGACTTTTTTATGCTTTTAAGGGGAAACAATGAACAGTTTATATTCTGACTCTCACTGTTCTCTCATTTGTTACCTACGTAATTTCTGCATGTGGAAGACTTTATGTGGATACTGAGAAATTCACTTTTAACAATTTAGAGTCTGGAATTCAAACTTTCAATGGATATTTTTTGTCTTGACAAATGGCTTTTCCCAAGTTATTGTTTCTGTTCACCAATGAGCGTGTGAAAATATGTGAGAACCCAAGTAATGAATCACAGAATCATAGAATAGTTAGGGTTGGAAAGGAACTTAAGATCATCAAGTTCCAACACCCCTGCCATGGGCAGGGACACCTCCCTTTAAACCATGACATCCCAAGGCTATGTCCAACCTGGCCTTGAACATCGCCAGCGATGGAGCATTCAAAACTTCCCTGGGCAACCCATTCCAGTGCCTCATCACCCTTACACTAAAGAATTTCTTCCTTATATCCAATATAAACTCCCCCTGTTTAAGTTTGAACCCATCACCCCTAGTCCTCTCACGATAGTCCCTAATGAAGGGTCCCTCCCAACATCCCTATAGGAATCCTTCAGATATTGGAAGGTTGCTATGAGGTCTCCACACAGTCTTCTCTTCTCCACGTTGAACAGCCCCAACTTTCTCAGCCTATCTTCATAAGGGAGGTGTTCCAGTCCCCTGAGCATCCTCATGGCCCTCCTCTGGACTTGTTCCAACAGTTCCATGTCCTTTTTATGCTGAGGACACCAGAACTACACACAATACTCCAAGTGAGGTCTCACAAGAGCAGAGTAGAGGGGCAGATCACCTCCTTCAACCTGCTGGTCATGCTCCTTTTGATGTAGCCCAGGATACAGTTGGCTTTCTGGGGTGCGAGCGCACACTGCTGGCCATTATTTTCTAAAATAGTTGGTACATTTACTCATTATAAAGAAAAGGGGGCTGCTACAAAACCAACAATGAATTAAAGACAAAAAGACACTCATGAATGTTTCACTTCCAAAAAGGAATAATAATTTAGCAACTAAGGCTTAACAGATGACTGCAAAAGAACTTATTTTGACACCAGATAGTCTCAGAGCAGCCAAAAATTTATGCAAAGAGCTAATTCAGACAGGGATGTTCAAAGAGATGCAGTCTCATGTACTGTTTGCACAGAATATACAGATTTTTCATGAAAATCATAAGATCATAGAATAGTAAGGGTTGGAAAGGACCTTAAGATCATCTAATTCCAACCCCCCTGCCATGGACTGGGACATCTCCCACTAAACCATGCCACACAACGCTCTGTCCAACCTGACCTTGAACATCACCAGGGATAGAACACTCACAGCTTCCCTGGGCAGCCCATTCCAGTGCCTCACCACTCTCACAGTAAAGAACTTCTTCCTCATATCCAATCTAAACTTCCCCTGTTTAAGTTTGAACCCGTTACCCCTTGACCTATCACTGCAGTCCCTAATGAAGAGTCCACTCCAAGCATCCTTATAGGCCCCTTTCAGATACTGCAAGGCTGCCATGAGGTCTCCACTCAGCCTTCTCTTCTCCAGGCTGAACAGTCACAACTTTCTCAGCCTGTCTTCATAAGGGAGGTGCTCCAGTCCCCTGATCATCCTCATGGCCCTCCTCTGGACTTGTTCCAGCAGTTCCGTGTCCTTTTTATGTTGAGGACACCAGAACTGCACACAATACTCCAAGTGAGGTCTCACAAGAGCAGAGTAGAGGGGAAGGATCACCTCCTTCAACCTGCTGGTCATGCTCCTTTTCATGCAGCCTGAGATGTGGTTGGCTTTCTGCGCTGCGAGAGCTCATGCTCATTTTCTCATCAAACAGCACCCCCAAGTCCTTCTCCGCAGGGCTGCTCTGAATCTCTTCCCTGCACAACCTGTATGTGTGCCTGGGATTGCTCCAACCCACGTGGAGGACCTTGCACTTGTCATGGTTAAACTTCATAAGATTGGCATCAGTCCACCTCACAAGTGTGTCAAGTTCCCTCTGAATGACATTCCTTCCCTCCAGTGTATCAACCGAACCACATAACTCGGTGTCATCAGCAAACTTGCTGAGGGTGCACTCAGTCCCACTGTCCATATCATAGAATCATAGAATCATAGAATAGTTAGGGTTGGAAAGGACCTTAAGATCATGTAGTTCCAACCCCCCTGCTATGGGCAGGGACACCTCCCACTAAACCATGCCACACAAGGCTATGCCCAACCCAGGCTTGAACACCGCCAGCGATGGTCTCCAGCTGGACACTGGGCCATTGACCACAACTCATTGTGTGTGGCCATCCAGCTAGTTCTTTATACACCAAGTGGTCCATCTATCACATTGATATCTCTCCAATTTCGAGGCAAGGATGCCATGCGGGACAGTGTCTAACGCTTTGCACAAGTCCAGGTAGATGGCATCAACTGCTCTACCCCTGTCCATCAGTTCCATAGCCCCATTGTAGAATGTCACCAAATTGGTCAAGCAGGATTTCCCCTTAGTGAAGGCATGCTGGCTGTCACCAGCCACCTTGTTGTTTTTCATCTGCCTTAGCATGCCTTCCAGGAGAATCTGCTCCAAGATTGTGCCAGGCACAGAGGTGAGGCTGACTGGTCTGTAGCCTTCTTAGTCCTCCATTTTCCCCTTCTTGAAAAGGGGGGTTATAGTTCCCTTTTTCCAGTCGTCAGGAACTTCCCCTGACTGCCATGATTTTTCAAATATGATGGACAGTGGCTTAGGAATTTCATTCGCTAGCTGCTACAGGACCCACACATGAATTTCATCAGGTCCATTGGACTTGTGCACGTTCAGTTTCTTAAGATGCTCTCAAACCATATCCTCTCCTACATTTGGCCGAGGGTCCTCCTTCTCACAGTCCCTGCATCTGCCTTCCCAGACTTGGATTGTGTGGTCAGAGTATTTGCCAGTGAAGACTGAGGTAAAGAAGCCATCAAGAACCTCAGCCATCTCTAGGTCCAGGGTAGCAAGTTCTCCTGATATCTTCCGGAGAAGACCCACATTGTCCCCAGTCTTTCTTCTATTCACTATTGTCGTGGTTTAACCCCCTCAATAACTCACGCAGTCTCTCTCTCACTCACTCCCCCTCTTTCTTCCCCCAGTCCCGGGGGGATGGGCAGGAGAATCAAAGAATGCAACTTCCACGGGGTGAGATAAGAACAGTCCAGTAACTAAGGCATAACACAAATCACTACTGCTACCACCTATAATAATACAAGAGAAATACAAGGAAAGAGAATAGAATTGCTCACCACCCGATATCAAGCCCTACCCCACAGTGCACCCTTGTCAGATCCTCAATTGCTTGCAGAAGGAAATTGTGCTCCACACAATCGAGGAACTTCCTGGATTTCTTGTGCAGGGCTGTACTGTCCCTCCAACAGATATCAGAGTGGTTGAAGTCTCCCATGAGGACAAGGGTCTGCGAGCATGAGGCTGTTCCTATCTGTCTGTAGAGTGCTTCATCCACAGAGTCCTCTTGATCAGGTGGTCTGTAACAGATCCTCACAGTAATGTCTCCCATCAGTGTTCTCCCTTTAATCCTTACCCACAAAATCTCTGTTTACTGATCACCAGAAATGACAAACCCAGAAATGCTGCAGACAAAAAAAAATAAGTTTTAACAGGCTGTCATAGTTTGTTTTGTTCCTGTTCTCTTCAAAAGGTCATGATACCTGGTTCACGTAGATCTACCTTTTTTTAAAAAAAAAAAAAAACCTCTTCATGGTGAAACCTCTACTGAGGCAGTGTCCTGGGTTCAGCAGCAGCAGTCATTTTTTCTCCTTAGTAGCTGGAGCAGCACTGATAACACCAGTGTTTTCAGTTGCTGCTTGGTAATGTTTTGGTCTGACCAAGGACTTTCTGAGTCTCATGCTCTGCCAGGGAGGAGGGGGTGCCCGGAGGAAGCAGGGACAGGGAGCCTGACACAAACTGACCAAAGAGCTATTCCATCCCACAGCACGCAATGCCCAGGATGTAAAATACTGGGGGCAGGAACCCGGAAGTCTCTCTCTCTCTCTCGGCTTGGTCGGGTGGTGAGCGGTTGTATCCTCTTCCCTTGTATTTACCTTGTCATTATTATTATTGGTGGTAGCAGTAGTGATTTGTATTATATCTCAGTTACTGGACTGTTCCTATCTCAACCCGTGGGAGTTACATTCTTTCCGTTCTTCTCCCCATTCCCCCCTCATAGGAATGGGGGGGGGGGGGAGGAGTGGGAAGAGAGGGAGAAGTGAAATTTACAGCTGAAACCACGACAGTTCTAGCTACTAAACTGTTCTTATCTCAACCCATGCGAGTTGCTTTTTTTTTTTTTTTTCCGATTCTCCTCCCCATTCCCCTGGGACTGGGGAAAGAAAAAGAGGGGAGGGAGTGAGTGAGTGAGTGAGTAAAACTTCCTGAGTTATTAGCCTGGGTGAGGCTTAAACCATGACAGGCAGTTTTTAGCCAAGCTGCAGTGTGAAATAGTAGATAATAGAGGAAAATAAGAATATTAGAAAACAGAAAAAACATTATGAAAGCATATTCTAGTCTCATTTTTTATGGGGTTCTGCGTACTGTTTTCAAGGATAAGGTATTTTTTTTTTATGCAGAAAGCAACAATCAAAACACCAATGATCACTGGCAATTAAAAAAAAAAAAAAAGGATTAAAATTTTGCTGCGTTTCCCTGGAGTACCTGTTTGAACCCTGTTTGGAACACACAATACATAACACTACACACCTATTAGCAGTACCTTGTAACAAATTCTGCCATGAAATCATAAAATCATAGAACTGAATCATAGAACCATAGAGTCATAGAATCATAGAATGGTTTGGGCTAGAGGAGGCTTTTAAAGGTCACCTGGTTACAATACCCCTCCAGTGAGAATTGACATCCTCGGCTAGATCAGTTTGCCCAGAGCCTGGCCTTGAATGCCTCTGGGGATGGCACATCCACCACATCTCTGGCCATCCTGTGCCAGTGTTTCACCGCACTCATAATAAAAAAATTCTTCCTTATATCTAGTTTAAATCTACTCCCTTCTTGCTTAAAACCATTGCCCCTTGTCCTATTGTAACACGCCCTGCTAAAAGTTTGTCCCCTTCTTTTTTATCACCAGAGCCTCTCCAGGCTGAACAGCCCCAACTCCCTCAACCATTCCTCATAGGAGAGGGCCTCCAGACCACTGATTGCTTTTTTGTCCCTCCTCTGGCCTTGCTCCAACAGCTCCATGTTTCTCGTGTGTTGTTACCCCAGAGCTGAATGCAGGACTGTGGGGAGGATCTTCCCAGAGTGCAGCAGAGGGGGAGAATCCCCTCCCTCAGCCTGCTGCTCACTCTGTGGGGGTGCAGCCGAGCACATGGAGAGTTGTGGGCTAGAGAGCACACTACTGTTTTTCATTAATCGGTACCCCAAGTCTTTCTTGACAGTGCTGTTCCATATTCCTTCATCATCCCCAGCCTATGTTGATACCACGAATTGCTCCAACCCTTGTGCAGGAGCTTGCACTTGGTCTTGTTGAATATCATGAATTTCACATGGGCCCACTTCTCAAGCTTATCCCTATCAATGGCATCCCATCCCTCATGTATGCCAACTGTACTACACAGCTCAGTGCCATTTGCATGTTTTACTGATCCTTGAAAAAATTTAGGCTGTCCCCCACAGATTTTTCCTTGACCCTTGTCACAGTTTCTTTTTAATACTCCTGTGTGCAGTACCCCTATTATCATGATTACAAACTGTCTGGAAGGGACATTAAGATTATCTATCTCTTTATCTATCTGAGCAATTTTGTTATCTACAATCCAGTCCTACCTGTAGCTTGCACCAGCTGTATTTATTTAAGATTTTCTTTTATAAAATCCTTAACAAAAGCCCACAGCAGTGTCAAAGAGTAGTTTTGCACTGTAAAAATGATCCCTGGTCGGGATATAATTAATATTTAACATGAAACCTATTGTCTGAGTCATAAATCTTTTACTATGGAAATCCATACAGTTTTCATGATAGCAGATGTTATTCTTGACTTCATTTTTTCTTTCTTTCTTCATCTCTAAATAATGTTTTTTAAAAAAAATAAAAATAGCAAGAGTAACGTAGAAGTGTTCAAGGATGTCTTTACACCTCCAGGTAACAGTGTACTGAGTTTGTTAAAATGCAAGCAAGGGGAAGAGAAAACATAAACCAAACATGGTCTCTAAGAAACTTGACAAGGTCACTGGAAATCTGGACTAAGTTCCCAACTCAGCCACATACGCCTTGTGCTACCTGAGATAATTAACTTAGCTTTTGGTCAAGGAAGTAGTTAAATAAGCTTTACATACATGCTCAAGGTCCACAGACTCTAACAGAACTTAAACAAGTATTCACCCACTTCCTGAGATATAAGCTGTTTCCTGAATCAGGAAGTATCTTAGCTCCTTATCTCAGCCAAGAATGTAATAACATTGCTTCCTCTTATCTTTATCTTATTTGCCTGCATTGTTAAGTCTTCAGGAAGGGCCATTTCTTAGATGCATTTGCACAACACCCAAAATACTGGGACCTGTAATATCAGCAATATATTCAGGATAATTAAAGAGGCATGGTAAAGAGAGGGATTTGAGGAGATGTGAAAAGTATTATGTGGGCATGAGCTATGCAGAGGGAGATTTGTGTTGAAATGGGAACAGGGATTTGGGGAACAGCAAGAAATCATAGCAGTGTTAAGTGAGGGAAGAGTACAGGAAGAAAGAAAGAAGGGAAGAAAAAAACTGTTCTGCAGATTTGTGCTGGAACCTCAGGCAGTGATTTTGATTCAGCTGTAACTACCAGGCTTGTAACAATCACAGCTGAAATAATGTTCCAGGGAAAACTGTGGCAATAACACAGGAAGGCATCTGTGTGCACAAGAAGGCATGATTCAGCACAAGAAATGGGAAACATATAGTCCAGTCGACTTTACAGATAGTTTCTTACATTAGTAGAGACATAGCATTTGGTAAAAATGTCCAACTTCTCGGGACTAAGAGTATCATCCACAAGGAATCAAAACTTGGGCAAGGTTTCAAGATAGACTTTGCTGCTGCCAAGGTCACATGAAAGACACTGCCCCAAGGCTATGAAAGGTTTCTAAATTTGAAACAGACCCATTTACCATGGTAAGCAATTGAAACTGTTTATCCACTTTGAACAGATAGAGTTACCTAATCCTGCTATGATTAGAGGCTAGTGAAGTTAATACCGTTTCTGCAGGCGCTACTGCCTTTGATGGAAGCATCTCATCTCAAGGAGTGCCCCACTGCTGTGATGGTGAAACAAATAGTTTTGTCCTTTTAAGCTAAGAAAAAAAAACCTTACTATTGATTTTGCCTTAAGAGTGGTAAGCGTTTTCTTTATGATTCTCATCGTGGCTAGGGAGCTCTTATTTCATGCATTAGCCTCACATAACTTGCTGTGGAAGATACAATACAGCTTCTTGCAGGAATTTACCCAGAGGATCCCCAGATCTCTCCAGTTTTTGGTTTTCCAGACAGGAAAAGAGGGGCCTCTCTACTTGCATGGAGTCTAATAGGCTCAACAGCCTACAGATATCATCTGGGGAGAAAGGTCAAGAGAACACAAGAGCCTTGCTAGCTTTCTACCTACAACTGAAGGTTGATTTGTCATGAAAGACCACACAACTATTGCCTAAACTCCTCTTTAAAATGAACAGCCTCGCAGGGCTTTCAGGCCAGTTACAAAGGGTAAGAGTTGTTTTCTAAAGCTGCATGCAAATTGAAAAGCACAGAGGCAGAGAGTCTGGCAAGGACCCACAGATTGGCAAGGCTTTTACAAGTAATGCTGCAGTGAGCAAAGCCAGGAGTGTGATCAGAAATACAGAAAGTGGAAGTGGAAAAGCAGCAGAGGAATTGCTATGATGGTGCAGCATGCTTAGATCAGCCCTGAAAAGACCAGGTCTTGAGAATGGTCCTCCCACTCAGATAGACCCCCCTACACTTGGAAAATATGAAGAGTGCTTGAGTAAGTGTTAGATCTCCTCCTCTTGGGGCCATCTAAGTTGAGGCACAAAGATTTGCTGTTTTTTATTGTGTCAGTCTTCTGCATAACTGAAGCAAACTCATTTAACTTACCCTTTTTAGGTGAGGGTAAAATATAACACCCCCCTTATAGACATTACTTACACTAATTAGTTAGAAGGTATGGGGAAATCCTCTGTAGAGAAGAGCATCTCTACAGCAGTGCAGTATGGCAGAGACCAGGTCTGAAAACTAGAAGCAGAGCAAGTAAAGTAGGAAGTGTTTTTTTCTTAAAAAAAAAACAAACCATAGAATTTAAAAAGGAAAAGTCCTGTCTGTAGGCTTTAAAAAAATAAGTTGCTTGAACAGTTTCCAGGAAAGTCCAAAACAAAATTATCTCAGGTTGATGTTTCAAAATAAAACAATACTTAATTTTAAAATGTGGAGTTTTTACTAAAATAAAAAAAAAAATACCGTTTATGTTGCACCATAATGTGATATTTCATCTTGCTTTGAAATGATCACTCAAAATATTTTTTTTTTCATTTTGGTTTTCTCACAGGCAGAGTTTTGTGCGTGCATGTACATATAGCTGGCATCCTCTTACCAGAAATTAGGTTTGACAAAACTGCATTTTTTGGCAGAAATTCTTTCCTCCTGAAATTTCAATAAACCTTAACTTTAAGAAAAAGATATGTTTAAACAGAAGGGAAAGTAGAAAACCAAGAGATTCTGGGCTAGACACAGGGATAGCAGAGGCACTGGGTCAACTGGAGAGCAGAGCAAAAAGAATCCATCATCAGAAGAGCTCACTGCCAAAAAGGGCCATTGATGAATACCCCTCAGCAAGTATCTTCAGCTCTGAACCTTGGTCATGTGTGAATGTCTGGGTGTGGGAGGGTTGTAAATGAAGGATTGCTCATGAAGGCACAATAAATTGATGTTGATGAATTTTTACCATGGAGCACATACAGGCATGGTTAATAATAAAACTTTATAACAAAAGACTCTTATTTTTTTTTCCATGCCCAGCTACAAGTACTTTCCCACCTACAAAGACAAATGCCATGGTATGGAAGACATCTTCTTTTGCCTAGAAAGTGATGAGTGCTGCCTACAGGGCTGCTCTGGTGACTTCCACCTACAGTGAAAAAAGACTGCTGCAACTGCATTATCAGACTGATAATGTCAGACAGGCTTTTATTTATGCAACAGGGCTCTCCATAAAATAAAAAAAAAAGTCAAATGAAAGCCTTCTGTTCATCGCACTGGGCTCCAAATCAGGCACCCAGCCTTCTCTCCTACTCTCATAAGGTCATGCAATACATTGGCACTTGCCCATTGGAATATGGCCAGTTCACCTCAAGAAGAACAGAACATGGGGCTAGGAGTGTCACAGTCAGCCTCCTAAGGTGGAAAGGGAGCAGTTGTCCATCCTAACTAGTCACTAGACGTTTGTGCACTTCTTACACAAACAGGCCTGCGCAGAGGCATTATATTACTCAGACAAAGCATCTACTCTCAACCTCTTATTTTCCTAAAGCCTTTCGTTATCTTCAAAATATCAACAGCTGACACGAGGTTAATTTTTCCTTTACCAAATATGGAACCTTAACAAAAGAATGAAACCCACTTCTCTGCTAGTACAGGAACACACTTGCAATGCACAAAAAAAGTCAAGTCTTCAAAACACTGTATTGTAGATAACTGTTGTCCTAATTGGACATGATTTTCAAATGTGTCATGAACCCAGTAATTCCTGCACAGACAGGGCTTGCTATATCCTAAGGAGGTTTAGAAAGCTGACCAAATTTATTATGGAAGTAAATTGGGACTTAGCAGCCTAATTTTCTCTTTCTTTTTTCATAATTGTAGTTCTGACACTTAAGCTTTATAATTACATTGTATTACTAAGCAATTTCATTCAGTTAGAAAAGTATCCAGCTGTATATTCATCTGGAGTGATCACAGGGACAGCTTACACAAGCAATACGTCTACATGACACAGAAAGCCCCTTGTGTTATCACAGTACAACCTGTTGACAATGCAAGTCTTGTTTTTACAGCTGATGGCTGACAGATAACATCTACCCAGAGACACAATGCCTTGGAAAGGCATGGGTGAGGCTGGGCTAAGAAGTCCAACTCATTGTTTAGTTCCTTGTTAATAGGAGGTGATAACCCTGAACCACAAAAAATTGCTAAGGAGTTACTTTCCAAAGCAGAGTTGCAGATTAAATGAATCTGTAGTAAGGTTTTCATGTATTTGTAGAAAGTAGCTCATGAAATAGACACACATACTCATGAGATATACAGCTAGAGAGCTAGCCAATGGAGTAGTTTTAAATGTGTGATCTCTAGGACATACAGGAACTATACATAAGGAGTTGGCAAAAGAAAAGCTAACCAGTGAAAGAAAAGCTGTAGTCAGAAGCTAAACTTTCCAAGATAACAATCCCCATCTTCACTGAAAAAGTAAGGAATCTGAATACGAGGATTGCTGGCAAATTCACCAAAACTGACTAGAGAATGACTGTTTGTTTCATCAGGCATAAAGAGCTACTCCACAAGAAGCCACTGGAACCACATGCACTGTGTCCTTAGGAGTTACAGATAAGATTCTTGTTCATGGTTATAGG
Organism: Myiopsitta monachus; assembly: GCA_017639245.1. Lineage (NCBI taxonomy): Eukaryota > Metazoa > Chordata > Aves > Psittaciformes > Psittacidae > Myiopsitta > Myiopsitta monachus. Next base: position 3,409,590 of record CM029941.1, on the reverse strand, counting down.
CATACATGTGTGTACAGCAATGTGGTAATAGTGAATTAGATGGACTGTAGGTTGGTGGACATGCAAGGAAGCTTTCATGTTCCAAGTTGATCCTGCACCAGCATATTAGCACTTAAGGATGCATGTTGTTCAAATCTACCTGATTGTTCAAGAGAGGCCCCAAAGAGGTCAGCTGTGTAAGCCTCCTTTTAGCAGAGAAAATTAAATACTTGTATTTTTATTTAAAAGAAGTGGACTCACTTGACCAGAGTTTAAAAGAAGTGGACTCACCTGACCAGAGTTTTCAAGTTGGGGTTCTTCTGATCTGGGTCCTGGCAGTGTTCTGGCTCTCTACATTTTATATTGCTCTGGAGGAATACCAGATTCTAACTAGCTGCTGAAAGGAAAGTCGAGCTTTGGGGCACAACACTAAGATGGTAAACATGGGTAGAATTGTGACTTTACACTTTTAATCCCCAGGAACAATGGCCATGTTCATGCTTCGAAAAAAGTGCACGGTAGTCTATACAGAGAGCTGGTAGAGGTTGGTTATTGGGTCCACAGACTAGTGAGTAGTGAATCAAGATGTTACATGCTGGCTTTTTAAATTCTCTTCTCCTGATGTTAATTTTTATTATTATTATTATTATTATTATTATTATTACTACTACTACTATTACTATTACTATTATTACTATTATTATTATTATTATTATTATTATTATTATTATTAAAGACTGCTAAAGCATTTTCTATGCTTGTTAGAATGCTATTACTCACTCTGACGCTGCAGGTGATGTCTTCTGCTGGTCTTCTTGCACAAACTAATCTCAGCCAGGAATCATAAGGATATGTAAGTAAAAAGGGACAAAATTTCAGCGGAACTATAAGAAAACCCATTTTAAAATTACATTGTTAAAATAACAAAAATGCAGGAACAAATTCAGTTGCAGTAGTGTGTATATATTTCAACGGATATCAATAACATTGAGGCCATTAACACCAGCAGAACATGTGATCCATAACTATAAGTTCTGGTCACACCAGAATAGTTCCAGGAGGAAAATGTTTTACTTTGTAAAGGAATATGTGGTGTCTGATTACACATTCAAATTCAAAACATGAGATTGCTATATGCATGATACACAATTTGCACAACATCCGCAGAGTATTCAAGTACATAATTCACAAAAATGAGCATTATCCAAGAAACAGGTACTTAATACTACTCAAAAGCAACCCAACAGATTAATTTACAAATATTGCATTTCTTTGTCACTTTCTCAACCTCTAAAGTAAAGCCTAATTCCAATTAGTTCAGTTATAAAGTCCATAACTCTTGTAGGTACTGCAGTGTGCAACACGTTATCATTTTACAATGTTCACCCTGATTTGCGGCACAAAACACGCACTTCTTCTGGGAATTCGTTGGCAGGCATTTAGGGCAGCTGGAAGTGATCATGAAGTGCAATTACTGTCTGTGCATACCCACATCTGGAAAACAGTTCTTTGCAGATTTTAAAATAGCCCTAATGAAGAATGGAACCTTGTACTTGAATAGATGGAAAGGGTGAAGGGGTCTCAACGCCAGATTTGTTAGAGACCTAGAATGAAAAGAACACACTGTAAAGAAATAGAAAATAATTAATGGAAAACTAATTATTGTCAGAAATGTTTGCAATCATTCTTCAAGGAGGGAGAAATGCCATTCTTAGGCAGGGGTGAAGGGAAGTTCTTCATAAAATGAAATATTCAGTATTCACCATTAAGGATTTAACAGTGATGATACTGGCTGAGTGAAGTATGTTAGGTGATATTATCTTTAGCGTGTAATCTTACGATGTCTCGTGGCCAGGGAAACGCCATTAGGTGTGAGATATGTTAAAAGCTTTACTGAAAAGAGTCAAAGGGCAAAATGGAGGCAAACCCAAGTAATACCAACATTACTGTCACAAGAATATTGTTGCAACAATGGGTCCCTTGTGATGGGAACTGCTACATGATGTCCTGGGTCCGGGCCTTTCATCGCCTTGGAGAATCTCTTCTGTGTACAGTGAAATAAACTTCACATTTATTTATTTACTACATCTCTGTGACCTTGGCCAGACTGGACTTATTTCTAGTCACTATAAGATGATGGAGAACTGAGGATGATCATTTTGTAACATGCTGCAGGTTATCTGTAAACATGCACAAGAGCCCTCATCTGAAAACATCCCCAGTTCAACCACACCAGTTTCAATTATTCTCACAGTACTGATGTCCCTCAACCTGAGCTCAAAGCAGTGGATGCTGCTGCCCCTCAGCACCTCCAAAAATAGAGCAAATTAAGAATCGAGTATGCAAAGCAGAACACACAGTAATTAAGAAATGCATTTCCCACATTTAAAAGCATTCCAAAATCTCTTTAAAACTGGTTTAATTTTTCATCTTAGTTTATGGAACTACCTAAAGTTCTTCCCTAGAACAAGTAACTCCTTTTTCTCTTTTATGTGATCAATACTTGGGTTTCAGTCCTTCTTCACACACACTTTGGGATGAGATATAAAACTTCAGCTCTGACCAGCCGCTGATGTTACACATCTCAAAGCAGCACATTCTTACACCAAGTTTCACTCATTTCAACAAAACCTGGATCATGTCCTATGCAAGTATTTCTATACTCAGAACGTTAATTGCATTATAGAATCATAGAATCATAGAATAGTTTGGGTTGGAAAGGACCTTAAGATCATCAAGTTCCAACCCTCCTGCCATGGGCAGGGACACCTCCCTCTAACCATGACAGCCAAGGCTTTGTCCAACCCAGCCTTGAACATCACCCGCGATGGAGCATTCACAACTTCCCTGAGCAACCCATTCCAGTGCCTCACCACCCTTACAGTAAAGAATTTTGTCCTCATATCCAGTCTAAGCTTCCCCTGCTTAAGTTTGAGCACGTTACCCCTTGTCCTCTCACTACAGTCCCTAACAAATAGTCCCTCCCCAGCATCCCTATACAAACCCTTCAGATATTGGAAGGCTGCTAGGAGGTCTCCATGCAGCCTTCTCTTCTCCTTACTGAACAGTCCCAACTTTCGCAGTCTGTCTTCATATGAGAGCTGCTCCAGCCCCCTGATCATCCTCGTGGCCCTCCTCTGGACTTGTTCCAACAGTTCCATGCCCTTTTTACATTCAGGACACCAGAACTGCACACAATACTCTAAGTGAGGTCTCACGAGAGCAGAGTAGAGGGGAAGGATCACCTCCTTCAACCTGCTGGTCATGCTCCTTTTCATGCAGCCAGAGATGTGGTTGGCTTTGTGGGCTGCCAGAGCACACTGCCGGCTCATGCTCATTTTCTCATCAACCAGCACCCCCAAGTCCTTCTCTGCAGGGCTGCTCTGAATCTCTTCTCTGCTCAACCTGTAGCTGTGCCTGGGATTGCTCCAACCCACGTGGAGGACTTTGCACTTGGCATGGTTAGACTTCATCAGGTTAGCATCAGCCCACCTCACAAGCGTGTCAAGTTCCCTCTGCATGGCATTCCTTTCCTCCAGCATATCAACCAAACCACAGTGCTTTGTGTCATCGGCAAACTGGCTGAGGGCGCTCTCAATCCACTGTCCATGTCACCAACAAACATGTTGAACAAGACCGGTCCCAACACCGATCCCTGAGGGACATCGCTCGTTTCTGGTCTCCAGCTGGACACTGAGCCACTGGTCACAACTCTGTGTGCAGCCATCCAGCCAGTTCTTTATCCACTGAGTGGTCCACCTGTCAAATTGATGCCTCTCCAACTTAGAGACAAGGATGCCATGCGGGACAGTGTCTAATGCTTTGCACAAGTCCAGGTAGATGACATCAACTGCTCTACCCCTGTCCATCAGTTCCATAGCCCCGTCATAGAATGTCACCAAATTGGATTTCCCCTTAGTGAAGGCATGCTGGCTGTCACAAGCCACCTTGTTGTTTTTCATCTGCCTTAGCATGCCTCCCAGGAGAATTTGCTCCAAGATTGCGCCAGGCACAGAGGTGAGGCTGACTGGTCTGTAGCCTTCTGAGTCCTCCATTTTCCCCTTCTTGAAAATGGGGGTCATAGTTCCCTTTTTCCAGTTGTTGGGAACTTCCCCTGACTGCCGCGATTTTTCAAATATGATGGACAGCAGCTTAGAAACTTCATTTGCCAGCTCCTTCAGGACCCATGGATGGATTTCATCAGGCCCATTGGATTTGTGCACGTTCAGTTTCTTAAGACGCTCTCAAACTAGATCCTCTCTTACAGTGGGCCTATGGTCTTCATTCTCACAGTCTCTGCACCTTCCTTCCAAGACTTGTGTGGTAGCGCATTTGTCAGTGAAGACTGAGGTAAAGAAGTCATTAACATTGAAGAGACCTAAGCTAGGTTACAGAGGTAGCTAACACAAATAATAAACAGCCCTCTCCCAATACAAACGATCATCATTATAAAGATTTTGCAACCATGCTAACCTCCTGACGGAGGAAAGCTAAAGCAACAAATGCTGTGACAATGGTGACAAAAAAGCCACAAACGAAGCCATAATGGCTCAGGTGGGAACAGTGAATTTCTGCAGTCTTAAACTAATCCTGCTACATGCACAGGACCATGCTGGACAAGTCAGCATGCAGTATGCTATGGTATCTACATTAGAAGTGCACACCACAGCCGACACGCTGCCCAGAGAAAGGAATACCCCAGATTTCTGGCCAGCTTCTCTGCACAGTAGGGCAAAAAAGAAAAGCATAAGCTGTTTCTCAGGCAAGATCTGAATTTAATTATCACCCTGAGCCTGCGCCTTGGCTCACCTCAATGCTCCTGAGGCATGGGCAGAACCTTTCATATAAAGCAGAGAATGCTTTGGCAGCTCCAGGCAATGGGTGTTTCTGCTGGAGCGTCTATCCAAGATATTCTTTATGCAGCCAGATTTCACCAGAACAATGCCAATGCTAATGCAAGTCTGGGTAACTCTAGTGATGCTTCATTATGAGTAAACATTGAGCTAAACACAGCTGTATTAAGCTGATTTTTGAGTCTTTAGTTAGAAAGAACTCTTGGGAGCATCTGTCCCTACATTATTGACACAGTGAGAATGAGGGTTCACCTGGCAATTGCTACAGCAAGCCAATAATTTCTGGTAGAAGAATATCAGGAAACGCTTTGAGGGTTTTACTTGCAATGCTATTGAAGTTAGTGATTGTCCCAGGAATCACTGCTTCACAATGACCCAGACAGCTTTCCTTGTCTTTGAATGAACCCTTACCCTCTCCACCAGAAAAAACAACTAGTATCTCCATTCATGGTGTGCCTGTTGTGGGTAAAGTCTGCTCTCAAGTACATAATAGGCAAAAGAGTATTATTATCATGATGATGATGATGATTATTAATAATCGTAGCAAGACCTAGAGTCAGTCAACAAATGCACAAATTAAACTCATCTCCCTTGTAGTATTCACAGTATAAAAAATACAGAAAATGGTAAGCAGTGCATTACTGTCAATATTTTCATGCATGCAATTTCTCTGGAAGTTGCTTTACATTAGAAAATCATGGCTTCAGTGAAGTCTAATTTGTAATTAACACCAGCTTCTTTTCCACAGAGATTATTATATTTCTTACATACTAGAAGCACTTTTATCACAAAAAAAGGCAAATATTTTTCATTAAAGGAGTAATTGTCATGAATTTTGATGACTGTAGTCCCATTCTCACCTGGAATTTGGGCTCACCAGGAAAACTGCATCTGCCCTAACACTTCACTGTCTGAGATTTCCCAAATGTTCAACTTCCCATTGGTAATAAGAGAAAACATGACACATTATGGAAGTTTTAGCAGTAAACCCCGATTTCTCTGTGGCAAAATATTCAAAATATTTGGGGGACAAAATTAATTTAAAGTAAGATGTTACGTAGAAAATCGTAATAAAATTGAAACCATGACTCTGCACCCCACCCAGGAAAAATACGCAGGAAGAAATTGCTGTCCAGAGTTAGTCTTCCCACTTCTCAGATGAAAAGAAAAGCACAAGGAAAGTAGACGCATTTTCCAATAAATACATACTGAGCCTGTGACAAGGTATAAGCTCAACATCAACGCATTATCCCCAGCACTACACAGATTTCTCTCTGCTGGAAGCAGCAGTACAGTTACACATAGGCCTCCAGACAGCTGGCCGGCAGTAGGAATTTTTCAACACTTTGAATCTGAGATAGATGAGAAAAAGAAAAAGCATTTATGTCACAAACCTGGTGTGAGAAGTTTTGCCTATGGGAGATGATGAATATTCAAATCACAGCTTCCACAAAATACCATAGCACCTTAGTCACAGAGTTTGAAAGAAAATTGTTCCTCAAGGGTTTTAGATCTGGTCCAAAATTCAGTGATTCTATGTTTCAGAGCAACAAAAATTAAAAGTACAATTAATTTTGCCCTAACTAAAATACAATACTTCAACAAATAATTATTTTTTCTCAAATCCCTCTCTTCTAAAGCCAGTGTTCAATGTAATTTGCATTCTCTGCCTCTATCTTCCAAACAGGGATCTTCAGCCATATGCAAGTTAAAATATTTGCCTAAGGGCATCCCTCATGCCATTAGTCCTAATTAAGTTTCTCACATGTGCTCACACTGTCTATCTCCTGTCCTGTTTAAGGGATACCATGGTTTACCCTTGGTAAAAGACAGCAAAAGACTCGCACTAACAAATACAGCCTGACAAATTGAGGAGAAATTTATTTATTGTATCAAACACTTTGCCGCCTTCTACAGAAGGTGTAAACACTACTAAATTGACAGTTATTAAATTAATGATGACTGTCAATTACTGAGGTACTTAACCCTTCTACCAAATGTATCTTCAAGAGTAAACAGAAGTAAAATGTATTTGGAGAAAAGGAAGACCTTATAAAAGCAGTAAATTGAATTAAGGAGTTTAGGGGATTAGGAAAAATTCAACTGTAGGTCCATATGATAGATAGTAATTGGTATGAGGCTTACTCTCAGTTTTTCATGGTAGTACCCAGTGCACAGTGACTAGTTTTGATTATGAGACCCAGGAACAGAGCTGGGCTGGAAACTCAGAGAGTGAGTGCATTCAAACACATAAAGAAAATAATATTGCATATTACCTCCATTTTGGGTGCAGGAGGGGGATCTAGTGCATGAATAACTCAGGGTAACAATCAAAAGCCATGTGCTCATTACAAGTGCAACAGATAAAATAATAGAATCATAGAATAGTTTGGGTTGGAAAGGACCTTAAGATCATCTAGTTCCAACCCTCCTGCCATGGGCAGGGACACCTCCCTCTAAACCATGTCACCTGAGGCTCTGTCCAACCCAGCCTTAAACGCCGCCAGCGATGGAGCATTCACAGCTTCCCTGAGCAACCCATTCCAGTGCCTCACCACCCTTACAGTAAAGAATTTTGTCCTCATATCCAATCCAAACGTCCCCTGTTTAAGTTTGAACCCATTACCCCTTGTCCTCTCACTACAGTCCCTAACAAATAGTCCTTCCCCAGCATTCCTATACAAACCCTTCAGATATTGGAAGGCTGCTAGGAGATCTCCATGCAGCCTTCTCTTCTCCACACTGAACAGTCCCAACTGTCTCAGCCTGTCTTCATAAGGGAGGTGCTCCAGTCCCCTCATTATCCTTGTGGCCCTCCTCTGGACTTGTTCCAACAGTTCCATGCCCTTTTTATGTTGAGGACACCAGAACTGCACACAATACTCCAAGTGAGGTCTCACAAGAGCAGAGTAGAGGGGAAGGATCACCTCCTTCAACCTGCTGGTCATGCTCCTTTTCATGCAGCCAGAGATGTGGTTGGCTTTGTGGGCTGCAAGAGCACACTGCCGGCTCATGCTCATTTTCTCATCAACCAGCACCCCCAAGTCCTTCTCTGCAGGGCTGCTCTGAATCTCTTCTCTGCTCAACCTGTAGCTGTGCCTGGGATTGCTCCAACCCACGTGGAGGACTTTGCACTTGGCATGGTTAGACTTCATCAGGTTAGCATCAGCCCACCTCACAAGCGTGTCAAGTTCCCTCTGCATGGCATTCCTTTCCTCCAGCATATCAACCAAACCACAGTGCTTTGTGTCATCGGCAAACTGGCTGAGGGCGCTCTCAATCCACTGTCCATGTCACCAACAAACATGTTGAACAAGACCGGTCCCAACACCGATCCCTGAGGGACATCGCTCGTTTCTGGTCTCCAGCTGGACACTGAGCCACTGGTCACAACTCTGTGTGCAGCCATCCAGCCAGTTCTTTATCCACTGAGTGGTCCACCTGTCAAATTGATGCCTCTCCAACTTAGAGACAAGGATGCCATGCGGGACAGTGTCTAATGCTTTGCACAAGTCCAGGTAGATGACATCAACTGCTCTACCCCTGTCCATCAGTTCCATAGCCCCGTCATAGAATGTCACCAAATTGGATTTCCCCTTAGTGAAGGCATGCTGGCTGTCACAAGCCACCTTGTTGTTTTTCATCTGCCTTAGCATGCCTCCCAGGAGAATTTGCTCCAAGATTGCGCCAGGCACAGAGGTGAGGCTGACTGGTCTGTAGCCTTCTGAGTCCTCCATTTTCCCCTTCTTGAAAATGGGGGTCATAGTTCCCTTTTTCCAGTTGTTGGGAACTTCCCCTGACTGCCGCGATTTTTCAAATATGATGGACAGCAGCTTAGAAACTTCATTTGCCAGCTCCTTCAGGACCCATGGATGGATTTCATCAGGCCCATTGGACTTGTGCACGTTCAGGTTTTTAAGATGGTCTTGAACCAGATCCTCTCCTACATTTGGTCAAGGGTCTTCATTCTCACAGTTCTTGCATCTGCCTTCCAAGACTTGGGTGGTGTGGTCAGAGTAATTGACAGTGAAGACTGAGGCAAAGAAGTCATTTGGAACATCAGCCTTCATGCTCAGGATAGCCAGTTCTCCTGATAGTTTCCGGAGAGGGCCCACGTTGTCCCTACTCTGTCTTTTATTTACAATGTACCTATAGAATCCTTTGCTGTTATCTTTCACATACCTAGCCAGGTTTAATCCTAACTGGGCCTTAGCTTTCCTAACCTGGTCCCTAGCTTCCCGGACAACATCCCTGTATGCATCCCAGGCTGCCTGTCTTATCTTCCACTTTTTCAAGCCTCATTTTTCCTTCAAAGTTTCTTCAGCAGCTCCTTATCCATTCAATAAGGTCTCCTGGCCCTCCTGCTGCACTTCCTTCTAGTTGGGATGCATCGCTCCTGAGCTTGCCGCAGGTTATCCTTGAATATCAACCAACAGCTTTTTGCCCCCTGCCCTCTAGGAACCTTACTTAGCAGGTTCCTGAAGAGGCCAAGGTCTTCTCTCTTGAAGTTCAGGGCACTGAGCTTGCTGCACACTCTTCTCATTGTCTTGAGGATCTCAAATTTGACCATCTCAGGATCACTGCAACCAAGGCTGCCCTGGAGTGTCACATTTCCAACCAGCCTTTCCCTCTTGGTGAACATGAGGTCAAGCATGGCATCTCTCTTTGTTGGCTTCTCTATTACTTGTAGAAGGAAGTTGTCTTCCACACAATCAAGGAACTTCCTGGATTGCTTGTGCTGGGTTATACCGTCCTTCCAACAGATATCAGGGTGGTTGCAGTTCCCCATGAGTACAAGGGCCTGTGAGCGTGAGGCTATTCCTATCTGTCTATAGAGTACTTAATCTACAGAGTCCTCTTGATCAGATAGAAGCTATCACATAGGGAATAAGTCCCTCCTGATAATAAGAGCAATTCATAATCAGCAGTTTGTGTATTCAAAGGCACCTTGAGATGTGGGAGAAGGGTCCGTGTTGGTTTTGCAAATGAAGAAATTCAGACCCTGAGGCTCCATCCCTGGCAGTGTTCAAGGCCAGGTTGGAAGGGGCTTGGAGCAACCTGCTGTAGTGGAATGTGTCCCTGCTCATGGCAGGGGGTTGGAACTGGTGGAGCTTTGATATCCCTTCCAACCCAAACCAGTCTGTGAGTCTATGATTTTCATTTCAACAACCTTTCAGTTGCTCAAACCTTTGCAATGGGGCTAGGTTGTCCTAAGGCAAGAACACCTGAAAGACCCTCTCAGTTGTAATCCACATCTTACATTGCCCAATTTGCCCTCTTGACAGAGGTTCAGTGGCAAAGGAAAGGAGTTGATCCCAGCCACAACTACAGAGAGCTTAGGAGTCTTCCGCCCTTGGTCCTGGATCTGCCATCCCTGAGGACCAAATCCTGCACTGACTTGCTGGGAAAGGAGACCTGCAGACAGGCAGCTTCAACAGCCCAAGGAAAGCAGACTCCTGCAGAAGGAAACTCATTTTTCTGAAGGTCTGGTATTGTTTTATTCACTCCATGAAGGGATGAGAGGGTGATGTCAAGGAGCATTGAATCTAGCTCTTCAAGCACAGTGAAACAACCACAGAGTCCAGTCAAAGATACCAATTTCCCCAAATGCTGCCCCTTCCTAATTTCACTTTCGAAGTGACTTGCTTACAGCGTCTCTGGCTTCCTTCTCCCCACCTGTCACTCAATCAGAGCTAAATGTCAAATGTCTTTGCCATCAGCCATGCCAGGCATGCTATGAAAAGCAGCTGTCTTCCTGAAAAACTGTGCTCTCTCAAAGTCCTGTCTGCAACTTTACAGTAATTTGCAATCTTCCTTTAATTTTATTTTTAACACTCTCTCCCCCCAGCAGTCTGTTTTTCTCCCTTGGATCACTATGCAGCAAGGGCATCCCGAAGGAGCACGCTCTCCTCCACAAAACCCTGCAGGAGCAAAGGCAGGTGGGAAGATATGAATCTCTCCAGACCCAGGGATCCTATGGTCTGTTTAAATCTTCCTGGGAGGGAGATGCTCACAGGAGGGCTCCTCAGTGACAGGTCCCATCACCACCACACACCAGATACTTGAGGCATGGCCTAAGGCATCCTCACACCCTGCCTTTCTCCATGGACACTGACACCATCAGCAGGCAGCACAAGTCAGAGCAGGTTTGGAGTTGGCCACAGGGGCTTTGGGGACCAGCTTTTGAGGAGAGCTAAGCAGGATTTACAGCATAGTCATCTAACTTGGTACCTGCAGTCCTGTCCTGCACATGGGTATGTTCTGATTTTATGCTGAGGCTCGCAGGCAGAAAAAAGCTTGAGTTTGAAAGAGTACAAGTAACAAAAAGCTGTTGATTTTCTTAGAGAAGATTGCATGCTCTATAGTGTTTTCCAGAGAAGCAGCATTGTGGGGATACATAATGCATCTTACTATTTCCAAAATTATTAGGTTGAAGTAATACTTTTTGAAGTATTTTTTTTTTTTAATTGAAAAAAAGGTGTTTTTTTTCTCCTTCCTTTCCCACTGTAAAAGATTTCCATCTGTATATGCTGGACCCTCTTGGCATTTCATCTCTTGGCAGAGGGGCACAGGCAGATCCCACCCTTCCACCACCCCAGGCCAGGCACTGCTAATGCATGTGCTTCCCCAAATGCTGCTGTTTCTGGATTTAGCACCCTTCAGCCTGCTTCCTGATGAACCACCAAGAGCTCAGGTAGGAAAGAAAAGTGCTTTTTGTCCAGTGGAGTTAGCTTGGGATCCCACTACCATTCCTGCCTTCTCCTCCTGTAATTGCCAAGTCCCATTTTAATCCCCACAAAATCCTCACCAGTGAGCCCACCTGTGATGTACCCTGCTGTCAGCAGTGAATTTTGCAGCAAACATGGTATTTTACCCTCTTTTGTGAACCCAGCCCGTCCTGCTTGCTTTGAATTTATGGTTCGATTCTGAAAAGGAAATTTCTCAGAGGAAATTTCTGTATGGCTACCATGCTTGTCTGAGTCCCTGAAATTTCTATATGGGCTACCATGCTTATCTGAGCCCTGTGACATCCACTCTTCTGTGTCACTGAGCAGGAAAGCTATTTTTAGCCTGGCTGTCAGACCCCTAAATAGTCCATAATTCTGACTTTGTTCCTCCTGCCTTTCTCATTGCTACCAACAGAAATTTGGCAATCAGAGACACGCTCCCAGTGTGAAGTGTTAGCCACAAAAGGGACAGCCCTCATTCCCAGGAGTACATCAGCTCTACAGTGATACCAAGAAAAACATGCAAACCTGCCTTCACACACAAGAAGATTTGACTGAAATAAAAAAAAAAAAAAGCACATGAATATAACACAGATAAAATGGAACTAATGGCAAAAGGGGGTTGCTTTTCATTCTCCCTTTACAGGATTAGGTCTGTCAGATTTCCAATTGTTTACACATGTAGAAAAGTTATTGAAACTTCAGAGTGGATCGAACTTAGAAATATCTAATGACGGAGTTTATTTCAAATACTACTCAGGCAAGTCCATATTCAGGTGACATGCTCTCAGAGGATTTCTTTCCTACATGGGATGTTAAACGTGCATGAGGAGTCAAGAAAATTTCCTACATGCAGAGAGTTTGGTATTCTGGACAGACCTGTCCGGCACACCACTTGATTTCAGCTGTGTGTTTTCCTTCACTACCTCTCATTTCTTCCCTGTTAATTCCTATAGTCATTTGCAGAGACTTCATTGAGAAAATAATTGATTCAGATAATAATAGAGTGTCCTGTTATGGATGCAAAATTAATCTAATTTTAAACCAAACCATGCCCAAAGCCTTAAAACGGAGCTCAGTGAAGTCTGTAAGCAGATGTTTAAATTTATATCTATTAAACACAATGCATTAGTGTTTCCCTAAATGCTTTGCAGATTTGGTGCTCGTTGGTTAATAGCTGGTGAGTAGCTTTGATTTTAGTCTGCCAAAGGAGTTCAAAAGCAATTTCATTTTCATAATGAGAATCTTTTCACCAACAAAAGACAAGTGGTGCTAAGTAGGTTTTTCCTGTCGATTTAAATTAGGCTAAATAAGATTATGGTATTATTAGCATTATTAAGAAATCATTATTAGGAAATTATTATTCACAGCACTTTTATTGTCATATTCTACAATAAGGAAAGCAAGTCTATTAAAATGATTGAACATCAGTACGTAAGCTCTTAAGAATCCACTGGTATCATTGAGTTCATCTTTTAGAATCAGTTGCAGAAGTCATCATTCACTAGTTAATATCCAGTTGTTCATTAGAAGAGATTCTCTGAGACTCAGCCGCTCTCTAATGATGATACATAGTCATTACATTTCGAACTATTCTTAGTACAGCCATTGAATGACATTTAGTTGTTGCTATTTTATAATTGGCACATAAAAATTATATCAAGACACAGACCATCAAATCAGGCTTTTGTCTTGTCATACATTTTAAATCACATCAAAGAGATGTGTTTAATGTTCAAACTGAGATTTTTAAGCCTTACGTACATGCTACATAAAGTAGAGTTGATGGGCACATTGCATTGGTCATTCCTCCAACTCATGCCTGAACTGTAAGTCTGGTTGGTCCCAGACAGCATAGCATGTATTAGAATACCATAATATAATATGCATAGAATCATAGAATGGTTTAGGTTGGAAGGGACATATATATAGCGTATATATGTACCATATATAGTATGTAGTGCAGATATCATAATAGTATATATATCTCCAGGTCTGTATATATTTGCCATCTGTGAACCACTTGGGAAATCTTCAAATTGCAGTTCTCAGTAGGTGAAGTCTCCTGATGACAGTAGCTATCATAGGAAGTCTGATGTGTAAATATCTGACATTAAGTGTGCACTTACTCTTTGATAGGTTGAACTCTGAAAGTATCATTTTACTTTCTTCTTGTCCCTTGACTCATTCTGTTCCCATGCAGCGCATTATGGGAGGCCATTTCTTTTGGGACAGGGATTGTCAGGGATAAATGAAGGATGTGAACTGTGCTGACTTCACTGGGAAAACTTGAATTTTGGGGTGGTTTTCACAATTACTCAACATTTTCTGCTCACACTGAAATGAGTGGCAGGGCTTCCTTGGACTTCAGTAGTCACAGAGCTTTTAAAAAATAATTGTCAGTTGTCCAGCATATTTCCAGAAATAGTGAGAATCAATTTTCAGTTATTTTAAACTTGATGTTCTTACAGAATTTTGCAGTTATTAAACTTTTGAACCTTTGAAAAACTGTAAGCATTCAGATTTTATGCCTGCATACATCCATTTCATGTACTCACATTGTCCCTTGCTACCCATGATGTGTAGACAAGCCGCAATGTCAGTCTGGCTCCATATGTTTAGATAATCTGAACAGATGCTCAGAAAACAAGTATCTGAATCTGCACCTGGGACTAGATAAGACTTATATCATTTTTTTTAACTTAACAACCTCCATTATGTTAAATCAATGTGAATGCTGTAGAGATCCTCAGAAATGACTTTGCTCCTGCATAAACCAGTCAAGTATTCTGATAAAGCTCCAGCAAAGATGGTTTCCACAGTTCATGGAGGATGATTTTGCACCTGTCTCAAAGTTTAATAATTTAGAATTTATATTTAAATTTCAGTTGCTATCATACACATTTAAACAGTGATAACACTTTGAGTGGCATCCATGGGCTAGAACCCTGTCATCAGTTCAATTTTTGTTAGAATTAAGATGTAGAACTTTAGGTTAGCAAAGAGCTCCTAAGAGAAGGACTTCAGTACATGTTTAATATGGAGCATGCACTGAACAGGGATGGATATAAACACAGAGTTTAATTGTTTGCTGAATGGGTCTTAGCTTAGTAAGAATGAGTGCAGCTAGATAGGCCTAATTGTGAACCTAAGGGAGAAAGGTTACAACTTTGTTTCTTAAATCCTCTGGACAACTCCAGATCCATTTCTATTTATCCTGCAGGAGTGCTTACAGCATGATGACTTAAACCATAAAGTACACTCAGCTCATAACACTCCAGACGCAAACTGGTGGTTTCTATCCTGTCGTTATTGCTTTTTCTGTCTTTGTAAAGACATAAACAATCCTTTTTTCTTTTAGAGAAGGGAGTTAGTCATTTAATCTATGTGCATGATAGCTGATGGCAAACAGGGAATGTCTGTTCTTCATAAGAGAGATCATCATGGGGTGTCTGTGTGTTGCCATTTGTGAGCAGCCCCATCATGGCTTGTACTATGCTCCCTGGGGTTGGCTACAGCAGCATGAGAATGGGCAAACCCAGTACTGAGGTCTTTCCAAAGGAAATACTAATGGTACCTACCATTCAGATCCAATAGGGTTAGCAATCTTCTCTGCTGTGGCTGGATATTGCATGCCTGCCCAGACTCTTTTGTAGTACCTACCTTCTTCTTCAGTTCAGCCACTGGTCTTACTTGGGCAGACAAGATGTTCTGAGGACCTTCACCACCTCCCAGGAATTGTACAGGGAAAGAGCACTGAGGTTACAGCCCCGAGGCAGTTGCTCTACAAAGCTGCCAGTTCTCCAACTGGTTGCATGATGAAGCAATACAGTTGCAATCCAAGTTCTGAAGGGTCTTTTCCAGCCTGAATGATTCTAGTATTCTCTATGGTTTGGGCATGAAAGACTGCTATGTGTCGGAAAGGCTCAACCCTGATTTGACACATGAGAAAGTGATTAGGGAGACAAAAGAAGCCAAATGTCTCAAGAAAGATAAAAAACTGTGGTATATGGCTAATTCCAGAGGCACCACCACTTATTACTTAATGCCAGCAGTTACAAAAATAGTAATTATGTTCCTTAGCCCACAGCAATTCTCTCAAATTGGCTGAGAACAGCCACGTCACAAAACTGTTGCATGTGTCTGGAATAAAAATCCTACAAGGAAAGCAAGGGATATCACAAATAGGTCACTACTCCTCCATGTACATACCCAGGGAGAAAGCATCATGCATTTGTTCTAATTGTGTTGATAAGGGTGAGACTGCCTTGCTAGGACAATGTTCTGGCAAGCAGAAAAAGATCCAAGCCATGGACTCCACAAGACTGCAGTTGTCTTTAAGACTGATGTGGAAGCTGATATAATATCATTTCAGAGTAGTGATAAAGGTTTGACATGGGTCATCTGGTCCCCTCTGGGAAGAAACAGTTGTCAGTGAAAAATGACCAAGGAAAATGTTTGAATACTGAATGCATTCTGCTGAACTGCAGAATGAGGTGACACCTATGTAGGAATAGATTTTTATAGTCAAAGATCCTGGATTCCCATCACTGAACTGTCAGGCAAGACCAGTGAAAAGAATAGAGGATAACTGAGATCCATGTCCAAGCTATGAAGCTGAATCCAATCCAAGATGCCCTACAGCTGTTGAAGTAACTAGGAAAACTTAAACAATCCCCCACAGTCAGTCTCAATCTTCTCCACTCATAACACCTCAACAGTTCCTCTTGCCATGATAAACGCTGTCAAGAAACAAATCCACAATATCTGCAAGGAAGTTTTTGAACCAGTCAGTAATCATTTATATCTATGACTTCAAACTCAGCAAAAATGTAGGGTGGGAACAGGCATTTGTATGCACATTCCAGCTGCAAAATATTAAAATCTTCTAAACGTCATGACCTAACTCATTATTTTGGCAACTACCACTCTCTCAGGGATCGTCTACTTATGTCAGATTCCTTACTCCATTTAAGAGACATATTTTCAAACAACTGTCACATGCAATTTCCTTTGCGCTTGAGATTTTTCTTCCAAGGACGTGCCAACTGCAGTAGTCTGTCTGGGGTGGGACAATGACCCCATGTGTATCCCTACTGCAGATATTTGCAAAAGCAGGCCACATCTTTGAGCAGAGACAGCTCCAATGCCAGAGAACAGGACTGAGACCATTTGTAGAATTGGATATTGCCTTAAATTTTAGTCTGCTTAGGGACACCTTTATTCAGTGCTGGCTGGCCCCTGATAATGCCCAACTCTGTTAGTGTGTATCATCTCTAATACAAAGAATGGCAATCTGAAGGGCAAAACCAGGGAAGGACTAGGAACATCATGTTCAAGTGAAGTGAACATATCAGTTGTACAGACTTTTTATATCCAAGACTAATATTAAAGGATGCTAGTCTAACATAGGCCATTGGGGTCAGCCATCATTAATCACCCCTCCACAGTTTCACCTGGAAGTGTCTAGCTGCTTCCTGGGTATTAAAAGATTCATATCAAAATGCCCTTGGGTGTGGTAAGACAACCAATTGTAAACTCCAAAATGAGAAAGCCATTTCTTAAGTAAATGGAGAAAAAAATTCTTGAAAAAATAAAACACCAAAAACCTTGTTACATATGCACAGTCTTGTTTTTACTAACAAATCCAGCTTAATGAATTGCCCAGTCGAAAGTGATGTATATATTAATGCTATTGCATAAAGCAATTAAAAAACCCCTGGCATCCTGTACTTCCTGCTCCTTTCCCATCTCTAGTTTTCAAAAGACTTCAGCTCCTGAACACTCACCCTCATATCCCATTCCCCTTCATGTCAGCGTCAGCCAAGTTGCCCTCTTCCTTACCTTCTTTAAGTGTTCAAAGGTAATTTTAAAGAACACCTCATTTAGCTTTCATTTTACCAAGATTCAGCTTGCTCATAAATCAGAGCTGAAGGGGAACTGGAGAGGGCCTCAGCTAGTCAGAGCTCCAAACTCTAAAATGTTTAAATATAAATCAAAACAGTTGAAGGCTCTCCAAAGCTTCAATTTTCTTTGAAAGCCATGGTTCTTATTTTTTCTGTGCTTAGCCCTCAATTTCATCCTCATGCCTTCAAGGTATTTTTCTAAGCATTTTTTAGTCATTTTCTGCAAGACATTGAGCTGCCTGACTGAAGAATTATATTAAAGTTTGACCTGTGAGTGAGTTACTATTGCTCCCAAGAAGAAATGTTTTGTCCAAATTAAGGTTGTAGGGTTCAGCTCCTAAATTGAAGTTTACTAATGACTTTAAAGCTAAAAATGTTCCTAGAATCTATTGAAAACATGACTTTGATCATCCATCCCATATTGCAATCAGTACTACATGCTCCATATGCCAGAAATGATAAAATGTTCTTGCCTCACTCTCTTCCTTCAGAAGTCTGGAAGTCTGCTGAAATAATCTGCTTACCTGTCTTACAGTTCTGGAATGTAATATGGGTTAGGAGAGTTAAGAATATAAGTTTATTTCTTTCTTTTTCCTCTTCCTCCCTTCCTGTGTTAAAGCTATGGTAAGAAAGGAAAAAATTACATATTGTAGAAGATATTTTTATCCTTGGGTTTAATCATTCAAGCATATGAGTTTACCGAAAGAGTTCTTATTTAAAAGCCTATTCTCTCGTTCTTCCCAGCAAGAGGAGTATCAGCATGTTGTATCATTGCATTTAATTTTGCTAAAATAACCAGCCTTTCAGAAACCTGCCTTGTAAGAAGTAAAAATGGAAAATGTGCAGTTATGAACATTGGGGCATTTGTCTTGATGCGTGGTGCACATGCATAAGCATTCATGTGTCAAAGAGTTTCTATGCCTAAATGCAAACAGAGGATGTGGACATATTTTGTATTTGATACATTTATATGTAAGGTACAGAAGGTTATGTAAATCAGAATTTAACAATATGCCTTGTAGCATATCAGAATAATGTCTCCCCTGTTTAAGATGGCTATTTTATGGGTTATTATGCTCTGGAATGGCTCTTCAATGAGTGGGGTTACCTTTTCACATCTCCCTTCTAGATGACTAAGTTAGGGCAGACGAACCTCAATAAAAATAGTGAAATATGTGCAAGGGTTGCTACATTTTTTGGGCAAAATTTTCCACACAACAAACATTTTTGCTTCATTTTACAGTGAAACAAATTTTCCTAGATTAGACTTAAACAGAATTTTGAAGCTGGATTGGTTTCAACTGCCTCACACAAGACATTTTTGGAGGAATATAATTAATCATTCAGAAAGTGCACTTTCTACCAACAAAAACCAAGAAAAAAAAATTAAAAAGGGGAAGAAAAATTAAAAACCAACTGACGACCAACTTTACCATTTGAAGAAAGCAATTACAAATATCTCTTACAATAAGAATAGAATCAGCACAAGAGCAAAAGTGAGAGCAAGAGCAAGATCAAGAACAAGAACAACCATGGGCACAAGCACAACAGAAGGAAGAAAAAGGAGAGAAAGAAAAAACATAATATTTCAGTCCCATATCTCTAAATGTAATAGAATGAAAAACAGAATATCCTTAGGTTGACTGACAATCAGCTTTACCCTTTGAAGCAATTACAAAGCTCTCTTATAACATTTCATCTGACCTTGCAGACAGCTCTAACTTTTCTATTTCTGAAGGAGACCAACTGCAAAATGTACCTGCGGCTGTGTTACTTCTATTTGAGAAAAGCTTTCCAGGAAATAATGAAAAAATTACTTCCTAGCAAACTAAATGTTCTGATTAACATTCTCTTATCTTTCACATTATTATCATACAGCACAAAGCCAGGAGAAATTAAAGCAGAGAAGCATCAGATAAGTTAGTATAGACTTTTTTGGACCTTGCTTTGATACCCTTCTAAAACAAAATCCCATTAATATTAAGCAACTTTTGCTAAATGTTAACACATGGACAAAAGCCACTTCCACAGGTGAGAAATGCTTCAGCTGAGTTAAGTTAGACTTTCCTAAACCAGCTAAAATGCAAAAGAGAAAGAAAATGCATTTTTTAAAGAGTTCTCACTGAAAGTCTGACACAATGCATGTGCATCCACAATGTGTACATAAACAAAAAAATCAGTACTTGAAAACATGGAATAAAAGCATTGTCCACATTCATAAGAACTAGGTACACAGAAAAGTAACACAAAGTAAAGAAGAACATTGCCAAAACAAAGGAGTTTAAAGTCTTCAAAGTGGTATTTAACCTGGAAATAAGGAAAGCATTCTTATGCACAAAGGAAATTAGATCCTAGAATATCCATCATGGCAAAAGAGAGGAGAGGGGAGAAACTCAATCTGCTCTTGATGTGATACTCAGTGAGCTTCTGAGCAAAGTGATGCAACTGGGGACGTGCAGTGAGGGGGAACTGGGCTTAACTGCTCAGCTTCTGCTGCTCTAGGTTTCTGTAGGCCTGCAGAAAACCGTGTCCATCCTATACAACACCAAGTGTTGAAGGAATGGCAGCAAAGAATTGGGTCCTTTTCCTTCAGTAAGGAAGTTCATTTCCTTTCTTTCATGTTGTGAACCTGCCTAACAGCTAGCCATACTCCACGTGTCACTTGCCAATGTACAAATCAATAACCATATAAATATTACCAATCAATAGCAGGTATTAAAACTGTAATTTCATTTGTAGGATCTAGGTAAACTGCAAACCAGGCATGGATCTGCTGACAGACAGACAATACAGACTATTGCATTGTTCTTACACAAAGACCTATAGCATGGAATATATTAATTTTTGATGGAAAATGTTATTCTTTATGGTCAGCTCTTTCAGCAGAATCATTTATCAAGGCTGACATCAGACAGATGCACTGTACATTGCTAAATATTGTTGTGACAGTGGACAGGGAACAGGGAAGGAAGAGGTCTAGTATTTACAAACAGCATGGGTTTTAAAACACCATTGCTTAGAATCAAAGACAATTACAGTGTATTTAAATGAGTATTAAAGTATTTGTATTGCCAGTTTGTAAATTCAGCATCTTGAGAGGCCCAAATGGATTTTCCTCCAATTATTGACATTAACTCGAAAGAGTAAACCTTCAGCAGAAAGTACAATTAAAAAAAAAAAAACTTTAAAAAAGCAAGTGCATAAATGTGTCCTTAAATGGAACCTTCATGCTTAATTCCTCACATGGTCTTCTAAAATATGCTCCTCATAACTGCTGAGTGCTTCAGTGACATTGCACAAGCTTCCTGCCTGCATAGCATTAACATCAGGTAAGCTTTATTTGGGGTCTAACAACAGGTTTCTGTTAGGAAGGTGACTTTGAGGTATTTTCTATCCCTGCATCCCTGTTTATTTGATTTTTCTGCTAGCAGATTCACCCCTGGCTTTTTCTACAAGTACTATGCACAAAAAAACGTTGCCACATAGAATCCATAGAATCATAGAATAGTTTGGGTTGGAAAGGACCTTAAGATCATCTAGTTCCAACTCTGCTGCCATGGGCAGGGACACCTCCCACTAAACCATGCCACCTAAGTCTCTGTCCAGCCCAGCCTTGAACATCACCAGTGATGGAGCATTCACAGCTTCCCTGGGCAACCCGTTCCAGCGCCTCACCACCCTTACAGTAAAGAATTGCTTCCTCATATCCAATCTAAACTTCCCCTGGTTAAGTTTGAACCCCTTGTCTTATCACCACAGTCCCTAATGAAGAGTCCCTCCCCAGCATCCCTATAGATATCCTTCAGATACTGGAAGGCTGCTATGAAGTCTCCACTCTCAGCACTGTCACGTTTCCTTTATTGTTAGTCCCTTCTACTATAAATCACAGGCACTGTGTCCCCAATACCAAAACTCCATCAAAACTGGCCATGGTTCTCCAGCTCTTGTTATGCTGGAATATGCTGTGGGACAGATAAGGTTTAGCAGCTGGTCACTAGCAGAGACTAGAAATAGCTGGTAGTCCTAGGGTAATAAATGAAAAGATGCCATCCTCCTGGGGAAAACAAAGTGTCTGGGTTTGACTCTATCAGCTTGTGGCCTTAGACAGCTCTTCTTCCCTCCATCTTTCGAGGGTAAAATCGGGATAGAAGTACCTACTTTTGCAAAATCCTTCAGTGAAAGACGATATGAAAGTTCAAATCATTGGTCAATTCCAAAAACAGTATGTGGTACCTTATCACCGTAAACTTTCAACCTACTGCTTGAAAATAGACAGCAGGAGAACACGAATGGCATAGGACTGTTATTGTGGCTAGCTGGGCTTTGAAATAAGGTGGACTTTGGATAACTTAGTAGGACGAACAAACAGTAGGGGTTTAAAGCCTTTGTGAAGCAGCATTTCGTATCTCAGGCTGAAACAACAAAAAAGGTGGTAAACCAAACAAAAAATAAAAAAAGGATTATATTTGCCTAGCTTTAATGAGGACCCAATTTTAAGCTTGAAAGTCTATGAGGAATCTTGTCATTATATAACAAACCTCTGTCATTAGGTGGACACTGAATAATTACTAATAACGACAAGGAATATGACATTCAGTTCTCTTTTGAACATTTATCTTTGCCAACATTTGCCCAAGATAAAATTTAATTTTTATTCTGCCCAACTAATAATGACTTTAACCAATATTTTGAACAAGAATCTGCTTTCACAAAGCTATCTCAGATGCATTTACTCATATTCTCAATACTTGCCCTTTTGCCACACAAGGGATATTTTCTCTCATGATTTCCACAAGCAGGTCATTGTTCCACCCAGATGTAATACGTGCACTCGAACTGATGCATGAACTCAATTTCAACTGCTACAAGAGCAACTCCGAACTCAGAAATATCAGAGTGTTGAGCAGGGCTTTGCTTTGTAAACATTCCTTTGTTAATGTAATTGGAAAAGTTCAGAGGAGGAATTTTCCATGAGTAATCATTCCTCACATGAACACTACTTAGAAGTCCCTTTCCTCAAATTCACTTTGACAGCTGCTTGGGAAATAATAATAATAAAAAATCTTAGTCTTATTGTTGTATCAACAGAATGAACATCTGCAGGTGGAACCCAGATTTCTGGGTCTTTATCCAACAGAATGGTCTCTGCTGCTTTGTGGCTGGGGTACACTCACCCAGTTAGGGGATAAGACTCAGGCTGATGGTCTGCTTCTGGGACCACCCCTTTCAGAGAACGCCAAGGAAGCTGATGCCATTAGCTAAAGAGTAACAGAGTTTGCTGCATCTATGTGTTTCCTGGATCTTGAAAGGTTTTTTCTTTCCTTTCTGTCATCCACTAGCTGATTCTACTTGCTGCCTCTTATCTTAGAAATAGATTGCCACCTCTTGGGGAAAGGGGGCTGGATGTTTGTTACATGTTTCTCTGGCATCCTGTGAAAACGGTGATGGGATCTCCAGGGAATTCTGAAGTACAAATAATGAATTTGACAGACTACGCTATGGAGGGGCTGTCAATCAGCAACAAGCTATTCACATCCCCTCTGTCAGGCCCTCATCATCTGACTGCAAGCCGTTGCCAGGGTTTCAGCAGCTAGAGCATAGGGAACTGGAAACAGTTCAGGGCCACGCAATGCAGCCCAGGCCAGCTCTCAGCACAGGCAAAGGAGGCAGTTGACTCGGCAGGTTATTGCTGCAAGGGGGCTGAAGGAATATGAAAGACAGAGACAAAAAAATAGATAAGACCCTGCAACTTTTGCACATTGGAATACTTCAGTATAAGGTGGTAACTCCAAGCTGCAGTTCCTAGCTTCATCTCCCACTCTTTTCCCAGAGCTCTTCCGCCTCCAGCTGATCCCCAGCTCTCCTACCCTGTCCTTGTCCCTCTCCTGATAATTGTAGCCTGGGACAAACATCCTCTTTGATATTTGGAGGAGCTTAGGGATTGATGGAGGTCAATATCTAATTTTAGACTCATAGCCTGAAGGCCTTTGAGAACATACAGTGAGACACCAGAGCTGTGGGTACCTACAGGCCTCCCTGCTGCTGTCTTGCTGAATTGCTGTATAACATCAATCATGAATCAAAGAAAGCAGGATGTGTGAGAAAAAGAAGTCAATGGGAGGTTGCTGCAATACTGTAGCTTTTTGATAGCATAACAAGTGAAAAACGTACTACAGAATAGCGAAAAAATCAAATAAAAACAAATTAAAAACCCAAGCTTGAGGAACAGCATATGGGAGAATAACTAGGTGTTGATGAATGCTAGCATTGTACTGGTCAGCACAAGATCAGTCCTTTTCCTGCTGATTGAGAATTCTTTGTGTGCACAGACACCAGGAGAAACAGTGGGTGAAAAAGGCTGAGAAATAGCACTATGCACCACTGTTTGCATCAGAAAAACAGTGTGCTGCTTGAACCAGCAATGAATCATAGAATCACAGGTTGGAAGGGACCTCAAGGATCATCTTGTCCAACCTTTCTTGCCAAAGCATGACCTAGACTAGATGTTCCAGCACCTTGTCCTGCCAAAAATGATTAAATGGATGTTGAAGAATTGTGAATTCTGAAATAAACCAATTTCCCTGAACTGCAGTTGTAACACAAAGGTTTTTCAAGAGGTAAATGTTCCAATGCCTTGAAAAACAAAGTTAAAGAGAGGGAGTACTGTTATCACTGCCTTGTGCTGGCTCCTTTGAATTCAACGCTGTAAGTCACCTTGCCACTGGTACCGGCCACAGCAAAAGCTGGTTAAACCCAAAAGAGCAGAAATAATGAGGAGTAGAGTTGGGCTTTGCAATGCTCCTAGGACATATGGAGAATTGAGGTCCTGTTCCTAGGAAGAATGACCTGTTTAAAATCACTTCTGAGTCTTGAATTAATGAAGGCAAGACAAAAAGAGAAAACAGATCTCACTAGGCTTTGACTAGGCTTCATCTGGGTCTTTTATATTCAGAACCTTCCACCTTTCCTCCAGGTGAGAAACAAGGTCTGTGAGAGATAAAAAGAGATTGTGTCATTGGTGCTTCCTTCTTTCTTTAGCATAAAGAAAACTGGGGTTTTTTGGAAGATTTTTGGTTTTATTTTCACTTTGGCAATACAGGTTGTGTCTGGGCTGATGCACTGATGACAGATGGTCTACTCCAAGAAGAGTAGCATAAGAGAAAACAGAGTAACTGAAAGGAACTTTAGTTAACTGTTTGTTTAACATCAGTGCTTAAACTTTAGCCTTTAGAAAACCCGTGTTAAAATTTAAATACTGACACTTGAATTGATTCACATGGTCTTTGTGAAACAGCTCGAAGATTCTTCACCAAAATGCTCAGCAACTACGAGCAGCAAAATACTGGAAGTGAAAATGTAGAAGCTTTTTGGTGAGCTTTTGCTCCCCAAGTGAAGCACAACAAGAATTTAGAAAAAGTATAAGAAGAAGAGGGACAATTGTTAAAATCCTTGGCAGGGTACCTTAAAACACTTCTTCCCCTATAGTTCATAAATCATACAGAGGAGAGAAGCCAAGTTGCATCTCTCTATAAGATAGAAAAGAGTGTAAAGTTCTCGATATATAGCCATTTTCTGCATTGAAATCTGCCTGTGTAGAATATTTCTATCTTGATTTCCAAAGAAAATAAGGACTTACACAATCGAAACTATGTGTGTATCAGCTCATCTCTGTGTCCCCCTGACAACTTTTGAACCTGATTCAACGAAGTCGTTAGAACTACACAGGTTTCAGGAAAATTTACAGCCTGGGGGAGACAGGGACTTGATTAGTTGCACCAGCCAGAATAAGACAGGCTCCAGTTATCCCTCTATCAGACACTGAAGAATCCATGTTGGGGAGAGACATTATTCATATCAAAACTATGTGAAAACCTTAAATTGGCATCCCTTTTTAACCAGAAAGTTCAAGCCCAGGACCAACATCTACAAGAAACATGGTTTCATTAATTCTGCTGCCTGTGGAACAGCTTGTTCTTGCTAAAGTTTTTTGTTGAAGGTAGCAGCAAAGATGACACTTCTTCCACTAACACTGTATTTTCCAGTGTCATAAACTAATAACACTATTTACAGCAAAGCAAGCTTTTTAGAGACTTTTTAGGTTGGTGGATCTTCTGGACCGTATATGAAAATAAACTCCTTACACAAGCATTTATCTATTATATTGCATTAAAGTATGAGTAGTGAGTGTGGAGGCCAGATACAATTCAGAGTGCACTCTGGGGGTCTTGTAAGAGCATGGAGAAAGCCATCAGTTCGCCCTGTAGCTCAGACACCCAGGATCACTTTCAAGATGTTGTAATGAGCAATTCAAATGACAACCTTTTCACTTCATTGCAGGATATTTGTGAAGATGGGGTGGTGTAAGAGCTATACTCTAAGTAAAAAGCCGCCCAGAGCACTGGTGGTGTCTTGGCTGTCACCACATCCTCACTGAAGTTGTTACTTGGAGTAAGCAAGGCTGTGCATGCTCACAGGTTAAATTGTCTGTTGTATCAGAACTTCCTGCTTAGGATTCTCTTTTGACATGGTTTATTATCTAAAAGGTTAAACAGGACAGGTATCAAGGCTATTCCCATCAGCACTAATGCTGTGAATGGTATAAAACACATCCTTTCAGGAGAAAGGGCTTCACCTTGCACGTTCAGTCCCCATGAGGGTGTATATGGCAAATTTAGTGGGCAATGGCAGTGAGAGACTCTGGTTTGTGGATGATAATGGTCGCATCTGGCTTGTGGAGATTTTGAGAAAAGCCCATGCCTAATGAAGGTAGTTTGAGTGCTAATGTGAATACAAATAGTACAATACTGCAACCCCACCCACTCCCTTTCTTTCAAATTGCAAATTATCAGAAAAGTCAAGAAGATTCTACTTTAATTACAAACTGAAAGTACTGGCTGATATTGAGCTAGTTTCTATGAGCTAAAAATCATGCTAAAATTTCTTACAATTTGAAAACACATTTCACTTGCCCTTGCATGATGGCAGCCGTGGAAATTTTGCTCAGATATTCCGAGGTGATTCACTTTCTGGCTTTTCAGAAACTTGGTTAGTACCTGATGTTAAAATTTTCTCAAACAAGCGTTTTGAGCTAGAACGAAAGTTGCAGTCCCAATAGTAACTTTATTAATTCTTCATGCTACTGTATTTCTACTTTGGGTCTTTTTAAGAACACCTGACAAGAAATAGATCCTTTGGTAGATAGCTTCAGTACATTTTCAGACTCTTGCAGAAAATGTCAGTGATGCAGTTTTGACTTTGAAGGTCATCTTGGGACTTGAACTTCAAAGTTGTTGAAGATGTCCTGCTTTTTCCTACTTGTTCCCTCCAACAATGCAGCACAGAGGCAATGCTTACAGCAATTCTAACATCTTTTTAACAATTCTGAATTGCACTTTCTTAAAACAGTTTCACCAAAGGTAATGATTTTTGGAACATGCCATATATCTTCCTCCTGAAACTATTTGCAAATTGGAAGTCCAAGCACCAACGCTCATAAAAACACCCAATATCTTTGCTATCACTAGTGGGTCCAAAGGGCAAAATCTGCTTACTCTGGTGATAAATCAGAGACAACCAAAGCAGATGAATTCTGGTCTACACATGTACACAGACTAAACCAGCTAGACAGGGGAGCAGCTTTACCATTTCACTTCCCAGTAGGTACGAGACTGCTGCAAAGCTCTATCCATTCTCTTTATGTATTCCATGTCATGTACACTTGGCTTATTAGTTAAAACATGTTCTTTACTGTTTCCAGTACATTAAATTGAATGCATCTAATGAATATCCAGCTGCACTTTTCCTTCTTTATACATAATAATTTAGAATCATAAACTGCACTCTTTCCAGCCCAGGAACATTTGACCATTATATGGCTGCTGGTGATAATGTATCAGACACAATGATGATACTTGATTTTCGTAAGCTGCACTAAAAGGGAAGTGCTCAGAGCTATATGTTTTGATTATCAGACTAAGCAAACTATAACATGAGAATTCTTATTTACATGGAATACTAAGACTTCTGTCACAAAGTGATTTATTTAGCCAGAGGGACTGTGTAAGTATATCTGACCTGCCTTAACTGAGATCTAGATCATCTCAACGTGGACATCTCTGATACACAGGGCACTTGAATGATTGTCTAATCTGAGCTGGATATGCCAAATTATGTACTAAAATTCACTCTGTAGGTGATACACCAAGAAAAGTCATTTTTATATGTGTAGAAGTTGAATCAAATGCAGAGTATACACTGGAGAGGCCCATAGACAAAGAACAGATATTTTGTCCCAGATGCAAATGTCCATGCCTTCCATTCCTTTCCCAGTGCTCCTTCATCCTTCTTTATAGCAGTCTTCTGTTCTTCATGAGCTCCCTTCACTGAACAGTTACACTTCTGTCATTACACAAGTTCTGTACCTTCTTAATACACCAACAAAGCAAACATACCCATGTATACACTCTCCTGTGTGCTCTCCATTGTTTCTTCTGCTCCACCTACTAACATCCTAAAAAAACAAGTGATTGGGCCAGCAAGTCTCTTCCATCTGTCTTGAGCACATTGCACAGCCTTGTACATGCACACAGATGATCCATTCCCCTGACCAAACTGAAGTTTAGCAGGTTGAGGGACATGACTAATCTCTGTGGATTCAGGACAGCTGATCAAACAAGCTGTACCCTAACATGATTTAAAGGAAATTATTCTTTGGATCATGACAGAAACTTGTGCTTCAGTTAAGAAAAGTTGAATACAAGCCAACCCAAAGGAAGAACAACCATCATTACCACTGTTACCAGATGGTCTGGTTTACAAGTCTGACACGAAACCTAGTAGGTCAGTGGAGGTAATCAGAATGAATTATAGAGAAGTGAAGAAGTGAAGATGAAAGAGCAAATAGCCAGTTATTTCTGCAATTGCTGCGCAATACTCCTCATTGACCAGACTAAGCTAAGTGAATGGAAAGTTCAAGTTAAAACTGACACACTGCTCCATGACAAAAGGATAGTAAGGTGCAAGCTTCTCAAGTAGAGTCGGGAAGACCAGAAGATGAGCAATGGACTCAGTTTTTTTCTCTCTCCTGTTACTTGGGATTATTTTTTTTCCTTCTGCATTGTGAAAGGCCTCTGTGGGCCAACAGACACTGATCACAGATCTGTAAAATGTCAGAATACGAAGCTTTTTTTTGCAAAGCTGTAAGTGGAGGAGGTATATGGGGAAGAGGAGAGCTAGACAGCAGGGGAACAGCTGACAGGCATCTATCAACCTGTCTGATATAAGATCCTCTTTACCTCTTCACCTGGGCATCCTCTAAAGTGCAATCCCACCTTAATGCTCTTTTCCTGGGAAGACTATGCTCACCACAGCATTACTGGTAAGTCCCACAGACCCTGTACATCTGGTATCTCCTTGGGTGTCCCTTCTTGGAGGTCAGGATTTCTCACTCAGAACAAGCTGGTCCAGAATAAGAAGTGGACAGAACAGAAGCCTCATGCAGGGCAGGGAACACTGGGTCATGGGAACCCACATGAAATCTGGTTTTCCTTTGGCTTAAATTCATTACCAGTTTATGACCTTGATTGAAAAATCAATTTCTCGCTTATATCTCTCCTACCATCTTTCATGAGTAGCTTTTCTAAGCTCATATTTAAAGTAGTGGGACAGATAATGGGGCTTTGAACTAGATGATCTTAAGGTCCTTTCCAACCCTAACTATTCTATGATTCTATAATCCCCATCTTACCTGGACATGCATGCACCCAAATAATGGATAGCAAATAAGGATGCAGTGGAGAGATGTTAAACTTCCAGCAATGTTGTATCACACCAGTCCATACTAGGGAAGTCACCGATGGTTCAGAGGTCAGCCACAGTTGGGGTTTGCAATGGGGAGTTTGAGGGAATTACTCTGGAACACTGAAATTATTCATACTTTTAAATAACTTCTTGATCTCTGGTTTGGGAGGAGGTTGTGAGGTGTAAACTAACATGAAACAAGAACTTGGAAAGGACTTAAACCCAATATATTGCTTTTCTCCAGCAATTTATTTGGTGTAACTTTAGTTTGATAAGAGATCTGAACTACTGGATGTGCCTCCATGAACATTGCTGTGGGTGCTGATTGCATTCAGAGATGTACTCACACTCAGGGGAATGTCTTTAACGTGCCAGAGGGGAGATTGAGATGCGATCTTAGGCAGAAGTTCTTCCCTGTGATGGTGGTGAGGCACTGGTACAGTTTGCCCAGAGAAGCTGTGGCTGCCCCATCGCTGGCAGTGTCCATTGCCAGGTTGGATGGGGCTTGGAGCAACCTGGCTTATTGGAAGGTGTCTCTGCCCATGGCAGGGGCTAGAATTGGATGAGCTTTAGGGTCCCTTCCAACCAAAACTTGTCTGGGATTCTATGATTTTGCAAGTTATGAGATCTGATAGAATACGATCCAGCTCAAGGCTTTGCAACAGCATAGGTAAAAATTACATGTAGACATCTCAAGAATGAACGTCAGACCTGATACAGATAGTCTTGTGTCGTGGTTTAAGTCTCTACCGCCCCACACGCAGTTTTCTCACTCACTCTCTTCTCTTTCTTCCCCCAGTCCCGGGGGAATGGAGAGGAGAATTAAAAGAAAATGCAACTCGCACAGGTTGAGATAAGAACAGTTTAGTAACTAAAGTATAACACAAATCACTACTGCTACCACCAGTAATAATAATAACAGGAGAAATACAAGGAAAGAGAATACAACTGCTCACCAAGCCTGACTCAGCCAGTGCACCCACCAGCAGTGCACCCCCCACTACCAAAAACCTGACCATGCCGTGCACCCCCAGTCCACCACCACACCCTTCCGGGTCTCTCCTCTCCGTCTTCACAACCTGGGCATGATGTGCTGTGGTATGGAATAACCTCTTTGGTCAGTTTGGGTCAGGCTCCCTGTCCCTGCTTCCTCCCGGCTTCCCCTCCTCCCTGGCATAGTATGAGGCTCAGAAAGTCCTTGGTCAGACCAAAACATTACTAACCAGTAACTGAAAACACTGCTGTTATCAGCGCTGCTCCCGGGCATGAAATTAAAAACACAGTGCTGCACCAGCTACCAAGAAGGAGAAAAATGACTGCTGCTGCTGAACCCATGACATCTTGGTACAGAAACCTTGGAAAACTGGATTTGCAGCTCCTCCTGCTGCCACAAGAATTGACTAGTATTCTTATAAGGACCTTGCTTCTCCTGGGAAGAGGTATCGTCTCAAACGCCCAGCAGCAGTGCAGCAGCCAGAGTCTGGCAAAAGCTAAATAAACAGGAACCAACGCCACACTGACATCTGACCACTTACTCTCATGCCCACAGAGCATGCTGTTTCCAGTCACCTATTGGCTATAGTGCCTGCAGCTTGAAATTGTTATGGCTTTGCTCACTGCTTCCCTGCTCTGAATCGCTCCATCAGCATGTAGCTACAGGAGCCGTGTTTTATGATGAGCTGCTGCAATCAATGAAGGACAGACGTCAGCACCCTGAGCTCTTTGATGGAGACTTTTGCTCATTCTTACAGTCGTATTTTGTATTTATCATAAAAGTAGTTCCAACCGAAAGGCTTGTTTGAGTGGGAGAATGCATAGGAGATGCTCAGGCAGCTGGAGGGAGCATAAGCTGAGGACAGGTCTTCTGCATAGGACAGACAGCCGAACTCAGGCTAAAATATATGGGTGCATTTGCATTAAAAGCCTGCCAAGGAAATGCTGAGACACCTCAAGTCAAAAACACTAGATAAGGCTTGTCATTTTAAATAAGTATGGGGAGAGAGAGGGGGTCCCAGGGTACTCTGCAAGGAAACAACCATGCAGCCTGCATGGTTGGTTGAAATCCAAATCTACATTGCCTCTTTACAAAAGTCATGAGTCTGTGGACTTGTTCCATGGCCCCACACTTTTTCTATACCACTTCACGCACATTTAGGAAACCAGTGCATAATCCCTACAGCTGTATATTTGCACTGTAAATTTACCAGCTGGTTCATTACCCCCTCCTTACACACACACACACACACACACGTATTCATACACAGCCTATGCGAAGGCTGCAAAACCAATTCACAAACTGTGCCTAAAATTATCACAGAAAATGTTATACTCTACCTTCAAGTTTCTGCAGTATATCAGAAAACTGCCTCTTTGATCAGGTAGAACACGGGGGCAGAAATTGTTAGATTTTCATGTAGAAATGAACTGTGAGAGGGTTCTGGGGGAGGAAACACAGTCCATATTCCAGGAAGCTGCTATCAGAAAGATGTTCAAAACCAGCAGTTATCTCACTAACCTCCAATCCGTAATATCACACTTTCCCCATCATCTCCATGTTATTATCTCTTTATCACAATTTTAAACTAGAGCAAAGAAAACAGAATAATATCAATAACCCTCTTTACATCTAGGACAAAATGTTCAGCTCGTTGGTGGGAAAATTGGTCTTTCTGTCTTCCTTTCTCTCTAATTTTAAAATTCACTTAAGGTTCAGTGATTGAACAAAAGCAGACAGAAATATTGCAGTTATCTGACACACAGAAGTGTAACACAAAGTCTGCTCATTATGGATAATATTTATGGCAGATCATAACATTAAATTGCAACTCAGCCGCCTCAGCCAGAAATTTGTAACACCACACATGTGCTTCTAATTAAGGGCTTTTGAAGTTTCCCTGGATATTTATTTTCAAGGGATTTAGTGCAGAGAACGATTAAAGTTTGCTCTTGTTAGGAGTTCTGCAGTCAAAAAAAGAAAAAAAATAAAAGAGAGAGAGATTGCAAATGGACTTCAAACTAATATTTACATTCATTTCCATGTGAGTGTGTATGTGTACATCTGTTTATAAAAATCTATGAAAAAATAAAAATGTGTGTGTTAACACAGATAAAATAACATATAAAAAGAGGGAAACAAAGGGCTCTTTGTTTCAAATGTGGTCGAAGTCCAAAATTTGTGACCATAATTTTGTTTATAGGAAATCCTTTATAATGCTAGTTTAGTGTTTCCATATGGAATTCTCATAGAACTCTTTTTTTTTCCCTCCCCCTCCCTTTTTTATTTGGATAAGGCAAGAGAAAAGTGAGTGTACATTCCAAAGATGCATAGTCATTCCGGATCAAATTCAATGGATTCTGGCAAGAGTTGAAAAACACAGATGCAGTGGTTTAGGTCTCCTGCTGCGCAGCCTCCAACCATGAGTGTCTGGTTGAGGCACTTTGTAAAATCATGAAAACCCTATTAAATTAATGAAATATGATATACTGCATTTTCAAGCTAACTTTCCATTGAACTGTCCATGAAGATAGAATTTGGCTAGCTTGCTTATGCAGCGAGGGTGCACACACACACAAACACACACACACACACACACACAAGCACTCTCATGTGCACACCAATAGATGCAAACAGGAGCTGCTGCAGTCATTCAGAGGGCTCTTTTCCTCCCTCTTCTGCAGCTGAATCTTCCTCTCCAAGCCAGCAGAGCCTGAATTGAAGCTCTCACCAAGCCTGTTGTGTTTTCTTCAGCAACTAGTTCACCCAACATCCTCTGTACAATTAGAGAGATCCTGATGTTTAGGTGAAGGGAAACAGCCTCCAACACAGCTGCCCCTCTTCCAACGTAAGACAAAATCCCTTGCTAGGAAACTATCCAACTGAAAGCAGTCTGACATTCTTACTTCATTTCCTATTGGGTTTCACATAATAAAAACATCATATGTTTAGGCTTGGGTTTCTTTTCTCCTTTTTCAAATGAAAAAATGAGAGCAGTCCCCTGAGGAGAATGATCTTTATGTTCAAATTTTCCTGAAGACACAGGCAATTGCAGCCCCTCGCATACCTGTCAGAGTGAGAAAAGTATGTATTTTGGTAAAGCCAGTGTGCGTTTGCTTATTTATGTCCAGGCACCCACTTGGTTGAAAGTTGTAATAAGTTTAATAAAAGGCAGGTACCTGAGCACACTATGCAACTGCTTGAGCTTTTCTCTACCTCCATGTAAGGCAGACGGAGCTCTCCCATGAAATATATTGTACTTCCAATTGTGTCTTTCATTCAAGGATCCGTAGGTACTTTAGAAACACTGAAATCCATAAATGCTGCAGCCAGAAGGGACATTTCATCATTCAACCCAAGTAATACAGACTGTAAATTTCATCCTGTAGCTGCTGCACTGAACATAGTAGTAATGTTGACTTTCAGTTTTGAGATAAAGACTTTAAGAGAAGAAGAATCCACTCCTTTTCCTGGTAGTTTACCCCAACAGCTAATCAGGCCTTCTGTTAAAATCATTACCAGCAATAAATAACACATGAGGTTTAAGTTAATATTGATAACAGGAGGATGTAAGTTGAATATCTGTGATTATGACTGTCCATGGGAGTCTTAACTGCAAACTTTTTGAGCAAAAATTATGATAATGTGCTTTTTTCTCCTTTATCATATCTACCAAGTTCTGTTTCATCAAATCCACAGATAAAGTTTAAGATTTTGTGTAGAAATGCATGGTAGTGATATTTAAATATCTCTTCATCCTTTTTGGTACAATCTTTCCCATTTCTGTTCTGGACATTTTCTGTCACTGAAGGCTTAATGCTTATTAAGTAGGTTCACATCTTTTGATGAAAGGTACTATTGCAAGAATAAAAGCAATTCAAAACTGGAAGTTGCTTTGCATGAAAAATATCCAGAAATATGTCTATTTACTTAAAAATTCCAAATCCCTTTAGTCTGGAAATAAAGGCTTAAATTTCAGGACCACAGTGCCTATTTGACAAATTTGCTGGCCTCAGATATGCCAAAACAGAGACAATAAGCTGTCTGCTATTTCCCATTCAAAACAAGAAGGGCAAAGGAATGCCACAAGTCCCTAAAGTACGCACTTTCTTTTTTTTTTTTTTTTTTGTATAAATAGCGTTTTGAACTTGAGATTGTTGCAACATTTTTGTTTGCATAAGGCTTAGATGTGAATTCCCTTAGATTGTGATCAAATGAATTACCTTCTGGAGCTGCTTGTGTATCTCCATTGACTAAAAGGACATCTAGAGTCTCTCATTCAGACCTCCATGTCTTTTTAGACATTTATTTTGGATAAGAATCTTATTATTTCTTTAACAGATTGAAATTAAGGCAATTGCTGAAGTGCTACTACAGCTGTAGACTACAGTCTAATAACATAAGCAAAAATTGAGGTAGCAGATTTCAGACTTTTTTGTAGATTGCAAGGTACAGGGTGCTGTGTTACTGTAATATCTGCCACCAGGGTCCAGGAGTCAGCCAAGTTACTTTACAGGTCTTTAAATGCTATTGATATTATGATTCATAATACAATACTCTGTGGTCTTCCAATTTCCTTTAAAACACTGAATCATACATCTACAGATGCTAAAGGAACATTAATTTATTATGTTAAGAGACATCTTGAGAGGATTAATGTGCAAAAATTAGATAACTAAGTGCATGCCATTTAGGCTTGAAGTGCAACTCCTGCTGTGTCGTGTGAAAATGTTATGCAGAAAAGCACCTGTATTCTCCACAGTGCAACAAAATAATGGGAGGCTTATTAAGCTTTACTAATTTGTTATATAAAGTGGCATCTACAGGAAGCTTGTGTTGACTTCTGTCTGCATTTTGGCAAGGAAGGTTGATCAAAAGGAACAAACAAAAATAGTCTAGGAATATTTTACTGGATATACAATGAGGAAGCTGAGGTAAAATAAAAGGCGGGATGCCTTTGCCTTTGTCCTAATCTCCCCCCTCTCATACCCTGGTTTACTGGTTACAGTCATCAACACAGGGTGCACAACCCTTTTGACAAGGACACATTCTTTGCAGGGCTACCTTTGGTGACAGTGACCAACATGCTTGTATTTAGGTCCCTGTCCTTCCAAAGCCTCCTGTGGTACAAGGGAACATGAACAGGAGGTAACATCAGGCTCCTTAGATCGCTCGTTACCACGTCTAACCAAGATGTCACATCCTGCATGTAGTGCAAGCACCCCCAAATTCCTCAACCGCATGGGCTGTCTCGGACCAGAGTTTCATGAGCACAGGTTTACGGATTGCTTCCAAGATGCCATCAAGATGAGAACATAATTTATAGACCTTGACAAGGTATCTAACATCATTGCTTTGCACTCATGCAACAAAACAGACAGAAAGTCCAGATAAAAGTATGGCATTACATGCTTCAGTGTCCCACCTCTGTATCTGTTTCTGCAGTTTGGACTTGAACCAGTCTTTTTATGAACCAGGATCCTATTTACCTCTGAAAAGATGATTGCTTGTTTCTTTTTCCTTCTATCTGCAGTTAGCATTTTCAAAACAAAATTATCAAACCACTTTTCTTGGTTGAACACTTAATTCGTTTCATATGGACCATTGGCCTGACAACAGACTGTCCTTCTTTTTGGTCTCTTATTTAGCTCTACATGACCACACTAGCAACTGACTTTAGTATGCTTTGACTCAAACTCTTTGAAGAAGGAATGCCACTTGTTTCTGCATTCCTGCAGCATATTCCCGTGCATCCCACTCCATGATCTACCACAATGCAAATAACACGGCCTGGTGAAGCACATATCATTAAGATTGGCACCAATAGCAATGGGCTCCATAAATTCTCACTTCCTATAACCACAGTTATTCATTATTTCAAATTCCGTTTAAAGGGCTTTTGGATCACAATCTCTATTCTCCTTCTACAACAACAATAGGACCATTAAAAAGGAACACTGTGCTCATTGCTAAAACATAATGAAATGTTTTGTCCACCACACAAGGAGCTAGATCCTAAAGCCTTCCCTGTTTTCTCAGGCAAAACTCCAGCAAGATAGTTCAAAATTACATTCAGTTCTTTCCAGGCATCCTGCTTAATATTCATTGGGGAGGGAGGGATGGTGTCACTATGGAGTAGCAGGAGTGGGCATAGTTCAACAGTTATTTTCTAAAAATCATGATTAGAAAATTTTAGAAAATTTAGGCAATGTTAGTTTGTTGAAATACAGTTCCCTGTCCACTTGCAAATCCCAGTGACATAAAGGGTGTGTGGAGAGGGAAATAATTTTGAATTAATTTGAACTTCTCTCTTACTTGCAGTGTTCTATTTTTAGATACAGGATTTGTGTTAAATATTCTACAACAAGCTTGATTATTTTCTCTAGTGTTATTCACATTGGTCTTATTATTCATATCATGTTCCTTATAGAATCCTTAATCCTAAGTCCTAATGGGCTAGATGTTGTGCATAGGTAACCCAGAAAGATAGCTCCGCTCCAAAATAGTTTTAGATTGAAACACAAAACAAAAGACAAGACTGATAAAGACAATGACGAAAACACAACACGAGGTAATACTGGTCAGCTGAATAAAAAACAGCTCAACATACCAGAAGCCTGATCATTACCAAATTCTATGTTTTCACTGGTCAGACCACTGGCGTAATTTCATTCCATGTCTTCCAAGGAAATTAGTCTCACTACTACCCCATTTTTCCAGTGACCCTGGAGAAGACTGTCAGATAAAATGAGAGAAAATAGGAAGGAAGACATTAACATCAAATGTGACAAAGATCTAGAACAGTTTTTCTGTGGAAACACCCAGGGAGAAACCTGGCTGGTTGTCACATGGACAAAAATGGGTTTACGTGTGGGGTTATAAAATGGGTTGCCTGGTGGCAACCAGGATGTGGACTTGATAACCCAGGACAGCGGTATATATATATATAGTGGGGTTTTAAGCTTCAGGCCCAAAGGAAAAATACATAGAGATATGTTTCAGGACACCAAGATGATATGAAGAAACTAAAAGTTATTAAAAACAGAATATCTACACACAAAGAAAATGTTTTCATCGAGAACAGAGGCCACATAGAGCCAAAAAGTGCTGGTTAATTTTATTAACAATAATCACACTTTTATTGCAGATCATAGAATCATAGAATAGTTTGGATTGGAAAGGACCTTAAGATCATCTAATTCCAACCCCCTTGCCATGGGCAGGGACACCTCACACTAAACCATGTCACCCAAGGCTCTGTCAAACCCAGCCTTGAGCACCACCAACGATGGAGCATTCACAACTTCCCTGGGCAGCCCATTCCAGTGCCTCACCTCCCTTACAGTAAAGAATTTCTTCCTCATATCCAGTCTAAACTTCCCCTGGTTAAGTTTGAACCCGTTACCCCTTGACATATCACTACAGTCCCTAATCAAGAATCCCTCCCCAGCATCCCTAGAAGCCCCTTCAGATACTAGAAGGCTGCCATGAGGTCACCACACAGCCTTCTCTTCTCCAGGCTGAACAGCCCCAACTTTCTCATCCTATCTTCATACAGGAGGTGCTCCAGTACCCTGATCAGCCTCGTGGCCCTCCTCTGGATTTGTTCCAACAGTTCCATGTCTTTTTTATGCTGAGGACACCAGAACTGCACACAATACTCTAAGTGAGGTCTTATGAGAGCAGAGTACAGGGGCAGGATCACCTCCCTCGAGCTGCTAGTCACACTCCTTTTGATGCAGCCCAGGATACAGTTGGCTTTGTGGGCTGCGAGAACACACTGATGGCTCATGTTCATTTTTTTATCAACCAACACCCCCAAGTCCTTCTCTGCAGGGCTGCTCTGAATCTCTTCTCTGCCCAACCTGGAGCTATGCGAGTTAAACTCCTATTTCTGCAAATAGACGTGCTTTAATTGGTTCTTTGAAAGATTCACAATAACAATAAGCTATTATCTCCTTTTCCATATCTCAAGATTAATTTAACCTGTCCAGAGGTCTGTACTGTTGCAGCCATGCTATTCTTGGCCCAGATATTTCTTGCCATAATATTAGAAGAGATTGCTTGTATGCTTAAAGAGAACACTCCAGGTAAAATGGCATATGCTGAACATATCCTAGGTTGATTTTAATTTTACTTTCTGATCAGAAGTTGCTCTTTTATATGTAACATTTTCACAGCTTACAAAGTACAGAAGATTGGTGTTGCTTGATGTTCAGACTGGATCCTGCTCTAGAACCAAGACTAAGACAGAGAGCAGAGGGGTAGGATCACCACTCTTCTCTGACAGGCATCCTTTCAAATGGAACTCAGACTTGAATGTCTCTTCAGCACAACCAGAGAAGTCACTTACTCATGGTGACGAGTCTCACACCCCTAGAAGCATTTAGCAGATTACACAAATAAAATAACAAAATGGACATACCCATCACCTCAGTTGTCACTGGCATTTGTGAAACAACAAAGCAAAGTTGTAGCCCTAACTCAACTCTTGTGTGGAGAAAAAGTCTGACCATATTATTTTTGCCAGCGATTCAAAGTGATAGAATTCTCATTCTAATATTTAGCTGGGGAAGGAACTGCAGGTCTTCATGCACAAAGAGGAGCATCTGAATGTGGAGGGACTGAGATAAAGGAACAGCCAGCAGCTTTCACATGTAGCTCACTCGTTCCTACGTTCATTGTGGACTGAGCTCCAGAGGCATGTACCCTGTTCCTCTCTTGTCCCAGCCCAACCCCTTTTGGTTATTGCAGATACCCAGGATAGCGTGGACCCTGCATCACCATAAATCCTCAAGTTCTTATCAGTTATGTGCCAGATGCTGTGTTATGGCTCAGACAGAAGTTTGGGTTTTTTACTACTCTGACTAGCTGAAGCCCACTTCAGCTAAACATTTACTGAACTTTCTCTGGTAATAAAAAAATTATAAATCCCTCCTCTAGCTTAGGTACAACAGGTACCAATTCAGAGTTGTTCATAAACATATTTTCCTCACTCTGTTTGTCACTCTAGGCAGCAAATCTTGTTATGATAGGAGCAATAAGTATCCATAGCTGTCTGACTGGCACAAAATTCCCCCAGAACTGGCAAGGGTGACTGTGTATGGACAGACGCCAGCTATGGAAGTGTTTGCTTTTTCATAGGCTTTTTCTCAGGCTTTTTCATGGCCCTCAGGTTGCTAGATGACTCCGGTTTGTCCTCTTGTTTTTGTCTTCTGATAACTTCACTGGTTTCTGTAAGCAGATTCCCCTTTCTCTGTGACAGCATTATAGCATGTTTGGGAACATGCATCAGTTGAGGTCCACAGTGAAAACTGCTGGCTGAAATTTGGATAACTCCTGAGCAGGCTGTATGTGGTACACTGAGAAAGGTCCTTATCCAGAACCCACTGAAGTCAGGACAAAGAATGATTGACTTCAGTGGGGTTTGCATTTAATTCGTGAGGATCTGATTTCCAAGGCTGTTGATATGTTGCCTTTCATAAGCACTAATTTTACTGATGTGTTTTTCAAGGCAGTTCAGCTATCACTTGGATAATTTCAAATCTGCTAAGTCAGATAGATGCACTGCATGCCATGGTCCACGAAAAGGAAGGGTCAGCTATTAATTGGCTTCAGTTTAAGCTTAGTGACTTCAAGAAGTCCCTCTCACAACATTTGATTGATGGATAGATGTATTTGGACCTATTTATCTCAAAAAAAAATTCTCTGGTTTGCAACCATTGATTTTATAAAAGAGATAATAAAACCAGAATAAGTATGGAGATACAAAAGTGGAAATAACACAGAAAGTAATAATCATTAAAATAAAAACATAAACAAGTCTATAAACCAAACTCTTGAGACGTTTGCCAGGTGTAATGCAACTTTTATACCTCTTAATGCATAACTTTCAAAGAAAATTAATTTAATTTTTTTGCTAACCTTACTCAAACCCAATCAAGTAACAGATAGCAATAAAAACAATTATATGCAGACACAGTAAGTTTTCATCTAGTTCAAATGGTGATTCAAGTATATTTTTAGCATAATAAAGACCTGAAACCCATTTACCCAACAGGATAACTGACATCTCAGAAACTCTGGTTTTTGCATGAGGCTTCTTGGATACTTAAACCTGCTCTGGGACACTTATTTGTGCTGACCTGTCATCAAGTACTGCAGTCATGATTCAGATGTATGCTATAAATACTGCAGGAGGGACATGGCTTATGGTCAAGGTGTGCTGCAGAACCAGTAGCCAGTATCAGTGGACCTCAGGGTCCCAGTCTGACCTGGCAAAACAGAAAGGATTGACCCTCTCCAGCCCACCCCAGATAGGACCACCTGCAGCAGATTATTTAGCTATGGGAGCTTATACCACAAGCTCAATCCTAAACTTGTTGTGATGATGCATCACAACTGAGCCCTTCTTGGGATGCCCAATAGGCATCATGCTGTCTGCATGATGCTGGATGGGAAGCATCTCTTGGAATGCTGTGAAGGGGCTGCCAGGACAGACACAAAGGGTCAAGAAGCTCTTTAATCCCTTTCCTCTCTCCCTCAGGTCCTGTCCTGAGTTCCCAGCAGTGTGACTTCTGCTTAACTGCAGAGGGAAGGACTGAGTCCTGGAGATACTGAAGCAGGTAGGGTGAAATTGGGGCATTTGGTCATTATGTCTACCCTGAAATGTATGGCTTCATTTTCCATGTTGTGAAGCCTCCCTGCCTCCAGCTGCCATCAACACACCTCAGACTGCACACACACAGATTAGAAAATCACACTGACTGTTAAATGTGCAATTACAAGTATTTCCATAATTATAGGCATACATGTCAGCCTTAAGTGGTTCTGCTCTCAGGTTCCCCACCTGTAAAAGAGAAAACAAGGCATTTCACCTTTCCAAGGCTAGGACAGAGCTATTTTTAGAGCCAGACAAGGTCTTAAGCAATGGGATAAACATGAGATAAAAGAAGTCATATGCTTCAGGGAAAGTTGCTCTCTAACAATAAATCCCTGAAGATTTCGTTGCCCTTGAGTTCAGTGATAAGGCTGAGATATCTGTACTCATATAAAGATTGCAGTTCTGCAAGCAGCTTTGCTGATTGCCAAAGGCAAGATCTGCAAACCAATCATTATCATAATTCGTATCAATTAGTTTTTAAGACTGATGAAAAGCCTAAAGGTTCAGCTCAGTAGGTGGCCTGTTGCAGCAGCTGAGCCTCAGAGAACCATAGTGCAATCATTCCATGTGTCTTCTGACTTCACTCAGGCTTCAATAGGGACTTAATATCCTTGAGCCACACTAACCCTGTGGCTTTGGAGACAGATCCTGAACTTCAACCAACCCTGTGGGTACCAGAGTCCTCAGGCACTCACATTTCTACAGGAAAGCATGAACTTCAAGCAGGTCTGATAACTTCATTCTTCCCTCTGCCTCCCTCATGTTCAGTTCAGTTAACAAATAAGGCCTTCTTCCATATTTAGCTGGAAAGCCATGCAGGAGAAGTGTTCTCTGACTAGGTCTCATCCTAGGACAACATCAGGCAGCAGCCAGCTGCCGGCAGCACTGGAGCAACTTGTCCAGCTGCTGCTCAGTGCCTGTGCTCTGGGAGAGGAGTCAGGGTCCAGCCACTGCCGAATTGGATGAGTGTTCTGGCAGGTTCAACGCAGCCTGCAGGATTCTCACTTGTCCTCCTCCTTGTGCACGTCTCCAGTAAGTCAAAGGTGCCTCAAGTAATGACCTGGGTGCTTGTCTCAGTAAGCTCCAACATTAGCCACGGTGCTTACAAGGCAGGAGCAGCAGTTCCCAAGGTCCACTTATATCTGGCTATAAATGATGGCCAAACTTCAAAACTAATTCCCTTTTCCAGATCCTCAGCTTCTTAAGCATTTACGATTTAAAATACTGATCTCTCCCATTACCCCAACCAACCTGTTAATATGTCAATTGAGGAACATGTTGGCAAATTTGCTGCAAATGTTTCTTCTCCTTCCCCTACCATGTCCAAAGCATGCGATTACATCATCCTGAACTCATATAAACTCCCAAATGTGTTTATTTCAAAGCCACAAAGCTGATTTTACTGTTCAAATTGATACAAGAAAATGGAAACAAATTGCTTTACAGCCTCCAAATTTGCTTCTGCTGCCCAAACATCTTTCTTTGTGCCTCAGGCCTCAGCAATTCTCCACCAAATGGGTCTGAGCACAAGCCACACACATTGGTTTGTTCTCACACACCTCTTTTAGGGCTTTGCATGCTCAGATTTTATGCTTTCCTTCTTTTAATTTCCAAATGACTGGTTTTCTTTAATTATTCACATACTTACTAAAGCACCTTGCGAATATCTTTTCAAAGTAAGTGATGTCCTCTTATGATCAGGTGGATGGTACTGGGTGAGGCCAGAAAGCTATCTTGCAACTTTTTTTCCCTAGTTAAAACTACAATGAGAACTATGTGAATAACTGATTTACTTTATTGTTGGTGTTGTTTAATGCTTGAACTGAAAAACTAAAGAAAAAAAATAGCATTGAATGACTCTCAAACAATTTCATTTTTCACAAAGGAATGAAAACAAGCACAAGAACACAATAAATGTTTTATTGCAGCATTTTTCTCCTTTGAAAAATTATCACTGAATTTAGCTGAAGTAGGCTTTAAAATATCCAGACTGTAACTGTTTGATTTTATCTCCCTGCATTTGATCTTTTTTATTTTCTTCTGACAAAGTACTCTGCTAAATACAGCTGTTATTGCTAGATGTGGGGTGACCTGAAACTGCTTTTTTAGCAATAAAATGCATCTTTCTCTCAAAAATTATTCTTCATCCAGAGAGAGATCTAACTTTTTTCTCTCTTGAAGACAAAACTAAGTGATATGCAATTTTTTCATGGGACTTTTTTTCCAAGATGCTCAAAAATCTTACCTAAAACCTTTCTGGTAGGTTCTGAGGTAGCTTCTGTTTTATCATCCCTAATGGCAAAAGGGGAAGGGACAGGAACTCACAGCACCCTGCCTACAAAAACAGTATTTACTCATGAGGGGACATAGAGATCAGCCATGAGATTTTGCTTATACTGTAGCTGTAGCAAATGTAAAACATGGTCCAGAGGTGACGTATGTAATGTCAAGGGCAACGTTATTTATAGCGTGGCTTTTTCATTGACTGTGTCACCATAACATCTCTGCTCTTCTTAGAAGCACAGGAAATCCCAGAGCAGCCCTGTGGAAAGGTATTTTGGTCTGTAACAAGGACCCCTGGGTGCATCTTGACCCCACATCTAACCCTGACTTTGGCTCCAGATGAGGCATTCAGACTAAGGAATTCAAAGCAAGTGGAAGCAGGCCTTGGATCTTCTCTTTGCAGCTGGCAAACTTCAGCCAAACCGCTGACTTTCCAAGTCAACTTTTCATAACCCTCCAAACTAATCCCAACCGTTGCACTAGACTCAGTACAACTGACAAATTTATATCATATGCCTCCTTATGCATCCTTCAGTCTCATAA
Source organism: Myiopsitta monachus (assembly GCA_017639245.1). Classification (NCBI taxonomy): domain Eukaryota; kingdom Metazoa; phylum Chordata; class Aves; order Psittaciformes; family Psittacidae; genus Myiopsitta; species Myiopsitta monachus. Next base: position 3,365,842 of record CM029941.1, on the reverse strand, counting down.
ACCATGTGTTACTCAAGCACTGGCCATGGAGAAGGCACTCAATGCCACACAAGCCTAAGAAAGAGTATGACATTTAAACAGGCTGACACTAGTTAGATATTTCCTGCGCGTAACTAGAAGTCTTCATTGAAACAAAATGTTTCACCTGAAGCATTACAATAGAACCTAGTGCTAAACCTAACCTTGGCTGTAGATAAGGCATATTCCTCTGTGTGAAAATTTACAGTGAATAAAACAAGCTGATGAAAACTATGTTTTCCTTCACCAATGTGCCAAAGTTCAGCTATAAGCTTGGATCTGCAAAGCATTTCTCAAAGCCTGTAAAAGTAACCTGAACAAAAATACAGTGAATGAGAAAGGCATAAAAGCACTAGAAGAAATTTGAGCTTAAGGCACTCAAATAAAGTGATATCAATATTCTCCATCACAGAACCTGCAAATTTGAAAATAACTGTAGGCACCAGTTTCATAGTCTGTCCCTAGCCTAAGCTAACTGGTGCCAGGAGTAGGTACTAAGCAAAGATTCATAATAAAGCAACCAGATCAAGTGAGAGCAACACACAGCTTTCCTTCTCAGGGTTAATAAGTTCAACCCTAACCATTATTCTACCATGATTCTTTTTGTGTTTATAACCCCACCTGAACACTTAACGTTCTTAAATGGTCAAACTGCTCAACAAAAAACTTAGAATAAAGCGAACTGTGAGCAAAACTGACCTGAATAAATTCTAAAATTCCAATATTTTTAAATTTTAAAAACCCTCAAAACTTGAACAAATTCAAATTTTAAATTCCTAATACCTGCCGCTGTTTACTTCCAAATCACTCCTGCACCTGCAATAAACCTTAAACCTCAGGCAATGCACACTGCTTAGCTTAAAGGTGACCCTCAGTTTGGCTCACCCACTCAGCTGTGAGGATGAACCTGGTGCTATTCACACACACAAATTAAAATTGGGGATACAGCACACAGAGACACCAATACCACATTTCCACCTCTTTCCACTTGAATAACTAAGTGTGAATTGCAGAAACAAGCTATGACTTTGGCTCTGCTTCCCTGTTTCACAGACCCTAACTCAGCTCTGGTCCCTAACTCCTAACTCCTTCCTTCTCTTTCCCCTGGATGTGTCTAACACTGACCTAATCCTGGCTCCCCAATCTTTCTCCTCTGGAAGCTCAACATGAAGACATCTCCAGCCATTGGCTGGGCTATTTGCAACACTCACAAATGAAACACAGAAGGTTGGACAAAATGCTCTTTCATTTTTCCTCTCCCTTCCCTTTTCTCACAAGCATCAATGTTTCAGCTAAAATATATTTTGGAACAGACCATAGATTCATTTATCCCCTGTACCATGGGCACTATCCCCATTCCAAATGTTAGCTATGGATTAGACTCTAGCTCCCACCATAGCCAAGAGAAACTAGAAAAAATGCACTTAGCATGAAAAATAAATCAATAACTAATGTGTTGTGTGGAATTTCACAAATCTTAACCTGACCCTATTTATAAACCCATAATTCATTCAGTCTCCAGAAAACAAAAGGCAGATTCTGGTGTTTATTGAAGTCCTCAACCAGGAGCATGTTGGGAACCAAGAGAAAACATCACCTGCATCTGTGGGGAAGGCTGAACCACAGGCAGCATTTGACACTACTGAAGGCAGACTCAGCATGAGCCAGAAATGTCCCCATTGCCCAACAAGCACACAGGGTACATGTACATCATGGTGCCCAGAATGGGTCAGTTAGAAACCTTCAACTACTGAAGACATTATGTATGCCAGACCCTGAGGTATCCAAGTCAAGGTAGTGCAGGAAAGCACAAATAACAAAGACAATGGGATGAGATTCAGCAGTCAAAACAGTGGAGGTGAAAGTTATAAGAAAGGAAACAAGCTCTTTGATGAGTAGCTCCCCATGACCCGGATTCGGTGTGCGCTTGAGCCCAGAGCCCCCACCCCTCCACCCCCCTCCGTAAGAGTGAAGGGGGATGATTCTCCTTCTCTGCTGTGCTCTGAAGAGACAACCCACCCCCCACACACACCAGCAGTAATGCTCCAGCTCTGGGGCAACAACACAAGAAGGAGGTGAAGGTGTTGGAGCGAGGCCAGAGGAGGCCACGGAGATGCTGCAAGGGCTGGAGCAGCTCTGCTCTGAAGCCTGGCTGAGAGAGCTGGGCTGGGGCAGCCTGAAGAAGAAAAGGATCCTTAAGGGGAGATCTTAGAGCAGCCCCCAGCGCCTAAAGCAGCTATAAGAAACATGGAGAGGGGCTTTGGACAAGGGCCTGTAGGGACAGAAAAAGGGGAATGTCTTTAACATGCCAGAGGGGAGATTGAGATACGATCTTAGGCAGAAGTTCTTCCCTGTGATGGTGGTGAGGTGCTGGCACAGGTTGCCCAGAGAAGCTGTGGCTCCCCCATCGCTGGCAGTGTCCATTGCCAGGTTGGATGGGCTTCGAGCAACTGGTCTATTGGAAGGTGTCCCTGCCCATGGCAGGGGGCTGGAAGTGGGTGAGCTTTAGGGTCCCTTCCAGCTCAAACTTGTCTGTGATTCTATGAAGCTCAATATGGACAGAGCCACCAGAGCTCCAGCCTATGCTGAGGCAAGCTTGGTGGTGATCACCAAAGATCCAGGATGTCTGTTAAACTGGACAACACAGCTTCCAGCATGCACATGTCCTGGGGGTCCTCCTAAATGAATCATGTCCAACCCAATATACCAGGAGAATAAGCAATTGCACACTTGTACTTTAACCTTTGAATGTCAGGCATGGGAGTTTATTTCAGAGCCTTTCAGGGAAGGCCTTCCCATAACTTCTGACCAGCCCAGGGAAAAATTCCCCTGTTTTTTCTGCTAGAACAGTAAAAATTGCCTTTGCCCCCTCACATATTCCCCATTTAGTAGCTTTGCCACAGCAGTCAGAGTTCCTGGACCACATATCCCCACTTATATTAGAATTAAGATTAAATTAATTTGTGTTTGTTATTTGACCCCTTTATCCTTCAAATTCAATTTAAAAATTTCTTGAATTTCTGATAAATAATACCCGCTTCCAATTAGAAACATTATTTAATCATGTTTCCAGTGCTTTCAACCTTATTATATTCTTGTCACAACTCTGTGTATGATTTGGGCATCCTGCTTGAACACAAGAATATTGGCCACCAAAATATGCCAAAGATATCTTGTGATGGCTGGAGTTATTTGGTGTTTCAGTTCTATGATATTACAGTTCTTAACAGCCTAGTAACAAAGCACCAGGGAAAAAAAATGTAACCACAAAACAAAGAACCTCACAGACATGTGGAAATCTTAGGAGACGGCAATTTTTCTCCTGAAAATCTTCAGGGCTAATCAGCCTCTAGTGATCTAGTTTTCAGTTTTGCAACCACACTTTATCTGTCACTTGCTATTGCAGATATACAATACTGCCTTTTTTCTAAAGATTAAATAAAACAAATATTTTGAAAGATCATAATTTTGTAATTAATAGCCATTTTAAATTTTTATTCCTAGATGTTTTTGTAATAGAGCAGGGCTGCTCCGCACACCCGTCTGAAATCCTCCGAAAAATGTCATTCTCTTCTTTCACAAAGTTCTCAGGTTATAGATAGGCATTATGAAGTAGAGGTAAGGTACAGATGTGTCACCAGTGGAACACAGCGCAGACCTGCCCTGGGATGCTCACTGATTCAGTAGCATGCAGAAACCTCACTTGCTCCTGCAGTAAACAAGTCCCATTCCCAAACAGCATCAGAAACAGCTTTAATGTACAAAAGCACGAAACACAAGCACAAAATCCACTGAGTTTGATGGGTATGATCCTTCCCTCACTTATATTCGTGTTATTCTAACTACAGAGGAATAAAACCTGAGATGAAAACCAGACTCCAACATGTAAACTCTGGGCTTGAGCTGATGCAAGAGAAGGAAGCCCAGGGCATGGAGCAGTGCCAGAGTCTGCCAGGAGTCTCAGCAGCTGCAAGATTATTATCTGCAGCTCTCCCTTCTTTTCTTCCATCTTAGGGTCTGATGAAAAGGTTAACATCATTAACAATCCTTCCATTGCACTTCCAATGGCATAAGGCTGTTTCTCCAGTGCACAAATGTCATTCATTCGTCACATGAACAGCAGGATTGTGGATACAAACCCCTTTATGCTTCAACATACCTTATTTTTTCATGTTATTCTAGCTGGTAAGTCACAGTGCTGTTAGCAGCTTGGGAAATTTGGCCTGTCGTCTGCAATCTTTGAAGTGCAAACTTCAGACTCATGGAGAAGAGAGAGCAGAAGTGATGTCTGTATTTGATGATGTCTGTATTTGCAGGTGAGCAAAGCTGCAGACTTCAAAGATTTGGTATTAGTCTGTGAAGCTTCTTAAAGATTGCCACCTGAGTTTCTCAAAAGCTGGCTGAAAATGCATCCATACATCTAGATGAACATGTTTTTTGATCTAAGTGATAAAAACAACTGTTTTTCTACATGGAAACTCCTCTTTCATAAATGTTTATGAACTGTGGGAAATTATGTCTCTGCCAAAATTTAAAATAAAGTGATTCGATGGGTTTGCTGTACATTTATCATTCATTATGCTCACTAACATTGCAGAAATCCCAGTAGGGTTTTCAGGGAAGGTTCATGGTGCTGCAGTTACCAGGGAAACACACAACAAATTGTTGTTATCTAAAAAAGAAAATCCCCATTAACTTTATATTAAAGAGCAAGTGATGTGAACTATATGGAGAAATGCCTTTACTGTTACCCTATTAAAATGCTGTATGTTTTGTTTCAAGATTTAACCGAATACTGGCCCAGCTCTGACATTTTTATTCATTGTGAACAGCACCTACTGCTTTACAGTCTGTAGTTTATCATGTACTGTTAAAGACAGTCCAGTATTCAGCAGGGTCAGCCCAGGAATAGCAGACACCGTGTGATTGTTACTGCAGTTAAAACACTTACAGGCAAAGCTCTGTTAAGCTAAGCTAGCAAAACCAGCAGTGTATTTCACACCAAAATGAAGGGGTTTTGCCAAACCCCCATGGCTTGTGCAGGGCATCCAATCCTGGAAGAGTTTACAGTCTGAGCAACCGAATAACTCTGCATAGTATAGACAAGGTTTCTCAGCCTATGTCTACATTAGTGTTTTTTGCCTTTGAACTCAACTTCATACATGCAGGTGTTGCAGATCACAGATCACTTTGGCCCTACAGATCAGTGGTGGAGCCATGGATGCTCCAGCCCTACCTAAACCCTTTGTTCTCCAGAGAGCAAGAACATCACATGGCATCACCTAAGCAGCCACACAGAAAAGCTACAAAACTGCAAAAAGAGGGTCAAAGCCCTTTTTGATCTCTTGCAGATCAGGTGGGCAGTTTAAGAAGCAATCATCACCTTCAATCACAATCTTTTAGAGGGAGTTGATATCCCTACTGTCTTTTGGTCAATCCCCAGCCTTTGAGATTGACCACAAGAGCTGCTCCAACCTTACTGTGCCATGAATAGGCTGCCTAAAAGCACCTTTAGCAGAAGCTAAATTAAATCTGGCTTCTTCCTCAATAAAATGTCCTAAGGCACATTTCCTTGGCTGTCCTCTCTTTCACACCCATCAATTACAGTATCTCAGCCAGGCAGAAGGTAGCTTCCAACAAAGAACAGTAATTTCTCTAGCTGCTCCAACCAGATTCACATTTAACTTCCCATGTCTGTCACACTCAAGCCTTGCAAGAGTAAGTCCGTGAATCGTTATAGTGAATAAAAAGGATTATTCTCATTTAAGAGGTCACCTCTGAATTGATGAGACATTTAGTAGCTGAAATCCCCGTTTCCACTGTGAATTAGCAAGAAAGTAGAGATATCACTCAGTATTATTCCCACCTTTTTATTCTCTGTATTAAAGAAGGCTTTAGTTTCACTGGAGCTTATAGAATTATAGAATCAACTAGGTTGGCAAAGACCTTTATGATCACCAAGTCCATCTTAGGACATCTAAGCTTTGTACCACAGGAGAGGATCTTTAGAAATATTTCTGACAAACAAAGGCAGCATTATGGGTCAGGAGAATGTAGAAATTAATTTTTCCCTCCTGATGAGACAACACAATGGCTGGCTCTGAAAGTGAGGGCATGCAACTCACCATCAATGTGAAGGAGAAAGACAGAGGGTCTTGTCAAAGTGAAAGTCAGGAAGATGGTGATACTACAGGGAAAGAATGACTGTCAAGACCAGAAAGACAGATGCTGTGCTAAAGGAGAAGTGATATGACATGTTTTAGACACAGACTGGATATGAGGCTCTAGACTGAACTGAAAAAGCAGTGATAACTGCAGGTGGGTAGAGGTGATGGCACAGAGAAACAGGAAAGAAGGTGGGAAAGGAAAAGTGCACCCAGGAATACTACTGACAGGGATGTTCCTTGGCATGTCCACATACCCATCCAGCTCCAGATCAGACGGGATGATCATCTGAAAATGTCTCACACCCAGCCATCCTTTCTCTTGTAAGAAAATGCTGGTCCTGCTGATGGCCACGTCTCTAAGGCCACAAAGCCCTGAGGCAGGGAGGGAAATTGGGTTCTCTCTGAAGGCAGGGCACAGGCCTGACCCACCTTCTCTGCTCCCAGGTCACCTTGCTGGTTCCTCTGAACTCCCAATGCTCAGTGTACTGTAATGGAAATGGGTCACTACTTCAGCTAGATGTCTGACATAATGCAGCTTCACAATGTGGATTTAGCCTTATATTAAATCAGTGTCACCAAGCTGTAAAACAATTTAACAGAAGTCACATTTTAGTCAGCTGGACTAAAAAGTTGACTTATATTCTTTTTCCTCTCCTTATTTTTGCTTTTACTGGTCTATTTCTTAAACTCACTCCTAAAACAAGCAAACCTTTTTTGTTTCCATTTGCAATGGATTTTTTAAAAAGAGAGTGAGAGAGACACAGACACACAAAGCCAAAAAGAAACAGAGAATCCAAGCTGAGAGGTATGTGTTATTGGACAAGTGTTTAATTTATGGAACTTGGCTGGCAGAACAAGAGTTTGAATTGTACTTCAATAAGTGGAGCTCTTAGAATAAATGTGGCTTGTAAAGCTCTTTTACAGTCTGCTTTGCTGAGCAGCCAACACCTCATGGAAACCTTTGAAAAACATTCTGTTTAGAAGCAACAGTTTTTATATTTCATATTTTCTCTATTTGTTTTCCCCTCTGGTTTTATAACTGAAACCATATGCAGGAAAACAGGATTTTTGTGTCTTAAAATATCTACCTGGTCTGACTACTTTTATTATTAAAAAAACAGATAGCATTTTGAAAATTCTTCGTGTATTAGGCACTTCGTTCAAATATTAACGTGTCCTTGTTTGTTACCTCAGTCAGCTACAGCTTTCCCAGATGACCTTGGGGTAGTCACTTAGCTGTGATTTATCACAGCTCTCCCTATGTACGCAGTGCAGCTGTGTGCATCAGAGCTGTCTGTCTTTCCCATTATAGACAGCAAACGCAACAGAATTTAGGACATGATTCATCTGTGTAGGATGGGAGGGGATGAATCATGCTCTAGATCCATATATTGACCAGCTTTTCACTGGAAGTCAAGGCAAGCTGCTCAGATACAGACACTCACAGTGGAGGTATCCATGTTTAACCTCATAAGTCCCATCTTAGCCACTCTATACCACTAAATGGATGAGACAGATCCCTCAGGAAGAAATACATCCCGTCCTGAGGATGATGTCTGACATTCCAGGGTCAACTGCCCAGAGATCATACATGTGATCTATGTTGACCATAGAGCATGCCAAAACTATAAACCTTTTAATGGCTACAAGGAATCAAGATCAATCCCTCTCTACAAGCATCATTCAGGAGATCCACAGTAAGGAAGTCAAACCCTTCTTCTCCACAGTTACGTACAGATGTGTATGTATCTCTGTATAGTCTGCATACAAGTGGTATCAGCACAACTTCTACCCAAGACACCAGGACAATCCGTAAAATAAACTAATGTGCGTCCATTTGGTGGACTGGGAGATACTGCTGTAACAGAGAGAAAAGAAGCAGTAAAAAAATGTTGCCTTAGAGCAAAGCAAAGTATTGCATTACATACTACACAGACTGGGAAAGGAAGACAAGGATACACTCCAAGACCACACTGTAAAAGCCAAGTATTTAAATAAGGATGCAAGAGTCATATTTAGCCCCATAAGTTAAACTGTCCTGATTACTAACTGTTGTGTGGTAGTTGTGTTTGTACAGATATGACAGAGCTGCTCTGGAATGTTGTTTCACTTAATGCCTGTGATAGGAAACAAGTTTACTTGAGCATTTCTTTCCTTTTAGGTGGATTAATTTTATTTTTGTTTTATTTACTTTTAAGATCTCTATCTAAGTGTTTCATACCTATTTTCTGCAATTGGGCTGCATTTAACCTCAGTGACTGTTCTGAAATGCCCTGCTTGGTTTACTTGGTTTCAATGTTACAGGTTGATTCTTGATAGAGCTTTGCTTGGTAAAGTCATTACAACTCAGCCAAGCATTCTGTCACCATTCCAAAGTTTTGCCCTCTAGCTGTACACTGTATTTCTTTTCTATTTCTTTGTGGATTCTTATGAGAACAATGTGCTTTTACAAACTGTTTCTTAAAGTCCTTGCGAGGCCGCATCCCTAGAAGGCTACCCTTTCTGATCACTTCTATGATTTCATACAGGAGGGAATAACTAATTGCCCAGGCTTAGCTTCAGAGCTTAGCCTTATCCTAGGATAAGGACACAAACAGCAGCTCTGTAGAAGAGTTAGCTCGAGTATTACGCATCTCCCACCACCCTGTCCATGCACCGTCCCACAGTTCACATCCCCCTTTTGGGTTATTCTTTTTCACAAGGCCTCCAGATCCCTGCAGGCTGCATGGGGTGCTAAGCTGTGAACATTTTCTCTAGCAGCACAAGCCAAAGAGAAACCCAGTGCTTACTCTGGGGGGCTTAAAAACACATGGTTTTGTGCTATGAGTATCCAGCACCACAAGTGCGTAGTAACAGCTGTCTGCCTGGGAGGGAGCAGACACAGGTAGGTCTAGAGATGAGCCCTAACCACCAAGCATTACAATGCAGACTGATAAACGTTCTTAATGAGCAGGACAGCTCATTACAACACTGATGAAACCGCGTTTGCTGACAAAAGGCCCTTTTCTCAAGGAATTCCCCATCAGCCCTAGGTGCGCTGTAAGTGATTCAGGCTCTCATTAGCCCTAATTAGATAATTGTTCAAATGATTTCTCTATTATTAATGGAGCCTGTACCACTGAGCACAAGCCTGTCAACTGGCAGATGCTCGCTGCAAAGAAGTGGTGGTTTTCCAAGGTAATGCCCCAGCAGTGATCACTGTGTCCATCAGGATCTCCTTTAGCTGCTGTAGCCCCTAAGGCCCCTCTTCTGTAAAGCCCCAAGATTCACCACTGTGGCAGTGTAGCAGATTTTAGCCTCTTCATATCTCTTTTTTGCACTAGTTCTTTCCCAAAAAATTTGGTAATTCTTCAGCCATTCTCCAGTCATGTCTCATGTTGCTTTCCCATCTGAGGAGGATGAGTGTATTCCCTTCAAACAGAGATTTAGTTCTCCAATCCATAGGGAGAAAGTGAACAGGAATTATAAGAAGAGACTGTAATCTTTTTCTTGGCCTCAGAGCTTTGATGCCCTTTTTGATGTAGGTTGCAGGCCTGTTGCAGATGGCTCAGTGATTTAAAAGCACTAGTCTGGGATTCCAGATCCTGCTCCCATAAACTTCAAGGTTAAACTTGGCAGAATCTTTTAGGCTGAAATTTCTCTTGCCTGAAAATTGCTCTCCACAAGGCTCCCTTTGCAGCCTGTGGAAAGAGAGAAACACCCTTTATTTCACATTTCAGGTTGATATGTAAGAAAAGAGACATAAATCACTCACTGGTGATACTAGTCTCTCTCTGTATTGACTGCAAAGTGTTCTAACATGACTACTTTGCACTTAAACCCTAGGGGTTAAATTCTGTGAGCAAGGACAAGAATTTTAAAGATATACAGGTCCCACATTTCTATTTCAGAAGGAATTGAGCAGTGCAGCCTTTTAAAACCAGGCTTTAGAAGTTCTGCAGTGATGTTTCTTCTTTGTAAAAGCCAATAGTAATTTCTCGTGGTGAGGTTTGAAATAAAAGTGATCTTTCCAAGTACTGTGAAGACATAAACACACTCACTCTGTATTTGTTCTTCCTGCTGATAGCAGCTGCACTCTGGTGGTAGCCACTGTGCACGGCAAAGGGGCCACTATTTTTAATTTACTGATGCGTCCCTGGGATGTGAGGATCCTAAGAGATGCTCCTGTCTCCTTCATGTGGACCCAGCACAGCTATCTGAGCCTCGCTCATAGAACCATAGAATACTTACAGTTAGAAAGGACCTTAAGATCATCCAGTTCCAACCTCCCTGCCATGGACAGGGACACCTCACACTAGATGATGTCACCCAAGTCTCTGTCCAGCCTGGTCTTGAACACTGCCAGGGGTGGGGCAGCCACAGTTTCTCTGAGCAATCTGTGCCAGTGCCTCACCACCCTCACAGGGAAGAACTTCTTCCTTATATCAAACCTGAACTTCCCCTGTTTCAGTTTGAGCCCATCACCCGTTGTCCTATCAATACAGTCTCTTGAAACCCTTGGAGAAGTCTTCTGTAAGGGAGAGAAGCAAGTGAACAAAATGTGCATCATTAAGCAGCTATCTCTGATACTAGCCACCCTCACGAAACAAGCTCTGCGGGCAAAGCAACCTCAATGTCAGCCAGGTGCTAGGCTGGCATGCTCTGGAATCTCTTCTTTGCTTGTGCTGTTGATGTGTCCCTCTGTCATGGTTTAACGTCCTGAACCCAGGACACCCTCCTAGAAAATACTGGATTTTTGGAGCACCATGTTGAGCTGTCAGTAGGAAGAACAGGAGCTTTCAGAGGGCAGTTCTGAACTAAGACTTCCACCTGAAGGTGCCCAGAGCTACACTGACCACCCGGAAGCCCAGAGCAATAGCACATCTTATACAGCTCACTGTTTATGGCGTAGATCCATACACAAGTACCTGGTTTTGCAGCAGAAGCTAGCCTCTTCTTACTTCAGAGAAAATTCCCACTACCTGACCATTGAGAATTTCCCCATCCTAGAGGGCACATAGGAGGAAAAAAGGGACTTCTGCTCAGTGTACTTACACCAGCCATAAGGAACTAGCCAAAAATGACAGTCACTAAGGCTGCCTTCAACTGAAACTAGGGGCTGGATTCAGCTTCTGGCCAGAAACAGATTACAGATAGCAAAAAAAAAGAGGCACAATGCACACACACACACCCTTCTTTTTTTGTTCTTTGCTTGTTGCTGCACTGAGTGCAGCAACCTTGGAACCTTCTTTCTATGCCCCATGACATACTCAGGAGCAAGGTTTTGGGGGTGCCTACTCCTTGCAAAATCACATGGGCTGCTTTAGACAGTGCAATACCTTCTATAACCCTCCTCCCCTTAGGATTAAGCAAATTTGGGTTTAGCTTTTGCAGTTCTACTTAACAACATCGCTCTCCAGTTCGTCCAGCCACAAGTTGATGCTGGTATGCCAAGGTCATCTCAAAGACGTGCTGCGGTAGGGACGAGCTGCCGGCAGAGAGAGCCCAAGCACTAAGCAAGCGCTGCGGTATGTATTTGCAGGGCTGCTTTCAGCATTGTGTGGCCTGGGGTGAAAGGAAAACACCCTTTGCTGCTCAAGGACCTTGTTATTAGGGCTTTCACAGCCACACGTATTTTTACCATCTGCCTGTCAGTGTTCCTTTCTCCAAAACAGCCCTCCCACCAGCCAGGCATCCCTTCCCACCCTGTCCTGCTGCTGCTACAGGCTCCAGCACCGAGAACCAGCCTCTTTGAGCTACCAAAAAGCAAGCTCCCACCATATTCCACCATAAGGTGGTGCCCATATTCCATGAAACACGGGACAAGCCCTTCACAACACAGTCTGCTTTTGGGCAACACCCAGAAATGCAGTCACACTTCCCCAAAATCCTTGGAGCAAAGCCACAGAGCTGCTGATGCCAGACTCCCTCAGAGAGCAGGGTGGGATTATTGCAGGTGTACCCTCAGTGTAGCTCACCAGCATGCAGTGTGGTACGTTTCCTCTCAAGGGTTTATATCTTAATGGACATTTTATAATGAACAGAGCCCTGTAATTGTAATTGGGAGATTAATAAACCCATAATGCTGCTGGATATTCACCTACAAACTAAAGAACACACAGCCCTAAGCCAAGGTGCTTATCTTTGTCTAAAGTCACATATGAATGTTGATCCTATGTGAGTTTGTGATGAGATTGTCTATGAAAAGCAGATGTGGAATGATGAGCATGGAAAAGTCAAAGATTTGCTGTTATATATGAATGCACGTGCTCAAAACTTCAAAGGGATACAGCTTCAGCCTCTCCTCTAGTATTTTCTTGTCTCCTGCTGTCTGCTACTGTACTGGCAATCTGCATTGCTTCACTAAAGCTCTATGACAGCCAAACATCAGCAGGATCCCCCCTCAGTAGCTGCCAACACCAGCTATCCTTGGCTAAGCAGCACTGGTCAGTATGTAGGTACCACTCCGTTACTTGGCAAATGTTATGTCTCCCATCCAATCAGCAGCTTGTCACAGTCTGCATCAGGAGCTGGAGTGGGGATGGGAACTGCAGGGCACCCATGCCACATCCTTCTTAACCCTGCAGCTCTTTGCCACAGCTCCATGGCAGCAATGGGTTATTGCTTGGTCCTCATCCTCAACAGGACACACCACTGCCCTGGGCAGCAGCACACACCACACTCATGCCACCCTCAGCAGCAGTTCGGGCAGGTCCCTTCTCCATGAAAAGACCTGTAAATAACTTTGAAAACTATATCACTGTGGGTCTCTAAAGCACGGCAGAGAGTTGCCAAATGTTTTTTCTAACACATGGCCTTTGTGATTTACAGTTACCTCTTAACACCACCCAACAGAGATGGAGCTTGGTGAGATTGTTGTGGCAGAACATCCTAGTGAGAAACAGTTGTACACAGAGCAGAAGTCAAACGCCAAGGACCTGCTGGAGAGAAGTGGAAATTGGCTCTACCAAGTTTTCAGGTATCTCACAGGAGAAATGAAGGAATATGGAGAGTGGATGAAAAGTAAGTACAGGGATGTGGCTGGGGCTCTATGGCTAGGAAGATCTAGCTGGGAATATTTACTTGCTGGGGCACCAGATGAGGGGCCGCTTCACCCCACTGAGACAAAGTAGAGCCAACATGATCTGAGCTCACTGCAAACTTCTGGCTTTTTAACCCAAATCATTTCATGGGAAGAGAATCTCACTGCATCCTCTAAGCCATTACCATGTCTGCATGCATAATTCAGCATAGGCAAAAGATGTCTTTTACACTTAATCAGTTCTGTGTCATTAGTATCATGTTCCTTATAGCAGTGCCTGGAATCACACATCAGGGCTGGGGATTTAGTCTTGTTTGTAAATGCTTTGGATCAGCAGCTGTGTCCCCATCCAAGCATGGGCTGAAGATGGGGATGTGCCTCTGGATTGTGTGGGCAAAGGCTCTTGCATTATCAGCCTTGGGGGAGCAATAAGCACTGTGGGTGTTACAATGCTATTAAAATACAAAGCAAGTACTGATCCCAAAGGTTTACTGGTCAGACAGGAACAACACATGAGCAGATGGTCTGCATTACCCAGGATTATTAGGAATGCAGGGCTTCGAGAGGCTATGTAAGCCTGTGGGTCCTCTGTCAAGGCTGGATTTGTTAGCGGTACAACTCCAGCAATGTGAGAGAAATAAGAGACAGCCACGTACAGACAAGCTGTGCAGTGACTGTCGTTGCTGCAGGAGCTGGGTTGAGATGCCTCAGGGCTCTTAGGGAGCTCATCAGGCTGGCAGTGTGATCCCCAGCCACAGAGGAACATCTCCAACTGCTGTCTCTTTTCTCCAGTGGTCCACACTTTATAGAAAAGCTTTTCTTACTCAATGACCTGAAAAGCTCAGGCCACTGCACTCTGGTTCTGTTTGAATGTTTACAATCAATACTTGTGTCTAAAACCAATCACATTGCTGATATATTTCATAGTGAAACAAAAAATATTAGTGAAAATTGTTGCACACAATCCTGGTCATTTTTATCTAAGGAACTCATTCCTCCCCAGATGTAACTGCTTGACTCTCCAACAACACACAGCCTGAGGGATGCTTGTGAATCTATCCCTCACCTGGCTTTCCAGCCTCTTGAGAAGGCTTTTCCAGGGATGCTGAAGTGATGCTGAATGATACCCAGCCCTTCAGAGATACTCAGTTTAAGCTACCCTCTTCATAAAACAAAACTTGAGCCTTGACTGTAAATACAAGACAAGGAAATAAAAAAGAAATGAGAGGGAGAGGGGGAAGACTTTAGGAGTAATCATTACCAAGATTCAAAAAGTAGTCTGGCACTTTATTCTGTGTCTAATTAACAATCTAAATTAATAGAAATAATTTAAAATATATAAGATGAAAGCTGCATATATACACATTGCATGAACATTTTGTATATGCCAGCAGCTCCTCTTTTGTACATTCTCTATAATGCAAAACAGCACAAAAATGGTTACACCTTTCCCAGGAGAAGGCCAGAAAAAGACTTCAAGTCAATTTGCACTACAAAAGCCAGCAGCAAAAGTGATTCAAGTGCTGCAAGACTCTCCTCTGCCCACAAAGATCACTGGGAGCACTGTACATAAATGACCTCAGACAGGCTGCCCCCAGCCCATATATATCCTGCCTCCTCCTGCACTCACATGAGGTATCCAAGCTTGGTGCCCATTTGCTCTGTCCGTGTTCAATAGTATTCTCTAAAGATCAGTAGCTCTTTCCCCTTCGGAATCACCTCTTTGCCCTTAGTACAGTCCAAGCTGTAACAACTAATTCCTTAACTTAGGTTCCTTGGTTATCAAAATACATTTTAGACACCTCTGATGGCTTGACCTGATCTCCTATATACAGTGTACCTCCATGTTCTGGGTTGCTGGCTTTCTCCCTGAAACACTAAATTGTACCCTTTTAATATTTCCCTAACTGTGAATAAATTAGTTTCAATCTGTGCCTAAGTCCCTCTCTGCGTCTGAATTATACACCAAAAAGGGCCTATCTCCTCATTAAATTTATAGCAGTATATTTGACAATCTACCATGCAAGTAAGACTACTCTTTCACCACTGTAAATAAGCCACTTTCTTATCATCCCTCCAGAAACTTTACAGCAGTGCGCAGTCCTTCCTTATTAAATTTTCAAGTGCCAGGTGCCAAATGTGCTCAGGCAGAAATAAATCAGAGGCCATTTTTACAGTCCTGTTGGTACATCACCTCTGTTCTGTGGCCACAAAGCGACTGTAGAGATGTGCTTTGGTGAAATGATGCCTTGTCACCAGTGTCTTTATTTGATCTCCTCCAGATAAGCCCCTGATGGTTCAGCTGGTGGACTGGATCTTGCGAGGGACCTCTCAGGTGATGTTTGTCAACAACCCTCTCAGTGGGCTGATCATTTTAGTGGGGCTTTTCATCCAGAGACCTTGGTGGATGCTCACAGGCTGTACTGGAACAACTGTGTCAACGCTGACTGCGCTGGTCCTCAGTCAGGACAGGTAGGTGGTACCTCATGTAAGGATACTTGATAAAAATTGATCATTATGGTATCAGGAACCCACTGATGGGTCATAACCCCACGTTTGAGTACACTGGAGCAAGCAGACTGGCTTTCCTTATGGAAGCAGTTACGTAAGAGTGCAGAGTTGTGGTGCAGGAAGAGCCGGCTTATCCCCATAACTGGCTGTCTTTGTACAAGTTATCTCTTTCTGATAACTGCTGTCACAACCATATGTCACATGGAGCCCCTAGACCATCATCACTGAACAGACTCCAAGCTCTTCCCATCCACACAGCAGGGCACTGCAATATGGCAGCAACCTCCCTGCTTTTTTGTCCCTCCCCTACTGTCCTTTCACCAGGAGCAGGATACATACAAGCTGCATTTCAGTGGGTCCCTGTGATGGGCCACACATGATTGCACAGCTTGTGACCTTTCAAATATTTCTTTTCATCACAGATCAGCCATTGCAGCTGGACTGCATGGCTACAATGGGATCTTGGTGGGACTGCTCATGGCTGTCTTCTCTGACAAAGGAGATTACTACTGGTGGCTTCTTCCTCCTGTGACAGTTATATCAATGGCCTGGTAAGTGCCACTTCTCCTCCTAGGGACAATTCTCAGAGAATGAGAAGTCTTGCTATACACAGCTTAAACACATTGGAAGTCCCCTACATCACCATCTCCAGTCATGGTGGCATTAGAAAGAGGCATTCACTGATACAAATTGTTTGTGGTGGCAGGAGGTTGAGTGCACAGACAGCACTGACTACAGCACACAAAGCAGCTCCACAAATAGCTCTGATCAACCACAAATTCAGGGTGGATGTCATAGTGTCCAACATCATAACAGTTCTTCCTCATCCAGAAGGTGAACCAATCCAGTGCTCTCCCTCAGGCTGAATACAATAATCCCCCTCTTAGATATGCAATCAGACATGAGCAAAAATTCATTCCTCCAAGTAACTCCAAATGCCAGACAAAGTCCTTTTAGGATTTAATTTGCCATTTCTAAATATGGACCCTAACAGCACTGTGGAATCTATTTAACAGCCTTAACTGAGATTATTTCAAGAGCTGTATTTTAATCACTGTCAGCAATAAGATGCAAGTCATTATTGCATTTCACTGCTTCTAAGATCAGATTTTGTTCATATTTTATGTCTGTAAGTCACTCCCAGCAAAGGTCATTTTATAACAACCTCTGAATTCCTTCAGGCTTCTTGTTCAAACTTTCCTTCATTCTTTTAGTTCACAAGACCCAAGCTGAAAGATTTTTAAATTGGACATTTCAGTGATTTTTTTCAATAGATGTTTTGGATTTCAGCTTTACCAATCAGCAATTTCTTTATTGTTTCTTTTTATTCTGAGAAGATGCATAACTGGGAGAAGCTTTGTATTTCAGCACAAAAATTAGGGAGCACTGTTTTCACTGAAGACCTAACTTTTTTTTTTTTCTTTTCCTACATCTACAAGCAAGAAAATCTGTAAACTACTCAAAGTTGTCACAAAAGAATAAGTTTCAATGGAAATTATACAGGAAGAACAAGGCATTTCTTCACTCATAGTACCTACACAATAGAACACAAAATATTTCTTTTGAAATGCCAGATAGTTTGGGTGGGGTTTTTTTATTAGAACCAGCTTAATCGACACAAATGTCCTTCTAGGACTCAAATACAGTATCTTAAATAATTCAGATCTTTAAACTGTATTTTTATAAACTGTGTGATGTTTGCTGCTACTTGGAGTTTGACCATAAGAGCTATTCATAGAATCATAGAATCATAGAATAGTTAGGGTTGGAAAGGACTTTTACATCACCTATTTCCAACCCCTCTGCCATGGACTGGGACATCTCCCGCTAAATCATGCCACACAAGGCTCTGTCCAACCCAGCCTTGAACACCGCCAGCAACGGAGCATTCCCAAATTCCCTGGGCAACCCATTCCAGTGCCTCACCACCCCTACAGTAAAGAATTTCCTCCTCATATCCAATCTAAACTTCCCCTGTTTAAGTTTGAACCCCTCACCCCTTGTCCTATCACCACAGTCCCTAATGAAGAGTCCCTCCCCAGCATCCCTCTTATAGGCCCCTTCGGATCCTGGAAGGCTGCTATGAGGTCTCCATGCAGCCTTCTCTTCTCCACGCTGAACAGCCCCCAGCTTTCTCATCCTATCTGCATACGGCAGCTCATTTTCATATTCAGCTCATCTGTATCAGAAAATCTTAGCTGGAAGCTGCAGAACACAGGCCATTTCTATCAAGGACAGTACCTGGCCATTGACTTTCTTTCACAAGCTTTCTGAGCCCCTTAGAAAACACAGTTATTATCTTGCCAATATGCTCCCATGAAGTTATTAACGCAGGACAAGTACTTCAAGCGGAAATCAGGCAGTTTGGACATTTCTAAACTGCCTTATTTCCACTTGAAATGCAGATCTGGTCAAGTTTAAATTCCAGTCTCCACAGCCAAGAACATTTGGCGAAGTCATGGCATCTCAAAGTTTTCATGTGTTTTAGTGTTCAGTATCTAAATGTTTTGAGGGTGACCTCAAACACTGTACATGCTGGAATATACTGTGTTATGTTTCTTAAGAACTAAGCAGTTTTCAGAAAATACCTTATGATTTTAGGTGTTGCCTGAGCACCACACAGTCTCATTCACATAAACAGGAACATCAATCAGGCCATTCCCAAAATTTTCTCTTCTGTTTCTTGTTAGATTTTTTTACTGAATAGGAAGCCAAACTACCAAAATACTGTACTGGATACATTTCTTCACTGACATCTTGATCTGCACACTAGTCACAGGTCCTGAAGGAAGGGTGTAGAGTTTGTACCATCCATGAATAGATGTGATAATTGTTGCAAAAAGATGAACAGTGTTCTACAGCTAATTGTCTGATGCATACTAATGCAATGTTTCTAAAAGTGATGGCTTTGGCTTGCATTTACTTATGGCCAAAGGGCTTATGGCCAAAGAGGGAGGCTGTTTCAGCACTATGTTAATGAACAAATTATACTTGTGTATCTTCTGTTCTCAGCCCAATCCTGTCCAGTGCTTTGGGATCCATCTTCAGTAAATGGGATCTTCCTGTTTTCACTCTGCCCTTCAATATTGCGGTGACTTTGTACTTGGCAGCCACAGGACATTACAACCCCTTCTTCCCTACAACCCTCATCAAGCCTGTAGAGTCAGTGCCCAACATCACCTGGTCTGCAATCAATGTGCCATTGGTAAGTTTCACTCCAACAAGGTTATGCTATTTCATCAGAAAGGCGAGCATTCAGCTCTGGGTAGCAATTTCACATGTGTCAGAATGGCTATGTGCAGCCAGTAACAATTCACAGAAATACATTACCCAGTTTAGTGCATAGAGAACCATGCCATAAAAGCCCCAGGGATGGTCCTGGCTGATCCAGCAGAAAGTATGCTGGAAGCCAAGGAACAGAGATCCTGAGCCTCTCACTCCACCTAAAGCTGGACTGTCCCAAAACAAGCCTCAAGTGCTGTCATTATGGAAGCACATCTGGATATGCAGTCCCATTGTCCAGATGTGGTTAAAACAACATCAGCAAGACAGTCAGTGGCAATATGAAAAGACAGAAGAAAGATCAGGATCCCAAAGAGACAGGAACTCTTTTATACACAGTCCCCTCAGGTCTAGATCTAGTTCTGTAAGATCACCTTTCCAAAGCAGCATAAGTGTAACTGATAATACTTCTTCTAATATATAATAAACTTAAGTCAACCATGCCCACCATAGCATTATTTCCTGGAAAGGTTACTGTTTTTCTCCCTCATTAAAGTCAGCCAAAACCCACCACCACCACATCTACCATGTTACCATCTCAAAGGAAGCAGAAGTTCATCTTGGACTGATAAGTGAACTAACTCTGGTTTGAAGGGCATGAGTGCCCACATTCACTCAGCAATCCAACTCAAAGACAGGGGCCTTGCCTCCCCTTGCCTCCCCTTGTCTTAACTTGCCTTGCCTTGCCTTGCCTTGCCTTGCCTTGCCTTGCCTTGCCTTGCCTTCCCTTCCCTTCCCTTCCCTTCCCTTCCCTTCCCTTCCCTTCCCTTCCCTTCCCTTCCCTTCCCTTCCCTTCCCTTCCCTTCCTTTTTAGTCAATAGTTTGGACAAAGTAACTGCTGTGTCCTTCACAGAGATACAATAACATGCCCTTTTCTACTGGCTGCTGCAGCTCCTACAATCCATCCCGGTTGGCATTGGTCAAGTGTATGGTTGTGACAACCCCTGGACTGGAGGCATCTTCCTTGTTGCTTTACTCATCTCCTCCCCACTTATTTGTTTACATGCTGCAATTGGATCAACAGTGGGGATGTTTGCAGGTAAGAAAATTTACCAAAGTAATTTTTTGTACCCAAGGTGTCTTCACCCAAGCTATTATACAACTCTGTCCAGACTTTACAGGTGCATGAGCTTGGATGTACTTGGGACAACAGTCTCATTTTTGAAACTCTCTTTAAATTTAGAAGGTCTTACTAAGGTCACACCACATGGTGAAGTAAGAACAGATTTTCTTTAAGCTTTGAATTTGCTTTCAGATTTGTAACTCAGGCAGGTGGTTGGTTAATTCCACCTTGCTTAACCCTCCTGCCATTGGATGTTGTGAAACCCAAGAACATGTTGATAAAGAAACCTAGAGAAGTAGCTTCAGAACTGATCTCTTGCCATCACAAGTGTTTTAAAGCAGATGTCTGCCTCAGAGCTGATCTGTTAATGAAAAGAAACCCACTTTTCTACAATGTAGTTCATTCTATCCTGCTGCGGGTTTGCAAAAATAGCTAAAGGAAAGCCACAGAAAATGGCGTATCTCTCCACTAACCAGGGAAACAATCTAAAGAGAGATGAAATTAGGCAAAATTAATGACACTTATGTGACTAATTGCAATAAAAATAAAATAAGATGGAATAAGTGTAGTTGGAGACAATAACCTTGGAAAAGGCACAGTCATCCAACAATAAGTTCTCTGTGCTCTGAAGCACATTGTACAAAATGTGAGCTGCCTTTTGTTTGTGTTTTTAAACAAAACTATCCACAATTTGTATAGTTAGGATCATTTGGCAAGTTTTGTAAAGGTCTGACATTTAATCTAGAAGAAAAAGGTTGGAGAAAGTGTCTGGGGATAAGCATGGTGATGAAACAGGAGAAAAATGAGAACTTTATAGCAGGAAATGTATTAATCTTCAGAGTGACAAAAAGGTATCATGTACACTACATATTGTGCTCTCTGCAATTCTTGAAGCCTATGAGAAATCCTGCAGAAGTACCTGTGAGATCAGATTTGGAGCAGACCCTCAGCTCCCATCCCAGCAGAGGATTTCCACAGCACTGGTGGAGTGACTACACCACATCTAGCAAAGATCACTGGGAAGAGATGGAAAACTCTGCTCATCCCCACAAAAGAAAGACACTCAGCTGTGCCTCTGATATTCAAGGCCAAGTTTGAGGTTTAAACAATACAGAAAGCACAGCTTTCTGCAACAACAGCCAAGCGGGAAGGTCTTTCTAAACTCTGGCTGGATCCTCCATATGGGGGAACTAACTACAACACACTCAGTGCATATGCAGAAAGTTTTGCCTGAAACAAGCTTTTGAGACTAGACCAAATTCTAACCCAAGGGACATTACAAAGCTGCGAGAGCTGGAGTACCTCTACTCTGGAGACAGGCTGAGACAGCTGGGATGGTTCAGCCTGGAGAAAAGAAGGCTTCTTAAGGGGAGATCTTAGAGCAGCCCCCTGTGCCTAATGCAGCTACAAGAAACCTGGAGATGGGTTTTGGAACAGGGCCTGTAGGGACAGGAAAAAGGGGAACAGCTTTAACCTGCCAGAGGGGAGATTGAGATGAGTTCTCAGACAGACACTCTTCTCTGTGATGGTGGTGAGGTGCTGGCACAGGGTGCCCCAAGAAGCTATGGCTGCCCCATCGCTGGGAGTTTTCAACCTGGAGCTCCAACCTGGAGCCAGGTTGGACAGGGTTTGGAGCAACCTGCTGTAGTGGAAGGTGTCCCTGCCCGTGGGAGGGGCCTGGAAGTGGGTGAGCTTTAAGGTCTCTTCAATCCAAACCATTCCATGATTATATAAGTCTGTTTCAGAGCTCTAAAATAACAATCTTCATTTGATTCCATGCTTTTTGTGCATGTGCATGTTATATGCATGTGTGAGCACAGTTATATTTGTCTAGATGTCACAGGGAAGAGATGACAGCAAGTGATGGGTCCTCCTGAAGATACCTCTCATACCTGACCTCACAGCCTTGCCTTTTGTCTTGCAGCGCTGAGCATTGCATCACCATTTGACAGCATCTACCTTGGCTTACACAATTACAACTCTGCACTTGCCTGCATTGCAATTGGGGGCATGTTCTATGCCCTGACCTGGCAGACTCATTTGCTGTCACTTGCCTGTGGTATGTATCTTGTACATAAAGGGAAGACACAAATTTATGCAGCCAGACAGACTAAGAGTAGCAGAGGTGTGAAGTCAACTATCATTGCTGCAAAACTAGGTACTACACAAGAGCTGTTTCTATGATGGCATCAGCTTGGGTGTGCAAGCTAAAAGTGCAGAGAGAAGAGCCTTTAGGCCCTCATAACATACAAAAGTTCTAGAAAGAGTGGAAGCACTGTTTGTGAAAGGAAAAAAAAAGAAATTAAAGATAAAAGAAATACCATCACCACTAGCTCTCAACAAAACCATCTTCTTCATTCACCACCCATCTCCACAGAGCACGTAGTATCAAATGTAGTCCATAGGCCCAGATGCAGCACTGAGGCATTTGAACTAATTGATGAATTCTAACTTTAACCCTTATACCAGGTATTTGGGAGGATATTTTACTGTGCATTTGTACAATATTACTATTTCTCATTACTTCGGAGAGATGAACAGTATTTTCCTCACCTGAGTTGTCTGGGTTTCTTTTCTCAGCATTATTTTGTGCCTACTCTGGAGCAGCTCTTGCTAATGCCCTGTCTGTGGTAAGTTTGAGGGGAGGTGTTTTGGGCTCTTTTCTTTGTTTGTTTTTACTGTATTCTGGCTTGCTATGATATAATGTTAAGGAAATGCCCCAAAATTCTCAGTATCAGTTTTGACAGCATTGACATAAGAATGCTACAGACAGTGGCAAGTCTTATACAAATTCTGTGACAGTTGAATTGTGCATTTCAGACTCTACAGCCCATAGTAAGATTTTTAAGACCCTTGGAGGCTATAACCCACAGTGGGATTGTGCATGTGTATGTGAATTCCAGCAACAGTGTATGGTTTGAGATGCCGTACTTAGCTGCAAGAAGTATTTTTGAACACATTTCAATGGTCTTAATTTTTACTTGATTCTTCCAAGGTCTTTCTCCCATCCTACCCATAGATATTAAGTTTGATCTGGATGTGAGAACTAAAATGGGGGGGGACGACGACTGAAGAGATCTGGATAGATCAAAAATTAGGTGAAGCAGATATGCCAAGCTTTGTTTCTTAAGATCTGAGAGATTAAAGCAAAACCACATTTTAATAAAACTGATTTAGTAACTCAAAGGAAAAAGAAAAGTTGGAACTAGAAGCTTCACACATTAAGTGTATTCATCTGGCATAAACCCAGCACCATGTAGGTCCCTGCAGATGGGTTGCTTTGTTCAGCATACTTGCTTTTTAGATGCAGCATTAAAAAAAAGACATCTACTTTTTCTCCTTGTGATCTTGTTTTTGGCAGACCCCAAATCAGGTCAAGAGATGGGGTCACAGAGCAGGACTGAGGGTTAGATGCAATGCCAGTAACACATGGGTATTGGTGATGGCAAATATGTGTGAATGGTACTCAGTACATGATGTTTTACAGGACAATGGAAGGTAGGATTTGGCTCATTTATTAGAGAATTTAGATGTTTATGAGTAAGCTGGATGTCTTGGCTTTCATTACAGCCAGCAAAGCTCTAGAGCCTGCTTCAGCTGCTTCAATATTGGTACCAAGTGCCATTTAGCACCAACAGCTGCAAACCCAAAAGGGCTGAGGTCTCCAATGTGGGATGTTTTATGTAGCCCCATCCATTTCAGATAAACCGGACACCTCTGGTGAGAGCTGAACTGATGTTTGGTAGCAGAGGACCTTCCCAGACCTCCAGCGACCACAGGAACCAAGCTCACATGTTCTCCTGCCATGGGGCCGCCTAACCTGGGCATCCACCTCTGGATCCAAATGGAGGATCCTATATAGAAGGGCTCAGGAGAACATGTACTAAGTCACACTGTCCCCAGGGAAAGCACAGGTTCTCCCTGCTTCCCACATACAAGAATTTTGCAACAGATGGAAGTAAGCAAAGGGAACAGGCAAACTGAGGTACCAAAATGCACCTATATGTCTGTTGTTTCCCCTCAGGTTGGACTGCCACTCTGCACGTGGCCTTTTTGCTTCTCCGCACTCCTCTTTTTGCTGATAAGTTCAGACAACCCAGCCATCTACAAAATCCCCCTCTGCAAAGTCACCTATCCAGAAGCCAACCGGATCTACTACCTGAGAATGAAGAGAAGAGCCTCAGAGAGCAGGAGAGAAGAGCAGAAAAGAAAGGAGCAGAAACCCTCCAGCAACTCAAAAATAAACACAGGAGGGACCCCCCTGTGTACCCCCAAAATCCACCACGCTTACTGATTTCAGATATATACAACGGTATAGTTTTGGGGTAGCTTTTCAAATTCTAGCCAGGCATACCACAGCCACAAACAGCACCTTTGGCAGCAGTCTGCAGGCTGGGGATTCAGCATCCCACAGTCCGGAGGAAGCACGATTTACCCTTGAGCTAAGCTTTCCCAAATGTACTCAAGTAACATAATAATAGCTGCCTTATCAATCCACATGCTGTTAACTTGAAAGTCACCTCTTGTCAATAATAATTACAAGGATAGGCAGAAGAACATTAAAGCCAACAAGAGGCTGTATTTAATTTCAGATATGTAATTTAACAAAATAAATATGTTGAGAAGGCATTGGTATCTAATAATAATAAATAATGTAAGAACTATGTCAAGAGCTACTCTTCAAATTAAGAACATGTACCTTTGAAAGCGGAATAAGCAGATTGATCTCTTCCTTTCTCATGTCCCATAAATGTCTAACCCTTTTAATCCCGCTTAACAGATACAACATACACAGGTAAATATTCTTACAGAGTGAGTACTATTTCTGGTACCATCTCCTGACTCCTTTTTGAGTGCCAAGAAAATGAAGGTACAAATATGTACTCTCTAATTAGACTAGGAAAGTGACTAGTTTGCACTGATCAAATATTTTCCTTTCCTTTGCATAAATTTCTGTCTTACAAATGAAAGTTCTCTCTCCTGCTGAATGTAGGATAGCAGGTCTGAATCACTACATGCATACAGCGGGAAACAGGAAAACTTCATGCAAAGAATTGGATAAGCATTTACTGCTGATGGCAGTTACTGCAGCTTTCTCTCCATTTCCTAGGGAAGCAGTTCACTTGCAGTAAGCCATGAGCAGCAAATAAGTCAGAAGGTCCCCTTGATGTCTCTTGGGTGGCAGACTGGGATCTTCACATGGACCTTCAGTGTCTCACCTGTCCCAGAGAAATACGGTGAGGCATCATCAGTTAGTAAAGGGAAGCTGAGGAGGTTGAAGGAGGTGATCCTACCCTTCTACTCTGCTCTCATAAGACCTCACTTGGAGTATTGTGTAGAGTTCTGGTGCCCTCAACATAAAAAGGACATGGAACTGCTGGAACAAGTCCAGAGGAGGGCCATGAGGATGATCAGGGGGCTGGAGCACCTCCCATATGAAGATAGGCTGAGAAAGCTGGGGCTGTTCAGCCTGGAGAAGAGCAGGCTGTGTGGAGACCTCATGGCAGCCTTCCAGTATCTGAAGGAGGCTATAAGGATGCTGGGGAGGGACTATTTGTTAGGGACTGTTGTGATAGGACAAGGGGTAATGGGTTCAAACTTAAACAGGGGAAGTTTAGATTGGATATAAGGAAGAAGTTCTTTACTGTAGGGGAGGTGAGGCACTGGAATGGGTTGCCCAGGGAAGTTGTGAATGCTCCATCACTGGTGGTGTTCAAGGCCAGGTTGGACAAAGCTTTGGCTGTCATGGTTTAGTGGGAGGTGT
This sequence comes from Myiopsitta monachus, assembly GCA_017639245.1. Taxonomy (NCBI): domain Eukaryota; kingdom Metazoa; phylum Chordata; class Aves; order Psittaciformes; family Psittacidae; genus Myiopsitta; species Myiopsitta monachus. Next base: position 3,340,016 of record CM029941.1, on the reverse strand, counting down.
CCCTGCCCATGGCAGGGGGGTTGGAAAGAGATAATCTCAAGGTCCTTTCCAACCCTAACTATTCTATGATTCTATGATTCTTGACAATGTTCTTTCCAGGCATTGATTCTTAACAGGCATAACATGTGAGAGGCCTAACTCACTTGAGGTTCCTAACAGACGTAACACGAGGCCACTTTATGCCTCCCCCAAAGCCATTACAACACGGAAGGGCCAATCGCCCTAAAGAGGATTTTTCTTGGGAACATTTCCCAAGACCTCTGCAAAACAAGCTTGACAGAAAAGCTTCCTCTTTCTAAAGTCATTTCACGTGATCACTTTAAAATCACAGATCCAAAGGACTCGAAGACTTAAAATCTAAGGAGACTACACAACCACAACACTGTCCTTTCTGCCTTTGATGCAGGGCAGTTTTTCAGATTCATACGAGTTTAGAACCCAGCTCTAATGCATCACTTGGACCTTCAAAAAATGTGAGCCTGGGTTGCTTGTGGGACTGGTTTGCACTTTTATAACCGAAAGACCAGCAGCACCAGCAACTGACAGTCCCCTTGACACAGCATCCAAGACTGACTTTGACCTGGGAGACAAAAATGTGGTGCCATGTAAGTATGTTCAGATGCTTTTTAAACAGGTTAAGTCATAAACTGTCATAAAATCTAGATCCCACTTCCTCCCCTCTCTGGATGACACCGTATTTGAGGTCCCACCTGGCAGAACAGCCTCACACAATGCATGAGTCCGAATTTCAGTAGCCAAGAGAACACTGTAATTGAAAATTTAAGGACCCAGCAAGTTCTGTAGCCATTATAACTTGGTCCACCCTCAGACCTGAGCACTTGTGTTATATCTCTGTCTCATTTTAGGCCTCAGGCTAAACTCTGAACCTGATCTTACAAATGCTCTCCTGGAAACAAACAAGGAACAAGTTGCATTCTCACATGCCACAAGTCTTCCTGAAGATTAATAAAAGACCGAGAATCCCAGCACTTTGCCTGACACTTTAGCCATGACACTTTTGTTGACACAGGGCTACCTGGAGATATGGGGCTTGATACCCGTCTCTATTAGAGGGAAGAATAACTGACAGATGTACAACTGCAGCAAGCAGAAAAGCAAGCACTGTACAGTGGTCAAAACCTCCCATTCAAAGCCCAGCAACCTCCCAGAGGAGCTGAGCTCTGACAAAAGCAGCAGGAGCCCAGAGGCACTGGTGTATTTCTATAACACAAGAGCAAGGGATGAAAATCACTAATTTAAGAGAAACAGATTGTTTAGGAAAAAATAAAAAAATAAGTAAAATAAACAATCCACAGGATTCAAGCACTGGACAAAAGCAGTTAATTCTTTAAGCTATCACAGAAAACTGCTGCAAATGGGTCTGCAATCTCAAGCACTATTAAAGGCCCAGAAAGCCAACCATATCCTGGGCTGCATGAAAAGGAGCATGACCCGCAGGTTGAAGGAGGTGATCCTGCCCCTCTACTCTGCTCTCATAAGACCTCACTTGGAGTATTGTGTGCAGTTCTGGTTTCCTCAATAGAGAAAAGACATGGAACTGTTGGAACAACTCCAGAGGAGTGCCATGAGGATGATCAGGGGGCTGGAGCACCTCCCTTATGAAGACAGGCTGTGAAAGTTGCGGTTGTTCAGCCTGGAGAAGAGAAGGTTGCGTGGAGACCTCATGGCAGCCTTCCAGTATCTGGAGGGGGCTATAAGGATGCTGGGAATGGACTCTTCATTAGGGACTGTTGTGATAGGACAAGGGGTAATGGGTTCAGACTTTAACAGGGGAAGTTCAAATTGAATATAAGGAAGAAGTTCTTTACTGTAGGGGAGGTGAGGCACTGGAATGGGTTGCCCATGGAAGTTGTGAATGCTCCATTCCTGGCAGTGTTCAAGGCTAGGTTGGACAGAGCCTTGTGTGGCACGGTTTAGAGGGAGGTGTCCCTGCCCATGGCAGGGGGTTTGGAACTAGGTGATCTTAAGGTCCTTTACAGCCCTAACTATTCTATGATTCTATGTTTTGTAGGCTGCATGTGCAGCTGCTTATTCATGCATGGTGATTCCAGAAAAAAGGAAAGACACCATCAGAAGAGGCGTCAGCAAGCAGGGAAAAAGCCATAGCAGAACAGGCTGCCAAGCTTCCCTTTGAGCCTTAATGTCAGTAAACCAATGCTACTAACAAAGTAGTCTTGTATGGTCAGTGCAGACTGCAAGATCAGGGACGCCCCTTATCTTGAGCAACAAAAGCAGGGATGAATAAAATATGAGGGGATACACAGCTCTCTGAACACCTTCCCTCTACAGCAATTGATGAAATCCTAAGCACATGCAAACTAGCAGGACCCATTCATAGAATCACAGAATGGTTTGGATTGGAAGGGACGTTAAAATGTCATCAAGTTCAACCCCCCTGCAATAAGCAGAGACACCTTCCACTAGACCAGGCTGCTCCAAGCCTCGTCCAACCTGGACTTGAACACTGCTAGGGATAGGGCAGCCACATCTTCTCTGGGCAACTTGTGCCAATGCCTCACCACCCTCATTGTGAAAAAATTCTTCCTTATATCCAGTCATATGCACTGCACTGTTAAATTTAGCTCATGCACAGTCCAGCATTAGAGAAAGGTTTGAATAGGAGCAACACAAAATTATAAAAATACTATAAAATCATGCAAGAACTATATTTTTGAAGAGAAATGTCAACTCTGGTTGGTTATGCCAAGTATATTATTTGATTCTTAAACAAAAAAAAAAACAAACAAACAAAAAAAACAAAAAAAAAAAAAAAAGAGTGGAGTTTAAGCACAATCTGGTTATGGGAAAGAATTTGTCATGTAAGAGCCACTGCAGGCGCTAAATCCTCAGCCACCAGCAAATCCATCCTGAAATCAATTAGTAGAGCAATTTCTGGAGTTGAAGCCACCGATAAAAACTGGGGTATAAACAGCTTTATTAAGTCTCTAGCTAATCAAAAGATTCGAGTAGCTATAGCCAGTGCTAATAATTCATGAAAAGAGGCAAGACAAATCAAGTGTCTCCTGGAAGGGAGCAGTAGGCAATAAAAGCACTAACTGAAGTTATCAAAGGTAGCCAGACAGCCTGCTGCCTACTGAGTTCTATAAAAAGAATTAAGAGAAATAAAATGTACAGTTTTCAATGGGATTAATAATTTTGAGAAATTTCCCAGAGATCTAAGCTAAAACCTAAAACAAATACGCCTATAAAACGAACAGGGAAAAGGAAAGGGAAAGGGAAAAGGATCAGGTCTTCTGCAATATCAACACCTTTTCTTCCCATACCTGCAACTGCAGGTCAGGGCAAATAAGAGTGTGAAGCTGTCAGACACAGGGAGAACAGGCATCTACCCCCCAGCCCTGAGGCAAGCACCCCCACAGCAACCTGTATGAATCAAGAAGGGCTTTGTGCAGCAGAGAGGCACTCCAAGAACACAGGGCCCCACCACAAGCTGAAAAACCTGAAACTACATGTCCAAATAAGATTAAGCCCCTAAAACTTCCAGCTGCTCTGTGCTTTGCCCATACCAGATATCTCCAGTCTTAATGGTAGACACAGGTCCCAGTACTGCAGGCTCACTTGGTTTTATGTAGATCACATTTTGTTGACGTCATCTACCTGGACTTGTGTAAAGCATTCGACATTCTCTTGTGCAACATCCTTGCCTCTAAGTTAGAGAGATAACAATTTGATAGATGGACCACTTGGTGGATAAAGAATTGGCTGGACGGCCACATGCAAAGTCTTGTGATCAACAGCTCGATGTCCAGCTGGAGATCAGTAATGAGGGGTGTCCCTCAGGGATTGGTGTTGGGACTGGTCTTATTCAACATATTTGTCAGTGGCATAGACAGATTGAGTGCACCCTCAGAAAGCTTACTGATGACACCAAGCTGTGTGATTCAGTTGATACACTGGAGGGAAAGAATGCCAACCAGAGGGACCTTGACATGCTTGTGAGATGGACTGATTCCAACCTGATGAAGTTCAACCATGACAAGGGCAAGGCCATACACCTGGGTTGGAGCAATCTCAGGCACACATACAGGTTGGGCAGGGAAGAGATTCAGAGCAGCCCTGAGGAGAAGGACTTGGGGGTGCTGGTCGATGAGAAACTTAACATGAGCCGGGAATGTGCGCTCGCAGCCCACAAAGCCAGTTGCATTCTGGGCTGCATGAAAAGGAGCGTGACCAGCAGATTGAAGGAGGTGATCCTGCCCTTCTACTCTGCTCTCATAAGACCTCACTTGGAGTATTGTGTGCAGTTCTGGTTTCCTCAATAGAGAAAAGACATGGAACTGTTGGAACAACTCCAGAGGAGTGCCATGAGGATGATCAGGGGGCTGGAGCACCTCCCTTATGAAGACAGGCTGTGAAAGTTGCGGTTGTTCAGCCTGGAGAAGAGAAGGTTGTGTGGAGACCTCATGGCAGCCTTCCAGTATCTGGAGGGGGCTATAAGGATGCTGGGAATGGACTCTTTATTAGGGACTGTTGTGATAGGACAAGGGGTAATGGGTTCAAACTAAAACAGGGGAAGTTTAAATTGAATATAAGGAAGAAGTTCTTTACTGTAGGGGAGGTGAGGCACTGGAATGGGTTGCCCATGGAAGTTGTGAATGCTCCATTCCTGGCAGTGTTCAAGGCCAAGTTGGACAAAGCCTTGGATAGCATGGTTTAGTGTGTGGTGGTGTCCCTGCCCATGGCAGGGGGTTGGAATGGGGTAATCTTAATGTCCATTCCAACCCTAACTAATGTCCTTTCCAACCCTAACTATTCCATGATTCTATGATTTTCAAGGGTTACAGAAATACCACCACTTCAAGGGTGAGGTCTGTTTGCCAAACACTGTCCCCTCACTCCCTTTTCAACAGAAGAGAGTGTTTCAATTTGGAAGATGGAAGGAGTTCAAACAGGAAACAAACCCTTGATTGCAGTTGATTTTACAATTCTCAGGGGGTCTTTCACAAACTCCTGCAGCTGTTGCCACAGTTGTAATCCACACATCCCAGGTGTGGGATGAGAAGGATGGAGATAGCTTTATGCAAGGTTTCTTCCACTGCATTTTCCATTGGAATAGGTTTGGGCACCTTCTGCTACAGCTCAGCAGCTTCTGACTGCACTCAATTACCTCGGTGTATTTGGTAGCTTAAGCCTTTGTGGAGCTGCATTCTCATACCCTTCTCCAGGGACAGCCCTTTGCATAAATAGTTGAAGCAGACCCGAATCCACACTCTCAAAATATGTAGCTTCACTCAACACAGCAGGGTTGGAGCACTGAGCATATAAAGGGGCCTTTCCAAACACGTCCAACTACCTCACCTACCCAAAACGCAGAGAGGTTCAGGCTGCTTTGCACATCTCAGAAGCTCAAATCAAGTTGTGCTGTACACTGAATTTCTAACGGCACAGAGAGATAGACACATCCTTGACCCGTGCATCTTAGGATGAGCTGGGGTCTTATTATCCCCTCTGTCCAGGGCACTTCATCCTGTACCTGATCCCCCTTCTCCATATTTCCCTCATTTAACTAAGTGCTGACACATCTGCTGCTCTGCCTTTCACCAATCTTTTCTCTGTTAAGCCACTCAGCCAGAAGCCAGGCAGGGACTTCCTGGATGTGGAGGAAACCAGAAAGGCAAAGGTGATAATAAACTTTCAGCCAGCAATGTTTTCTTACTGCAGCTGAGTGCGTTTATTTCATGCGTGTAAATTAAACCCTGTTAGGGCAGTTTCCATTCCCAGAGATTGAATTCTCCAACAGATATGACTTTTTTTCTTCTGTCTACTCAAAATGTGCATCTTTACTGAAGATGGATTTATATTTGCTTATGTGTGTGCATAAAAATGCTGCTCTGTAATACTGCTTGCAGAGTCCCAGAGCTATATACAGCCACTGTAAATCTACCTCCATCCATTGCACTGATTATTAATTTTCAGTTGTTCCTACTGTCTTATGCTTCATCTGCATGCTACCAGTCTTCTTTCTCTTTTTGATCAGAGCCACAACCCAGGCAATGTACAACACCATCCACTTCTGTTGAGACCTATTTGTGAAGAAAATAGTTAACAGTAGGATTTAAATGCTGGAAAAGTTTCTCATTGGAACTATTATAGCATTCTGCTCTTTCCTAACACATTCATCTGTCATGGGTTCATCAGTAGCAGTCATTTTTCTCCTTCTTGGTAGCTGGCGCAGTGCTGTGGTTTTGACTTTCGGCCTGGGAACAGCACTGATAACACCGATGTTTTCGGTTACTGCTTAGTAATGTTTGGTCTGACCAAGGACTTTCTGAGTCTCATGCTCTTCCAGGGAGGAGGGGAAGCCAGGAGGAAGCAGAGACAGGACACCTGACCCAAACTGACCAAAGAGGTATTCCATACCACAGCACTTCATGCTCAGGATGTAAAAACTGGGGGCAGGAACCTGGAAGAGTTAGTTCACTGCTGGGTCAGGCTTGGGTTTGGGTGGTATTCTCTTTCCTTGCATTTCCCTGGTCATTATTATTATTATTGGTGGTAGTAGTAGTGATTTGTGTTATACCTTAGTTACTGGACTGTTCTTCTCTCAATCTGTGGGAGTTGCATTCTTTCAATTCTCCTTCCCATCCCTCCGGGAGCAGGAGGAATAAAGAGGGGAGAGTGAGTGAGCAAACTGCGTGAGTTAAGGCTTAAACCACGACAGTTCTTTTTGGCGCCCAATGTGAGGCACGAAGAGTTGAAATAACAACAGGATTTATAGTCACTCATCGCAAAGCTGATTTATTGGCTCTCAAAGCTGTCGCTCTTGATTTTTTTGATTTCACAGTTTCAGCCTGTTGCACCTTACTTACAGCAACTATTTGCTGTCTTAGTGTTTATCAGATGGGGGGCTTGGGCTAAAGTTCTTGCTTTATTGTACCTTATGGCAATGACTTGTAATACTGGCGGGCTCCAGCAGCAGAGTGGGATGGACGTGACTGTGGACTTGTACCTGGCCATCCGGCTGCTCTTCACTATCCTGGTCCTTGTCCTCGCCTCCGTCTTTGTGAGGCTGTGGGGAGCCAAGGGGGAGCAGCCCCAGGAGCCATCAGGGGCTGGACAGGCCTGGGAGAGCTGCCCTGGGGACCAGGAGGAAGGCAGGAAGCGGCTGCCAGTGGAGGAGGTTGGGGTGGTCGAGGAGCGGAAGAAGGCTGCTACCGAGCAGTGGGAGGAGGTGGCGGAGAAGCCAAGATTTGTGAGAATAGATTATTTCCTTGAAAACAAGCATACACTGGGTGAGATCCGCAGTTCCATCACTAAGGCAAAGGAGCTGGAAAGGATATGAAACTTTACCAACTGAGATTAGATACAGGAAGTTAAGTGAATGGTCTCTGAAATTGCAAAAATGGATGAAACAGCAGAAAACAGCCTTGCCTTGTGTCATAAAACTGAAGCAAGTCTGGCCAGATTTGTCATTCTCATGCAACCTTCTGTCTTGAAGTAGATCTGGAAAATGAGCCTCTTCAGATGTGGACTTTCCCCTGGAGCCAGGAGAACAGGATAGGGGTCTGAAGCTGAAATTTAAAACTGAGTTGTAATTTCCCCTCCAGTCTTGAAAGTCAACCTCAGGCTTCTAAAATTCTCTAGTATTTCAGGACATTTCAATATCAATGAGGAATTCTACAGTGCTGCAGATGACCAGAAAAACAAGCAGCTTTGAGGTCCAGGCTCATGGAAGGAAGCAGAGAGCTTTTCTTGTTCCAGCTCCTAGATCCCAGGCCAGAGAAACTAACAGGGTAATGCCAGGAGCCTGGCAAAACTGGTACTCCATCCTGGAGAACAGATACACACAACAGGGAGAGAAGAGAGGATGTGAAGGTGTCTGAAGCTGAAGATGACCACACAAGAGAACAAAGTCTTCCAGCCAACGTGCACGTTACCTTGTGAATCACTTTGCCACAGTAAGTAATTGGAGCTAGGATTATGATGGTGAAAAGAATTATTTCCGTTGGAGTTGCCATAGGTGCTGGCATCTCAATCTCATTTCCACAGGCATTCAGGTCACACTAGAAGAATGCCCACTGCTGATAAGAAAAGTAATAGTGACAGCTGGAAAAAGGGCATGGAACACAAAAACACACAAGTGGAGCAATCCAGATGAATGTGCTTGGCTTTGCTTTGACCTGTATTTCAGTGGGTATCATGAGAGACATGACTACATGGCTTTTCTTGGGGTCCCAGGGAGAATTCCTGTGCTGGACACCACAGCCACCTCTATATTAGTGAATGGGATGGTGCCTGATGGCAGCTCCTCACCACGTAGATGCTGAGCCACCAGCACAGACCTAGGCGTGTTGGCCATAACCACCTTGCTCACTTCCAAGCAACTCTTCACTCCCACTGGCAGCAATGATTTAAATACCATGAAAAATCTGCAGCTAAGAGATGAGTTGTCCACTAACCCAGTATTCCTGTATTCAGAGCATCGGCCTACCAGAAGAGAGCCTGACCCTCTGCCTAAAGTTAGCACCTATTTGACATGGCAGCAGAGAGCTTTTTTGACCCCCTACTCTAGCCATAAGGCATCTACAACCTGCTCTTTACCAATTCCTGCCCCAACTCCTATCCAAGGAGACAAATTGACGTTCTTTATCATAAATGGGTTTCCAGGAAGCAATTATACAGACTTGCAGCTGCATGGACTGAGAAAGTGAGTCCTGAGAACATGTCAAGCTGAACAAAAACAACAGTGAGCTTCCAGAGCAGGTGGTAAGAGGAGTGAAGTGATGAGTGTGCGTTAGAAGAACTGTTTATTTTGGGAGCATATATCAGCAGCAGTATCCAGATACACAAGCTCTGAGCATAGTGAGTATTGATAGTGTCAGGGCTGGTGAGCTGCTGTTTATAGGCGCTGCCAAAAACAGACTTCTGAATATTTGGTCTGTTTTCCGTAACTGCATAAGTGGCTGGGCCGGAGCCATACCACAAGAGGGAGCTGGACACCAGAGATGGAAGACATTCCTCTCCAGCCTTCCCAACAGCCGCAGCAAAAAGGCCTTCCAGTTGTTGCATCGACGAATGCATCTGGACAGTTTCCCAATATGTGAATACAGGAATATGTTCACTGGTGCCCCATCCCTGGAAGTGTTCCAGACTGAATTGGATGGGGCTTTGAGCAACCTGGTCTAGTGCAAGGTGTCCCTGCCCATGGCAAGGGGGGGTTGGAACTGGATGAGCTGTAAGGTCCTTTCCAACCTGAGCCATTCTATGATTCTCCTTTACTCAACACTGGTGAGACACATCTGGGGTATAGCATCCAGTCTGGGGCTCCCCAGTACAGGAGAGACAGGGACATACCAAGCAAGTACAGAAAAGTGCCATGAAGATGGTTGGAGTACCTGTCATACAAGCAGAAGCCAAGAGATCTGGAACTGATCAGTGTGGAGAACTGAAGGCTCAGGGTGGGATCCTAGGTACAAATGTCTGGTGGGGGGGAGTAAAGAAGGCAGAGCCAGACTTTTCTCAATGGTGCCCAGTGACATGAGCTCAACTCCCAGGAGTGATTTCCCCACCAACAAAGGATGACACAGAGCCCACAAACATTGGCTGTTTTTCACACATCTACAGCCCAGCCTAACAAAAGTATTTTTATCATTTACATGATTTTGAAGCATCCTATGTAGTCTACTAGCTGATGCAGCCCCCTGTGCAGCCCTGATCCCTGCAGTGCAACCTGAGCAGAGGAGCACAGCCAAAACCCACAGTATAATGGCAATCTGCTAAAAAATGGTTTTAAATGCACCTCTTGAAGGCCACGGAGCCTTGAGAGAAATGTGGAGACAGAGCGTGTGAAGCTGGATTAGGGCTATTACAGTCTTTCCTGTCAGAGCTGACAAGTTCAAGCACTACCCAGCTAACGCAGCTATGCAGCTCCTGCCTCACGAGCTAACACAGTCAGGGATCATTCAGGCATTTCTCTGGGAGAGCTAGTCTAGCTGGGAACCAGCCACCAACCCCTCTTTTGATCATGTCAGCCACTGGGCTCTGTCCAAGGGATGTTCTCAGAGCCACCTTCCCACAGAGAGGAGCAGGCAGAAGAAATGTATTAACCAGCTTCATCAGCAGATACCTGCAGAGTTAGGCCATAGATCCGTCCTGCCTAAATCACACATCTAGCTGTCAGACACCAGCCCCAGCTGCCTTGCTCTCAGCACAAAGTGGTCTTTACACATGCCTAAAATTAAGCAGCAACTTGCTTGTCATGTGTGTAACCTGCATACTCAGTTTGCACATCATTAGATGGTTACCCAGTGCTCACCCAGAGCTGGTGGCACAGTCCCAGACAGATGGTACCCAACAGTTACATAACAGGCACATGTCACATCTTGATCCTTTTGACAAGGAATAGCTTCTCCTGTTTTAGTCTTCCCATTTGAATTCCAAAGCCCAAAAGACAGAAGAAGATACCTATGTTCCTGAGTGCCCAGCACAGATTAGTGATGGGCTTCTGACTTGACATGGATTGAATTACACCTGGAAACATTTCTATCATTTGTGCCTTTCTGCATCAATCCTATAGAGGATATCAGTCCTTGGGCCACCAGGAATGCTTTGGCCATCTAAGGTACACATCCATGAGCAGGAGTTCCTGCACCTGGCTCCAGCACCCAACCTGGGACCTGACCCAGACCTTTTCAAAGGTGATTTTAGAAAACACAGTGATTCCATAAGATAGTAGTTGAGGTAGTGAAACCCTACCCATAGCTGGCTGCACCTAGAATCCAGTGGACCCACCACATGGCAGTGGAGATCATCACTGCTCTGCCTCTGAGCAGGCTGCTGCCAAGGACCTCATTCCCAGGTAAGGATCAGCAGACTCTGACCCTATTAATTATTAACCAGCTCTGGTAATCTAAACAAAACATCTCTCCAAGACATCCGTCACTTTGAGCCAGTGGCTTTTTCATGACTCCTTTCTAACATGTCAACATTAAAGAACCAGAATAGGACAAGAGAGTCCTGAATCTGCTTCCCTGAGGAAAGAGCCACCCCACCTTTCAACTGATGAAAGTAGCACTGCCTGACAGTGAATCCTGCCAGACCCCTGTGCAGCATCCCCTTCACACAGAGCAGAAAAGATGCCGTTGAAAATGCCCTGAGAGTCCCTGAAACAAGATGCGAAGCCTGAAACTCAGTCTGATCAGATTCCCTATGAGTATCTCCCAACCAAATTACCCAATGCGTGTCTCTTCTTTTGGGGTGCAAAGATTCATTTTACCAATGAGAAAGAACAGGCAGCCCCAGAAGAAACTAATAGTAAAGGGAAAAAATTTTACTGCACTGGAGTGAAGCAGCTTCCCCTGCAAGTTTCTTGTAACATGTACTACTGGGTGCAAACTCAGTGGATGGCAGTGTCTGGCTCACTCACAACAGCTGGTAAGGCCAGACTGGACAGGGCCTTGAGCACCCTTGTGTAGTGGAAGGTGTTCCTTCCCATGGCAGGGAGTTGGAACTAGATGATCTTAAGGTCCTTTCCAACCTAAACCAGTCTGTGATTCTGTGATTTTATGAGCCTTGCTTATCAACAATGCCAAGCTGACTGTTGCTATCAAATACTCTGCTCTTAGGGGAAAAAAATTATCCAGTCTCCTGTTAAAAACACCTCCATCAAAAGAGAGGCACCCTGGGAATAAACATAGTGAGAATAACATCATTTCAGCTCACATAGATGATGAAGCTGTTTCCAAAGGGCTGAAGAAAGCAAATTCATAAAGCTAGATCGATTCTGTTTCAGCAACAAAATATTCACTCCAGCTTCTGGGTGAATTTGTGGGGTTGCTTCTTTCAGCCATCACTGTAAAAGACTCCTAAAAGGAATTAAACTGTGGTTTGAATTAGCCTAACGAGTTCCTTAAGTTTAATAGCTTTTTCTTTGTCCTTTCTCCCATAATTTGCTCTCTCCAGATTTCCCTTTCCATCCTCTTCTCTGACTTTCACAGTGATTTCACAGCCTTATAATCCTCTCATATATGCCACACATCGAGTATTTCAGATTTCTCCATCAAGCCGGGAGGGGCAGGTTAAACAAAAAGAAGGGAAAATACCCCTTGAATTTCTCAAATAACTGATAAAAAGCAACTAAACAGTAGAAGATCATCAGCTCCTTTGTACCAGTATGTTAACAGAATAGTGTCTCCAAAAACTACCTAGAAACAGGACAACTTGACAGGTTGCTGAACACGTCACACTGTGATGCATACTCTCAGGTCAGTGCTTTGAGAAAGAAGGGTCCTGAGCTCTTTCGGATAAGAAGAATAACACTGGAGAGGTTGAGCTAAGGTATACCAAGAGTCCACTTTGAAGCCTTAAGCCATTTTATGTGGTAGAGGAGGAGAAAGGACAGAGTTAAATGAGAATTAAAAACAACAAAAAAATAGCAGCAGGGAACAGGACATTTGGAGAGGCTGTTGGCAAGACACCAAGGACAGAGCAAGAGGAAAGGTGGAGAATTTGAGAGGGAACCTTCTTAACTTTTCCTTAGAGCTCACTGAGTGGGAGGAGAAACAAACTAATTAGTAATATCAGGACAGGAGCCATGCTAGCCTATATAAGCTGGTGGGGCATTTTCTTAACCCCACTCTCTTTGCCGAGCTTGCCTTCTGTCCTAGCCAGCAAAGCAACTGCTACCCCTGAGCTCATCGGAGAGGTAAGAGCATTCTCTTAGCTCCTTTTAATGTGCAGCAGTGGAAGTGCACTCTCTTACTGACTCACCTTGATCTTTGTTCTCCCCCAAAATACCTGACAAACAGCATTTGAGCAGTCCTCCTGAGCAAAAGCAGCTAAGGCTCAAGACATTCACTAAAGAGGTGAGGGGCTGTCACAAGGATTCCAGCTACTGAGAATTTTCTAGCAGGGTGAGGATTTATTAGTAGGGCTTAGCCCAGCTAGTTAGCTGAACCTCTAAGGAAAAAAAATAAATAAAAGGATAAAAAAAAAAAAAAAAAGGAAAACCTTGTAACTCTTTAACAATCTCCTTTTACTGCCTTTCTATTCTTCAAAATTAAAAATGCCCAGATAGTAATAATGTAGAGCTAATGTGATAGTATGTCTGGATTTCTCTGTCCCTGAGAGACAGATCTCTGAACATTGAATTGTGAATGGGCTTAATGAATATTTGAACCTGAGGGATAAGCTTTCTTTTGAACTAATGCTTTGAAATGTCTCTTCTATGGGAAAACTTGAACTACCTTTTTTTTATTTTTTTCAGTGAGGTTCAAGTGCATTAGAATCTCTGTTTTGGGGAGTGTGCTTGTACACGTGTGTGTTCCTATAGGTAACACAATGCTACACTTACCAGCTTTGCTAAAACACTGGTAATGTTACAAAGGCTATGCTAAGAATCTGGCCCTTTCCTCTGATTGTACTTGGATGCAGGAATTCCTCTAAAAACATGCTGCACAGAGAGCTGGCTGCCCGCATGCTTCACAGCAACAATTCAGAGAATGCAAGATTCAATGTCTGTAATTGTGCAGTAGCAGTTCCTTGGAGAAACAAATACCACACAGTAACTTAAATCCCCTTGATTTACAGAATAACATTAATTTTATCAGGGAGAGAGTAAAATTCTAGAAAGAAGAGAAAGTACTAGATAACTTTGCGGCATTTTCGGATGCCTTAAAAACACTTAAAAACACAGGCACCAGCTTGGAATTAACTATTTATTACCTAGGAATATTAAAGCAATTAGCCAAATCAAAGCCACTATTCCTTTCCAAGCTGCAAGCACAGCACTGCTCTTACCGTCAGTACCACATTACAAACATGTGACGGGGCTTGTCTCCACTTCATCAGGTGAATAAAAGAGTAGTCACAGGCCAGACGTTGCAGCACCAGCACAGAGTCTGCCTCGCTGCAGCTTTAACGAGGCATTACTGAGATGCAGCTTTAATGAGGCATTACTGAGATGCTGTAGGTATGCTTGACATGGAAGAAGTGTACACAAGTGGAAGAGAAATTGATTTAAGCAGACATGAAGTTGCATAACACCAGTGCTTTGCTACAGGGACATTCATTAACTCTGAAAAGATCATTTAAAAAAAAAAAAAATAGATTAGCTTCTTGGTCCTGTGATGGTTTTGTTTTCATGAAAGAAAAACATCTTTTTTATCTGTTCTCACAGGTTCCATTTCATGGCTGATACAAAAGCATTCAGATACTTATAGCTGCAAAACTTTCCTTCTTGCTTATGCGAGGATGACAGGGAGATATTATCCAACAGCACAAAGATAACTAGACAACAGAAGGCAGCAAATATCTGGAATTACTGGAGAAAAACAGCAGTACTCCACGTCTAGCTGTCACTTTTCCACCATGGGAAAATAGTTTTAAGTAGCTCCTCTGCGCTTGCAGCAGAGCACAAATCAGTCCTTGCACCACAGAGATGAAAAACACATTCAGACACACTGCTGCTCCTTTATCACACCAGTTAGACACCAGCATTGCATTTCCTACCGAACCCGTGGAGCACCTCTCCAGAACATACATAAGGTCAGGCACTGCACTTCAAGCTGTGTGTCTTAACACGGCTTTAGTTAAGAATCCAAGATAAAAAAAGAAAAGCTTTCCCAGGCAAATAGAAATAAGGACTAAAAACTAAAGTTAAAAATCCTGACCCCTGCAAAAGCCAAGCAATCTGTTCCAACAAAATAGTCCTTTCACAATTATTTCCTTTCTTCATGCACTAGGAGAAAAAAAAGCCCCCTTTGAATGAAAACTGTGTGTTAAGTTTAACAGCAGGTCTCCAGAAGACCTGCTCTAGTCTGGCCTTCATGCAGAACATGCACACTTCAGCTTCAATTAAAATACAGACATCACTGTCCTAAAATTCTCTGAACATCTCCATTATTCTGGGATGAGGGATTTTTTGTCTTCTGTCCTTTCTTAAACAGCTGTTATCATCTACTGTCTAGACAAGGTAATGTGTTAGCAGATCATTAATCTGAGCATATATGATAGCTACTGCTTCTTCCAGTATTAAAAATCATTAAATCATTAAAACTGCCCAAAATATTCTATGTTGGTGCCAGCTGGCACCAGTAGTGGTGCACTACTTAGAATCATACAATCATGGACTGGTTTGGGTGGGAAGGGACCTTAAAGGTCATCCAGTTTTAGACCCCTGACATGAGCAGGGACCTCTTCCACCAGACCAGGTTCCCCCAAGTCCCATCCAACCTGGCCTCGAACACTTCCAGGGATAAGGCAACCACAGCTTCCATGGGTAAGAAATACTTCTTTACACTTTCTTTAGGCAGCTAAGTAGAAGTAATGCAAACCCTCTGTGCTCTGCGTTTCTGAATAGATGGGACATGCCTCAGGGCTGTGGCAATAGCTCAACCTCCTCACACCAGAGGCAGTCCTCATGCAGCACTGCGATGTGAGTCAGGGTGGTCGTGAAGCTAATAGGGCTGGATCAGGGTCTGTTACAGTGTCATAAAGGTCTCGCCAGAAAACAAACATGTTCTTGGCCTACCCATTATGTATCAGGCTGCTTTGCAGGTGGTAAGGGTGTTCAATCATGATTTCATTTCCCCTTACCATACATGAGTTGATAGGAAAGTTGAACTGAAGTTCATGTGAGATGTCTCTCTCTAGAGGGACACATTACTTGACAAACAGGGACATAATGAACATGACCAGTGCTACTGGCCTGAAGATAACCATGATTACCCCACAACAACTGTAATTTTGAGTATTCTGTAAGAGCACGCACACAGGGCATTAGCACAGCCTTCATGGAGGGTAAAGTTCAAGCCAGGTTGGTGAAAGTGATTCACCTGGCCACCTGGTCTTTTTGCTATCCCAATTGCATCAAGACAGCTTAATTTCTTGCCATGAAAACCCAAAGCAAAGGAGTTCTGTGCTCTCATGTTTGCACCATGCAGTACTGCCTGAAGTATGCCCTTAAACACCTTCCCACAGCAAGGCAATTCATCAAGTTTTGACAAATTAAGGCCTCCAACTTGACCAGTTTTCTTTTTCTTTTCTGGTCCACACTGTGCAAGTGGACCAGAGGGTGACTCCAATACTTCTTTACATGCCCATTACTTCCCACACTAAAGAGTCCTGCAGTGCAAACAGTTCCTCAATCGGCAGGCAGGGGAAACATACTGGGCATGCTAGCACAAGACACACAGCATCACTCAGCAAGTGCAATAACCCTTGACTTTATGGATTAGCAACAGAGAAAGCCTAAGTCATATAAAGAGAAAGATTCTTTAAATTGAAAATGTAAATACGCTTTCAAGAAAAATGAAGAGCATTTATCTTGGCTGGAAATTTTGATTTAACTGAAAGTGCATCAAATTCACTTATTCCATTATTTCAGAATAAAATATGAGAAAATTGAAGGTTAATGAATCAAGGTAATGAATTATAACTGAGCCAGAAAAAAAGCCTTGCAGCGCAGAGATACCATCCCTAGCAACATTTTCATCCTTTTTTTTCTTCTTCCTTTAGTTAAGCTCCTTTTGCTTTCTTGTCCTACACAAAGTCAAATTCAACACTCTTCCAAGTACTGGTCCTGTCTTCTAGCTCTTTCATGTGGAACGTACCCATGCATTAGCTGAGCCCTTGCAGGCAGCAGAAAATGTCTATTTATAATTTGTGCAAATGCTTACTCTTTCCTGAAGTGTTACCATCAGCCCCTGATAACATACAGTAAGATACCAGCCAGGATGTACGTTAACCAGCCATTCCCCTATGTGGACTCAGAGATGCTTTACTACAAGTATGGATCTGCAAGTGTAATGCCCAGGGGTGAGGCTGCTTTATCTTATGTACTCAGCACCTGCATTTCTGAAGTATGGATTCTCTTCCCCAGCTGCCAACAGGGCTTTTACTGAAGTTGGAAGTAAGTCAGGGACTAATTCCAATACTTACATGTTTGTGTCATCCTATTTAGAATATTAACTCCAAAACTGAATTTGTTACTTTTTGCACAAGCTGCTACTCAACCAGTGAGACCTGAAGCAGATCTGGTTTTGTATTCACTCAACAACACACCTTGTCACGTGTATCATTTGTCTTAACAATTACTAAGAATTAGACCTACTCTTCAGGAAACAGTACATTCCAGGGAAAGGTTTGGCTGGTTTAAATTTGCTGCTTTCATATTGAGAATTGGTCTTTAGACAAATAATGAATTGGCTATAGGACATTGTTTTTAAAATTCAGTATTTGTAGCTGGTGAAAGTCTCTCATCCATGGGTCTGAATGAAGCTGTGTAGACCTGCATGAGGTGCCAAAAGGTATTCCAGCAGCTCCTAATCCAAAGGACATGTCTCTCATAGGGGATCCTGTCTCTGCTAGCCCTGCGAGGATTTCCCAAACACCTTATTTAGGCCTAGACACCTCTGTTTAGCTTATAATGCTCCCCTGCCTTGTTTAGGTCTTGATATAGTGCCTGTTAAATGTAATAAGAGTCTTTTTATTAGTCCCTGAGAGTTTTTTATATACATGTGGTCACCTACCTTCTCTTATGCTAAAGAAGAATGGCCAGTTTTCCTGGTTTGGCTGAAATAGAGTTATTTTTCTTCCTAGTAGCTGGTGCAGTGCTGTGTTTAGGCTTTAATCTGAGAACAATGCTGGTAACACATCAATGTTTTAGTTGTTGTTTAGTAGCACTTACCCTGATCAAGGACTTTTCCGTCTCTCATGCTCTGCCAGTGGTGAGGTGAACGGGAAGCTGGGAGGAAGCAGAGACAGGACACCTGACCTGAAATAGCCAAAGGGGTATTCCATACCACAGCATGTCATGCCCAGTATATAAACTGGGGGGAGCTACCCAGAAGGGTCTGATCGCTGCTCGGGTCGGGCTGGGCATCAGTCAGCAAGTGGTGAGCAATTGTATTTGTGCGTCACTTTTTTATTCCTTCTTCTCTCTCTCTCTATTTCCTACTATTATTATATCATATTTTACTCTCATTTAAATTATTAAACTGGTCTTAATTTAACCCATGGGGTTTTTCATATTTTATTCCAATTCTCCTCCCCATCCCCCTGTGGAGTAGGGGGAATGAGCGAGTAGCTGTATGACACTTACCTGGGGAAAGCAAACAATCTGAATTTGGCCTACAATCTCCTAAATCAGTGCTGAGTACTTCTGAACATGGGACAGCTGAAAGTACAATTCAGTAAAGAAAAATTTATTATACATATGAATGTAACGAATAAGGCGCCATGAATAATGATCTAGATAAACCATGCCCATGGGAAAGGTAGAGGTGATCCCAACAGGGACAGTATAGAGACCTATAAACCTAACTTGAGGTAGCTATTATTGGTGGCTGATGGATAAGTTCAAACTGGAAATATGGGTTAAGCAGCAGAGGAAACTAAATTACTGAAGCAGTTTCCTAGATGTGATGGATTTTTATGGAGTTGGATCTTCAGGTAAGCTTCAACTCCTGTGAAGCCAGTGTTCTCTGATGACACCTTGTTCTTCTTGAAGTCACCCCTTAAACCAAAAACTGCTTGATTTCCAGAACACATGGTGTAGCTGAGCAAGGTGTTAAAATCAGATAAAAGACAATTAACCGAAGGCTCAGTGGTTTCTTGTGGTGTCCAAATCCATGACTGCATGGAAGCCTGGAAGAATAGAGAAGGATCCCAAAAGCACATGAAGAGGGATTTGAGAATCAGGTGTCCAAAGTAAGGATCTTCCTCTTTCTGGTTCCAAAATGAAACATGATGAGTGAAAAAACAGGGAACAGTAAAAAGCATTGTAATGAACTGTCTTTTCTTTTTCTTTTCCCCTGTTTAATTTTACCAAAGGATTGGAATATCAACATGGAAAACAGTGTTGATATCAAGATAGAAAACAAGCAGGAAAGAAACCCCATAAAGCAGAATCCACTGATCAAAGCTGGGAAGAGGTTCTGCAGAGGTGTTGGGTACCTCACTGGAGACATGAAGGAATTCGGAACCTGGCTAAAAGGTAAAGTTTCTTCATGGTGACTAATCAGGAGATTCCAAAGAAGAATTACATCAAAGGAGTAATAACTAACTTCTCAGTAATGTGATTCAAGTTATACTAGAGCAGAAACAACCTCTGCCTTGATTTATTTCCATTTTGTGGGGAAAAAATCAGCTTTGTGCAGACATACACACACTGCTTAAATCTTCAGGATGACTGAGATGACATTTACCTCCCAACATGCCATGTACAAAGCAAATTTAATCCCACAAAACATACCCTGGGATGGTTATTCTGTGCTCTGCCATTCTTCATTAGACTCCCTGTCCTTTCAGCTGAGCAGTTTCTGTCAAGCCTAATGCCACTGTGAAGTTAAATTACATATAGGTAGGTGTTCTTGGTCCCCATAATAAATCAGTAATGGGATACACACATGATTTGCCATCTGAGGCACAGATATAAATTACCTGGTTCACATGAATCTGGTCCAGGGTACTTTATAACTCGGGACTCTGGCAACCACACAGTTCATCTCAGCTTTACAGCTGTAAGATTTCACTACAGACCATAGTAAATCCCAGTCAGATTTAACTGTCTTGTTGATTCATTGCTTCAGTTGTGCTGCCAAGTTCCACTGCCAAAACTCTTCCTGAGTTTCAAAAATCAATTCCAAATCAGGACCACCTGCATATTTGGTTGGTTTGTTTTTTATGTTACTATTTAATTTTATCTCTTCCAGATAAAACTCTCATGATCCAGTTTGTTGACTGGGTGCTGCGTGGGATATCCCAGGTGATGTTTGTCAACAATCCCATCAGCGGGATCATCGTCGTTGTGGGCTTCCTGATGCAGAACCCATGGTGGACACTCACAGGCTGTTCAGGAAATGTTGTCTCCACTTTGACAGCACTTATTCTGGGTCAGGACAGGTAAGTCCATTGTTTTCCCCTTCAAATACAGACTCACTTCAGTGCTGACTTACGTATTAAACAAGCAAGATGGAGTAAAAGTACATATCCAGCATTTCTGGCTAATAGTCTGGTCTTGTAGGACCAGACAAATCTCCCTTATCGGCTGTATCTGCTGCTAAAGGATGCTGGATATAATTAAAGAAAAGGTAGTTGCTGAGAGGACAAGGGATTCAAGAATGGGAAATCAAACTTCAGTTGCATGACATCCTTGTCTCTAAATTGAAGAGACATCAATTTGATAGATGGATCACTCAATGGATAAAGAACAGGCTGGATGGCAGCATGCAAAGAGTTGTGGTCAACAGCTCAATGTCCAGCTGGAGACCAGTAATGAGGGGTGTCCCTCAGGGATCGGTATTGGGACTGGTCTTATTCAACATATTTGTCAGGGACATGGACAGTGGGATTGAGTGCGCCCTCAGCAAATTCGTCAATGACAGCAAGCTGTGTGGTTCAGTTGATACGCTGGAGGGAAAGAATGCCAACCAGAGGAACCTTGACATGCTTGTGAGATGGACTGATTCCAACCTGATGAAGTTCAACCATGACAAGTGCAAGGCCATACACCTGGGTTGGAGCAATCTCAGGCACACATACAGGTTGGGCAGACAAGAGATTCAGAGCAGCCCTGCGGAGAAGGACTTGGGGGTGTTGGTCGATGAGAAACTTAACATGAGCCAGCAGTGTGCGCTCACAGCCCACAAAGCCAATTGCATTCTGGGCTGCATCAAAAGGAGCGTGACCAGCAGATTGAAGGAGGTGATCCTGCCTCCCTACTCTGCTCTCATAAGACCTCACGTGAAGTATTGTGTGCAGTTCTGGTGTCCTGAACATAAAAAGGACACGGAACTGCTGGAACAAGTCCAGAGGAGGGCCACGAGGCTGATGAGGGGGCTGGAGCACCTCCCTTATGAAGATAGGGTGAGAAAGTTGGGGCTGTTGAGCCTGGAGAAGAGAAGGCTGCATGGAGACCCCATGGCAGCCTTCCAGTATCTGGAGGGGGCCTATAGGGATGCTGGGGGGGGACTCTTTATTAGGGACTGTTGTGACAGGACAAGGGGTAAGGGATTCAAACTTAAACAGGGGAAGTTTAGATTGGATATGAGGAAGAAGTTCTTTCCTGTAAGGGTGGTGAGGCACTGGAATGGGTTGCCCAGGGAAGTTGTGAATGCTCCATTCCTGGCAGTGTTCAAGGCCAGGTTGGACAGAGCCTCAGGTGACATGGTTTAGTGGGAGGTGTCACTGCCCATGGCAGGGGGGTTGGAATTAGATGATCTTAAGGTCCTTTCCAGCCCTAACTATTCTATGATTCTATGACTGTTGGCAGATCTTCATCACAGAGAGTCCAGGGAGGGAGGGGCTGATGCTGGCATTGGGAGTAGGGGGTGATGTGGAAAAAGCATCTGCAAAAGATGAGATTTCAAGATATTTGTTCCCTTCACACAGATCAGCCATAGCAGCAGGCCTGTATGGCTACAACGGGCTCTTGGTGGGATTGCTCATGGCCATGTTCTCTGATAAGGGAGACTACCACTGGTGGCTTCTACTGCCTGTAGCACTGGTGTCCATGACATGGTAAGTTAGATGCCTCCTCTGCTTCTTATTCCAGCCCCAGAGCCCTCACACTGGGACTGAATTGTTGTGGTTTTATGCACTATGCAGACTACCGTGGAAAAGAAACATGACCAGCGTATGTGTGTTACTAAATCTGTAGCATTACTTTGTAATCATATATAATCAGGAAACAAAGAAAATACCCACATAATCACAAATAAACCCAATGGGGAAAAGGAAAATTGACGACTGATCATGTGTAATGTGATGCCCTAAATGTTAGCCATATTACTGTGATGAGTCCATTCATTTTTGTTCCAAGAGGAACATTATTTTAACAGGGGAGAGTTAGCATAACTTTGATGTCAGGTTTTCTTTCTGATCCATAAGCTTGACCAAGGACACACAGTTCACTCAGATCTGGCTTGGGTGTCCTAAATTCAGTTTACTTCAAGTACTAAAGAAAAAAAGTAAACACAGCAACTGAGCTGGGAATAATTTCATCAAATCACTGGATCTCGCAGAAGAGCGGATGATCTTGTCTCCTTCATGGTCACCAAATTCTCCATATACATAGCATATTTATGCAATATATATTTGGTGCAAAAAATAAATATTGCACCAAATTCACCTCATATATTAAATGACACCACTGTAATCTGCACATTGATAATCTCATGGGGAAGGGTAGGAAATCAATTTACTGAATGACCCCAGAATACCTCTGATTTTATCAGAAAGATGGAGGAAATTAAACAGCCTTTTTAAAAAAAAAAAGTAGAGTGAATTTCCTGCATGGTGGTTTTTGGTTTGGTTTTTATTTTTTTTTTTTTTTGGGGGGGGGGGGTGGGATTTTTGCCTAGCTGACAAAGCGCTTAGTAAGACAATTTGTTCTTCCTTCAGCCCTGTTTTCACCAGTGCTTTAGGATCAGTCTTCTCTAAGTGGGACCTGCCTGTTCTTACCTTGCCTTTCAACTTGGCCTTGACTCTCTACATGGCTGCATCAGGACCACGTAACCTCTTCTTCCCTACCATTGTCATTCAGCCTGCAACAGCAACACCAAACATCACCTGGACAGATGCTGAGCTGCCAATGGTAAGATGCCAAATGTAACAGCCTCCTCCATTTACAAAGAAACCACTATAGAATGATATTATCTTCCTTTATGTTGCTACACTATGGGCTGGCAATACAAAATTGCATTTATAAGACAGCTATTATCCAAACAATAACAATATTATAAACCAGTAAAAGTTTACTTTAGGAATTGAAATTCTTGATAACCTGGAAATGAAAATGTTTCATTTCTGTCATTTTTCATTTGCAATTACATCTATATATATTTATTATAATTTTCAAAGATTCTACAGAATCTAATTACCCATTACTGTGCATATACTGATCAGTACCCCATAGCTAAGGTTTGCTGAGACTACCAGTTAACTCATAGGTTAATTTTAGTTTTCCATGTACAGAGTGCTGTGTTTTTAAAATTTCATTTTTCTTATTAGAAATGAGCAAGCAGATATTTCTACGGAAGAATGGTTACAGACTTGGGTGCAGGCACACATTCACATATTTTAAGTTAGTATTCAAGTGGGATTTTTCCAAAGGAACATTTTACTCTCCTGCATAGCACCATAAACAATATGGATACTAGAGTAATAGCTTTCATTCATGGCTCAGCAGATTATTTTGATGTGTTCCCAGGGAGTGATAAAGAAAAGGAAGTTAATTGACACTAAATGTCAATCCCCACAAGTGACATTTCTCAAAGAATGTTTACCACGGTGAAGTGGACTGTTCCACACTGAGGAACACAACATTTTGAAGAAAAGTATCTTGAAACCATTGCTAAGAAGTGAACAAGTTGAGCTCTGTCCCATCAACCCAGCAACTCCCATTCATATTCCCAGGGAATCCCAACATTGCTTCAGGTATATGCCTAGATCAAGTACATAGCCTTACCTGAGTGAAGTCTTGTAATTCTAGCCAAGCCATTCTTGGCCATTTTGCCCTTGGATCTGCCCCCTCAGAGAAATCATAGAATTAAGTAGGTTGTAAAAGATCTTTAAGATCATCAAGTCCAACCTTTACCCCAGGACCCTTACCGAGGCCACCATGTCACTAAGGGCCTCATTTACAGTTTTTTGAATACTTCCCAGGGATTCCAGAGATTCCACCACTTCCTGTTCCAATGTTTGATAACCCTCCAACTCGAGCAGAGTATCTTCTCAAAGGCATCATCTACCTGTGCACTTCCATTTCCTAGATTCACAGCATGCAAAAAGTGGCCAAGCCAGCAGCATGCATAAAGATAACGAACAAATCCTTTCACAAAAGACATCTACCTTTGATATTTGAGCAAAAACCTGGCAGAGGAGCTCATGGATAGGGAACAAGTCATGACTTATTTTCATTCAAGGGGACACCCTACGGAAATGACCTGCTGCCTCCCGAGCAATGTCCAAACTTTCCACTTACAGTCCATAAAGCTAGACTGCATCCAACAAATGCCAAACATGAACCTGGCCAAGAAAAATAAGTATTAAAAAAAAAAATTATAAAGCCAATAAGAAACTCACTTTTTTTTTTTTTTTTTTTTTTTTTACGTTTCTGCAGCTCCTGCAATCCATTCCAGTCGGAGTGGGTCAGGTTTATGGCTGTGATAACCCCTGGTCTGGGGGAATCTTCCTGATTGCTTTATTTATCTCTTCTCCTCTTACTTGTCTGCATGCAGCAATTGGATCAACAGTGGGGATGCTGGCAGGTAAAAATCTGACATGCGCCACTAATTTTATAAGCATGGAGAATAAAAGATGAACCACAATGATACAGTCACAAATGTTTCTTCCATTGGAGAATGCTTGGAAAAAAAAAAAAATACATAATCTTATGTCTTAAGAATTCTCCTGATTGATTTCCCCACTCCCTACCTCATTTTGTGATGGTGGAAACCTTCCTAACATTTGGTGGTGGAAAATTGGTGGACTTACTGATGGTGGAAATCTTCAGAAGAAAGAAATGTATTTTTGGCTAAAATGAATTTTTATCATGAAATACTTCATTTCTGGATATATACTGACAGGTTTAGGAGCAGCTCACTAAAAATGATCACCATAAATCTGAATGTGCAGGCCTTAGGGATACATTAAAGGTTCACACATACTCTCATTCACTCATGTATCTTCTGAAATTGCATGGCCAAATTCAGGTCAGTAACACCTGGGAAATGCTGCCCTGATTGTATTAGATTAAAGTATCTTAGACTGTAGCAACACAACTACTAATGGGAACTTCACGTATGTATGCTGGCAAGAGCCCTTAAAAAGCTGGATTCATGCCACTTCCTCAGCATCTTTTATCTCTTTGGCCAATGAATGACACATCTTTGACTTATTTTCCAGCACTGAGCTTAGCAACACCTTTTAGCAAAATCTACTCCGGCTTGTGGGGCTACAACAGCTCCCTCTCATGCATTGCCATCGGAGGCACGTTCTACGCTTTCACCTGGCAGACACATTTGCTGGCAATTGCATGTGGTATGTACCCTATGGATTTTCTCTACTGCCTCATTTCCTTACAAGATGCACTTATACTATAGGTGGGATGGAGCCTGGGGACCACCTGTAGACAGGCAGATGGAGTTAGGGAAGACTGATGAATGCTGGAGTCAGATGTTGGAGCCTTTGCTTTAATGTACTGTGGCAAAACAAAAGTGGTGCTTTCTCTTCCCTAGCCAACAGCTGTGTTTAAAATGAGAGATGCAATCAATGGATGCTGATTAACTAAGACCTTTGAAATTAGATGCTTAAGTTTGAGTCATTAATTGCGTTTGTTCAACACTGCTGGATGAATCATATTGTTTTTTTCCAATCATAGATACCAGATCAAATTCCTTCTTTGGAGGAGAACATACCTAAACTTTGAGAAAACTGGAGCTCAAGATCAGCCTGCATGTGTAGTTAGACAATAAAGTTTCCCAGTCTAGTGAAATACATACCAAAGGCATGAGTTAAGCTACACAGAATGATTGAAGAATTATTTATAAGGCAATTCCATATGAAATTTCTATATCACAGTGAGTTGGGAGTGAAACTATTGCTCATTCAGTGCTCACACAAAAAAGATTTAGCTTAGTATCTCATTGACCCACCTTCTAGCCCTAGAGGCAGGAGAGATGGGGATGGAATGTTATTTTCCTATTTAACCCAATCTATCAAGCTACACACTTTCCACATCAGTGCATTTTTCAAAGGCCTCTGTTTTCATAGTCACATTTGTCATCACTCCAGTTCTTTTTTTATTTTGCCCTTTCCTTGAGCTCCAGGCTGAGGGATACACAGTGCAAAGGAAAGAGCTTTTAAGAGGGGGCTTATCCCCAGGTATGGTCATATATATGGTTGAGCTACATAAGGTAGTGTGAGAGATGTTTGTCTTTGCTGCTTTCCTCCATGAGAATCTGAACTCACTAGGAACTGCCTTATTCCTTTTCACAGCACTCTTCAGCGCCTACCTGGGAGCAGCAGTGACTAACATGTTGTCTGTGGTAAGTGATGTTAACAGCCAAGGCCTTGTTCCCAACAATAGATTTGAACACTGCGTATTTTCCTGACTCATCAGGCAAAACACCAAGACATGGAGAACCATTGAGCTAAAGGCAGAACTAATCCAGGAGAGGGGACACCATCTGCCCAGGGCTTTGGTGTGATTCCCACTGATATAGGCCACTTACAACTTTCCTCCTTGGAGCTTGCATGAACTTGCACAGCTCAGTCCACAACACCTCCAAGATAATTACACATCCATCCTTTGTGCCTGAAGTGATTGGGAAAAGGGCCCTCCACATGTGTAAAGAAACCTCAAATTTGGTTTAATTGCTCTGCTCAAGTGCAAAAAGGTATCCACTACAACTGCCCAGGGAAAAGCTGAATACGTGTGGTATCCGCTCTTATCTCTATCTAAGGCCACTGCAGATGCACAAAGAGAAGGCAGCCTTCTCACCAGAGCTGGTAGGTATTGCAGGTTAATGCACAGTGTCAAGATCCCATAAAGAAATACTGCCTCCCCAGAGAAGAGTTTCCATGCAAAACCAAGTCAAGACTTCCTTGAGAAAGTGTTTTTGAAGCTACCTGGCTCTGAGTTTTGTTCAAGGGTTGAGGGATCAAATGAAAGAAAGATGCACAGGAAATAGGTGGTTTGTGTTTTTCTTTGCAGTTTGGGGTACCATCAGGAACCTGGGCTTTTTGCTTGTCTGCACTGACCTTCCTGTTAATAACCACAAACAACTCTGCCGTCTACAAGCTGCCACTCTCCAAAGTCACCTATCCAGAAGCCAATCGAGTTTATTACCTGAAGATGAAGAAACATCAGAGATCTTGCTGCAATGTATGAACACCCAAGAAGAGAGATACTCTGCAGATTTTAAGGCAAGAGGGCAATGTGTTTCAAAAAAAAAAAAAAAAAAAAAAAAGTAATTAAGTAATTTGTGTGCTAAAAAATCAAAGGACTAAAAAGAATCACCCCACTCTGAGTAGACAGACTTTTTCCATGGCATTCATTTGCTCTATCCTCAGTACGTAAGGGACTGTGTTGTGTTGGAAGGACCTTTCCCAGGACCAATTTGTAATGATTTAAAAGCACATACTTGAATTTTAAGCAGTGGGGAACTGACTTAGAAATTGAAAAGAAAAATCTGTTTGTGAAATCTGAGTCATAGCAATCAGACATAAAGCAATAAAGAGCAGAGCATCTCTCAGCATTTAATTAATGGCTAAAATCAGTTTATGACAGCAATAGGATATGTCTTAGAAAGCTTCATAGCAGCAGATAAGTGGAATAAAGAGTACCCTTTGCTAAGTAGAAAATACGTAGTGAAAAATTCTACTTGGAGGATCTCTCAAGCCCGAGTGGAGAGAGATCATATAACAGTAATCATCATACAGAAAATGGACACAGATAAATTGCAGGCAGCATTGCTAATACTTGCAAGACTAGTGGTAAGGAAATCACAATAATGGCATGGAGGGGGGGTCTATCAGTCCCAGCTTTTGCATGTTTTAGTTTGTACTAGGCTCTAATATCTCACAAAAAAAAAAAAAAAAAAAAAGGTTTCAGGCCTACCCAGTTGCAAAAAAAAAAAAAAAAAAATAGCAAATGCCAGTGAAAAGAATATTTTTCTACCAAAAAAAAAAAATAGTAAATTTCATGAGTTTATGTTGCTCTTACAATTTTTCTTAATACTTGAACTCGGTCATGGGTTACCAGAGCAAGGGACAGCTGCAAAGTCATTGCTGTCCCTTTCCTATAAAATAGAATGGCTACGTTCAGCCTGTGCACAAGTAGAACCAATTTAAACTGATCTTTTCCACCTCTCCCCCCACTTCATTTGCTTCCACCCACAAATACCAAGCAGCAAAATGCTTCCCCATCCCAACCTGCTGCTGAAGTTGCTGCTGTGCCATTTCTCTCCTACAGTAAGAAGGGGATGTTTGGGGGACCAGTGGACTTAGCATGGGTCTTCAGCTGACCAGCCTTGTGCCACGTCTGCACAGGTTCACAGATCTGCAGTTAGGAAAGGAGAGAGCTGACCTTGCACCCAGCCGTGCTTGTCACCTTAATGGGTTTTAACTCATCCACCTTTCTGCCTGGCTCATCGAGATACTTCATATCATGATGGAGCCAACATCTTCACCATGAATACTCCATGCATTAAAGTCCCTCAGTTGACATTATCCTACATGCGGTAATGTCTCTCCTGGGAAAGCTATCAAAACCCTTTCTTTTGTAGCAGATGAAATAGAAGGCAGCCTGTGAACAGTGATACTGCTGATTTCTGAGACTGGGTAAGAAAACACAAACATATCTTTCTATGAACAGCAAGAAGATCTGAGTGAAAAATATTTGGGATGAACTGCTGGCAATATTTTCTGTTGAAGTGGTAGGTTTTCAGATGTTTGACAGTATTTCTGGATGACTGACACTCCAGAGTTCAGTTGTAAATGTACCATTCCCTGTGTCTTACTTGGCAAATAGTTACATAATATTTTGTGGAGTTAATTTTTAAAACAAATATTCATACTTTTCAGAGTTTTGTATAAGTTTTCCTCTACTTATCTCACTATACTCTTCCAAAGACAATTTATCTCTTAAATAAGAAGCTTAGAAGATGTTGGGAAATAAAGTTATGAAATTAGTGTAAAGGGGATATTTAGGAAGCTGCTAAATTCTGGTCTTTTTACTTAGGGCATTTTGCTGCACCAATATCTTCTTAAATGTTCAAGTGCACAACTTGCTGCTGTACGGGAGGTATGATCAGCCCAAGGCACAGTAACGTGCCTTCAGAGCTATGGGCAGAGCTAGAAACTTCTTTGGGATCAGATGAAAACTTGTTCCTAGGGGAGATGCTGGACAGGCCCTCAGATTAGGATTCAGCAAGGTCATGTTCTGCCCAGAGGATGTGCCTCTCCAAACTGTGACAGAGCGAGGATATATTTTGGTGTCTGAAGTGACATATCCCACCCAGGACCATATATGTCCCAAAGAGGCAAACCTACAATGGCTGGCTTTCATTCTTGTGTCAAAAGCTGCACTCGGGTGAGAGTACACACTTTATGACTAGTGTAAATCAACAGATTTCCTCCAACTGGTGCTATTTCAGCTCGCTGTTGCTGAGCAACAGGGACATTTTGGCAGTACCATAAAGAAACCTTATGCACAGAACAGAGTGACAACAAAAGATGAAAGCTGAGCCTCAGCCATTAGATTTTTCACATCTTTCAGAATTAATTCTTTACTTTACACTATCCAGAGAAATCATTCTTCCCTTCACCCCATGCAAGATAACACTTATTTTGTAATTTGACATGTACATCACTCAGAATATGCTTTTTCCCCATTATTGTTCATAACGCAGTCTTTGCTAACAGATCTGATTTATCTTATTATTGAAACTGTTCTCTTTCTTTTTCTTTACATCAAATAAATGCTATTTGAGTCACAATGGTTTTGTTCAAGCACTCTTTTTGCATCCTCTGTTCTGACACACAGGTAATACTAGTCTCTTAAGAAATATTTACCCTGGCAGGAGTTCTGGGGCTATTTCCTTGACTATTTCCCCCACTTCCCCCCTCCCTGCAATGTCAATATAACACAGCAAAACAGATAGCACTGTGTCTAATATCTCAAAAATTAAATAAAGAGAAAACAGTTTCGAGAAAATCACTTGAAAACATTGCTTGGAATCAGATTTTATCCTAAAGTCTAATGCAAGTGAACTGCCTCACTGCCATTTCCTAAGCTTCTCTCTCGGCTTCCATCTGATGTGCATAACTCTCCCCAAGACTCCCAGTTCCATGTCAAGCAACTGCCTCAGTCTCCACTATTTGACACCAGTGTGTCTCCTGCTCCACAGTACTTTCTGCTGTGGTTCAGCTTCCCAGTAGCCCTTCCTGCAGCCACACACCTCATAGTCCTGCATAAGGTTTGCCATTGGAGTCAAGGGGTGAGAAGGACAAGAAATCACAGGATGCTGAGCCACGATCAGCAGATTTTTGTCAGCAGAGTCCACTCCTCTCCCTTCCCAAAGCAGTGCTGCTTCTTCATGGAGCTCAGAGTATCCTAGCAACACCCACAGCAATAGCAAAACAAGGGCTACTGCCCTCTTTTCCCCTTTCCCTGTAAACCAGTAACTGGGCAAGTACACAAGAGGTCAAAATTCATCCATGCATCAAAGTCATTGCATCCTCATGATGCTAACTGGGAAGAGAAAATATTCAGCCCAGATTACCTGAGGATCAGACCTGAGAGCTGGCTGCAAAAGCAGGATGAAAAACAAGAGGTATGAGTGCAGCACACTACCTGTTTAGATGCTCAAATCTGAGGACATTCAACAATACAGTCTCCTTTATCTGATCCTCCTGGATTGTTGTGGATTTTGTTTGGTTTTACCATGTTGTACATGAAATACAAGCAGGATAAAGAATGTTCATGTTGATAATAATCTAATCTTTTCAATCTTGCCATTTAGTGTAAAGGGTAGAGTTGACATAGAATTTGGCCATCGCTAGGAATAATTCACCTACTAAGGAAGGGCGAGCCACAAGGAAGTAGGTCTGTGAAGTCAAAAGAAATACTTGATTATTTCCCTCAGAGTCTAGGCATTGCAAAGACCACTATGCCAACTGAATTGCTAAACACAAATGAGCACATTTCTGGTGGTTTCTCTTTGTCTTGCCACAGAAACCTGCCTTCAGGTAAGCTTTTTTTGGTACAAACAGTTCATCGTACTCAAGATTTTGAATGAGATGGGGAAACAGTATAACTCTCAAAGCAAATCCAATGACTTAAGAGCCCAACTCAGCTTATTCTCAAAGGCACAGAGAGGCCAAGGTAAAGAGTTTCCCATGCACTGAAATGGAAAGTGTTTAAACAGGAGTTGGAAGCCTTAATGTTTTATAGTTATGGGTCAGAAGACCTGGCCTTAGATCCCCAAAAGCTAATACATGCTGGTAAATGAAAAGAATCATGTGCTGGCACACCGACATTCATCCCCCACTCAACTGAGCATCTATGCAACTGCACAGTCCCAACCTTTGTCAGCCAGCATCCCCCAGACAGCACCTAGACATAGTTCAACACACAGAGTGAATCTCTTTTGGCCTCTGAGTACTTCCTACAGTAGCTAGTATTTAAAGACTTTTCACTTGCAAAGGAGCTCTGAAGATTATATTGCTTACCTTAGAATCACAGACTGGTTGGGTCAGAAGGGACCTTAAAGCTCATTAAGTCCCAGCACCCTGCCATGGGCAGGGACTCATTCCAATAGACCAGGCTGCTCCAAGACCCGTCCAACCTGGTCTTGAACACTGCAGGGAATGGGACACCCACAGCTTCTCTGGGCAACCTGTGCCAGCACCTCAGCGCCCTCACAGGGAAAAACTTCTGCCTAAGTGTCCATCTCAATCTCCCATATGGCAAGTTAAAACCATTCCCCCTTCTCCTGTCCCTAAAAGGCCCTTGTCCAAATTAAAACAGCTTTGCTTCATAGCATTCCTGCACTTTCCATCAGGGAGAGCCTTTTCATGCCAGGCTGTTTGCAGGTGGAAGCTCCTGGTCCTGCACAACTCCTATGCTGTGAGGCTGCTGCCCACCCTGCCTCCAGCATCGCAGCTGAAGATGTCCCTGGCACATGCAAAGGGCAAACCACAGGAGACAGAGGCATTGAAGTCCTGCCCTTTGCCTGACCCAGATTTACTCCCCTGGGAGCAGAAAGAGGAGCAGGAGTAAGGAGAAAGAGAGAAAGAAGGAACATGAGTAATTGTGCAACCCGGTGAGTCTGGGCATTGCCCAAGTGTATTGCTAAAGAAAGATGCCAGTGAGAACCAGAACAAGGGAGGCTGAAAGGGCAAACGTGTGACAGAGAAGCTCATGTTGCTTCATGTGCCGTGGCAAGAGCCTCAGAGACCAGAGCAACAGGATCCATTCTGAGGCTGGATGAAATCCTGCCCACAATGCCAGTATTTCAAACTGTCCCAGGGAGTGATGCAGCTTGAAAGCTGGCCCCAGATACTCAACCACCATAAGAAGGATTTCTCACAACAAATTCAAACACTTAGAAGCAAGCAACAAAACAAATCCTGCAAGCAAACACAATTACCTGTGTAGGAAAATATAACTCAGTTGCACTTGTAACACGCAGCCAATTGCTTCCACTTTTAGGCCCAGTGAAGTGAATGAGATTATGGAGGTTTTTTAGTAAAATAAAACCCCATGTGCACATGATTGCAAAATTGGGAGTTCAAATGCAAACACTTTCTAGGGGAATCTGCATTATCTTTTCTTTTGCCTCCCATGAATAATGAATGGGAACTATGGGTTTGGAAAACAGGCAAACTGAAAATCCCCTCACTTGGATCTACACTCTTCGGTCATTCATCAGTTCCATCAGATAAGGCTGAGATTAGTGGGAGGTTAAGGATCAGATTTGGTAATCAGTGTCATTAAAGAAATAATGCTAGGAAAAGCGTGCACCTGGCATGGCGCACTGGGGAGGAAAATATTTTCAAGAGGAATTTTCCAGCAAAGAGTCCTTGTGCCTCAGCAATAATGCAGCAATAAAACACATTGTCATATACTGTTTTGCTGGGGGAGGATGTGGTACGCTATAAGAAACTCAGCCATTCTGGACTACATTGCTGCACAAAGGATTTGCTACAGATGAAAACACTATTCCCAGCACTATCCTGCACTGACTGTGCTCTCATACTACACAGACACACCCCTGGTGTGGTTATCAGCTTTACAGAAAACCTTTGGATCGTGTCCTAGCAATAAATATTTTTATTATTATTTTAAAACAAATTAAATGAAGGGAATTAAGTGTCATATCTCTTTGAACTTTATTTTCTATCAAAGATGGCATTCTAATAGTCTCACACTACCTTCCCTTTCCATATTCACTGCTTATGAGACACAGAGAGTGTACTCTCTGTGAGAGTAGGTTACTTAAAAAGAGAACAAAACTTGAAAATAGCTTCTAACAAACAGAAAGGAAAGTTACAAAGTGATCTGAGTAGAAATAACCTCCCTGGTCCCTTCCTGCATTGTCATTGCAAGCTATGCTGGAATTCAACCTCATGCTCAGGGTGGGACACTCTGACCTGCTCCAGGTTACATTCTGCATGTGTATTGCAGAGGTTGTAATGTCTGAAAGACCTTACACATGCCAGTCAAATGGGCAGGGCAAGACAATATATATGTCTAGAAAAAATAAACAGAGAAGAGCAGATACATCCCTGGACGTCAGAAGAAGTGGTTCAGAACATCAGTGAGGTACAAATTCAACACCTTACTATGAAAGATCTGTGCATAAAGATCTAGGACTTATAATGAAAAAAATCAGGATGGGGGACACATGGCTTTGTAGTGAACACCCTGCATATGAATCACACATGTCTCTGATTACACATGTACTGGACAAACTCGCCACATTTCTCTTTCTCCTCCCTAAAAGGAAGACATACCAAACTCTTTTTCAACTTGCTTTGCCTGTCCTTACCCTTTAGATCTCTCTGTGATCAGGCAGGCAATGCTTGTCTCCTGCTGAGTCCTCTGTGATAAAAGTGCCTGGTGCTCACCAAACACTGCCCCAGTAAAGCCCAGATATGCCCCATTTGACTTCAGAGACTCTTGTTGAAATGCCAGACGTTGGATTCTGGTAGCTACAAACACTTTATACAGTTCATGGAGAAAAAGCAAGAGAGAGAATAAAGGTACAGAGAGAAGCACTTCTGTAATTTCAGCACAACTCTTTTCTTTGAAACAGCTCGATAAGTAGGAGCAGCTTATCTTCCTCTGCTGATGACAGAAGGGGCTGAGGGCAACCAGATGCCCACTTTAATGACAAATCTGGGCTATAAGTGTAGATGCATGAAGGGTCAAGGCCCCCAGTGAAACAGCTCCCAGGAGGCACCACATGGCTGTGTAGTTGGTAACAGCCAGGTTAAGCCTAAAGCATCAAGACTTGATGCTCAAAACCACTCCCTAGCTGTGCTTTACCTACAAAGTATCCAGAGGAACACAGAGAAAGAGAACTGAATGTAGGTGTCAACATGTTGGCATCTACATGTGTATTAGGCATCAAAGTTCTGCTCTAGTCAATGGACATCTAATCAATGTAGTCCATGGAGTCCACACAGAAATTCAGCTGGCCAAATTTTAGGGTGTGCTGAATTCCACTCTGTACCCCGTGGTCAATACTGACTAGAACTACATTAATCCTAACAAAGGCCTGGATGATCACTCATGAGTATACTCCAACAAGCAGGTTTATCACCCTGGGAGATGACCCTGTGCATATGCACGGCTCCTCGGTCTTGGGTGTGTCCAGAATCATCTGCATCCTGAGCCACTCATGCCTGGCCAATAACCCTCTTGTGGCTCCCACCACTTAACTTGGCTGAAGGGTCTAATTCAGCAGAAAGCATGAGCATCTCAGATCATGCTCACAGACCCACATGCACAAGAGGAAGTGGCGTTCATTTTGCTGTCTTGAACTGGTGCCTGTATTCAGCACCATACCACGTAGACATATACTATGCTCATTTACCTTGTTATATGCTCTAATTATCTCACATTATGTATTCACTTGAACAGAGACTGAAGTCTCTGACCTACTAAAAAAGCATGAAACAGCTTAGTGACCAAAGTCTAAATGACAGCTCAAAGAATGAGCAAAGGCTCTGAAGGACACAGGCTACATCTTCCCCAGAGCCTTTCTATTGGGTGGTCCTTGCACACCATAATGCTGTCTTGTTTTCCTGGTCATGCCAGTGAACCACAAGTAAAGTACTTAGAAGCTAATAGGTAGAGCAGTGAGGATCCCAGCATTTCTGTCCTTCTAGGAGCTGAGCCTTCATATGATAAATAGCTCCACAATCCAGGGAGTTAGATCCTATGGAGGAGAACAGAATCTATCTAGTTTTGTTTCAAATTGTGATTCTGAGCCCTGGTTTCTCACACAAGGAGAGAGAGAGGGAGGTGGAAAGTCACATCACTTTGAAGAAAGCAAGAACATAAATAGTAAGTGGAAAATGCCTATTCTTTAAATAAAAGTGGGAAAGCGTCTTTATTACTCTGCAAAAAAACCCAGAATGCAATTACACACTCAAATCATGGCATTTTCTGGGGTTTATCTTCATAGGATAAACAAATATAACATTGATTTGTTTGTTTTGAGATGCTAGAATACAAGTAGGCCTGTCTGCAAGCAGTCAAGGGCCACCTCTCTAAAGACGTTTGCCTCTTCACTGCAAGTCTATACAGATGCTGTCACCTCATCTACCAGGCCTAATGAATGTGTCACTCCCCTTCATTAGCCATGATGATGCTGAACACCTTTTGTGCGAGTAAAAAAAGGTAGATGAGGTTTTGTCAGTGGTGACAAACGGGCCACAGAAGTAGTAGCTTGTGTTTCATCTGTCTCCCCTGACCTGAATTTTCTCTAGTCCGCAGGGCAAAAAAATAAGAAAGCTTCCTATATCTGGATTTGCTGTGTATTTTCCATTACACATTCCCAGCTCATCCCCATCTTCCTTTTTGCACTCTGCTGTTTTCCTCTACTCATATGACAGTGAAAACCTTCATCAAGCAGCAGCATCTGAGAGCAAATTCAGGATCCTCAGCCAGCTCCTGCTGCTTGAAATGTCTGGCTTTACTCTCAACCAGAGGAAGACGCCACTTTTCCCTACCTTCATGTACTCCCTGCATACAAAGCAGCAGTTTTCACCTGAAAACAAAGATCCAGAATGATAACCCCCTAGACACATCTCTCCAATTCACTTCAGCATAACCCAATACATCACTTACATTCAACTTACCCTTATCTCAACTGTGTCAGTGACTCTACCTACGCATAGAACTTCTTCAAAATACAAACTCTCCCTCCCTGAAGAGAAAAAGCCCACTTAACAGCTTAAGTGGGTACGATGTTGTATGGTTGTACAGTGGTGGCTTAGTAACAAGATGCACCTCTGTGTGAAACTTTTTTGCCAGGCACTGCGAGGAAGAATGCTGCATGTAATAAATCCAAGTATTATACAAGAGACAAGTAAAAGCAATAATTTAGAACTACAAGTTCGAAGTGAATAATAGAATCACAAACAAGTTTGGGTTGGAAAGGATCTTAAAGTTCTTCCAGTTCCAGCCCTCTGCCACAGACAGGGACACCTTCCACTAAAGCCTTTCCCCCTTGTCCTGTCCCTACAGGCTCTTCTTCAAAGTCTCCCTCCAAGTTTCTTGTAGCCCCTTTAGGTACTGGAGGCTGCTCTAAGGTCTCCCCTTAAGGAGCCTTCTCTTCTCCAGGCTGAACCAGCCCAGGCTCAGCCTGGCTCCAGAGCAGAGCTGCTCCAGCCCTTACAGCATCTCTGTGTCCTCCTCTGGACACACTCCAACAGCTCCACATCCTTTTTCTTTTGGGAACCCCAGAGTTAATCTGTAAAGGGATACTGAATGTCTGTCCTTTGCCCAAAATAAACCTTCCCTTTTTGGCCACCCACCTGTTATATTTCCCCATTTTTGGTTTGCTCAGTGTGTTGTTGGTGATGGAAAAGGCCAGCAATCCCTCTGGGAAAGTGCTGTAGTTTCCCCCTCATCACCAAACACTTCTATTTCGATAACTCTTAAAAACCCTTAACCACAACACCGACCTGATGCTACCAGAGCTTGTTCTCGGGCTCCCCGCACCCGTGTTCCTGCCACAGCAATGTCTATCTGCAGGCACCCATGAGCAGGACCTTCTCTGGAGTTCACTCAACACTTACTGCCCTCATCAGCATGATGAAAAGTACACACCTTTCCTTTCTGACCTATAGCACCTAAAGGCACTGGATTTAATCTCTGTAGGGTGTAGAACAACAAAAGACATTTGACCCGGCAAGAAACTCCGGAGCACCAGAGACTCAGTCTGTCCAGGTACAAGAGCAGCATTCCCAGAGGGCTAGAACAGCAACAAAATTGTTAGAGGCATTCAGTGAGGGTCTCATGAGGGCAGATTATGTACTACTTGATTACCCTTCATCCACACAATACAGACAACATTGCTTCATTACATTAGTTTAACTGGAAAAGATCAAATAACGGATTCAGGAGAGTACTCATGTCACAGTGCCACAAACAGACCAGCCCATCACATCCAAAACCTAGTGGGAATTTTACACCAGAGAGTATGAGATTACATTTACCTGAATCATGAGTGACACAGCACTGGGATGGATTTGTAATGTTATAATTTCATTTTTCTAAGCCAAAGCTGAAATAAAGCAGAGAGAGAAGAACTAGATTAGTTTCTAAAGGGCAAATGTCCACTTACATACTAAACAATGGACGTTATGAACTGAAATATGTGCTGGGGATTAAGAGCAGAACGGAAGAAAAGAGCAGAAAAGGAGATCTATCCTTATCCCAGAGATGTCTGCAGATGTGCTGAAGAGAAAGCAGACAGGAATAAGTTGCATCAAATGTGCTTGAGAAATGTGCTTCCTTAGCTTGAGACATACAGGCTTTCTCCACTGAATACCAACAAATTTTCATACACTTACAGACTGGTTCAGGTTGAAGGGACCTTAAAACTCACCCAGTTCCAACCCCCTGCCATGGGCAGGGACACCTTCCACTACAGCAGGTTTCTCCAAGCCCCATCCAACCTGGCCTTGAACTCTGCCAGGGATGGGGCAGCCACAGCTTCTCTGGGCACCCTGTGCCAGAGCCTCAGCACCCTCACAGGGAAGAACTTCTGCCTCAGGTCTCATCTCAGCCTCCTCTCTGGCAGGTTAAAGCCATTCCTCCTTGTCCTGTCCTTACAGGCCCTTGTCCAAATCCCATCTCCAGGTTTCTTGTAGCCCCCTTAGGCACTGGGAGCCGCTCTAAGGTCTCCCCTTAAGAGCCTTCTCTTCTCCAGGCTGAACAAGCCCAGTTTCTTGTCACACAGTATCCTCCAAGTTCTCCTCAGGGATGGTCTATCCAGTCTCCCCTAGCCTGTATGCATGCTTGGGATTGCTCCAACCCATGTGCAGAACCTTGCATTTGTCCTTTTTCTTTAGTACAAAAATATTTATAGTTTTATATTTTGCCTGCAATGAAAATTGCAGAAGAAAATCTTTCCCTTGGAAGCTGAAGTGGTCTCTCTCAACACAAGCCATAAGCTCTCAGGAGCAGCAGGTTCCAAGAAAGTATTATGCAAGAGAGACGCCATGTGCGGAGCTTCAGCCTAAACTCTGCTAGCGTCTTATGGAATGGTCCTTTAGAGCAAGTCAAACTATCCATTAGCTTCTTTCCAGTATACCTGAAAACCACAGCTGTACTTCACTGCCTCTCCAGGTGTCAATTCTACAAGCAATCTGGAATCCACAAGACTCACACAGACTGATCAGGCAAAACCAGTGCCACTTTTCAAGCTAAAGCAGCACACGGCAGGCCAAGGACTTTTGAAGCCCACAATAGCAGAGGAGGAATGTCAGCAAGAATGCCATGCAGGAAAAGGCACATTGTCCTTACAACAATCATTCTCCCAGAGGAGGCCACTAACCTGTACGCTGCAGATTTACGTAATAGAGCTAAGGAGATAACAGAGGCCCCATTTGTGACATGACCGATAATCACGCCAGCAAGTTCTGCACCTTAGTTTGCTCCATTGTCCTCTCAAAGAATGATGGCTATCTGTGACACTTCCCCGGAAGTCTGCGCTTTTAGATGCAGCCATGAGCAAGCAACAAAAGAAATGCACCCGAACTGCTCTGAGTTCAGCCACATGGGGCTGTTCATGTGCTCCTCAGATACACATAGCCAGATTTCTCCTGGTCATGGGAAAAGTAACCACATACCTGTGCTGGAGGAGATGGCTGCTTACAGATATGTCACAAAGCCACCTGGGATTTAAGTTCCTCTGGGAACTCATCCAAAAGCATTCATATGATAACTGAGAATTGCTTATATGCTCAGAGAAAAAGGGCTATATCTCTAATTATTCAAAATAATCAAGTGTGAAAGGCAAAAGAGTGATTGCACCTCAGAGGACGCACATGTCTGTTCTTCCCTTTCTAAATCATGGCCTAATCTTTCTACGGTGAGAGTAATTGTAACAAAGGAATGTCTTTTGCACACAAGAATGAGACTCTTTCACCTATCCTTCATACGCTAGATGAAAACCTCTCTGTATGACAATACTGGAACAGGTTGCCCAGAGTGGGGGTAGATACCCCAATCCCAGAAACATTCAAAGTCAGGCTGGAGAGGGATCTGAGCAACCTGATCTGGTGGAAAGTGCTCCTGCTCATGGCACGGTTGTTGTACTAGGTGACATCTAAAGGTCTCTTCCAACCCAAACCATTCTGTGATTCTATGACAAAGTCACCTGCAGTCTTCTTCTGGATGGCCTTAGTCACCAAGCTCCCTAACAGAAAGATAAACCTCTTTTTTCTTCTTGTAGCTGGAAATTACAACACAAGCAATCAAAGGTCACATTTTTAACTGTTTAAGTACTTAAGACACACTACAACAAGGCAGTGATTTTCAAACACACCAAGATAAACTCTACAAATTGTGGAAACCTAAGGAAGAGTTTGCCTTCAGGGCCTGCACAGCCTCTGCAGTTAGTTTGGCTGCAGTTTCTTAGATATGAGAGTCTGGGAGTTGTGAGAAAACTGCCTGCAGTGCATGCCAAGAAGCACCATTAACTGTTTCTTCCATTAATCATGTCCACTCCTAACCATCATGATCCACTCAGCACCTGCTTTATCTGATTCTCAGCTTTCGAATGCCAGCATTTTATTTACCCTGTTTAATTTATGTATAATGAGATTTTGTCTTGCTGATGCCCTGACTCCACCCTACTGTGCTTTACAGTAATCTCTTTGCAAAAGGGGCCATGACCAAAGGTCACAACCCGTAAAAAGTGTTCAAGATTGGAGAGTAGAGAAATGACTATATGGAAATGTCCACCTTACAAACAGCCATCCTTGCCTCATCTCCCAGGCTCTGCTGTTCTCTGACACCCAACTGCCTCTTTTCCTCACCCCACTTTCCCACCATTCTTCCTCAGCTTCCCTCGCTTTGCCACCTTCATGTCAAGCAGCTTGCCTCCTCTGGTGCAACTTCACTTGTTAATCTTGCCTGGATGGGAACACTGAGCTTTCATCAAGGTGCAGGCGGTGAGGCAACAGCCACTTGCACACAGGGTTGTGGTAGATTGATGTAAATTGATCTATTGTTTGCATCAACCCGGTGTGTGGTGAAAATTGATAAGAACAATGCACTCCCCATAACACTTCTCCATGTCCACGTTACCAGACTCCAATCTTACTCCCAAGAGTCAATGTCATAATCCATCACTCGTGATGAGTGTGAGCTCCCCTAGGCAAGGAGCTTATCTCTCTTGGTATCTCAAGGGCCACGTGAGGTTATGGCAGTCATGCAATTAAGTAAAGGTTACATTGGTCTGAAAGTGTCAGCACTGGCTCACTGAGAACACTTCTATGTTAGCAGAGACCAGAGGAAGAAAAAGTAAATGCTTTTATATGGTTAAACTCACATGTGTCTTCCTGGCACTTCCATCAACTGAACTTTGCAACCCAGAAGATCCCAGTACCAACAAGACAGAAACTACCAGCCTTGGGCACTCATCAACACCAATGCACACAAGTGGCATTTGGAGCATGCTGGAGAAGCGCTGAAAACAGTTTGCCATCTACTGTCACTTGCCAGGGATGGAGCAACCACAGCTTCTCTGGGCACCCTGTGCCAGCGCCTCAGCACCCTCACAGGGAAGACTCCTGCTTAATGTCTCATTTCAGTCTCCGCTCTGGCTGGTTAAAGCCATTCCCCCTTGTCCTGTCCCTACAGGCCCTTGTCCAAAGTCCCTCTCCAGGTTTCTTGCAGCTCCTTTAGACACTAGAAGCTGCTCTAAAGTCTCCCCAGAGCCTTCTCACCTCCACGCTGAACTACTAACACTTATATACCAGGTCAGATTAGATGGCGCAATGCTCTCCTCTAGCCACTCAACCCACCCTTGAAAGCTATCACTTTCAAACGCAATGGGTCATATTTATGTATGGATATCTATTTATTTCCATGCAGGGTGGAAAACCTGTAGCTGTTACTTTCAGATGGGTGAGCTGAAGTGCAGCCAAAGTACATCTGGAGCTGCACAGCAGCAGATAATGCCAAGAGGAGAAATTCAGCTAAAGTTTGCCAGTGAGCAAGGGAAAACAAGTGAATAATACAGGTCTTCATCACATTTCAGATGGTGAC
This sequence comes from Myiopsitta monachus, assembly GCA_017639245.1. NCBI lineage: Eukaryota > Metazoa > Chordata > Aves > Psittaciformes > Psittacidae > Myiopsitta > Myiopsitta monachus. The sequence continues at coordinate 3,298,732 of CM029941.1, read as the reverse complement.
AGCCTGGGACCAAGGTCAAAAATAAAAATAAACCCCCAAAAACCCCCCCAAAAAAACCAAACTACCCACAACATAATTACAGTTACTTTTTGCATTGGGATCAAAGAAATACTATAGGCTATCACACATTAGGAGGCACAAGGGACAACAAAATGGTGTGTTTCTCAGTGAAGATGTCACAGTAAACTTAACTCTAGAGGGGCTGGGTACAGGATCCCATGCAAGGCAGAATGTAAGTAAAAACAAGAGGTGGAGAGGTTCTTTCCAAAGACACATCCTAGAGAGCTGCATTTCTCTTCATTGCCGCAGATCTAAGCCTAAGTGCTTTTGACTCTGCTATGAGTCTGTGACTTGAGACAACACAGAGGTAGTGGTGACCAAAACTCAGACCACGGATCCCAGTCAAATGGTGACCAGCCCCATTGCTCTACACGTCTGTCAACTACTTGGAGCGTTGTGTCAGGGGAAAGTTCAGGACCTGCTTCACATATCATGTGTGCTGATGGATATAACCAGGCCACACTCCTTCCCAGGCTGTAGTTTGGGAAGCTGCAGGGAGCGCAACCATCATCCCAGAGAAGGGCTGTGAAATCTACAGCTAAAGGAGCATAAATCTCTTAAACCACCATCTGTGCTCATTCAGCAGAGAAAGAGCACATAAACCTCCACAGGCTCACTTGCAGGAAGGGAAAGGCAGAGACTTCTTTTCTGGTGGCATTTCAAGCACTTTGAATCAGACATGTCATTTGAATAAGGCTAAAGGAGAGGTTTAGAGCCTCTGTTTTCCTGTCTGGCTCACCCCCCTTGCTCTGGCTAATCCCAGCATCACACAGAGGCCAGACTTTCAGTGCTTACTGGGATGACAGGATGAGCAGCATAGGGCAATCAAACAATCAGTGGTTGTAAGCTCATATGGGTCCAGGGCATGTTAGGTTCAGTCCTAAAAACTTTCATTGCAAAGCAAATAGATCCCTTGCAAGTCAAAGGTCTCTTAGGGTTGTTGGTCTGAATAGCTGCATCAAGCACCTCAGACCGAAGTAGTGATTAAATCAGGCATGCCTACACAGTTGGTTAAGCTCAGGACCAAGTCCAGTGCTGAGATAAGACATCCCTACTCTGCAAATCTATAGCAAATAATTGCCTTACCCCAAACTCCTGTGCTGTCTGGAGAAGGTAGGCACAAGCATTATCATGGATCCAGGCTCATTCTCTCAATGGCTTTGACTTACCTAGCAAAGTTGAGCACGCTATGTCTGCAGGTGTTCCAACTGCAGTTCTTCATGGTCGTAGCAGAGGCTTTGAACATGCAGCCGTAGAGATAGAAACAAACAGGTCTGGAAATCAGATCTGTTCTTCATCTCAGTACATGGATGTGACTGCAGAAGTCAATAGACAACAGCTTACTAAAGAGATGCTACCTGTTTCTTCTATCACCTGTGGTGGCTTGCCCCTAATGAGATGCAAGTTATTTTTCATACACTAATTGCCCACATATTACACAAATATGAATATAACTTTCTTTAGCTGACATTCACCAGAAACTCAATCAGTTTACTGCAGCTTTGGTGATGGAACAGCTCAAGACTTTGTAGTGATGGTATATCAGGCAGGAGAGTTTCCCAGGCCAGGAGCATTTGTAAGGGGCTGAGCAAACACCACAAGCGAGTGACTGAACCTTTAGACTTTCAAATTGGATCAGAGGAGTCTGACGCAGCAGTGACCATGTTCTGCAGTACCACTCAATGCCAGGAAGCAGGATCAGTGCCATAGAATCAAAGAATCATAGAACAGTTTGGGTTGGAAAAGACCTTAAGGTCATCTAGTTCCAATCCCCCTACTATGGGCAGGGACACCTCACACTAAACCATGCCATCCAAGGCTCTGTCCAACCCGGCCTTGAACACCACCAGCAATGGAGCATTCACAACTTCCCTGGGCAACCCATTCCAGTGCCTCACCACCCTCACAGTAAAGAATTTCTTCCTCATATCCAATCTAAACTTCCCCTGTTTAAGTTTGAATCCGTTACCCCTTATCCTATCACCACAGTCCCTAATGAAGAGTCCCTGCCCAGCATCCCTATAGGCCTCCTTCAGATACTGGAAGGCTGCTAGGAGGTCTCCACTCAGCCTTCTCTTCTCCAGGCTGAACAGCCCCAACTTTCTCAGCCTATCTCCATACGGGAGGTGCTCCAGTCCCCTCATCATCCTCGTGGCTCTTCTCTGGACTTGTTCCAAGAGTTCCATGTCCTTTTGATGTTGACGACACCAGAACTGCACACAATACTCCAAGGGAGGTCTCCCAAGAACAGAGTAGAGGGGCAGGATCACCTCCTTCAACCTGCTGGTCACTCTCCTTTTCATGTAGCACAGGATACAGTTGGCTTTCTGTGCTACACGCGCACACTGCCGGCTCATGTTCATTTTTTCTTTGACCAACACCCCCAAGTCCTTCTCCGCAGGGCTGCTCTAAATCTCTTCTCTGCCCAACCTGTGGCTGTGCTGGGGATTGCTCTGACCCAAGTGTAGGACCTTCCACTTGGCATGGTTAAACTTCATCAGGTTAGCATCAGCCCACCTCACAAGTGTGTCAAGGTCCCTACAATTCTGGTGCCTGACTATGATGCCCTTCATCCCTCCCACCCCTTCTACTTTCCTTGTGATGTTGGTATACCTGCTAATACTTTTCTCCCTCCAGCTCAGTGAGGATAAAGGGGATGCACAGGGGAGATCGGCAGCACACAACAGCACCCAAGAAGAAGGGGAGCATGGTTCAGCTTTATCCTGCTGAGCTGGCAGGGAACAGATGGAGGAAAATTCCTCTGGCATCCCAGCTACTTCACAGACCAAATCCCTTTAAGGAAGAGCACCAGATTTGACAAGACACAAAATAGTAGAATCAAAAAATACTTAAGGTTGGAAGGGACCTTCAAAGGTCATCTAGTTATAAGGTTTTTGTGTTGAACATATACAGATTGGCACATTCAAAGGACTAGGGGCAGGACTTACATATGCCGCTGGAGCAATTGAAATGGAAAACCTTGTAGCTGAAAGTATGACCCAAAGGGAGTAAGGGGAACAACTAGCTTCACTCTGTACCTTGATTAAGCTGGTGTATTACCAGCACAGGTACAGCCACACAGAAAAGCTCATTGTTTAGGTCCAAAGTGAAACCCAGGACCGGGAGGAAAATGTTCTGCTGTGCTCACCTCCATCCATGTATTGCAGCCTGGGTGGGCATCACCACCACTCAGGACCAGACAGATGCTCAGATAAACACTCTACAAGAAGACAAGCTTAACAAGAAATAAGCCAACTGGGGTAAGTTAAAAGGGCTGTGAAATGCTGCCGGCCCTGTAAAAGATTCTCAGTATCAAGATAAAGTCATTAAGCATCATGATCAGTTTATTTCAACATCACTTTCCCCTCCATCTGTGTTTTCTCCATGAGGGAACACTTTTAAATTGCAGCCTGTATGATACAGTACATAGCTCCTTATGGTGTCACTAACACATGGTTAAGGTAGTGAAAGCAACACCCAGATATCATACACCTCTCACCTTTCTCAGTGCATAATGAGGCCATCTCCTGGATTCAGGGCAGAGAGAGGAGGAAAAATGCAAGGAGGAATGGGTGATGTTGTCTGTTGCTGAATGCAGTTTGATTTAGCTGGTATTTTCAAAAGGTAACCTGCTACATGCCAGGACTGCTTTTCACAAAACTGGACAGAGCCAGGAAGGTGATGTGGATATGAGATACTCCCCTTCAGTTGGCCATGCCACTGGCAGGATGGGCAGGTGCCTCCCTTATCACTGGCTGAGAATTTGCCACTGGCGCATATTCAATTACTACTTACTTGTGTTTATAGGCTCTTTTAGTTTTTATTTACAGGTTATTTATTTAATTGGGTTTATCCATTTTCTGAGTGGCAAAACCCACACGTTTCCATTCCCCTCTCTTTCTCCAGATTCCATGTATTTTCACAACACATAAAAGCACCAGAACCTAGAGCATCTCAGGGAGCAGATCTGTGATTGTTGCTTCTGCACAAGCACTGAAAGAAGGTATTAGTAAAGTAGCACGACAATTTTCATTACCCACAGCTCTTAGAAAAAGATTTGCCAGGCAGAAAACCAGTATTTGATAACTATGGAAGGCATTCTGGTTTTGGTGTTGGATCAGAATCAGCCTTCTTTACTGAAATCTTAGGTACTATTTAAGGTCAGAACTGGAAAAAAAGGTGACAGATAAAGTCTGTGGATGATACAGCCATGGTTGGTTTTGTTTACAACTTTCTTTTTTTTGCCATATTTTGTAATACTTTTGTGATTATATTTTGCATAATTACGAAATATATTTGCAAACATTTTCGGCTATACATTTTCAACTCTGTATTTAAAACATTAAAATGTTTCATTGCAAAGAGCAATTTCATGGTCCAAAAAGAAAGCCCAGGGATAAAGGTTTCATACTTCTGCGCTGATTTACCAGATATTTGTCTAGAGAATGCTGGAGTAAAATATTAGAGACGGAAAGATTCACACTAAGTGTGAACTGCAGTTATTATTTACATTGATCATTCATGCTTCACTGTAACAACATGGTTTTATCATGGATTTTGCTTTAATCTTTTACTTCAATCCACTGAGTCCCACTGTGCCGTAAGTGGTGAAATGATTGAAGACAGCTGCAACACCAAAAAGTTTACATCATAAACAGATAAAAGACAAAGAGAATATGGAGGAAAATTGAGAAGGTACATATAAAGTCACATAACACAGGTGGGATAAGGACACAGGCCTCTCATTTGCTGCTTCCACCACTCATACCCTCAGGTTTCTCTACTGATGATGGCACAAATTACTTTTTACAGCTACTAAGGAGAATTTGCAAAGTAGTTAGAGCACTGGGTCCTGATCCCCCTTCTCAAGGATGACATACATAAGTCATTAGTTGAAATAATACCATGGTCTGATGAATAGCAACAGGTCAGAGCCACCAAAAATAATCACAGAATCACAGAATGATTTGGGTTGGAAGGGACCTAAAGCTCATCTAGTTTCAACCCCTTAATAATAACAATATACAACCCCTAATATAATAATAGCGAGGAATTCACAGAGCCTCCTCCAAAAAGCCTGAGAAAACAGAAATCCCCCCCTTTACAGACACACTAACTTCAGTCAGAGCAACAAAGGGTTCAGAAAGCAGCAAACACAGATAGTGCTCCCAAATCTCCAAGTCCCTCTTCTAGGACCTTTTGCACAATGAGTTTGAAGGGAACACATGTGGAGAAGAGGCGAGGAGCAAAAGGGAAACCTGGCATGTCCGATAGGGAAAGATGCTGGCTCCTGGTACAGCAGAAGCGGCAGCAGCGACCAGGCAGCATCTTTTTGTGTTGGGTCTGGGAGCCCTCCAGTGGCTGCACAGCGGGAATCGTATGAATGCTGCTGTCCCCGTTCCCAAACCGGAGAGAAGTAGCGGGGTTCTACAGCAGCGTAGGCTGCATAGATAAGAAGATGGTGTCAGGCACTGGCCCGCACTCCAATATGAAGTAAAAGCAGAAAACCTCAAGTTAAACCAAATGGGGAACACACACTGCAAGGTAAACCCTAACATCATGGGATCACTTTATTTATGGAAGATGACATGGAGGGGAGAGCAGCCAGCTCTGAAGATTAGCAAAGTGCACAGTAAGCTTGCTAAAGCTAAACCCAGAAGAAAAAAGCATTTATGCAAGGATTTCAGGAAAAAGCTGGAGCTCAGCTTATTTCAAACACAAATTAACAACAAGGAGGAGAACTACACACAACTAATCAGGGTCACAGAATCTCAGACTGGTTTGGGTTGGAAGGGAGCTTAAAGCTCACCCAGTTCCAACCCCTGCCATGGGCAGAGACACCTTCCACTACAGCAGGTTGCTCTAAGCCCAGTCCAACCTGGCCTTGAACACTGCCAGGGATGAGGCAGCCACAGCTTCTCTGGGCAACCTGTGCCAGTGCCTCAGCACCCTCACAGGCACTTCTGCCTAAGAGCTTATCTCAATCTCCCCTCTGGCAAGTAAAGGCAAGTTAAAGCCATTCTGCCTTGTCCTGTCATGAGAGTCCAGACAGAGCAGGCTGCCATGTACACCAGAGCACTCTTCCACCACTGAACCTTGGCACAAATGCTCAGATGATTTGAAAAGAAGGTTATTGTGTTTGATTGGTTGTTTTTGTACACCTGGGAATGACAACAACCAGTGAGCACAAAGATTAAAGCAAAGTCAGCCTCAAGGTTTGGGAGGAACTGTCTCAAGCCAGGAGAGCAAGGGTCCTGCTCACCACCTCTTTTAGGCAGATTGTAAGGACTTCCTCCAGACTAGTGATCTGGTAGCACTGAAAGGCACCCACTTGCCCCATCACATGTAGGGATCTGATGTCTGCAGCCTCAGTCTGCAGCCTCCTTCCTTTAGCTGGAAAATGGGAATGCTGATTCCCTTTGGTGTATTTTTCACATGACAGACCACAAAGCTATTAATATCTGAATCCGGAGCCAGTTCAGATTGACAACTCATCCCCTCCAAGGAGAAGAAAACCACAACTTCTTCCAGCTATGGAAAAACCTCTATTGACTGCCAGACCAGCAGCTCAGATGTAGTAGAGACAGTTCCGGTTTACTGAAACACCTCAGTGGTGAACATCAACCATCATGAGAGAGTTTGTGTTGTTTCTCCTGTGCCTCCTTCTCATCTCCAGGAAGGGTGAGTCCTGAGCTTGTTATGACTCCCTGTCTGTGCAGGGCTTTTCTTCATGCTCTAGTCAATCTGCTAGGGGAATTGCCTGATGAAACCAACTCTCAAACAATTGCACCATCCATTCCATTGTTTAAAAGGATCCTGACATTTCAGGTGCAAATACTGGAAAAACTCCAATGCATGGCTCTGTAATTGTGAGAGAGGTCTTTGGCTTGGGTTTTCTTCTGCTTTGCTTTTTTTAGCCTGTGCAGGGAGTTCATCTAACATTCCCCCTGCATTGTCAGTGGGATGCAGCATTTCCACCACCACTTTAGCAATGCTGGTTCATGTTCCTAGGAGTTTTTATGTGACAGGCAATTTGCTGTAGTTCCACTGAGCACTTAAGCCTACGTTTAACTTCAAGTATGCACTTAAGTTCCATTATACTCACTGGGATTTGCTTAGGTATACTGTCTAAAAGTGTTTGCTAGATCAAGGCTAATGTCTGTGGTGATATTCAGCTCTTGATCTTGCCTTCATGGCTGTTCCACTGACAACTAGCAGATACACTGACCTTACAACTCCTGTGTAAGGTGTGTAGGCTATTTGCCTATGCATCTTGTGAGAGCTTCAATTCCAGGGATGAATGAATTCTGATATTAGCAGGAGTAAGCCATGGAAGACCTACCAATCTTTAAGGTTATGGTTAAATCACACACAAGATGCTGACAAGACTCCCCACTCATTAGGTAAACTCTGGTCATTCCATAGAAATGGGTAGAACTGGTAACATTAGAAGCACTGATTTTTAGCATTATTTCTCTTGTGAAAGGTGGGGATGTTCATGTGCTAAAAGAGAGCCTTCTCTGCTTAATATATTTTAAAAAATGCAATCCAAAATGTGGCAAAGGAAATAATATTTTAGGTTGCCTTCCAACCCCCACCATTGTATGATACTGTGTATTCAAAAGCACATGATCTGCAGTTCTCCAAAAGTAAGGGTCACAGTGACATGCTGTAAAATATCCAAAATAACATGGAATAAACTAGAAAGCCAAGAGCATTTTCTTTTTTCACTGCCAGGTCCTTATGCTCCATGAGCTTCTCGGACCAGTGTAGCCTCGTATATTCGATTATCTAGACTGCAAAAGGCTCCTAGGCTATAACAAATGGCACAGCAGCCTGACTCCAGATCTCAGGAATCAAAGTACTGGCTTGGCGCTGATTCCAGATAAATAACAGCAGAGAACTGGCCTTTGTTCATTGTGCAGCAGACAATAGATTGATACAGGTTGCACCGCCAGCGAGGCATTTGTCAAATATCATGGAGAACAGATAAAAGAACATACAACAAAACTTATCTTGGAATTTACAAAAGCAACCTGACAGCTGAATGCCCAGAGTCCACAGTGAAGCTAGCTGGACCAGGAGTAGGTGGCAATTATTTGCAGGTCACCTTTGCAGATTTTGAAGTTACTCTTGACTACTGAAGGGAAAGCTCCTGAATTAACGAAGCCATTAAGTTGGTTTTATAAGAGAGGAACATAGCCACAGATGTTCCTAAAGACACAGCCTGCTGGTATAGCTTGCACTTAGCAAGACAGTGGGTAGATACACATACCTATAGCAAACACTGCCTACAGGTGCTGTTTGTTGATGCTGTTGGTTCCTGGGAAAAAGAGATGGATGAGACATTGAGTTTTCACTGTATACTTCAAAGGTGGGGAGTATCCATTCAATTGAAGGCTGTTTTTATCACTGGACAAAAGTGATCAGTCTGGGTCTGATGGCAGTGGGCTTCAGCTCCCCAGACTGGACTAGGATGTATTGAGACTAAATTTGGCCAAGAAAGAAAAATCCCATATGTGACATCAGATGGAAAACTCAGTTTTCCCCTCAGTATGAGGCCTGACTGGGAAAATACTGGGAAGAATATACACAGTGACAACCTGCTCTGCTGACAGGGAGATGCCTTCTCTACTCTCAAGGACATCCTCCTTCCTATAACAGGAGCTAATACAGGGAACTTGCCTGTTCTCATCAGCCTTCCTAAGATGAGTATCTTCAAGTCTTTATTCAGATGCTGCCACAACTTACAGTTAGATGCTACTGTGATGACAGCAGCACTGTTCATTAGGAGCATCAGCTGTTAGCACCTTCCCCAGGGGTAATGCAACCACCAACCAATTAGTGTAACAAATAGTGTAACGTAGTAGCATGTGTGTGCACACGCTCAAATACAGAGCTGCTACGCTGGCCTAAAGCCACCAAATTTCTGAATACACACAAAATCTAATTTTTAGCCTTTTTAACTGTTATTATTTAAGAAAAAGCAGTCTGTTCCTCCAAGCACATAAATGTAGTAGAACCACTGAATCATAGAATAGTTAGGGTTGGAAAGGACCTTGAACGCTGCCAGGAATGGAGCATTCACAACTTCCCTGGGCAACCCATTCCAGTGCCTCACCACCCTTACAGTAAAGAACTTCTTCCTTATATCCAATCTAAACTTCCCCTGTTTAAGTTTGAACCCATTACCCCTTGTCCTATCGCTACAGTCCCTAATGAATAGTCCCACCCCAGCATCCTTATAGGCCTCCTTCAGGTACTGCAAGGCTGCCATGAGGTCACCATGCAGCTTCTCTTCTCCAGGCTGAACAGCCCCAACTTTCTCAGCCTATCTTCATACGGGAGGTGCTCCAGCCCCTGATTATCATAGAATAGTTTGGGTTGGAAAAGACCTTAAGGTCATCTAGTTCCAATCCCCCTACTATGGGCAGGGACACCTCACACTAAACCATGCCATCCAAGGCTCTGTCCAACCTGGTCCTGAACACCGCCAGCAATGGAGCATTCACAACTTCCCTGGGCAACCCATTCCAGTGCCTCACCACCCTCACAGTAAAGAATTTCTTCCTTACATCCAATTTAAACTTCCCCTGTTTAAGTTTGAACCTGTTACCCCTTGTCCTATCACTACAGTACCTCATGAAGAGTCCCTCCCCAGCATCCCTATAGGCCTCCTTCAGATACTGGAAGGCTGCTATGAGGTCTCCACGCAGCCTTCTCTTCTCCAGGCTGAACAGCCCCAACTTTCTCAGCCTATCTTCATACGGGAGGTGCTCCAGTCCCTTGATCATCCTCATGGCCTCCTCTGGACTTGTTCCAAGAGTTCCGTGTCCTTTTTATGTTGAGGACACCAGAACTGCACACAATACTCCAAGAAAGGACTCATGAGAGCAGAGTAGAGGGGCAGAATCACCTCCTTCGACCCGCTGGTCACGCTCCTTTTGATGCAGCCCAGAATGCAGTTGGCTTTCTGGGCTGCGAGCGCACATTCCCGGCTCATATAAAGTTTCTTGTTGACTAACACCCCCAAGTCCCTCTCCACAGGGCTGCTCTGAATCTCTTCTCTGCCCAACCTGTGTCTGTGCCTGGGATTGCTCCAACCCAGGTAGAGGACCTTGCACTTGGCATAGTTAAACTTCATCAGGTTGGCATCAGCTCACCTCACAAGCGTGTCAAGGTCCCTCTGGTTGGCATTCTTTCCCTCCAGCATATCAACTGAACCACACAGCTTGCTGTCATTGGCAAACTTGCTGAGGGCACACTCAAACCCACTGTCCATGTCACTGACAAGGATGTTGAACAAGACCGGTCCCAACACCGATCTATGAGGGACACCACTCATTACTGATCTACAGCTGGACATTGAGCCATTGACCATAACTCTTTGCATGCGGCCAGCCAGTTCTTTATCCACCAAGTGGTCCACCTATCAAATTGATGTCTCTCCAATTTAGAGAGAAGGATGTCATGTGGAACAGTGTCAAACACTTTTTTATGTCTGTTAACTGCAAAAGGCTGTTACACATCTTAAGGTGTAAGGTGTTCCCTTGACAAACAAGAGGCCTGCTTAGGAATTAAATCACTTTCAACATGAGCTCTGCTGCTGCATCTGGCACCAGGTCCACAGTAACTGGGCTGCACAGCCCTCTGCAGCTCCTCAGCAAGAACACCCAGCAGCACAGAGCCCACCACAGGAACACAGCATCATTGTCTGACCAATAACAGAGCAATGCAGGAAGGATGTCCAGTTTCCCTCTTAAACACTCCAGATAAATCAGTCTTGATCATCTCTTTTTTGCTTCCAGGCCTGCAGTCCAATGGCTGGTCTGTTCACGTCCCATCTGATGTTACTGGTGAGCTTGGGAAGATGGTCATCCTGCCCTGCACTTTCACGCACCCCTACAAAATGCTTGATAGGACTCTCACTGCCATTTGGAGGATCAAAGAACCTTACAATGGCACAGTTGTGTTCAAGTGCATTAGTCAGAGCACCAGCGAGCTCTGCAAGACTGCCATCAGCTACAAAAACAAATACAAACTGCTTGGCAACCCCTGGCATAAAGACCTTTCCATCAGGATTGACAACCTGACCTGGAGCGACAGTGAGAGATACTTCTGCAGGGTGGAGCTGTCTGGAGATATCCATGACAAGTATGAAAGCAGGAATGGGATAAAGCTTCATTTAATCGGTAAGAGGGCAGGGGAGCCAAAGGGGGCAAAGCCTCCACATAGGGAAGTGAGAGACACAATATCTGGAAACTGATGAGACTGTCTTCCAAAGGGTTGGCTTTGCCATCTCTGTGGATAGTTTATAACATTTGGGCAGGGAATACTCATTGCCTTCTGTAGTCTTCCAGTTTGAGATAATGAGTGCAAAGCAGGGAAGGAAATAGGAACAAAAGTGGTAATGAAATAGCCAGGCTCTCGTGCTGGTGTAGGAGTCAGACAAGTCTAGTACCTAAAGAGACTAACAAGAGAGCTGGTGAGGGGCTTTGGACAAGGCCTGTAGGGACAGGACAAGGCAGAATGGCTTTAACTTGCCAGAAGGGAGATTGAGATGAGCTCTTAGGTAGTTCTTCCCTGTGAGGGTGCTGAGGTGCTGGCACAGGGTGGTCAGAGAAGCTGTGGCTGCCCCATCCCTGACAGTGTTCAAGGCCAGGTTGGATGGGACTTGGAGCAATCTGCTATAGTGGAAGGTGTCCCTGCCCGTGGCAGGGGGTTGGAACTGGATGAGCTTAAAGATCCCTTCCAACACAAACCGTAAGCTTCTATGATCCCATTTTGCCCATGCAGCACAGGATCTGTATAGGCAGCAGAGAGGCAAGTGGGGTCAGCAGCCCATGGGAAGGGGTCAAAGACATCCTCTTCATCAGAATCTATACTGGAGAGCCTGAGTGCTCAGAGCACTTTAGCAAATGTAAACACATGAAGCCCTGGATGATAATAGGGGATTGGAATGATAAGACACCTGGTACCTGGGTGCCATAGGTTCACATTCCTCTGGAGCAGCAAACAGTAAGTATAAACAGCCTGAAAACCAGCTCAGATCAGCAAATGTCAAACACTATTCCCATCTCCCAGAGTACACCGTAGATCTCAGGACCACTGGGAGACCCATGTGAGCTCAGGAGCATACTCAGACTTCATCCACGAGTGCAAAGGTGCCATGTGTTGGATGACTTTGCATACGAAGTGCAACTGCCTCAGGTCTGCTGTGTACTGTGAGGTCCAGATGGGACCCGAGGGTGAGCATGGTTACTGCCAGGGAGGCAATGCGAGGTCAAGGCTCTCCATCATTGGAGCAGCTCCAAGGCACACACACACACACAGTGTGACCACGGCTCTCCTTCACTTGGAGCAGCTCCTGAACACCTCCATACACAGCACAGCAGGACAGGACGGCTGCAGGATTTGCCTCTCAGAGGCTGCTGGATTTTACCACCATAGGAACTGGTTAACATACACAGAGATGGTACGAAGGCTGTACCCTCCTTTGGGAAGGGACCCTGACCGTGAGAATAGGAGAATTAAATAATGCTTAAAAGGTTAATTTAAACACCAAAAAATGAGACAAATGACACAGCTAGCTTTCCTATGGATCAGTTCTCCACCCTCAGACTCCTCCTGTATCACACAGACAAGGAGAAAGATGTGCTGTGCTGTAGGTGGTTGTGAGCTATATATTTGTTTTCTAGCCTAACAAAAAACAAGTTCAATATTGAACTCATACTTTTCCTCCATGAGGACAGTCATTTAATTCCCTTCAGTTTTCAAACAGCCTTTAGGAACCAAATGCATTAAATAGGTCAACAGACCCAACAGGAGAGGGTTGATAAGTAAGATAAACTTGGTCCTATGCTTACTTAGACTAGACCAAAGATGACACGTTCAGTGGTAGACCTCTTAACATTTCGCATCCTGCAAATGACCTTTACCACTGTTCAATCCTATATGCTGCAAATATAGGATACAAAGTAAGTGGTCCTATTTTGGTATTGGTGTGCTGCCCCAAAGCAACCAGGGACCTGACAGATGGTCACTACAAGGCTGGAGAAAAACATGAAGAATAGTTTGTTGTCAGGAGTGCAAATGTTCCCTGACAATAATTTTCCAAATCTGGCAAGTCTCACATACCAAAGGGCTCACACAAATGGATCCATGTGTGCTCTGGAGGTCAGAGGCCACAGGAACAGCCATGACACCTGCAGGAGAGCACCATGGTTGCCTTGTCCTGAACAATGTGCAGGTACAGCCAGTCAAAAAGAGCCTACACATCCTTGCACCCTGGCTTCACTGGGTGAACCTCTTTGCTCCATTATCCAACACAGGGAGGGTGGGGAATTCTAAGGAAAGAAGCATAGAATCATAGAATAAACCAGGCTGGAAAAGAACTTTAACGTCATTAAGTCCAACCACTACCCCAGCACTGTCAAGGCCATCACTAACTCATGTCACTGATGGCCTAATCTACATGGTTTGTGAACACTTTCAGGGACGGTGATTCCAGCACTGCCCTGGGCAGCCTGTTCCAATGCCTGAGCACCCTTTGGGGAAGGAATTGTTCCTAATCTCCATCTAAACCTCCCGTGGTACAGTTTGAGGCCATTTCCTTTTGTCCCATCCCTTGTTTCTTGGGAGCAGAGACCACCCAGAAGGTGCTGAGAAAAATAAGGAAGGAAAGGTTTGAATCCAGCATGACCTGGCTTCAGTATGTGCTTGAGCCCAGAACTGCCACTTGTGCTGGGCTGCACCCACAGAGTATGTGCAGCAGGCTGAGGGAGGAGATTCTCCACCTCTGCTGCGCTCTGGGGAGACCCCAGTTCTGGGGCAACAACACAAGAGGGACATGGAGCTGTTGCAGTGAGTCCAGAGGAGGCCACAGAGATGCTGCAAGGGCTGGAGCAGCTCTGCTCTGGAGCCAGGCTGAGAGAGCTGGGCTGGGGCAGCCTGGAGAAGAGAAGGCTCCTTAAGGGGAGACCTTAGAGCAGCTCCAGTGCCTGAAGGGGCTACAGGAAACCTGAGAGAGGCTTTGGAGAAGGGCCTGTAGGGACAGGACAAGGGGGAATGGCTTTAACCTGCCAGAGGGGAGACTGAAATGAGACATTAGGCAGAAGTTCTTCCCTGTGAGGGTGCTGAGGCACTGGCACAGGTTGGCCAGAGAAGCTGTGGCTGCCCACCCTTGGCAGTGCTCAAGGCCAGGTTGGACAGGGCCTCATTCTAGGTTATTTAATTTTAGACCCATGATGCCCTTTCCCTCCCCTGATTTCTGCAGCTGCCCCCCGGATCATTAACATTACTGTCAGCTCCAATGGGGATCACACGTTCCAAGCACGCTGCACTGCAGAGGGGGAGCCAGCGCCTGCCCTGACCTGGACGGGACCACCCTACAGCAACCTCAGCTCCATCACCAGCACCAGCCACCGTGTTACCAGGCAGCTCCAGTACCTGACCCACGATGGGAAATACACCTGCACTGCTGTCAACAGCCATGGGAGAGCAGAGGGGGCTGTGTACTTCTATAGGTTCAGATCATCCAGCAGCTCCTTCCTCCTCATCCTGATCTTTGTGCCACTGGGAATCAAAGTGCTCATTTTGCTAGTGATACTTATCTTCACCGTTTTCTCTAGAGGAGGTATGTATTGCTGTATCTATCACACTGGTAACCTGCAATGGGATGTGACAGGTAACATCAGTTAGGAAGGCTAGGTTTATTTTGATCACTTGATACGGTTTTCTGTGATTTTCCACTCTGGAAGGATATTTCTAAGAGGAAATCTAAGAGCAAGTAAAAGGCTGCTCCTCACTGACTGGTCACTGGCTGCAGACCAGAGATCCCCTCTGGGAAGGGACCTTTTAAAAGACAGAGGGAGCAGGAGTTTTCCTGCACCCAAGGAGTAAGGTTATAACTAACAGATGGGCCATTAGCAGAGAACCTGCTGCCTGCACAGCCAGGTTTTTAATCTATTTTTTTCTGAAGCAGACTAATTACCACCTCTTCCCCTGGAACCCATGGGCAGGATACACCTTTGCTGCATCCCATGCAACACTTCCATCTCCTGGGTTTGGGCATCCTCAGTTAACAGACCACACCTCTTGGTCCCCTGGGCCTCACTATCCAGGTGCTTCCTCATTATTAGTGACATCCCACCCCCCAGTTACACCAAGGCTTGTAGCAGGTGAGAATCAGCTCATGGACTGGAGAATGAGACCTACAAAGGAGCCCAGAGGCTGTTGATCGCCATCCCCCTGCTCTGTGATGCCGGGGAGGAGGGGACCAGGAGGGACTCCGGGCTCTGCATTTCAGGCTGGACAAAGTATTATGTTACCATGACCCATCTATACAATCTGAGATCAACACCTTGCAAAAGTCACTGCTTGTCTTGAACTGTAAAGGCCGTAAGACTCCATATATTCCAGTGCCCAATTCCCATCTCCGTGAAGAGTACCACATGCCTGACAAAAGATCTTCTCCCCATTCACTAGAGTGTTGTGAACACCCTGCATTGCAGGTCCCCAGCACCTCTAGGTCAGTCCTGGCTCCCCAGCTCACTCTGACCACATTGCTAACCCATGTCTTCCTTCTCACTTCACAGGTCCCTCCTCAGTTCCATCCAGCCTGGGCCGGTAAGAATGCCTTACCTTCTGCTTCTGTTTATCCATCAGGAGTGAGGAGATGGCAAACGAGAGAAATGCAACACGTCCTTGGTCATGGCAGCTATCTTCTGGCCTGACAGCAGGCTCCTGGGACAAGGACAGGGCTGGGACGATCGCTTCTGTGAGGGACCAAGGCTTGGGCACTTCTGGGAGGAGGCTCTGCCTTGGGTACAGCTGAGAAAAGACCCCACTAATATGAGAAGGGACTGGGGCAGCAGGTTGGAGAGACCATAACATATGGATGCTGCACCCGAAGTTTATGTGGGCCATAGCCCCACAGTGTGGTAGGAAGCAACATTAACGTAGCAGAAGAATGATTCACCTGAGTGACAGGATAGGGGAACAGGCTAGGATAGGGTCTGTGCCAGGCTGAGGAATGATGAAGAGAAATTGTGCAACAGAAACCCTCTCTTATGTCTGCAACCCAGCCTAATGGAGCAGAAAAGGTGCCCACCCCAAAGCTGATGAGCTCTGAGAAGTGTGGAGGAAGGTACAAAGATCCCAGACAGCCCACCTTAGAGCCAGTTCAGGTGTGACAGGGCCATTCTCTGGCTGGCATCAATACCATGCTCACACAGCACCTTTGGCATTTCCCATTGCCTGGCACAACACCAATCCTGAATTGTGACAGCTGCAGTGGCCAAGCTACAAAGGGATGGAAGTACAAGGGGAACAAACAAACTAAAACCCAAACCCAATCTTTAGACTAAACCTGAAGAAGCTGTATCTGAGATCGGTGCAATTACACCTGCCTAGGGCTGCTCTCTTCCACCCTGAGTTACTTCTGTGTGATCACAGAATCACAGACTGGCTCGTGTTGGAAGGGAGCTTAAAGCTCAACCAGTTCCAACCCCCTGCCATGGGCAGGGACACCTTCCACTAGAGCAGGTTGCTTCAAGCTCAGTCCAACCTGACCTTGAACACTGCCAGGGATGGGGCAGCCACAGCTTCTCTGACCACCCTGTGCCAGCACCTCAGCACCCTCATGGGGAAGAACTTCTACCTAAAATCTCATCTCAGTCTCCCCTCTGCAGAGTTAAATCCTAGAGTTAATCTCGTAATAACTATTTACAAAAGCATAGTTCCGCTGATTGTGTCTAAACCACACTGCACCCTTGACTGTGTTTCTATAGATACATACATAGATAAAAGCTTAAGAAACAAGATCCTCCACATTCTACATGAGAAGATCCTTCTCAAGAAAGGTTTGTCACAAACTCCTGAAGCTCTGAGGAGCAGGACAGTAGTACTAGCTAATGTTACAAGGGTTGGAGACGACTGTGGATGCTTTAAGATGTAAAACATTAGATTAACTCAGACACCTGAAAGCTACCTGTTGCAGAAGGGAGAATCTGTATTATACAGTACTGCAGATACTGATTCTCCTTAACTACTGGCTGAAGCCACTTCATGAAGTCTAGCACTGCCAGAAATCTGTCTTCACCTTACTCACTTCTCCTGTTGCCAGGTCACAGCCACAAGACTCCACCTATGAGAACTTTGACGGCATACGCAGTGGTGATCAGACTTTGCCAGCACAAAGAACAGCATAGAGACGCAGCTGAGGACGAGGCAGCCTCATCCGCACACACATGGTTCCAATTCCCATCTGCTCTGTACCAGAGTGCATTTTCCCAGGGGACATAAGAGTAACATCGGATGATGCAGAGAAGGTCAAACGGGCCTTGCAGCCACATGACTTCCATTCCTGATGATGCTTAAAAGCCAGGGAAGCCTTTAAAGGGAAAACGGAAGAAAAGAGAACTCAAAGAGGAATGGAGCTGGAAGAGCAGCAGAGGATCTACACAGGACGTCAGTTCTAACCCGTGTGTTTTCAGCCTGTATCAGATAGTGTTAAGCAAGCACATAACAGTCTACGACTTTTCTCACATCTTTTTGCTTTGGTGTTTTGCAAACATTACTTCAAAAAGCCGTTTTTCACCACTCCACTTGTCAAACCACATGCAGCTTCCTAGAGCCAGGAAGTGAATTTTCATGTTTCATATACCAGCTGTGAAAAAAACACTACTTGAATTTCTGCTTGTTTGGGTTCCTGTTTGGGTTTTGGAGTTTGGATTTTTCTTGTTTGTTTGTTTTTTTGGGTTGTGTGTTTTTTTGTTTTGTTTTTGTTTGTTTTCTTTTCTTTTTTTCTTGTTTTTTTTTTTTTGTTTGTTTTGTTTTGTTTTGGGTTTTTTTGTTGGCTTTTTAAATTATTATTATTCCTTAACTTCCAGAAGAGCTTATTTAAGAGTTTAAGAGTTTAAAAAAAAAAAAATCCTAACTCCCAAGAGGAGTCCAAAGAAAAAAGAGAAGAGGTTTTCCAAAAAGCTGGTAGACAGCGGAGCTGAAAGCAAGGCTTGCAAAGAGTGGTCTGAACTGCAGCACCACTGCAGCTCCTAGTGCCAATGTGCACACAACAAGCAGAATCTCGGTGCTTTGTCCTAAGTATGCCATGAAAAGGTTCAAATAAACCAAATCGGCATTTTGGAAAAAAAAAAATCCAAAGAAAATTCTTTCCAAACAGTTTCCACCTCTGTGTTACACGAAGAAGCTCTCTTAAGGCCCCACTACCCATCTCACCTCAGATGAAGTTGCTACTACAAAGTCACTGGCCATCCACAGGCAAGTCGCTAACCCAACTGCAAACGTGCTCCAAGACCAGGTGAACATACCCAGCTTACAATACAGGATGATGCAAGTCCACCTGGAGTCTTGGTCAGGCAGACAAAGGTCCAGGAGAGGGCTGTGCATAGCAACAGGTTGGCATATAGGAGGACGAGAAAGAATTGAAAGATATGAAGTGGTGACAAGAACTTATTTTCAGGTATGTATCACTGGATTCAATGCTCTGTACAATAATTCTAGTGCAGCGGCTCCAAAACTCTTCCCATAACAATCCCACTTCTGGTAGGCCAAGCTGCTCATGAATCACCATCAAGCCTGTGGTTCTGCTGCAAGTTCATCCCCATCCTGGGAACTGTTATTTTAAAGTTCACCCCTTCACTGGGAAAGGAAAGCACAATTTAAATTACTTGGAAAGGATAACAAGGGAAAATACAAAAATAAATAAATAAGTAAATAATACAAGGAAATACTTCAACCTGATCTTTTAGATCCCAGTTTTAAATCCCAGCAGTGGAAAAGCTACGTTTAATAAAAGTAGGGAAAGATACAAAGAGAAAAATGAAGTTACAGCAGACAGCATAGTCATGGACCAGTAAGCTCAGTTTCACAGGTATCACAGGAAGAGACCTCAGAGATATTAGTTGAACAAACTGACTTGGATTTATAAGCCCTTATGGTTTATAGACATAGAGCAATGATAACCCATTTCTACCTATATATAGGGTTGGGGCTTGGCTTACAGGATTCTTCTCTTGAAAACCACTCCTGTAACTCAAGCAATTGGGGTCTAAATAGAAGCATCAGACCTTGTATCCCAAAACCCACCTGAGATGCACAGGTGTGCTGCCAGCAAATGGACAGCATGGAATCGCTGCAGCAATTTAGATGCAAGAAAACTCATGGATTAGCACTGTTTGACTTTCACTTACTTGGCTTCCAGAGCACAGCCCACATTAAGTGCAGGAAATGGGAGAATAAGGATATCCAGGTACAGGAACCCCACTATACCCCTGGAAGAAACAGAGGAATTAGTTTGCCTGAATCCTGCTGGTCCTCCCAGTGAGAGACCTCCAACCCATCCATCTAAATCAATCTTCAATGGGAAGTGCCTGCTCTCAACCTTTTCCTCTACTTGTTGTTCTGTTCTTTGGAAAGCAAAGGGTGTGGGAGAGGTGCAGAGGAAAGACCTCATAGCCAACAGTGGGAAGGGGCCCATTCCAGTCTACTTGCACAACAAAGTGCCTACAGGACAGCGTTGTGGGGAAAACTCATACCTGTTCAGGGGAATCAGCACAGCCAAGTGCCTCTCAACAGGGGGAACAAACAGGAGGAAATAAGAGGTCCATGTACAGTTGCAGGGGTACAGTCTCACTGGCATGATGGAGATGCTGCGAGACAGCTCACAAGCCCAAAGTGCTTCCATGGATGGATACAACCTCTTCAGAAAGGACAAGTTGAGTATGAGGAGCTGTCCTTAATGTGGGAGTGCAACAGCAACAACAGGGCACTGCCCAAGTGGATGATAAGCCTGCTGACAGCTTACAGGTCAGTGTTAGCAGGCCAACAAAGAGAAGTATGGTGTGGTAGGTGCCCACTGCACCCCAACCCCCCCAGGAGGCAAGTGAGGAAGAAGCCCCATGTTGGCAGGTCCTGGTCCTCACCAGGGACTGAAAGCACCACTCAAATCAGTACAGGAGGGACCAAATGCAGCAGGACACATGCCAGGAGGTTTCCAGTACTGTCCTTATCTGGCCTAACAAATGTGTTCTGGCTCATCCCCTTTCACCCCCAGTTCATGCACAGTCAGGGTTTGGGAGGATCTGGCCACTTCTCTGTTGAGCAGCTTACAGAGTCAGTGGTAGCAGCTCCCATCCCCACACCACCACAGTCCCTTTGGGATGCTGTGGAGTCACCCTGCATAGGAGTATGTCTCATGCATCTTGCTGTTCGGCTTCTGGTTTTCCACTCCACTGTCTTAAGTTAATGCCACATTCAGCTGTTAGGTCCATTTCCCCATTTGTCCTCAATTTTCTTAATTAACACTTAAGCTGCAGTCCACAGGCAACAACTCATCCCAATGCAACATCTGCTGTACGAGACAGAAGATAATCATTCCCCAACCAAACTGCACCAATTATCCAAAAGGCATGCTTTAAGCTGACATTCCAATTTCATCTCATTCCACTGCAATCTACAATCCTAAAATCAACACAAAACTGTTCTCATTCTGAGATTACCTGGTTACATTTCTGAGGAGAACAAGACCTGATGTGAGCAAAACCCTGCAGTTTAGGGTAGAAGGGAGGGTGTGAAGCAGCAAGAACATTAAAATCTTTCCAGTAAAACAAGAAGAAACAAGTCATCAGTCTTTTGGGCACCATTTATTTGGGCACCACTATTATTTAGGGAGAATAAAACCTTAGGATCTGGTGCTCACATTTGCAACAGAGAACTGCCAGTGGATCTGTTACTTACTAAAAATGCTCCCCTGTTCTCAAGGAAAGCATAGGTTCAGACTTCTTCCACTACCATGATCACTAAGAACCCAGAAGACTGGTTTGGTGTGACACATACAGCAAAAGCAGCTGCTCACGGGCAATTCTCCAGAATTCTTGGTGCTCATCATAGCATTATTGAGAGTAATTTAGCAATGATAAACAAATAATTTTCATCAGAATTATTTGATCAAGAAATGGCAAAAAAAGGCAACAGTATATTTTCTATTATAGAATCATAGAATAGTTAGGGTTGGAAAGGACCTTAAGATCATCTAGTTCCAACCCCCCTTGCCATGGGCAGGGACACCTCACACTAAACCATGCCATCCCAAGGCACTGTCCAACCTGGCCTTGAACACCACCAGGGACGGAGCATTCACAACTTACCTGGGCAACCCATTCCTAGCGCCTCATCACCCTCACAGTAAAGAATTTCTCCCTTATATCCAATCTAAACTTCCCCTGTTTAAGTTTGAACCCATTACCCCTTGTCCTATCACTAAAGTCCCTAATGAAGAGACCCTCCCCAGCATCATTATAGGCCTCCTTCAGATACTGGAAGGCTATTACTTTTCACAGACTCACAGACTGGTTTGTGTTGGAAGAGACTTTAAAGCTCATCCAGTTCCAACCCCCTGCCATGGGCAGGGACACCTTCCACTAGAGCAGGTTGCTCCGAGCCCCTGTGTCCAACCTGGCCTTAAACACTGCCAGAGATGGGGCAGCTACAGCTTCTTTGGGCACTCTATGCCAGCACCTCAGCACCCTCACAGGGAAGAACTTCTGCCTAAGAGCACATCTCAGTCTCCCCTCTGGCAGGCTAAAGCTATTCCCCCTTGTCCCGTCCCGACAGGCCCTTGTCCAAAGCCTCTCTTTTTAAGCACTAAGTTATTCAGGGAGTTATTACAATGGTCAAAACAAATGGACATGATGGTGGTGTCAGCAGTGTTTGCTGACAGCAGCAACATCTCGCTTCAGCCCTTTTCACCAGCAAAGCCGTCAGCAAAACTGCTGTACCAGCAGCACTGGAGACAGAGTTTTCTCCCACTTCCCTCCACAGGTTCAGCTTTTCCCTCATTTGGGATAAATACCAAATTCCGGCCTGGGCCAGCTGTGAATGCTGAAAGAGCAGAACCAGTGCATTGCCCTACAGAGGTTCAAGGGATTTTGCCAGGACAGAGAAGCATTATTTCTGCCATTACATAAATGAAATTTCTCCTGGCCTCTCAGCACAAAACCAGGCTGTGGTGTCACACATGTAAACTCCAGAATGTCAAAGACAATAGCCTCCAGACCTTCATCAACTGAGCTGGCATTCCCCATCATACCTTCTTCTCAAAAAACAATTATTACCTAACTTGAATTCTTTCAGCAGGTTGAAAATATCACAGTGCTTGTCACAAATTACTTGACTTTTCATTTTTATTTTGTATGATCTTTGCAAGACATAGCATATTATAAATACAACATTTGTAAAAACTCAACAGCTGAAACAACATCTCATTTGCAAAGTGCATGTCAAACATATATATTTCTGACTTTTTCACATTTTTATGCAACTGATCAGTAACATTAAATCTAATAAAACCAGTGCTTTTAAGTCTTTGGGGAGGGAGTGGGAAAGCAGCAGAATGTATTCCTCCAGACATGAATTTTCTAAAAGAGTCTGTTAAAAACCATGCTGTGTTGCTATCTGGTTAATATACAGAGGGATGTACATATGTATATATATT
This sequence comes from Myiopsitta monachus, assembly GCA_017639245.1. NCBI lineage: Eukaryota > Metazoa > Chordata > Aves > Psittaciformes > Psittacidae > Myiopsitta > Myiopsitta monachus. The sequence goes on along the minus strand of CM029941.1, from coordinate 3,276,159 downwards.
TATAGGCTCACAGATAGAGCAAAGAACTCCAAGACCACATTAAGATGGAGGTGATTCAATGACCCAGCTGGGACAGTTAGCGGAATCTGTTAAGAGAAAAAAGGTGTTTTCTTCTCCAAGAATACCACAACCACAGCAACACTTCAAAGCATTACTGACCAGACAGTAGGTAGCACAATTCCTTTCCCTAGTGACCAGAACTAATGTTTTAACCATGTGTACCATGTTATAAACATGTGCCAACATGATACATGTACCAAGTACCATGTGTAACCACGTTATAAACACAAAGGCACAATTAATGGAGGAAGAGAAGAGGCAGTCAGCGTTTCTGCATAGAGGTGTACGGATTGGGACTGCAAGATCATGGGTCACCTCAAATAGATCAGTAACGAAAGGGACAATTGACAAGCAACTGGGGACACTCACCTTCTGCTTTCCCTGAACAAAAGTGCATCTTATGATCAGACAAGGCAACAAAAACAGCCATTATTCAGCCGAAACAGCATATTTACAGACTCACGGTTCATGTTTTGGCAACAGAATTTGAAACAGGTGATCACCAATTTCAATACAAGAAAAATACCTTTTCACAGTGTCTTCTAAAGTTCTGCCAGAACATAAACTTAAGTGGTAGGTGTCCGTCCGCTAAATCAGTATTTCCTAAACAACCAGGCTTTCAGAATTAAGGAAACCTATCTAGCGTGAACGTAACTGAATGATCCCCTGACAGACAATGCAGATCCAAAAGATGCATCACAGCATTTAAATCCCCTAACTTAAAAACAACTTGGCTAGAAGTGACCTGCATTTAATCAAGTAATATATACGCGTATTCACTAGTATTTAGAAAATAGGAAACCCCGATATTTTTTTTTTAGCTTGTATTTACAGAAGTGGAAGAAGATTGTAAGCATGCCTTACAACTACAAACTTCTGTGGGATAGTAAGAAAAAAAAGACAAAATTTAAAATACTATTTTTTCCAAATACAGAGATTTCACAAGTCTCCAGAGACACTCCCATAAGATTAAGTCAAACTGGTTAGGAAAGTCAAAATCTCTTTCATACACAATACTCCACTCGCTTTGAACTGGCCTGAGTGATGACAAGCTGGAAAATAAAAAGCACAAAGCAAAAACTTAAGATGCTACAGGATAAGTTTTGCTGGCTAATGATTTATACACCTATCCTCACGTAGCCTCCTGCATCATACACAGGAAGATATTAAAGTGTTTTCAGCCAACAGAAACTAAGCAATTCCATATGCCAACAAATCAAAAGAAAGAAAACATTGAAAACATGAAAAGTTGCCAGTGTCCAGTTCCCATTCACATTTCTGACTTGATTAAAAGTGGAAGGTAAAAATTATTTGTGCAATAACAACATTCTATGTAAACCAGAAAAATCAACATTGGATGATGATACAAGAAGTCACAGCCTCAAGCTAAGCCAGGGGAGGTTTAGACTGGCTATTTGGGAAAATTCCTCCACAGAGAGGGCATTCAGGCATTGGAAGAGGCTTCCCAGAGCAGTGGGAAGTGCCCTGGGAACCATCCTTGGAAGTGTTCACAAACTGTGCAGATGAGGCCTCTAGTCATGTGGTTTAATGGTAGCCTTGGCAGTCCTGGGGTAATGGCTAGACTTGATCTTCGAGGTCACTTCCTACCCAGCTGATTCCATGACTGATTCTGCAAGCTCAATGCTGCTACCGTATGCTATCCAAATAATGCACTTCTGGATACAGAGTGTTAATAAGGAGAGCCAGAAGATTATTGCAATCTCGAAGACAATGTTCTGGATGTTTGATGAATAGAGAAGCTTGGGAGAGCTGCTCTTGATAATCCATATATTGTCTGTTTGAGGCCATAGATCCAAGAACACTCAGTGCCTATACACACAAGGGAAAATTCTGTTAGCTGTGAGTACTTTGGTCCACAATAAACCAGTTCATGAGCCACCATATGCACAATTCTACTAGAAGATCCTTATGTGCCAGAGAACCCGGAGTATTCATAACACATCATTTGTAAAATACAATCACATAGCAGTGTTTCAAATCAACTCACATTTTTCAAGCTGTTCACTCCCTGAAATCAACACAACTGTTCAATCAGGGTTTGTTAGGAACTATAACCTGTCAAATATTACTGAATATATTGCTATTATTGCTATATTGCTAACGTACTATTATTAATAAACATATATTATTAAGTATATTGTCAAATATTTACTTCATGAACTCAAAGACACAGTTTTAAGGAAATTGCACCAAAGTACAAACTGCAAGACACTTAACTATTTGTTTCTTCTGAACATCTTACTTTCGTGAAAGTATTGTTTTGCTCCCGTTAATAATATTGCAGAGACAATGTCAAGTTAGAAATTGTTTGTAAAAGAGCCTATGCTGGCAGTACCAGTCAGGGGAAACACTGGAAATATGTCTGGACAAGGTTCATTAATTTCTGAGAGAAGAGAAACAAGTTGTACCAGGTATGTTACTTTGCTTTGGTTTCTAATCAACTCCTCCTTCCTCTTCTCATGCACTTAGTGATACAACATGGTGAGTGCACATGCTAAAGAAATGTTTATTTGTCACAGGGCTTTTAAGCCCTGATCTCATATAAACAAATGTTAGTGTGAATGTAGCTCTGCTTTATCACTCAAAAGCAGCACAATCACAGTAGCATTGTTTTTTCCTGTTTGATTTAAATTCCTTCCATGTGCTATGCTCCAAACGTTCTGAACTCAGGGTTTACACCCAGTAAGTTCACCTGTACCTTTACAGCATGTAGGATTAGAAAATGATGCCTTCATATTAATACACGAGGCTGTATAGACAGTTTTACCTAGGATCACTTTAGATTAAGGCTCAGACACACAGTCCCGCTACCGGAATTCAGCAAACTCACATCATCACCTGGTCTACGCTGCAGCTGGCCTTGTATCTAGCGAATTCCAATATGATGTTTTGATGTATGGCAAAACAATACACAAAAAGTTCATGACACACCCCCTTCCCTGAGACAATAAATGGCAGCCGCAACCTGTTTTTGAAATTCAGAATTTAGAGCCATGAGAAAAGCAGTAGCAAAGAAAGACTGAGGGCATTCAGTGGCAAACAAAATTAACAAGCTGAGAGCAATATTTAGCTTGAAGGAATGCTTGTAGTGACTCTTACAAGCTTTAACCCACAAGCTGAGCAAGGGCACAAAGAAGGCACGTCAATAAGCCAGCAACTGGCACATGCTACCTGCTGGGCCTTCAGTGACAGCTTCGGCTCTGACCCCGCTTTCAGGCGGACCTGACCCTCCGCAGGAATCTGCACCAGGAGGAAGGCTGACAAACTGCGGGCAACCACCCGAAACCTTGTAAAGAGAAAGGACAGAGAGAGAAGGTGGTATCAAATTTGCAAGTCTGCAACAGCAGATAAACTAAAGTTCTATTCCATGAGGCATCTCCATGAGAAACATAGCAATCGCTTTAGAGAACCTTTTCCTAAATACATTAGAAATAAATGCATCACTTTAATATATACATAATAGGATATCATACATACTAGAGAAAAATAAAGTAATATTTCATATGTATGGTACATCTGTTCCAAGATTAACTAAAGCCCTTAGGTCAGATCCGAAATACTTCTTCACTTCTCAGCCTTTGAAACATTCTTATCACCCAAAACAGATTTAACAAGACTAAGATTTCAGAGCAATTTCAACAGGACTGCATCCCAGAAGGTTTTTATAAACACAGAGTTACGTTTAGGTGCTGTGTTGAACTGATGTTCAACAAACATTTAAGTATTTTTCGTAGAAATCTTTCCAAGGTGAACTTGATTTTAATACCTAATAACCAAACTTGGTATCTCTCTTTAGAAGGTAAAGTGAGTAACAGACAAGCACATAATTCTTTGAGTTTCTCTTAAGATTTCAAACACCTCCAGGGTAACATGGAAAAGGCAATGTGCATGTGATCCTATAAAATTCTTGTGAGGACAACTCAAATTATCTTCTACAGATGAGGTGGAATTATCTTCCTCTAATAAACAGTCTCTCTATAAACTTTGCTGAGATGGACATCAAGCCAGAATCACAAATCACTGCATTTTCCTTCCATTTCCACTGCAAACTTTGTAGAAGTTCATATTCACTTCCTAACAAGTTTAAAACATGTGTACATTTTTTTCAGTGATAGGCCCAAACAGCTTTATAGATTTGGGCATGGCATGCATTGAGAACATCTTTTGACATTGTACTGCACAGTCTGGATCCAGACTGCAACTTCTTTAACATAACGACTCAAATCAATTCATTTACCTTCTGCCCTTACCTGGGTGACAAAGGAGACCTTCTGCCTAGCCCAATAGCACCAAGTATTCCGGAAGTCAGTCTCTCTTCAGCCAGCTGACTCTGCCTGCCCTGGACTGACAGCAGTGTCTGAATGACACATTCGATCAGAACAGGATCATCCTGCTCCATCTGAATCAAGGATAGCTGCATGGCTTTATGCCACCAAAGAAACAACTTTGCCTCTTCATTTGCTGAGCTTTAGGTAAGATATAAAGAATAAAATAAAACAAAATATGAATAAAAAAGTCAGATGCATTGATTAAGAAGTTTGCATCTCTCCCCATTATGCTCATGAAGACCCCGGATGCTTAATTAATGACAGCTAATCTTACTATATGAAAATAGCATAACTATACTACCAACAGATACTATATTGCTGTAATGGCTGTTGTTATGGATGTGATGCACACATCAGCTAGCAGGTTTTAAGGGTTTATAAAAAGGACAAAGAACAATGCTTCCTTCAAATTTTACAACTGAGAATAAATTATACTGCAGCCATAAGTGGATTTGAACTTGTCTCAGACTCGGCATAAAAGGAATGAAGCTGTATCTCTACCCTTTTTTCTTTACTTACCAATAAAACATTTTAGGAAGCATTAGCTATTGTTCCCACAACAATTTAGACTTTTAATATGATCATGTAGAAAAGGAAACGCTGAAGATTTTTGTTAAGCAATGCACAAAGTGAAGTTCCCCCTATGATATTTTTATTCTTTCCAAAACAGTTTGCAGTTTAAGTTGACAAGCTCAGACTTTCCACATAAAGCATCAGCATGAGTTTCTTGCATCAGACTATCTTCACATTACTCCACCCAGTCATTTCCCACCCCAAGCACTCTCAGCTTTGACATTCAGAGCAAGGTTTAATTTGCTGTGTACAGTGGCTTTGCTATCTCCTTCACACTTTAGTAATCAAATTACTATGATACCTACAACAGCAAAAGGACTCTTTGAATTTCCAGAGACAGTGGAAATGTGTATTTTCCCAAAGTATTCTTTCACAGCAAATATTAATATTAGCAACACTAATATGGAAAAATATTCACCAAATTCTGGCAATTTCAGCAGCAACTGTAAATACAATTGTCACATACTTTAAGTACAAGGTATTATTATTTAAACCCCAAAGCTATTCATCCTTCCCCCCAAGGAACCCTGTGATCTAGCAAGTTGTTTTACAGGTCTCTAACTCTGGGCACCCCACCAGATCCACTGAGTTCAGACATGGTTCAGTTCTGCTATATAGTCCCATTAAGAAGCTCTGACCACGATGTCTCTCGGGGCCAAACTGAGCATCTAGCACATAACACATCCCACCTAGTGGACATTCTGAGAAGTGAAACCCACAGCGATTGAGAGTTCGCTTAAAGTGATTTGAATTGAGCGCAAATTCAGGTTGCCATTGAAATCAAGTTTCTCTGACTGAAAACTGACCCAAACTGCACCAGAAGTGTTCAAGTAAAATTCCTTCTCCTGTTTAACCACAACAACTCTTAGTGTTGGCACTGAGGTTGGACAGACCCATAGGACTGGTTATACAAGGACTTGCCGTTTCATTCAACAGCATGGTAAAAATAACCTAATTAACCTGGCTACCTAATTATACTGCCTATACAATGATAACCTAATTAAAAGTCAAAGCATATTCAGAAGCCTTGAGTCTTCTACCTTGGGTACACTTGTTCCAGCCATTTGCTGATGGTTAGCAGGATCTTCATTTCACTGGTAAGAGTCTGGTCAGTGTTCAGGCACTGCAGTAGGTAGACATATAGGGTCAAGTAGCTTCCTAAAGACAGACACTCCTGCAGGAATTCTTCCATGGTTAGCTCAGGAACTTGGAGGGAGGCGAGTATAGGGCCCCAGCCTAAATCCTGGTGGTGAGCAGAATCTGTAAATAAAACAAAAGAACAAAACAAAAAGCATGCGAGAAAGCAGCACTTATTTTCACTGTATTCCTGTAACACAGAATTTGGGCTGGTTTAGCAATTTTTCAAGGTAATCTCAGCTTGCCATGCAACTCTGCTGAAGACAAAAGAAAAACTCCACTATCATATGGCACCTCCTAGAGGCTAAGGCAAGATGCTTTCCCAGCATTCAGTCAGGATTAAATTCAGGAATTTTAACAATGGAATTTTAAATATTTCCTTCAGGTGTACTGAAAACTGAGCACACAGAATGTGGAAGAAACCAAAATGTGGTTCCACAAGGATTATATAAAAAGGAAGGGGGGGGAATCACATGTAAAAAACCCTCAGAATTTTACGAATCAAGACTGTTTTCTTCTTAAATTAGCCTACAGAAGACTGAAGGAGGGAAAAAATACTTGTTTTGTTCTCTTAAGATGATTCCTTATTTTAAGTCTTCCCTTTTAGCTGGAAAAATGGCAACCATTACACAGAGCAAACTGGTTTTCACAGAGACAGTTATGGTTCTTAAGAAAACACAATTAGAGCAGTCGCAAAACCCAAACCACAGTGGCTTAACTTCTCTCCATCTAGCTTTGGGAGCCAAAAAAGTGGCTTTGATTATGGAAACCAGATTAAAACCCAGTTCCAGTGCCACATAGAGTGAAGCTGTAAGTATTCCAGATGATTTGTATTTAATGGGCATCCAAGACTAATCAAACTTTTTGAGACAAGGAGCAGTAGAAGACAGGCTCCTACCTTCACTAAAGTAAGCAGTGATACAGGCTTCTGTCGTTTCTGCCATGTGCCGCACAGAGGCCAGGCTCTGACACGCTGCTGTGAGGAGGGGCATTGCCAGCAACCCATGAACTTTGCTGTCAACCCACTTTCGCAAGCTCCCCCGTAGAGACTCAGCAGTTGTCACTCTAGAATTGTTCATCATCATCAGTGTTTCTGTGAAGAGGCTGCTGAGGGCCATATGACGCATTTGCAAGTCCATGTCTGAAAGTCAGATAGTTTCAGAAAGATATTATGAGACTGAACACTGGGATTAGCAGGAAATCCTGAAAGGCAAGAGGGCATTGTAACATTTCAGGGCTCATGTTGTCTGCTATATTTTAAGTTGAATAATATAAATCTTGTTTATTTCACTCTAATGTGAAATAATTCGTGCTTTAAGCTGTGATTTTATACCAGAATTCATCTTGGAGACTGTAAACATGCTTTATCATTCAACTGATTTGCACTGAAGTCTTGGTAAAAGACCCTAGATGGAAGATGGACTTCAGTGTACTCTGCTGTGTGGCCTTATCAGGTGTCTCTCTGTTTAATGAATGATGAACTATCTAAAAAAGGAAAGAGACTGCGAGGAATGGGGGTCTTACTGCTGTTTTGTAAATGCAGGCAGGGAATGGAAGGGTGTAATGAGCAAGAGGCTTTTCCCAGTACCTACAGAAAGTGTTCAGTGGAGAAGCTGAATTTGGGTTCCAGTGTCTATGTACTGAAATGGCTCTCTTGGCCTCAAGGAGGTGTCCCAGAGCCTCTTCCAAAAACTTCTGCCGACCTCTTTCACGCCTCACAGAGAAGCTAAATCTTAACACACACCACTGCTTTTGTGCCACTGCACCCTCCTGCACTCCACAGTCTGGCAGGGCAAGACAGAGCATTCTCTCTTTCAGCCCTTAAACACATACAAGCATACGCAGGGGCTCATGAAACAGATCTGTACCTTTTACACTAGAGCTCCTGTCTCATCCAGAATCTTCCAGCCACAAGAAGCATCAGCAGCAACAGGCAAGCCTTCACTTCTCTTCAAGTCACAAAGAATTTCACTGACTATGGGGGTATCCTATAGAGCTTCTCTAAGTAGCAATACAAGCAGTGAAAGAGACAGTTCTCACTCTCACAGACTTTCAGACACTTCTGTTCACCCTTGCTAGCACAGCTATATAAGTAATGGACAGGAAGAGACATGATTCCTGACTTGCTGTGTAGTACAGCAGGACAGCTGATTTCACCTGAAGTTTTGGTTTGATAGAGGAAGCTCAGGCTAGTATTTGTAATAGGAATGAGACTGATACAAATGCTGTAGGTGTGGACACACCGTACCACTAGTGTATATCAATATCATTACCCTATTTCAACAGCCAGTTTTCCCAACTGCACAACAGGTTGGAACTATTTTTTAAAATCCCATCCCTGAAGGATAATGAGAGTAATTGTGTCATCCTTCCTTTTAATAAAGATTCAAATAGAATTTAAAAAAATATTAAAAAAAAACAGAGAACACAGAATAGAATCAGTCAAGCTCCTGTATATTGGTCAATTTTTTCATCACAACATAACCCCTGTTTCTAGTTTTGGTTCTGTCACTCCTAACAGCTCTACAGGCTAAGATTCGTATTTTTGTGTTGTGCTAATATACCACCTACATATACATCAAGGCAACATGCCCTGCTGCATAAAAGGAAGACATTAGAGTAATGCAAGTAATTACACAGTAACAGATGCTCAACAAGCCATGCAGTGGAATAAGGGATCTTGACAGCTTCAAAGTAGTTTGCCGCTTCTTTAACACTAACCTGGAGGATTAAAGATGACAATGTCATCTAGCAACTTGGACATTTCTTGTTCCAGAACTGCAAGAGTAATCTTTCCACTTTGTTCTAAGGTGCTGAGAAACTGAACCACCTGGCGAATGTATGCTCGGCACTTCAGTGTTGCATCCTGTTAACGGAAATTTAAATAAATGAGGAAAAAGAGATCATGCCTAGAACTCTTTCCACACTACAATATACAAAAGCAGAACACGCAAATGACAAGAAGAGCTCAGAGACACTGTGAATCCAGTTCAACTTACAAGGTGGACTTGACTGTCTGAAGATGCACCAAAGCCTGCTGATATTTTCAGGAGCTTCACGATCAGTTCAGCTGCAGCATCCTTAGCAAGGATAACAGAGGGAGGGTAGTGACTGCTGCAGTAGCTGATGATACTTTGGTAAGATGAAATTCCCACAAGCTGCCAAGGAAGGGAGCTGGTTTGTCCAAGAAGATTTATGAGTGGTGATTCCTGAAGATTTAAAGACATTAGTTTAAGCTCGACCTTCTTCAGTGTTTAAAATTAACGCTCATAGTACTCAATACTGCAAAGAACCCCAGACTCCAAAATTTGAAGGAGATGGAGCAGAAACCCCACAGAAACAGATGACCACTGGGAGTCTGGCTCCTTATGCAAGCAGAAAGCCAACCCATGTCTGTCACCTCTAGCATCACATAACAGTACCCAGGCTGCTATAGCAGCTCTAACCAAGCTCAAAAGTCAGTGAGACATTAAAATTTAATATGTAAAGAGCTAGAAAGAAACAAAGACCGACAACATAAAGTCACTTCAGCAGAGGTTTAAAAAAGGCATTAGAATTTAAAAAAAAAAACAAACCACTTAGTTCACTGTTGAACCAGGGATAGAAGCCATGTCCCTCAGTTTTCCTCAGTGAAACATCTTCCAACCTGGGATCCTCCTCAAGTGCTTATTTTCATAAATACCATCCTGAACTGTACAGCAGCCTACAGTGTCCACAACTCACACTGGCAGTGCAAGTACACAGCTGTCTATAAGCAGCATAGAGTATAACCTCCTTTACCATCATCCTCCTCTCATTGGTTCATACACACCTGCAATACAAAAGGGCCACCCTAGACACTGAGAAGCACTAGATTTCTGCATGTTATATAATGAACAAATACTGGAATTGTGCTGACACGCAATCTAGAGATTGTAACGATCCAGAACTAACCCGAATTAGACTATATCAGCAAGAATGTGACTCTGGTACATCGAGTACTTCTCAAGCTGCTCATGCACTGGAACACAGGGCTGAAAAAGTTTGAGGCTTAGGTCAAGGTGTCACAGGAGCCTCCTGGGAGGTAAAAGACAAGTGATGGGCTGTGTCAGTTTAACACACGGCTGGAGGCTAGGAAGGAATTCCTGAGGCTGACTCACACAATGTACAAACAGGTATTTTTTGAAGCTTTAGAAGCTTCTGATAAGCAAATACATTCAGGTCAAAGCATGTGAACTCTGGTAATTTTCCTAAACTGGAATACAATGTTGATCAAAGGCTGCTGGTGACATCTTGACACAGCATCTTGTAATGCCTCAGAGGAAATAGACAATGGAAGACACTGCAATTAGAGGAAAACTGGCACATGTGAAATGGCCTTCTCGAAGATTACCCAGCCCCTTCTCAAGAGTCCTCCAGAAGCAAGGGACTGAGACTGTGACAGATTTACCCACACAGAGCTCTTAGCAAAACCGAGGTTTGGAAAGTCCTTCCTAACACCCAATGTTTCTCTTTTTTATTCCAATAATTCAGAAATGCTGGAGTGACTTCAGAATTACTAGGGAAATAGGAAAAGCACTGAGAAACCAGAAATGATCGAATCCCCCTTCACAGCAAGGGAACAAGAAAACTCAACCTACAGATGAAGTAATTTGCCCCCAGCAACTCAGCAGCAGTCAGTGCTCAGCTTCTTACAAGATATATCTGGTCTTCAAGGTGTTGTTACATCATTGTTACTTGTCATCACATCATATGGAGTTAGGAGGGGAGCATTTTAAAGTAAAATAGAAATGTTTGCAAAAGCACTTCTGTTAAGGACTGACCAATTACAGAAAACAGGTTCAAGCAGACAAATATTTTCCTTTTAGACAGGGATGAAAAAACCTATACCCAGATGAAGCGCTACTCCTAACCTCACAGAGACTAATCCCATTGCTGAGTTGTGCTTAACACAAGAAACTGGAAGTACTTGCAGTACAGTACTGGAAGACCAGCACTGAAGATTAGGTTGGAAAACATCACGAACATGCGCACAGTAAGGCACAGAGCCAAGCATAAGCTTTTTGTAAGTGGATGACTCCTTACCATCCCTCTGTACGTTCATGCTTGCCACTCAGAAAAAGAAGGAAGGCACAGTGGAGATTTACGTGACTGGCTATGACAGAATAAATGTGATTCAGTGATCCTCCCAATTCTTCCCACAGGCACAAACACCAGTTAAAGTTGCTCCTGCACTCATGTCAGCAGACTACCTGAATCAAACCAGCCAGACCTATATACAGGTGCACGTAACATGTACACATATATATACACATGTATTATATGTGCATACGTAAATTTTTGCTAATGCTGCTTCTGCTTTGCATGTGCTTATAAGTAAGGCTCTCCAAAACTAGGAAAAAGAAAAGGAAACACGTATTTTAACTAAAGACTGGCTTAAGACATAAGAAAACTGGATGATTGAGCATCCCAGACCTAAAAATGGAAGGTAAAACACAGTAGTTTTGTGTAATAAGAATGATTATTTTAAAAACTAATGAAACTAACATACTTCTTTGTTCTTTCCAAAGCCCAGAGAGTAATTTTGTAACTCCAGGAAGCTGTCTGTATTTATTTCCTTACTCTTTACACCACTTTAGCACCAACAGAAGGTTTTTGAAATGAACAGCAGCTCTTGTCCACACAAGTTATACAAAATGCTTTACATAAGGAATTAGTCTTGGCCATCTCTGGAAGACTACTTGGAGTATTTCACCTATGAAAAACCACTTCTGAGTTTGTAATCCTGCAAGTGTGACACAACCTTACTTGCCCTTGCTAGCAAAGGGTTATTATTCTTCTGAGACAGACGGGTATGAACCTTTCCAAAAATTACCTCTTTGCCTGTAAGTTGCTCCTCCTTTGCCAGCAGGACCATCATATACAGCAAACAGACAATCATGCTCTGAGTCTGAGGATGAGGGTTGGGATTCCAGGCATCAGAGAGGACGCTGACCCAGTTTATTTCACATAACACATAACCCAAAAATAGGAAACAACTCTTGGGGCTGCCTCTTTCAATCTAGAAAGGAGAAAAGAAAAAGGCATATAAAAACCAAAGTAAGATATAAATACTGAAAAAATATTTTCAGTAGCCACAGCAGCATTTTAGGTAGCAAAGGAAGATGATAGATGCACTTCTCCATCATTTTACCCCTCACCAGAACAGTTGCACATATAACTGTCTAAGCCTCTCAAATAACCAATACAGAACACCAAGATACTGCAAGCCAGAAAGAATTAATTTATTACAAACTCTTGGCTGTAATAAAGCCTGTTTAGAACTCCATGAAGAACTCATCCCAAACAGATCAGTAGTAAATCCTGGAGCATTTCCACACCCATCTGCAGCTTCACATTGTCTCAGGCAACTTGGAAGTGAGAACAAAATGACAACAATAAAATCTGTTAACTCTAAATACATATTAAATATAACCCAAGCTATTCTATGATTCTATATATGTAATGAGATATTCAGATAGAGCAATGTCAGATTACAAAGACTGCCAGCTTTACAGCTCCAAACAACTTTGTCTAACATTCAATAGCGCTCCTTTACAAAAATCAATCACAAAATGAGCAGCTGTGAATGCTACAAACTTTAAAAGCTTACTAGCTAGAAGAAATGTCTTCAGCTCTCCAGTTGTCTTTAATGGCAATACTGACTATGAACTTAATTCAACAGATACTGTGTACTCACTTTAAAGAACTCTTCCATAAGCATATGGTCTGGATGCATTTCCTTCCATGGAAGCTTTCTGAACTCAGTATGGAAAGTATAGAGAATAAACTCTGGCATTTTGGGGGCTGTGCAGCATTCACAGTAATGCATTAGATGTAACCAAAGAGCCCCGTGGTGGCTTGGCAACAACTTATCTAGATTCAAAGGAAACAGCTCAATTAGCAACAGAAAAAAAATCAGGGAAAGCTTGATTACAGAAGTCCAATTTTGAAGATGAAAAACCATAAATGGAAGTTACACCAAAAATTACAGAAAATAAAACATGCACACTAAGTTTTTAGATCTTTTTTCCTCCAAATTAACAATTAGGGAAGCTTATGATTTAATGCCCTTCCTCAAGAAAGACATGAAAAGTTGCAGAACAACAATTCAAAGTTCTAAAAAAATTCCTTCCACGTAGAACTTCATTGCTTTTATGTTGTATTTGTGTGTTTAAAAGGATAAATTAAGAAATGCTCCTGATACCACTGCAGTGGTCAGCCTGGCCAGAAGCTCATAACAGATAAAATCACCTCACATCCCACATCTAAATCAAAAGTCTTTTTTGGCCTGATAGGACAGAAAGCGCCACTACATTAAAACAGTGCAGACTTCACCAACCTTTAAAGCTCTCATGTAATAGCTTGATGCAATCTGTGAACAAACAGACCATGGTGGATACTACAGGAGTGTCACTCTCCAACCAAGGGTAGCAAAGCTGATTACTTAAAGAAGTACAAGAAAAGCAACATAAATTCAATGCTGAGTTATCAGATCATAAACACTTAAGCAATTTAAATATTCGAATATTCTAAAGTGCAGTATATCAATATTGTACAGGTACCAGCAGGTCTCTCAAACTCAACTCTTTGGGACTGCCCTCTTCTTCCTTAGAAAAAGTATGTACTGTCATGTCACACTGATGATCCACAATACCACTGAGTAAACAGTGATTACCTGTTTGACATTTGTAACTGAATAATAAGAGCAAAACATCAGAATTTCTGAATGACAGCACATATCACCTGCAGTCAGCCTTCTAAGTGTTGTGAGCACATCTTCAACTCAAAAATCTTTAGGTTTTGGAAGAAAGAAAAATTTAAATGTATAATATTACAAATGATTATCCATGTGAAGACACAGGTACATAAGACAGAAGATTATCATAGGACTGATTTAGTCTGGAGTTTCTCTACATACCACTTTGGATTGTATATGTTTGGCTTTCTTTGTTTTGTTTTAAACTAAGGCATTATAGATATTAGGGAAGCTAAAAAAAGGAATCTAAAAATATCAAGTTTCAGTGTTTTTCAGAACTGACTGCAATCATATTTTTCTCATAAGCAAGCTCTGGTTAGGAAACAGATATTCCATAAGTCTAAAATTGTTATTATTCAATTTAAGCCTTGGAAAATTAGACTTAATTAATTAGTTCTGTAATTACTTAGGATATGGCACAGGTAACAGCTACTTAAATAGAAAGTCACAACATAGTCATGAGCTAAAAAAAACCATGACAACAATGAAAAACTATGGCAACAATGAAAACCATTCATACGGCCTAAAGTCCTTACTTCAGCAAAAATTCATTTAACTTTAAAATGCAATATATACCTCGCATCTTCCTTATCCAAGACCAGTATCCACGGTTTAAAGAGTCCAGCAATGACTGAATATAGGGACTGCAATGCTAGAAGAAAACAAAACAAAGAAGTTGCCTTACTTTTTTTCCTTCAAATTAGCAACAGTGAACATAACTCCACATTTCCAAATTTTAATACAATGTCCATTACTTACTGTAACATTTAATCAGGTCTTCCAGGTCAAATAAAAATGTAAAATACAATATTTAAATACATATATCTAAATATACAAAATATTACTAATTACATTAGTAATGTTGGTTTAACAACAATTATAAGCATTTTACATTGCTTAGATGTTTTAATACCACTTTAGCGCATCTGAGGTTATGGAGGTAATGATGATTCAGACTTTAAACCTTCATGTACTAAAATAAAAGGTATTTTGGTGATTTCCCTTAAATCAAAAGCACATAATGATGAAATTCATTAGTCACTCATTTCCAAATCTCTGCTCAGTGCAAAAGACTGTATTTTTCTTTGAAGGAAGTATGATCTCTTCATAAAATAACTAAACAACCTTCCCCCATGTAAAGATAAAGCAGAAAGTCTTATATGGCCATGAAGTAGTATTGACATTTACTGTCTGTATTTTAATGTTTTTATCATTGTACTAATGCAGAGCAAGAAAATTTTACCATATATTTAAATGGCCTTTAACAGAGAAAATCAGAGAAACTGAATGCCTGTTCTTAAGTAATTTGCTTTAAAGACACATTACCTGCTAGAATTCTGTTACTGCCAACAGGCTCTTGGGCTACATTGGCAACTTCCACATCAATAAGTTGTTTAATAAGATACTCCATGAATTTATTCAGTTCAGAAACATAAGGACTCCACTTTGAAAACAGGCCAAAAGTCCTGAAGTCCATCGAAGCCAGTCGGAGTTTGCAGAAAGATGTGGAAAGCCATTCTATTGTTTCTCTAACCTGTGAAAAGGAGGAAACTATTCATCAGGTGCAGAAAGACTGCACAGCAGTGTTATTTGTCACTGGTGGGCATTTGCTACAGCCAGAAAACATAATAAACCTAGCAAAGAGACACCCACCTGTTCTGCAGAGAGGAGAATTTTTGGCGCATCCTGCAATACAGGATTTTCAGTAGAGTCACTTTTCTTGAAGCTTGCCTGCTCAGTCACTGGTGAACCACATCCCAAAGCTTTAAGCGATGCTTTCCAACAGTCAGGGCTTAGAAGCTGCTCAGATGAGCCTTAGGAGAAAGAGAAGGAAATGCATTTGTGAAAATCAGGAAAAGGGTGTTAGTCCCTTTCCCAATAAAAGTCAGAAAAGGCTGAAATTAGACCTCCCTCCTACATAAAAAAATAAATACAAATACATACAGCATGAATTTGAAATTCCAAAGTTTAAAGGTGCGAAGTATCTCTATTTCCCAAACGTAAGTAACTCTATTTCCCAAACGTAAGTAATTTAACCTTCCCTTTTGGCACCTACATGCTCTCTTAAGAGAGTTTCCCAGGCACTCAGTACATCCCTGGCTACAATCACATATCAAGAGACAGCTGCTGCATCAGCACACAGTTTGACAGAAAGGAAGTACTTTTGTTATTTTAGAGGCACATCAGACTGTAAGTAGCATCAATGTCAATCAGCATGTTTTCAGCAGATTTCAGTATCAGTCCCAGGTCCCCGTAATTCCAGTTCTCAGTTTGACATTGAAGGGTGCTCAAGAACAAGGATGCTGCTTTACAGATTGTGGCATAACTATAATTAATAAGGGCTTCCATTAATAGAAACCTCTCCTCCATCCTTATTCTGTAATATCGTGTCCTGGGTTCAGCAGTACCAGTCATTTTTCCACAACATATGGGTTGAAAATCTGTTGTCACTGACGTGTGTACTTGGTCTGCAGATGAGTATTTCCTTCTAGTAGAGCTAAAAGATGTCTAATAAAAACATACCGCATAGTACACATGTAGAAGTGCATATAGAAACTTAACTTCAATCATTCCACATTTGCTGCTAGTTAACTCTACTGCACACAGTTCATCTCGTTAAGCCAGAAGAGTTCAGTACAAAAGGCTATGTACACATTGACTCAGATACTCACTTTGCACAAACAATCTTAAGAAATCACTATAGTGATCAGGGAACTGATATTGGAGAAGGTTAGTCCAATGCTTGCAGAAGATGTTAAATGGCATCAAAATATCTTCATCGGGTTCAAGGCCACATGCATTCAGAGCCAAGTGAATAGACTCCAGAAGCTTGGTACGTTCAGACAGAGGTGGTTTAGCAATGCTTAACCACTGCGTAAGGTCAAACTAGAACAGAGGACAGGACACATTTGTAAGTAGAAGTTTTAACAACCACAACACCTTTAGGAGAAGGGAGAATTATCAGGGAAAAAAACAGTCTGAAGTTTTTATATATTTAAGAAAAAAACAAATTAATCTGCACCTCATTAACACCAACTCAAAACCAAGGTAACATTCTCCAAAGGTTATGACTTAGCATGTTGCAGAAGTCCCAGAGTTTATGAAACAAACCTGGGCACGAGTTTTCTGATTCATAAAGATGTGTATCAATTTCCATGCTTCGGTACTACTGCCAAGCAAACACTTACAAACATTAGACTGGGTTACTCTCTGTAATTCATAAATTTTCAGGTGGAGGCACAGTTTTTGTAGCTTTTAGACCATCTGCTTAGATCTAGGTTGGTAGGGACAATGATGATCATTGCCACTAAGAACAGCTCAGAGCTGTGGCCAACAGGGTTTGGCAGCTGTGAATAGCAGGCAGTCTAAGTCTCTGTGCAACTAATGAAGAGAACCAGTGACATCAAAGCCTAAGTATAACAGGAATTTCTCCAATGGCACTACAGGTAGGCAGCATCCTGCAGCCCTGAAAGAGGAGATGTGCAAATCACTTGCTTATATTTTAAGACAGAGAGGAAGGATACGGGCGTCAAGCACAGATGGAAGTTTTAGACACTGTTTCAGAGTGTTTCTAAGATAAAAATAAAAAAATATTTTGGCAAGATACCTGGGATTCAGTGGCTATCCTAATGAATGTCTCTGAAGAGATATCAGACAGAAGAAGCCATTGAGAGTCTGCTTTAATTTCAAGAGTAAGAGTGCACTGAAGATTAACTCCTAGGAAGTACATACTGATACTATCTAAGCTAGGAAAGAGTAGCTTTAGCTTCTTATTTGCTTTTGCTTCCAATCCCTCTTGAGCTTAAATAAAACATATGCCATTCAGGGTGAGCAATACTGAATTACAGAACATGTCACTGTTATTGTAAAGTACTGCATCTGCACCTCTTTCTTCCTTAGCCTAAAGTCACCATCTTCAAGGAAAGAACACTCACAAAAGCAACCCATAAAGCAGATGCAGTATACACAAGTACTTTACCTTTGTCAGCAGCATGAAGACAACATCACTGTTATCCTCACTCAGAAAGGCCACAACTTTTTCATATAAAGCCACAAATTCACTGGGAGAGGCAACAGGAGTGAAGTATGGTGAAAGCAGAGTACAAAGCCTCCGGTTCTGCAGGATCGTCTGGAGAAGATGTTTACACTCTGACTTGGTCCCACTGATGAACACCTGATGAAATTGGGAATGGTGAGAAAAGTACCTTAGTATGAATCTATTGGAACACACACCTCCTGGAACTGTTTGTAGAGGCAAGCACAGTTTTGGCCTTCTTTAAAAATAAAGATTTTCTCAAAAAACGACAGACTGTATGAGATCATCACCAACTAAACACTGCTGTTCCACAAGATACCATGTAAAATAAACATGCTTCCCTAGCACATTGAAGAACAGCACTTGTGACCACACATGTTGTCTAAATATACCTAGAAATACAATTTCTCTGATGGGATAGCTAAAGAAAATTAATCCAAGTTTCAGAAGCCCTGCCTAGTATTAGGAAAAATTTAAGCAGAACTAGGGCTGTGAAGAGCTTTTCATCACTTCAGCTGCTAGAGGCACTTAAGGACAGCTGCTTGTGGGAAAAAATATGTATTTGAGAGATGAAAATAAATACTTGGACCCAAAGCAGAGGCTAATGCTTTTTCTCAGAGCACTATGTGATGTGTTCCCCACAGATAACACCAGTACCACCAACAAGAACTTACCTTCTCTACCAAACTTCTGGCTAGCTCCCTACACAAAGAACACTGCAAGTCTGTAGCTAGAGATGTCTAGGTTGACAAGATAGGCATCAGCTAGAAAGTTATTGGTAACAGCAAAATATATGCCAAAACCACTCTTATGCACTGGAGGTACCCAAACTTTAGCTACCTGCCCAAAAATCCAGCCTACCATAGCATTTAGCTAACACAGTGTTTATTAGCACTTAGCAGGCATCTGAGAGGAACAGTTTTTAGTTTGCTTATATGTAAGCTTAAACTCTCCTAAAGACTCTGTATATTATACAAATGGTTAAAAGCAAAACTGAATGGAAGCACAGAATTTTCAGACTTCTGAATGTTTCAGACCCCCAACATCAGCAGGCAACTGGAATAAGCATTAGACATCCAAAAATCAGGAGAATAAACTCACTTGGCCTAGAATCTCAATGCAGGATGTAAAGAACTGCCTTGTGGGAGGATTGCGTTGAGTTTCATCACACACATATTCCACTAACGTAAAAAATAAACTAATTCCAACTTTCTTGATTGCAGGCATAGGCTGCACCTTGTAGATATTTATCAAGGCCCTGAAAGGATTAAGAAAAAAAATAAAAAATACACAGATTAAATTTAGATATGGAAAACAATCTGTAAAAATAAAGACAGGTTTCTTGACAGTGCATAGCCTTGAGATGGGTATTTCTGGCTTGCATGATAATCAGGCATGGGTTCACAGAATCACAGCATGGTTGAGGTTGGGAGGGACCTCTGGAAGACATCTGGACCACCCCCCTGCTGAAGCAAGGCCACTACAGCTAGTTGCCCGGAACTATGTCCAGATGGCTTTTGAGTATAGCCAAGGATGAATACTTCACATATCTGGGCAGCCCGTGTCACCCCACACAGTAAAAAAGTGTTTCCTGATGTTCAGTGGGAACCTCTTGTGTCTTAGTTTGTGCCCACTGCCTCTTATCCTGTCACTGGGCAACCCTGGAAAGAGGCTAGCTCCTTCTTCATTGCATCCACTCTTCAGGTATTCCTATATGTTGATGAGAATACCCTGAGCCTTCTTGTGTCAAGGCTGAACAGCCTCTGTTGAGCTGAATTAATTTTGCTGCCTTCAAACCTCAAAAAGTCTTCAGAACCAGTCAGAAAGTGATCAACAAAAGTTTTTTCACAGCAGAGTTCCAACAACTATTTCTCCCTTAAATCATGGGTTCTTCATGGTTTTAGACCACCTCTACTACATCTGTACTGCAAGAAAATTTACCTCACTTTACTTAACAAGCTCAGAAGAATTAAAGCAGAAAAACTTTTTCTTTTGTACTGCCAAATAAATGCTTTTTTGAGCTCAAACCCCCATCTTCACTGAGTCTGAATTAAAATACCTGAAGAAATGCAATTCCACAGATGTAAATGTGAAGAACTAGCTCATCCACAGAATTTTTCAGATTAATGAGCACGAATGAATATATCCAAACAGCGACAAAGTATTTTCACTTGTACTGTGACTACACTCTGTAGGAAAACAACTACTCTAAAAGAATCCCAGTGTAGAAGCTGGAGAAGAATGGTGCTGCAAAACTGGAGCCCTGGGATGAACTCTAAAAGGTCTTCAAGAGGAAGAGGGCTTTGGATTAATCCATTTGTTCACCACCCTCCCAAAAAAGTGGTATTAAATAGCTCGCTTCCACTGCAGTTTTGTTTCACATACTGAAAAGCTACTTCAAATGACAACTCTCTATTAAAGAACTTAACTGTAACAGGAAAAAAATAAAGAGCTATTAAAAACATGTAGTTTATCCCAGGGCTGAGGCAGCTGTGGTACAAATTTGCCACTCTAAAGTTTCATGTATCACGCCTGTCATAACTCAGTGTACTTTTGGGCTATTCTAATACAAAGTACAATAAACAGAAGTAGAAAACAATACTGTGTGCCCTTCTGAGGCTGAATGACCTTCTAATAATAAGTGTTACTTCTTCAGGTGCCTGCATTACAAACACACAGGCCTCAGCATTCCAGCTCTATTGTTGATCCAAGCTCATAACCGTTACGAAAAATACACAAACAGGTTTCACATTTTGAACTTTAACACACAGAAAAAGAAATATGAAACACTACTACCTAAACCAGAGTCTGAACAACCTACGTTATAAAATTTTCCACGTGTACTGCTGCTTCCACCACACCCAGAGAAGGTGGCTTCTTAGCTTCTGCCAGAAGTTGTCTCACTTCTTTACGCAAAGCATGAAGCTGCTGGCTCACTGCTTCATTTTTATGTTTCCCTTCAAACTAAATGACAAAAAGACACATGTTCATTTCACAATATTAATGGGGTTTTTATAATTCTTTGATGTTGCACCTACTTGTGACAATGAAGTAAAGCCCAGTAAAAGAACTCTGAATACAGATGTCTTCCCCTGCTCCCTTGCCCCGAGAGCTTTGATCAAGTACACATACATCTTTGGTCATGCTCCTGTTTAGTTATCACACACTAATGCAATTCATGGCTTTTTAATCCACAGGGACTGAAACATAAAGGGGATCAAGAAATTCATGTATCAAGCAACATGGGAGCATTTCTATATACATTTTCATGCCTCTATTACTGTCACAGAATCACAGACTGGTCTGAGTTAGAAGAGACCTTAAAGCTCACCCAGTTCCAACACCTTCCACTAGACCAGGTTGCTCAAAGTCCCATTCAATCCACCCTTGAACACTTCCAGGGATGGGGCATTAGTGAGCATATTCCCACATTCACTCATTGGAAAACACTTCAGAATGGATGCTATGAGCAGAACAAACTTCATGCAACAACTTATCTTTCACCTGCTGATCTGCATCTCCATTCAAGCCTCACATACAAAGTATTTCAGGTAACTATTATGCAAGTATGGCTTTATTTAGTCACCTGCTACCATTCTTGTAAGCATTCAACCAATTCACTTCAATTATCCATGTCCAACAGCCCCAAACCAGAAGTGAAGACAAGTCTGTTACCTGGACGGTTAGGGCAGCTGCTCCCTGACAGCCTTTATTTGAAGTTCCCCGGCACTCCAAATGAAGGGTAATCTGTTCTTCCCGATTGACATACAGCTTAGGTATTGTGTCCAATATTTCACTATTAAAAGCAACATGCTGAGATTCCCACAGAGCTGCAGTTCTGAAAAGCATTTATTAATAAAGTTATCAAAATCTTCACTGAAAACAGTAATGCTTAGAATTTACAAGACATAAGACTTCAATTCAATGTGCTATACAAAGACTCATTACACTTTTAAAGAAAGTAAGACCATCAGATGAAATTGAGTTAAAAATTCAAAGCAATAGCACTTCAAAGCAAGAAAGAAATAGGTTCAATAAGAACAAAACTGCTCAAGTCTGCATAAGTCTTCTGGAAAAAAATTAAACTGATCACCTTCTATAGAAAATTGGCATTTTCCACCAGACCAAAAAAGCTGGACTGTGGGATTATTCAATCAACACCACCACCAAAAAAAAAACAAAAACAAAACAAAACAAAAAAAAAATCAACGAGAAAACAAACAAAAAAAAAAAAGCAAACCTACCTAGAAGTGATACTGGAATTGATTAGACACATTCTCTCTAAGGCTTAGCACATTTTATGTTGGTTTATAATACTGTTACTAAATTATATTGTTATTGGACAAGAACAACTATAGATTGATGAAATGTGTTTCAAAATAATTCAGATGGATTCTTCCAGAAAGGATACTAAAAACAAGTCTCCTTCACTCACAAAGCTAATAGTCCCAGAGTTTCGCTGTTGGGGACTCCAGTGCTTCATAGTATAGATACTACATTACTGCAAATGGGTTAATTAACTAACTGTCAACAAATCCAGGATAAAGGGAGGCTTTATTTTAAGAAGTATGCCAAATGAGAACAGAAACTGTGGAAGCTAGATGTCCACTGATGTAATCTCAGTCATGAGATAAGACTTAAGTAGTCTTATCTTTGATAAAGGAGTGGAATAACAACATGATAGCCTAGAAGAAAAGAAAAAAGTAAAGCAGAAGTCAAGTAGTGACAGTCTTGTGCCAACAAAAAAGAAGCTGCTGCAAAGGGCACCTGAAGATACTACTAGATATGCCAGAGAGGCGGAAGGGAAACAGCTGTATCTTACTTGGCATGTTGCTGCAAGATGTTAAGGTCCACACGCATGAGCCGAATGGCTTCTTTCTGACTTACTAGACTGGCAGAGGAAATAACGGGCACAGGAGCTTTCATCGTCTGGAGCGGAAGAGGGGGCTTGGGAGTATCAAACTTCTTCAAATTATTTATTATTCTCTCTTTAGCTAAAGAAGAAAGCAAAAGCAAGTTTTGTCAGTAAGAAAATGTCAGGAAAAACTGAACGAAAATATTTGTTTCACATGGACCACTTTTAGCAGCAGAAAATTCCTGCTCAGGATTCCTCCCTTTAAAAAGAACTGTAAAAAACAAACCAAACAAAAAAAAACCCTCAGCTAATCTCCCTATTTTGGTTGGCAAAGTTTACTTCACACAGCTAATTTTCAAGACCAGCTGCACCACACAGACATTAGGAACTGTCCTGAGTTCAGCAGCAACAGTCATTTTTCTTCTCCTTAGTAGCTGCTGCACTGCTGTGTTTTTGACTTTCAACCTGGGAACAAAGCTGATAACACCAATGTTCTTAGTTGTTGCTAGGTGATGATTACTCCGATCAAGGATTTTCTGAGTCTCATGCTGTGCCAGGGAGGAGCGGAAGCCAGGAGGAAGCAGAGACAGGACACCTGACCCAAACTAACCAAAGGGTATTCCATACCACAGCATGTCATGCCTAGTATAGAAGCTGGGGGGAGCTACCCAGAAGGGCTAGATTGCTGCTCGGGTCAGGCTGGGTATCAGTCAGCAGGTGGTGAATGGTTGTATTCTCTTCCCTTGTTATTTCCCTTATCATTATTATTGGTGGCAGCAGTAGTAGTTCTGTGTTATACCTTAGTTACCGGACTGCTCTTTTCTCAACCCATGGGAGTTATATCCGGGAGCTTGGGGAGGAAGAAAGTGGGGGAGTGAGCGAGCACCTGCGTGGTTCAGAGTTACTGGCTGGTCTTAAACCACGACAGTTCTTTGTGGCACCCAACGTGGGGCCATGCTGATCTTCTCTGTATCCTTCCAATTTTAGTATATGTGCTGCCAAAGAAAGCTTAAATCACAAGAGGATCCAAGGACCCATTGCTCAACCTGTTTCCCCCAGTCACTCCTACCTTCCACCCTTTCAATTTTCCTCTCATTGCCCCTTTTTTTCCCCTTATCCAACTGAGGTTCCCAGACCAAGTCTAAGCCAAATTCATCCTCCTTTCGTTACAATTCATCCCAACCTCTAGTCTTGTCAGCCCCAGTTCCTCCCCAAAGGACAGCCTCTCTCTAGGTCAGCTCTCTCCTCCTTCTGATTCCCTTTCAGTTCCCTTGCCAAACAGTGCCAATTCACCCATGAAACTATTCCAGTTTCCTTCTACTTCTTCCCTCCCTTTTTTCTATTAGCCACAGAAAAATATCCGATCTCACCATATCCTTAATATACCTACCATGACTATTACCTATTCCCTTTGTACTGGAACAACCATTTTACCATAGGAAATTCCAGTGGAAGACATTGAAAACAACAACAACAGTAACAAAATAAATCCCAGGCACTATCTTTGCTTTCAGTTTCAATGCTTCTTCCCTTTGCTTGAAACTGCCTCTGTCTAAACTTCAGGATTATTCAGCCTGTCTGGAGCATGCTCTGTGCAGAGGAATCATTGGGGAGCTCACCTACAAAGGTTTAGACACAATATGACCTGCTGTTCTGTGATGTGGCAAACTTTCAGCCAAAAACATCGATATTGGCTTCTCACCTCAGCATCTCAGTGAGAACACTTCACACAAAATACCGCACTTACAGAAAAACTGTACTAACATCTTCATTCACAGACATCATTACATTCCTAAAGAAACCAGGGCTTCAACACACTCATAATTCTTTGCGGCCCAGTTTCATTAATATTAGTCTTACATCATACCTGATAAAGGGTTGGTGAAATCTGTTTGCCCTGCAGAAACACAGGTTGTATGTGATTCCAGCTGAACCTGCAGCCAAAAGTTTAGAGCTTCCTGAAACTCATGGTGTATGAGTTCCACATTGACATACTCCATCCACAAATCCTACAGCAAAGAAGAATTAAATTATCACTTCCACTTTAGTGATTATCATACACTGTGCAATATCCACCTCAGTAACTGGGGAACTAAGTACATAAAATTAGACCCTGCAGTTTTAAGTCATAATAAAAATTATTACTATGTGAATATATATATCTCCTGAAGAAAAATGATGCAGATTTTCTATCATATATATCATATATAAACCTACTGAGAAGCATTCATGACATGGGAAGAAATCTGATAAGCACACTCAGTATAATTTCTAACAAATAAGAGAAAAAGGGTACAGGCTATTAAAATCCTGTTCCTAAAAAAGGGACACTGAGGAGACCAACATAGTCTAAAACATCATGGTATGATTAACTGTAATCAGGCTAAAGGAGGCTGCACTTCCAGCGGTCACATACACTGGAGGAATAAAATGCACGAATGAGGAAAAGCATTTCCAAAATCTCTCTCCCATATATTTTTATTACACTAACTCTCCAGTCTTACTGGACAGAATACTACACACTTCCCACTCGCTAACTTATGTTTGAACCTGACATGTTACACGCTATCAACAAGAGCAGATTTCAGCTTCTGTCATTTAAAGTTCCAACTTCAATAACTCTCTAAAATTATCTTAAACCATAAAAAGAATTACAGAGAAGTGCAGAATAAGGACTGTGTTCTCATTAAGATATGCAAGAAATCTACTCAAGAGTCCTCATTCAAATATAAAGGAAGGCAGTTTGGTATAGCACAGGATTTTAGGAAAAAAGTCAGAGCTGTGAAGGTATTACACATGCTGTATGCATATTAAAGACTAGAGACTCCAAAGTAGCTCACTACTTCAGAAGATCCCTTTTAAGAAGTGAAGTGAATTTTGGATTCCAGATTGCCAGTGTCTTTAGCCCTTCACCTGTTGATTCTGCATGACTTTAGCAAGTCTGTGTACATCATATTGCTTCGGTAAAGAAGGAATGTATGTGTCTCCCTTCTGGAAACTCTCTTCTTCCAACCACAAAACAAAAACATTACAAAGTCTGAGAAGAAAAACAAAAAGGAAAAAAAAAAATCAATGTGAACTTTAGTTGTATGCATAGCATGTATTACATAGCAGTCTCATTCTGGGGTTAAGGCAACAAATAATAGTACAAGGTGACAAGGCTCAAAACATCGATGTTTCAGATGCTTTAATTTACTAAGTGTCAGTTCAAAGACCAGCAGTGGAAAGAAGCTATTTAGAAAAATATGAAGGGCAATAACAATGAGTAACAGGACAAATTTTGCAAACAAAACCAGTTATTCAAATTAGCACATGACCCAGGACTGGAATAGCCTCTTATGTCAGGGAATCTCATCCACAGCCCCATTCAAAGGCCAAAGGAAACTGTGGATGAAGGGATAGAAATAGTTAATGAAATGGATTCAGGCATTATGCCCTGGTCCAGCTTCAGCCCTGAGAACAGTGAAGAAAACACCAGGTGTTAATGCCCTGGGCAGGCCTAAGCCTTGGCAACCGTAAAGACAACAATGAAGGGTAAAGATCAGTTAGCAAAACAAAGTAGGCAGTTTGCAAGATAAAGCAGGATGTGCATCTCAGAGACAGACCAAACAATGTAAATATTTGTAACCCTTAGTAGTTCTGCTGAAACGGGATGATAAGGAAGTGATAGAGTGGAAAGTTACTGCTTAGCACTTAGTAGACTATATAAGGGACTGCTGGGGAGCAATAAAGTGACTTTTGTTTGATCATATTGGTCTCAGTCCATATTGGTTTGAGTCCACCTCACGGCAGGAAACACCAGAACATTCAAGCAAGTCTCTTACCCCTTGACTTCTCTAGAGTGCCCACTCCAGAATGTCCCACATCTTTTAATTTCTTTGTAGACTCAAATTCATGGCTAGTTTATTCTCATTTCCTCTACTGCTAACACTGTACTTTAACATAAATATACCTTGTTCTTCAACTGGCATCATTCTACCGAGTGACACTCTTTTTATGATCATACCATGCAAGCTTTACTGACAAGGAAAAACTAGAATGCATTAGATCTTCACACTGTGGTATTAAGTATCACTAGAAAATTCCTGTTTTCTGTATCAGTGTCATTGCTGGAAAAACTGAACTAGTCTAGTTCCAAGAGTTCAGCCCTTATGAACTCTACCAATATTTTCCCTCCTGTCTATGTGGTCATTAAACTTTCTGAGCAGATTTACTTGGCTTCAGAGCAGTCTGGTTTTATGATGGACGAGGGAATTCCTTTGAAATGAAAGACTGAAAATATTGCTCAAGTTACACCCAGTGAGTATTTCTGGATTATTTTTCACAAATGCACAGTAATCTCTCTTGTTTGTTTATACAGAACCTACTGATTACTGGAGGAAACAGGAGGTGGGGACACTTAAAAGAAGCTCAGATTCCACATGCCCAAACCCCCTGAACAAAAGACTCTTTCCAAATAATCCTTTCAACTAGTTTCTAAGAATATTCAGATGCTGTAGTGCTGCGAATATTTTTTAAGGTACACTTCCCAGACGAAAAGCCTCTGTGTAACAGAAACACAGACTCCTGAACACCATAGCTACAGTTCCAGCGTACAGGACATAACATAATACTTTGGAGTTATCTCCCCTTACAAAAGTGAGTATTGATCAGCTGAGTCACAGTGAGTGATCCTGTCCGTACCCCTAGCCTACTCCAACACAACTGTCCTCTTGTGATACAGTTTTGGTTAAGCAGACGCATCACATTCCAGCTGGCACAGAACACACTTGTCACAGCTCAACTTTAGCATGCTAACTGTGCTAACTACATTAACTGAATCACATGTTGAAGTCCCCAGTAAATTCCCTGAAGTAATCTTACTCAGACAAAAATTTATGCCCTGGTCTGTGACAAATGGACGTATACACACAATGTGGCATTCTACATGTATAGCTAGTGACAGACATTGTGTTAAGATATATCTGAACAAGTATTTTACCAGCATGTGCATACCATTAATCAAAAAGGAAAGCTCTCCCCTAAAGAAAGCAACAACTCTATCAACAATATTCTGTTTTCAGTAGTTAAATCAGCTCCTCTCTCAAAACAAGTAGTACCAACAAAGGAACAGATCTGATTAAAACTATGCATATAACAAGTGCCTGCAGTACATCTAGGTCAGCCAAGGATCACATCCCTTCAAGTCTACCACTGTTATGACTATGCTGTAGTAGCTACTCAGATGGTTGCACTGAATATGACTAAACTGGGCAGGAGTTTTTTTGTACCTGACAAGTTCCTTATGCAGTTCTGATGAAGTCAGGTAATCCGGTGAGGAGCTTGCCTTCGCTGGTGATCTGTCACTGCCCTCTGCAGGACTGTTCACTCTTAGTGCTTTACTGGCACCATGGTGGAAGTCTGCTACCTCTATTAAGCGCTGCTTCATCTCACTGAGTAAGTTAGTATGAGCTGCACTCTGGAAAAAACGTCTTCCAATACAGCCATCTACAGGTAATCTAAAAATGAACAGAAAAGCACAAAAAAGTCTTGTTTCAAGTGTCAAATCAGCATCCCTTCAAGTAAACTGACTCAAGAGAAGTTGTTGGCACACACTGCTCTCAGGTGCAGTCTCAAGCGTAAAGCACTTCCTGTCACTTGCAGCGCAAATTCACTAGTTCTTGCTAATCTGCTACAGCTCTTATGATCAGACTCACCCATACTGCGGTCCTGGTCGGTGAAGGTAAAGGAGGAAGAACTTCTGCCAGATCAGTGGCATGAGAGGGTGATCAGCAGGGGTAGCAAGGGCCTGGTAAGCCCAGCGGTAAATCAAGAGCCTCTGGAGGGAGGGCACGATGGGCAGC
Source organism: Myiopsitta monachus (assembly GCA_017639245.1). Taxonomy (NCBI): domain Eukaryota; kingdom Metazoa; phylum Chordata; class Aves; order Psittaciformes; family Psittacidae; genus Myiopsitta; species Myiopsitta monachus. Next base: position 3,247,529 of record CM029941.1, on the reverse strand, counting down.
TTCAGCTGGGCCTGGGCTTTCTGCAGGAAGAACATTTTCAGACAAGCATTCTGCTGCAGTTCCATGTAACAGGCTTTGGTAGATTAACTAGACAGATTAACAGAGCATGAAAACTCAGCCATTACAGAGGATTAAAGCTTGGAAACATTCACACATCTGTAACAGATCTTAGAGGAAGAGCTGCCCAGCTTACAGTTATGTTGAACAGCTGTTAGAAAGCAGTGCTGCACCTCTGATGCTTAAAAAAATAAATGGCATGATGGCCCTGTGATGCAAGGGCAACATATAGACCACTGATGTAAATTACAGTTAATTACTGTTTCTCCTCACGGGAGGCTCCTGGTTTAGACTTCCATAAGACCCAAGGTGATGCCAGAAAACAAAGCAGCAACAGCAAAGCACACAACATGCTCCAACCAGCAAAAACAAGACTTAGGCCATTTGAAGACACAGAATCCTACAGCATGCTACTTTTAGCTTTTTTCAGACTACATTCCATACAGCCACATCGAGAATCTAAAACAAAGTCATGTGAAGAAAGAATACAGACGGAAAACTTCTTTTTGCAAAAGCAGAACAAAGGCAAAGTAACACATGCGAAGCAGCACTCTGTATTAGCAAGACAGAACACTACTCCATAAACCCACTAAATGATTAAAAGGTCACACACCAAGCTCCCACAGTCTGTGCCCAAAGCAGGGGAATGGGAGGCTCTTCTGAGTTCCCAAATTTCAGCACAGACATTGGCACTACTTCATTCCTCATACCAGGGGAATGGTACAGTATGGGGAATAGTATAGGGAACCCTCAGCATCCTTTTCCACACACTACACACATACTGTGTCACTGCGTCCCAGCTAAATCAAGACATGCAAGCCACGGGACAAATGTTTTTCAGACTAGACTCCAAGGATGCAAGATAATGTACCACTATGGACGTAGCCCAAGCAAACCTATTTTCACAGAGTTTCTAGACTACCTTCTTCATTTAAACACACTGAAACAGTTGAAATAAAGGATGAAAAAAAAAAATTACACCGTAAGACTGAACAGCTTTGGTTTCCACTTGCTCATTTCAGAATTTCTAGCTGAATCTGGGCAAAGAACCTGGAAAATGCTGTAACGTGGCTAACAGCTCACCGAAGTGCTTTAAGGGAGAGACCTAAACAGTTCTGAAAGTCTTGGAAAATAATTCTGCAAATACAGAAACAATTAAAGCTCAGAATTCTGCAAAATTCAGATCACCTGAGAAATGCTCTTTAAAATACAGACATATTTGCCATCTCTAAAATAAGAGCATCTGCACTCCCCATTTCAGTGGTTCATAATAAATCCACTGAAGACTGTGAGGCATTCAGATGACCCATAAAATCATGCAAGAGCACTAATTAGTGACTGAGGTTTTCTGTAAGTAATGGTGTATTAAAAACCAGATATTTGCATGGCAGTTTTAAAATGTTCAGGTCAAAATTTAAAAGAAAATTTCCCTGCACTACACTTCTGGAAAAACAGATAAACATTTTATCTTGGTAAGAAAGACTGCATAAGATAAAAGCTAAACAATACCAGAGAACACTCTTCTCCAGCAGTTCTAATAAAAGCAGATGAAAAGTTCTCTCACCTTCAAAGCTTGATCAGGAGTTAAAGCATTAATAACCAACTCCCGTTCCACAACTCTGCGAAGCTGTGAATCTTCTTCAAAAATTGACTCCATGTTTAACACCACCCATGAAAACCAGACCTGCACAACACAGTGATAACAGAAAGTGATCACAAATTGGCAAGGGTAGGATCTGGAAGCTTGCTGTTTTAACAGAAGTATACCTTTGTCAGATTCCTATCACGAAGTTGCAAAAGCAGTATCATATCTCAACAAGAAAACAAACAAACAGTTTCCTCCTTATCTACATTCAAACTTCCCCTCTGTATTTTGTACAAGCCTGGGAAAGAAGGAGGAAATCAGAGACAACTAATAGAATTATCCAGAGTTCTGGAGGAAACAAGGAAACAACATACTCAAAGCCAGTAAAATAAGAGCTCCTCTCTCCAACCTGCATGACACATCTCCAGTTGGAGAACTGCAATAAAGAACTTGCTTAAGCAGAGAGAAAGCAACTAGTACCCAAAATGTATCAGATACAGACTGATCAAATAGGTAAGACATGCTATATATACTTTTCTCTCATTAAATATATACAGAACAATTGAAGATTAAAAGAAATCTTAACTAATAAATCCTATTATATGAATTATTGGACACAGATTTGACAAATTCTGTGCAAAATGTCCATGTTTCCTTTAGTGTTACAAGCCCATACCATTCTTTTAGGCTAAATTAGGATTTTATCACAGGAAAACTCAAACACTGGGATAGCAAGCAAGAGGGAACAAAAGGAAATGTGCAAAAATAAAGAATTCCCAAGCCTAAACACCTGTAAATTGTTTATCCCAGGGCTGTTTATACAACACCATCCTACCACTCACCTGAGAGGAATTGGCATTGCCTTCAACAAAGGAAGGTGTCACATTGCCAGCCACAATCCAGCTGACAAGCGAAGACAGCAGACCCTTGTCACAATGATAGCCTAAAGCATTCTGCATGGAAACAGAAAACACCTGGTTGGGGTTTTTTGGTTTGTTTTTTTGTTTGGTTGGTTGGTTTCGGTTTTTTTTTTTTTTTGTAAGCAGCTTAACTGATGATTTACAAGCCAAAGGTATGTCACTATCTTCATCCAGGTTCCTTTCTGCCTCATGTTCCAGAGAGAAGATTCTGTCATAGTGACACTGTCTGATTCTTCAAGACAGGAAACTATTTTTGTTCTAAGCACATTATCAAACTCTTGAAATGCAAAGACCACAAACTAAAATACTGTGACATAATTCATACTAATGATCCTGTGTTGCAAATAGGCTTATAAAGGTATTATTGTTAAACTATCAGAAATTTTATTAATCTCCACCCACCCAGAAACAAATCAGATAGCTTCATTACCAATCACCATCATGACTATTCTTGTTGCACATCAGGAAGGCATATTCACATCAAAAAAGAATGAGCAACACATGAACTATTTACTCAACAGCCACACCAATAAACCACACCCATTTACCTTGTGTTGCTGGTAAAGCAGCTTTTGAACACAGTCCTCTTGGCTGTACTGAAATGCAGCTTTACATAAGTCATCCAGCAAGAAGAGTGTGGCCCTGTCCCTGTGCCACAGCTGTTGGCTGATGAGGACGTGAACCCAGAACTCCAGTACTGCAGCTGGCCCCGCTCCATTTGGCTGGTCATTTAGAAAAATGTGAGTCTGCCACATTAAAGGGAAAAATCATTCAAGAGATTGTAGCTTCAATTAAAGCTTACAAATTTCATAGAATCATTGAGAAGTCTGGGTTGGAAAGGACCTTAAAAAAGCTCATCCAGTCCCAACCCTGCCACGGGAAGGGACACCTTCCACGAGAGAAGGCTGCTCCAAGCCCCATCCAACCTGGCCTTGAACACTGCCAGGGAGGGGGCAGCCACAGCTTCTCTGTGCAACCTGTGCCAGCGCCACACCACCCTCACACAAAAGAACTTCTGCCTAAGATCTCATCTCAATCTCCCCTCAATTTATTGGAGAACCATGTCATCTGCATAAGGCTGTGGGCCTATCCTTAAAATAATTTACAATGATGCTCTCTATGCCCATGTACAGCTTTGCCATGTCCAATTTTCTGCAGATTCTGCAGCCTGAAGAACTCAGCATCTCCTGCAATCAGCAAAAACAGACACACTACAAATTAGACACTACCAGGACACCTGTAACCTGCAGTCATAAAAAGCACCTATTCATTAAGTGCAACCTGCTGCCTCTGCAAAAGGACTTCCCCAATTAGGACTCTTTCCCTTTAGTCCTTATTACCCTCTGAACATTAGTGTGCCTATTCTTACAAAAAAATACTTCAGAGAGGGCAAGAACACTCTCTTTAGAAGGTTAGGGAATAACTGTTCCCAATACAGAACATTTTTCCATACCACATTCATACACTACTGTTCACAAGCTCTGCTTTTAACTCTTAATCTTCTGCGTTTCAGGACTAACACAAGCAAAAAAGTAATACTGCCTTCTACATTCCCTTTCTAGGCAGTTTTGACTTGCAAACTGGTGAAAATATGTTTTCCAATTAGTCTGGAAGGCACATACTGTTGTTATGTCCAATATCACATGCACTGCCAGGGATAGGCAAATTTAAGCAGAAGTATTTCAGGAAACCAAACCCAACTACTCGTGCTTAGAATCAAACAATGGTTCAGGTTGGAAAGGACCTTCAGATATCTAGTCCCAACCCCAATGGCATGAGCAGGGACACCACACAGTAAACCATGTCACCCAAGACTGCTTGATGCCACATATTCCATGGCTGCAGAACCGCCAGATTTTTATCCTAACTTTAAACACCAATTCAGCCAAAGGCTACCTGTTTTTTAAAAACTCCCTCCCCCCCCCTTTTTTATTTTTTAATAACCTTCTTACCTGTATCATGCTACTGAGCAGCTTAACATTTTCTCCATAGCTCACTCCTGTCAAGTGCTGTGTTACTTTATGGGTAACCTGCTGGGTCACACCTTGAGGGACTCCACTATCCAGATGAAGGAACAGTTGGATACAAGATAAAAACCTAAGGATGTCACCAAATTAAATTAATTCTAAAATTTCTCCTACTGCATATTATTACAGAAAACCTGCTGTTAGAAAATTGCAAACCAGCTTAACAGTACTGGTGACACCATATACCATGACTTTGATTCACAATCATCCTGCAGATTTAATTACCAGTTAAATGATTTTGCCTGCTTTCTTGGTGTGCAGCACATAAACACAGCAGCAACTTGTAAATACAGCTGTCTGAAGACCACTTCTGTGGCACAGCAGCAGCATCAGTGACAGCTGTACACACTATGTGATTAGGAAACCCTTCTACAACTACCTCAATGACAGTCAGTGTCAGAAAATAACTGCAAAGAAACCAGACTCACTTCCCCATCATCTGCCTCACATTTTCACTGAATGCAAAACCCAGAAAAAGCCTGATAAATTTAACAGTTAAGATTAACTTTCATTGTTCTTTATCAATAAACATGTTAGGAATATACAATGCTTACTGTTCATTCTTCAGGAGATAATACTGGCAAGAGTAAAACAAGGGTAGAATTTTATCCAACACGTGGACTACTGTTCTCAGATGTCTACACTGGACAAGTACACCCAAAAGAGCAATCCCTTCAGCACAGAACTTCTCAACGCTGTCAAAAAAAAAAAAAAAAAAAAAACAACAACAACAACAACATTGACTACCAGTAGAAGGGGAGACATTCAGTTGCTGACAGATTAAGTATCTCCTGCCCTTCTGGGGGTTTGTGTCCTGTCTTCCAAACATCACTGGAGCTAGGGATGTTCACCCATCAAGTTTCAATCAATTTAAAGTTCTCTGTTCTTGTCTTACCATGCCAACCACCTTCACTCCCCAGGCAAAGGAAGAGCCTACAGAGTGAGTTTCGTATGATCTAGCTTTGACATTTCCTCAGGGTGGATGATACTCTGGACATCTATTTTCACTACCTACAGATGGAGCTCAGAGGGTTTCCTTATAGTAGCTGCTTAGATGGCATTGGGTGAATCCTACTCTCACTGTCCAGAAAATTCACTAGCAGCATCTTATTTGATGCTGCGCATCAAGCCGTGCTAATTAAAAAAGGCTGCACTTTAGGAAAAGATGTAAACATTAATCCAATGTCTACTCGAAGGTGAGGAAAAGGAAATCTGGTATTAAGTCACTAGCATACAGTAAAACGCTTTGTTTCTTCTGCTCATTAATGTAACTAGCCTCTAACTTTTGTATGTGACAAGTATCTGTGCTATTGTTTAGACAGGAGAAGGATGTGTTGGAGGAGGAAGGTGGGAGGGAAACAAACCTCAGTAAAGAAGCTTCTTGGTTTTCACGTAATAATTTCCACTCTCAAACCCAAATACCTTCTTTCAGTCTCAAATTACTCCAAGTGCTTTGAAGAAACACACACTTATCTATGGCACAAACTTAGCATCAAGCAACAGCTTGGATAAGGAGAAGAAAGCCAAGATAACTTCTCGTTAAAGAGTAAAGCAATATTATATGCAGAAAACAAGCTAGGGAAGATTTTCAATACTGTAAGAGATAAAGACTCAGGGAAAAGAGACCTGGGAGAAATTAACCTATCTATGAACCAGTACATTCAATTATGTCTAAAAGCCTTACAAACCAGCTGAAAGCACTTGAAAATACTGTGTCCTAACAAAGGGCTAGGAGGTTCAGTATCAAGGTTATAAAGCTACCACTACCAGCATGAGCGGTTTTTTTCTCTCCTCACTGTTTTCTGAATGCTCTGTTGCTAAAAAACTCTGCCTGTAGAACAACCCTGTCAGTAAGCACGGTCAAAAATTATTCCTGCCCACAGCAATCATGCTGACATTAGTTTCAGTACTATTTCTAATGACTATTTTTGCCCTAACATGCTGAAGGCAAAAAATACTATTGGTAAACTACAGGAAATGCCTCAATGTTTGAAAGTACAGCCCCTGAACAACTGCTAAATCCCTTGCAGCAGAAGTCTTCTACTCTTTATACATGTTTAAAGATGTTAACAGCCCTCAGTTCATCATTAGCTGAGCTGCCCAGTAACTGGGGCCATCCACCCAAGGTAAACACAAAACAGCACACTTACCTGTGACCCAGAGTGGTCATTGCCAGAGCCAGGTAACAGCCAATAGGGATGTTGGCTTTGACAGCCTTCAGGAGGGGGTGAAGTGTGACCGACTCCGTCATGTCCAGCACACTGTCAGACACAGGGACCGCAGGCCAGCCATGCTGCATGCCACGGTCATTTCTGTGAAGCTTTAACCTCAAAATCAAACCCCATGCCCACTGATTAAAGAAAGTCTCTGGTGTTTCTCCATATCGAACAATGCTGGCTAAGTAGGACACCTGGAAAAAAGCAGTGGGAACAGGAGTGAGAGGAAGCACAGACATACATGGCAAGTCTAGGACTTGGGACAGTGTGGATAAATTTCCTCTTCTATCACAACACTCTGACATGAGATTAGAGCAACAGTCAATATTTATCAGACATATCATATAGCACAACCAGTCAGGATTATCCAAATTCTCTCTATGGCTTTGATTTCCACCTCCCCTCAGCCGTTTCCCACTCCATTCCTTTTGGTAAACCCTATCGATCAACTTAATATTGTTTTCCTAAACTGTTTCAAACCACATACACAGATTAAAATTTATCTTTCCTACTTAAAAAAACCCACACACAACCTTCAGTAACATTTCAGACTGCTAGCAAAAACAAAATGTGTATATATATACACACACACACACACAAACAAAAATACCATCTGTCAACAAAAAGACTAAAACCTGGCAGTCACTCCTCAGAAAGTAGTCTCTGAAGTGGACAGGCAGAGGCTCTGTCATATTTGTCTGTCCATTGTCATAAAGACCCTATCTAGATCAGAAGAAATTACAAATTTCTAGGTAAAAACATACTGTACATGACCAGTGTAAATTGCAGAGCTGGGAGTCAATGCAGGCATTTCACCCTCTCTGAGTGAAAGTATGAGAACCTAAACATTACTTTCTCTCAAGTTCCAGTCACAAGCTCATGCAGCTCAGGACAGATTCACTAATACAAGTGGCAACCAAGGCTGAAAAGTGCTTAAAAAGAGAACTCATCTAGCTAGCACAAGACAACAAACCAGCTAGATGGTTTGCTTAAGTAGCGCAGAGAAGCAAGTTAGAAAAGAGCACAGAAACAAGGAATATTAACAGTGTGGGAAGAAAAGACTGGGGAAATAAGCCCAGGGGAGGAGGGAAGGAGAAAGCACTGTACAAGAAATGCTAAGACGATGAAGCACAGGACAATGCTAAAAGCTCTGAATAAATAAATAGAAGCATCTTGGATTGAATACCCAAAAAAAGGATTTTTAACCTTGGCAACTTTATCCTTCCATTCCCCTTTTGTAACTTGGAGCCATACCAGTGTGCTGTAAAATCAATGTAATATATGTTTGTAAGGTGTTCAGATAATACAGCATGGATCACTGCTGAAAAACTCCTAAAAAGATTAACACTTGAGCCTTCAAATGAGGTAGGATTAAGAAATTGAGGCTCGGGAAGGATGTCTCTTATGTTCACCAGTAATAAGTAGCCTTTCATTCAGCAAGTACTGTTCAACTCCATCTGAATAAAGGATGCTTTGGAAGAACATTTGGCAACTATCCCACTGCAGCTGGATAATAATACATATCTACAAGGAGGTAAAACTTAAAACACGTATTTCTCAGATGGATGTTCAGTGAAAGGCTAACAGTATTTTGGAATAGCAATATGGGTACAGGAAATACTGAGAGTTGGTATAATATGGTGTCCTAGTATCAAGATAGCATAGCTTTTAAACAGAGAAAAACGGAAAACAATGTCTTGGCCTGCAGTTTATCCTATCATTATCAGTAAGCCATTCCCTGTAATCCTCAAGGAGGAATACCTGTTTTATGCTTTCAGAAAGTAGTCCAGCATATGGTTTCTGGGAGAGATATTTCTGATACGCTTCCAGGACCATCAATGCGACTTCAGAATGGACAGCAGGATCCAGATGAAGAGCATCCTGCTAAAATGAGAACTGCATCACAAAACTTTGGAACATACCATGGGGGTTTTTTTTGCATCGAAACATGGTAATTATTCTTATCTGTCGTCATATTGAGGAATCATTTTTCCCCAGATCAAAAGGTACAGACACCTGAAAAAGCATTCACCCTTGACTGGATCTTGAACTGATAAAGCTTCTGGAGTAACCCATTCTAGAGAATATCTTTCAATCATTTAGAATAATGCTCAGGGCTTTGAAATCTCTAAGGTCAATCCTTAGTTTTCTAGCATTGTGAAAACACACCTGGATACCAGCCTGAAAACTACAGTCATACCAGTCTCATACACACTTCTTTGAGGATTCTTCTGTTTCTGCAGCCACAGACATCTTACTCAAGGGATTCAGAAATACTGCCCTGCCAGCTGTTTCCTTTTGCTTAGAGAGAAGAAACTCCTGCTGAAATATCTCTTTTCACCTCAGATGCAGCACTACAGGGAAGCAACACAAGCAAATCCTCAGCTGGAATACTGCACAATTTTTGTGAAATTCCCATCCTATGCCATCAAATGTACAGCTATCACATAAAAACATGTATTTAACTGTCAAATTCATTTATAGTCCCAGCTCAAGTAAAACTTTTGCTCTGGAAAACTGACCAGGCTCAGGCTTCCTGTTTTCAATACATACTTGCTCACCCAATCCCCAGTTTAGCCCTTCCAAGATGATGCACGCTAGTTTATTCTCCACAGTTGTTAGACTGTAATTTAATAACCAGTCGCGAATGAGGGCTATCTCAGACGAAGAAGGCTTCCACAGGTACAGCGGCAGTTCTTTAAACAGGTATAAAGAAACCTTTGAGGACAGAACACAAAGGCTAATCAGAACTCAGTATGGAACAATAAGCAGCATTATGCCCTTTTATCTTTAAGAGTGATATGACAGAAGAAAACATGACAGGTCTTTAACACAATCCATTCTTCTCCCAAGTAACAAGTGACAGGACAACAGAAAATGGCCTCAAGTTGCACCAGGGGAGGTTTAGGTCAGATATTAGGAAAAATTTCTTCAGCAAAAGGGTTGTCAAGCACTGGAACAGGCAGCTCTGTTCCAAAGGGCAGTGGTGGGGTTGGCATCCCTGGAAGTATTTAGAAGACATGTAGATGCGGCACTTCAGGACACAGCTTAGTCGTGGACTTGGCAGGGCTGGTTTAACAGTTGACCTCAATGATCTTAAAGCTCTTTTCCAACCTAAATGATTTAGTGATTCTGTGATTCATTCATACCAAGCCATACCTTATAACACAGTCTGGTACAGCCTCTGGTTTTAAATGTATGCCTAATTTAAATGACAGACATTAGCACTTACCATTCCAACTGTCTCAATGGTCTCTTTAATCCGATCCAGGAGTACAGAAACAATCTGCGTATGGATGCTGGCAATTGCCCCCAGGAGTTCTCGACCAACTTTTGAAAATGTCTCTCTTGTAGAAAGACTAACATAAGAGACCTGAGAAAATGAGCATGAAAAAGTTACTGGTGGTGGCTGACCTTCCTTGGCAGTGCAATAAAATGCTTTTTGGAAAATACAGAACCAACTTGTTCTCGGTGATCCTGAACAAAGTTGGTAAGTGCCCATATTAAAACTGAATCACCCTGGAAGATAAGGAAATTACTATTTTATACTGAGTCCAAAACTAAAAACAGGAACACCACTACCACACATACTAAATAAAAAGACAAACAAACAAAAAACCCCAAACAACTACACATACAGAAAAAATACCACACAATGAATTTCAAAGCCGCAAGTTAGACTAGCATGAGAAAACCAAAATAAAAGTAATATATTTTTGTTCATTTGTTTTGTTCTAGCTTCGTCTATAATAAAGCTGGCTTTCCTCCCAGAAAAACACTCACTCTAGGATATTTTAATTCAGTACTAGATTATAAAGCTGAGAAATAGTACTTTCTTAGTTACATGGTAGAACAGACTGCAGAAACCATGGATGTTTCACACTTTCCACTGTTAGAAAGAAAAAAAGCACATTCATTCCTTTCCTGAATGTACTACTGTTACTCACCTCATATATCTCCAGAACAATTATTTTGATAAAATCCTCATCAACATCAGCCCGTTTAGTTTGTGCCATCTGAGCAAATGTGGTGAGCAGACAAATTTCTTCTGAACAGTTCATTGTTTTGAGATACTTTTCAAAATTCTCAAGGTGCTTTGGGTCTAGAAAGAAAGTCACATGAAAGAAACATGATAAAGTAGTATTACAGGATATATGCCATCAATATTCACACATCCATTCACAGCCCAATCCCAGAGTAGGTATTAGAGGCAAAGGAATTATCATCACTGAAAGCTTGTAAATTAGTACCCTCTCTTCAGAACTGGCTGCTACCACCTTTAAGTATAAGGTGCAAGAAACACCATGATGTGCAGTGAGCTCTTATGATTTAGTTAATATGCTAGTAATTTATAACAAAAGTTAAAACTGCTTCAAGAAGAGCAGGAGTTCAATTTTTTACATCATTTTAACTATGCAATGTCTATCACCAACACGAAGAATCTTTCATCACCAACAGCTTGAATCTCTCTTTTTTAAAATGACATCACAGTTTTAGCTTCCATGACATACTGCAGCAATTAATTCACAGATTAAATCCAAATTACATGAAAGAGTATTAGTTTTAATCAGCACAGAGCCAGAAGAAGATTAAAATTAAACCCACCCAAACACAGCAGAGAGGTTTTGAACAAGTTGAGAGACTCTGGCCATTCCACATACCACAAACTCCAGCAGCAATTAAACTGGGAAGATCATTCTGTGCTGATTACAAATAAAAATACTTCAAGCATCTAGCCCTGGGCTTAGAATATGTCCAAGGATCACAGGAAGAAGGTCTGTTTCAGTCTCCCAAACTTAATACAAAAAAACTAATGAATGTGCTTGCATGGAAAACATCTCTCAAAACAGAGAACTGAAGTTGCACAGGAGAGAAAAGCTAAGATGTTTTTACTTCAATTCGTAGCAGGTTTTCTCTTTAAACTCGATAGTGACATGTTGCCAAATGAAAATAAACATTTAATTTGGGTGGGTGGGTGGGGTAACAGGAAGGCTGTTCAATGAAACCTGTACAAGACTTTAATATAATTTTTATTTCTTTCAAATAACTTTAAATAGGCTCAGTGCAACAGAACAAGCACTGAAAGCTGGATGTGAGCCGTAAAATGGTTTGGACAAAGGTCTACTTCCTCTGAAGCATAACATATATAGAATCCCAGACTGGTTTGGGTTGAAAGGGATTTTAAAGCTTGGCCAGTTTCAACCCCTGCCATGGGCAGGCACATCTTCGACTAGACAACGTTGCTTCAAGCCCCATCCAACCTGGCCTTGAACACTGCTAGAGATGGTGCAGCCACAGCTTCTCTGGGCAGCCTGTGGCGGGGCTCCACCACCCTCACAGAGAAGAACTTTTTCCAAATAACATTCAGTAAACACTGTTTACAGCGATCTTACCACAGCAGAAAAATACACTGAAAGCACCAGTGAGGCACTCATTTACTTAAACTGCACAGACATGTACTCAGCATGCTTGTGATTCATAGAACCTGATAGATTTCCATTGCTTTAAATCTCAAGCAACAGAGACCAAAATACGCTACTTCCTTTTTTGGCTGTGGTTAATTATCAGAGATGAGCAGATATTTGTGTAAAAGTATTATATAGTCTTTACCATTTACAGTAATGTGTTGAGAAGTAAGAGCCTCATTGAACCCTATGCAACACCCCTTCTATTACTGGGAATCTATTAAATCTTTTTTGTATTGGACATTTTGGCTCCATTAACAAGCTGGTTTTATTGCTTTCTCTGCATAAAAAGCTTGGGTTTTCTCTGGGTTTTTTTTGTTTGGTTGGTTGTTTTTTTTTTTTGCTAGCAGAAGATGCATCACATGGAATTATAGAATTGCAGAATTTTTAGGGCTGGAAAAGACTTTAAGATCATCTAGTTCCAACCCCCCTGACATGGGCAGGGACACTACTCACTAAACCATGCCACCCAAGGCTCTGTCCCACCCAGCCTTGTACACCACCGCAGATGGAGCATTCATAACTTCCCTGGGCAACCCATTCCAGTGCCTCACCACCCCCCTTACAGTAAAGAATTTCTTCCTCATATCCAATCTAAACCTTGTTTAAGTTTGAACACGTTACCCCTTGTCCTCTCGCTACAGTCCCTAATGAAGAGTCCCTCCCCAGCATCCCTATAGGCCCCCTTGAGATATTAGAAGGCTTCTATGAGGTCTCCACACAGCCTTCTCTTCTCCAGGCTGAATAATTGCAAGCTCTTTTACAAATTGTAAGAACAGTGTTCTCCAATCCTATTCCCTGCTGGTTTCATTCTTAAGCCTCACAACAAGCTCAAACAAGATAAATACTTCACAGGATACAGAGAACTCTTCGAAAGAGTCACTGTGTTTGAAGGTGTGACACAGGACCACAGACACATTTCACCATTAACTTTGCAAAGTTTCACATCTACACAGGAGCTATTTCAGTAACACTCCTTCAAGGTACAGAGGAAGCATTTTGCAAGAATCTTACATAATGATAAAATGAGGCATGTAATTCTTCATTTGGGTTATCTATAGAAGACCTAGTCCCCTTTCAGACAGACAAGTTTCAATAAATACTGTGTCAATGCCTGCTTATAGAATTAGAACTTTTTTCCTGTTCTTTCTTTAAACACACCACCTTCCTATGACTCTTTGATGTGTTTTTCTGCTAACCAGCAATGAACCTGCAGGGAATTCAGAAAAGACTCCATTTAGATCCACAATACAGCAAGGCAAGGCTCACACTGTAAATGAAAGCTGTTTATGCTACTACCTTCCATTTTTGAGTAACAGGAAAAAAACAAAACTAGCAAAGGGCAGATCTCATCGCATCACATGATGCAGGTCACTGGAAGGCCAAGTCTGACAATTCAGCTGTGATATAACCGTGAATGGAATAGAAGAGGCAATTCCCTGTCTTGCAATTTAAAGCTTGGAATGGGCCAGATCTGCATTCCCCATCACACTGCTCTTCCACATAGCTTTGTCTTTTCCTGACAAGTCATTAAGTAGGAAAAGCTAAGGCATAACTTCTACAGGCACACCTCCAGTACAGTGTAAGTCCTGTCCTACAAAGCAGCTTGCAAAGTGATGACAATGCTGCAAAGATCAGACACTGAATAGGGGCTGTGTTGGGAACTGTGGAGAAACTGCTAGTGTTTAAAACAGTGACACTCCTGAGAAGATTTAGGTAAAGAAGTCTGGCATGAGCTTAAACAGACAGATGAATTTCGTGATTGTAAAGAGCTGGGGAACTTTCTTCTTATACTACCTTTTATTGTCAGCAAGGGTTAAAGCAAACAGTTCTTCATGATCCCACTGTGTAACTGCTTCCATTATGTTTAAGGCAGTTTAACTTCACTTTAATCCCTCTGACTACTGTTCAAGATGAAACAAAATAACTTTGATGATCTTAGACCAGCAATAATAACAAACTCCTCTGGTGTTGTAAACCTCTTTGTGTGAAGGACAGAGAAACTGATTACTCCACCAAACTGTTTGTGCTTTATGATTGATAATGACCAGTTGAAATTCCCCTCGCTTTCCCCTGTATACCTCCATACAAGGTTGATTTAATCCACTGGCACCTGAGAGGAGTTTACCTCAAGGCATAGTAAGGGTTCAAAGGCACAGTGAAGAATGGCTTTCCCTAGACAAGTTTTGGGGGCAGCGCCTTCTGAAACCTGCAGCCTCTTCACTTGTTATACAAGCTGGGAGTTAGACCCTTGGCTAGCATAAATAACTTCAGTGAAGAGGCATTAATTTTATTGCCAAGGCATATTAATTTTATTAAAGCTTGTTCTGGAGTACTGTTAGCCATTCAAAGACAAATCTGTCCCATTCAAATTCTCTCATCACTTTTGGCTGCTGACAGATCCAAAGGCACCTCCAGACCACTCAAACTCTATCATCAAACCATCCATGCCTGCAATTCCAGTGTGACAGCATGCTCTGCAATTACCACAAAGTGCAAGAGCATAGGAGAAAGACAAGCTGTGGCAAGAGGAGTCTTTCAGAATATGAAGAGTATACACAGGTTCAATTGACCTGATTTGCACTCATTTATGAGGTAAGGTGAATGCAATTATGCTGCAGCCATGCAATAAAGGCCAAATGTCACGATTTTTAATTATAAATACAAAACAGTGAAACAGCAATTGTATGGACCTGGGAGGCCATCCATTCAGCACAACTTTATAATCCTCAAACTACCCACAGACCACAGTGCGTGCATGGTGGGAAGGAGAAACCAAGAGTGAGAGTTCCCCCTACTCCCTTACTCCCACTAACCTATGTCATCCAAGGCTCTGTCCAACCCGGCCTTGAACACCACCGCAGATGGAGCATTCGTAACTTCCCTGGACAACCCATTCCAGTGCGTCACCACCCCCCTTACAGTAAAGAATTTCTTCCTCATATCCAATCTAAACCTTCCTTGTTTAAGTTTGAACACGTTACCCCTTGTCCTCTCGCTACAGCCCCTAATGAAGAGTCCCTCCCCAGCATCCCTGTAGGCCCCCTCCAGATACTGGAAGGCTGCTATGAGGTCTCCATGCAGCCTTCTCTTCTCCAGGCTCAACAGCCACAACTGTCTCAGCCTATCTTCACATGGGAGGTGCTCCAGTCCCCTGATCATCCTCGTGGCCCTCCTTTGGACATGTTCCAACAGTTCCATGTCCTTTTTATGTTGAGGACACCAGAACTGCACACAATACTCCAAGTGAGGTCTCACAAGGGCAGAGCTGAGGGGCAGAAGCACCTCCCTCGATATTAAGGTCCTTTCCAACCCTAACTACTCTGTGATTCTATGTTTCAGGTGTGAAGGAGATCTCTGTAATTTGTCCATCTTTGTGATGATTTCTCACACTGCTTCATACATGTGTGGTAAGCTTCTCTGATACAGTTTTCATACAGGTGAAAAAGATGTTTTCAAGCAAATTCCTTTCTCAATCTGAACATCTGTTTACATTTAAACAGATTTTTTTTCCCCAGAAAAGCACTTAAACAAATTAAAACATCTGGGTTATAGTTTGCTGTAACATCTGCAGATTACAAAATGCATGTTTGCTCTCAAGTTCAAGGAGCCCTTGGAACTACGTTCACTAAAAACATGAACTGAAAGATGCCATACGGTTAGCTCCTCTTTTTTATTTATAAAGTTGTTTGTGAGATATTAGTACACTGAATTCTGAAACCTAGAAATCTGCCTCTGAACAGAAACACTAGCAAAGCAGAACAAGTGTTAAACACTTCCACTTAGGTTATATTCTGTTTTAAGAGCTTTCAAGAATTTTGCAACTGTACTTCAACCTGAGAAGGGCAGACTTGCACAGCCAAAACATCTCATGAACACTGTGCTAGAGGACTGCGCAATTTAGGTGAAGAGATTTTCCGTATTATAAGATAAACCACACTACTGACAGATACAACAGGCATACACCGGGTGTCTCATCCATAAATCTCCCTTTTCTAATGTTACCTTTTCATAGAATCAAAAAGGTTGGAAAAGACCTTTAAGATCATCAACTTTTACCCAGCACTGCTAAGTGTGCCACAAGATCTTATCACTTTTATCCTTACAGCAGATATTAAGAGCACTGTGTTTTTTGTTGCTGTTCAGAGGGTTTTTAGGTAATGCAGAAAGACAAAAAAAGAAAAAAGGACTACATGTACAGGTATAGCAGAATGACCAAAAAATGTGGAGAAGGAGTAGGACACGCAGGTAACAAATGTCTATGACAGCAACTGTCATGTTTCCCTGTGAAGTGTATGCCTGTGTTTCATTAGGCACAGACCAGATAAGCAACAGAGAAGGGTCTTGAAGGAGGTGAGAGAAAAACAAGACCTGGTAAAGTCTAGTGCACATATGCTCAGAAGCTGACACCAGCTCTTCTCCTTCCTTTTATAATTACCCTTAACTTTATCTGCTGCAAGTCACAGCTCTGCAGTCACCTTGAAGCATCCTGCTTCAGCTGCACCTTCCTCTTCACTCTGCCCGTGGTCAACCTGGGAGCTCCACATGCTGCAGATCCCATGCCAACCTCAAACCCACACCAAGCCACACCTTGGCACTGAAGGATCGGGACAAGGCAAACAGGGAAGAGGCTCCACCTCAAACCATCACATCACAGCAGGGTAATGACAACTTTACCACACAGCCACTACTTGAGCCAGTTCTCTTCCTCCTCTGTACATTTGACCATGCAGCAATTCAAGTTCAGAGAGACCCTGAAAATCAGTATCTCCTTAAATCTTGATACTGGCAGTAAAGAAATTGTAACCAGAAATGTTGTTCAGCAGGTTCTTATTGTCAATTGCAACGAAGGACAAAGCGGTTATAATCCTGTATCAAAAGAGCTTACAAAGAACACACGCTTCTACTCACACATGCATCAAACATCAAGAAAAAACTGTAAGGTCATTGCTTGTCAGTGAAAACATGTGTTCCGCAGTAAGTTTATTAACATTTGGACCAGTCAAAAACATGTCAAGTAACCAGACTTCCCATATGTCACCACAGGTTTATTTTATATCTGGCAGCTCTCATAGTTCATAAGTCATCCTAGTAAGCACAGCTCCACCACTGCACTCCATTTTATTATGCTATTTCTACCTATGCCTTAAAAGGAACTGGTCTCCCACCTCTATATATGCAAGCTTAAATCTTCCATCACTTACCAAGGCTTGCTACCACCTGCAGATTCACTCTTAACATTTCTCAAACTTCATTTGGGAAGGGAAATCAATACAAAATGTTTTCTCCCAAGAGAATGTTAACACCATGGTCTTACAGAGTATGCATTACATGAAATTAAGTCAGCATTATATTAGTAAGTGTCAGTCAGAAGATCTTTCAGATTAGGTGGATTTCACTGAAGGAGCTGTTCATATTCACTGTCTAGACATTTGTGACAAATAGTATTGTGCTGACATAACCCAACAAGGAGAATGAAGAGGATAGAAAATACCCTGCATCAGTAGACAAAGGACTTTGAAACATAAAAGTTAACTAAAAGCAGAACAATGCCTGAATAAAACGAACTGGTATTTGTTACTGCCAGAGCTGCAACCCACCACATCGTATTCCATTCTCTTTGCTTGAGATACAGTAAAAATTTCTTGAAAAAAAAAAAAAAAATAGTCTTACTGAAAGCATGTAATTAACTGTTTTGGGTAGCAAATACTAACCAGATCAGCACCTCAAAGTGTACAGAACTACAGTCTTCATCTCCCTCTTACTCTGCATAAATTGCCTTCTATGTCAGCTGAACTTGCACAGACTCAAGACTCTCAACCTAAAGATCACCATTTTCTTCTGCTTCTCCATCAAAAGACTTGGTTGACGTGGTAACAGCTATTTGCACTACCACAGAGCTGAAAAGCAAAACTGACAGTGAGATTTGCTCTCCCAGAAGACAGGAAAGAGGCTGTGAAACAGGGAGTTACTGCTTTGTTTACTTGTCTCCCTGCCAATCAAATCCTGAAATACTTTCCATGAAGGCAACAGCACAGTGAAAGCACCGCTCCAGCTGGCATCTAAATAACTCTGCTATAGCTAAAGCTACCACAATCACTGTGGAGATCAATACAGGACAGAAGTCAAGGGTAAAACAGAAAGAAAACTGGCATATAGGAGAAGAAAAGCATCAAAAAAAGGCTTGAGGCGAGGGAAACATCTGTAGTTGCGGAAGATAAGCAGACCTCCCACACTGTAAATTACTGAAGCCAAAACTAGCAAGCCTGGGGGAGAGGGGAGAAAGGAGGACTGGGGTATTTATATGACCAAATACTATCAAATGTCAAGATGGGACCTGATACCAAGATACACAAAATGTACCTAAACAAAAGCGAAAGGGACAGTAGATGCAACAGTTCCTGTTAAAAATGAGAGCTTGCACACACAAGTACTGGAAGACCATGAACTGCTCAAGACAGTTCTAACACCTCTGGACCCATTTAACAACAGAACCTGCAAAGAATTAAATGTGTCGTTTATGCAGCAGTAGTCAAATCAATCAGAATTGGTTTTGAGTGCAGGAACTCTACCTTTGAGTCTTTGCTTGCAGTCAGCAGGTTGCAAAGTAGAGCAGATCTTTTCCAGGTTTTCACTCTCTGCACAGTGCATTACATAGAAGAGCCTCCAAAGCATACTACTGGATAAGGTTCCATAAGGCATCTCTGACATGAACAACCAGACTCCCAATCTGTTGGATTTGAAGAGGCAAATAGAAACAGTTTCACCCTGACAAATTCCAACATTTTAGAAGAAGACATATGCACATAGCTCTGCCATGTAACAGAATTAGAAATGTGAGGATGTGTCTTGCTATCCCGAATTCTGAGTTAACCTCATTTTGAACTGAACAAGAGCTTCTGTCAGGTGCTAAAATTCAAGGCATAATTCCTCTTCATCTTGATGCTACCAGTATGTTAAAAAATCCTGCATACTGGAGTGTTATTTAAACCATTAAGCATTCAAAACCACTCCAACCCCCCATTTCAAGTATCTAACTCTTCCAAGATGAAGCCAGTACCAATCCCATGAGACAGCCTACCTTTTTGCCTTCAGAACATGTAGAACAACTCTAAAAAACAACTCATCAAACTCCAGCTGCAATTTTTCCACAGAGTAGGGGTGTGCTACTGATCCATATTGTTTATTGCTGCTAACATACTGGGCCCAGTGGTCACTCACATGACAAAGTGTCATCCTACAGAGCAGAACAACCAAGTGGAACAAGGATCATTAAGTATGTCATCACAGTATGAAAACACAGAAAGTGCGACTAGATCAGAGGCATGTTCAACATTTTGTCCTCTGGTTTACAGAGATTTCTATGTAAACATCATTAATCTAAAATTCCTGTGTTTTCCTTCCTCAGTTTCACAAGCAAACAATGCATAATATTCTGTTGAACCAAACTAGTTTGTGTATGAACTTTGTCTGGAGTCTTAACGTAATCACAGAATGGTTTGGGTTGAAGAGACCTTAAAGTTGCTCCAAGTCCCATCCAACTTAATCCTACATGGAAGTACATGCAAAAATCTTATACAGGAATAATTATACTAAGAAAGTTACTTCTCTAATAAACACAAAGAAAAACAAGGATTTTGTTTTTTTGAAAACACACTCATAGAAGCCATATAAAGTGACTGCTAGAGATTTAAAAATATAGAGCAACTCCTAGATTTCGATGACATTTGCTTACTTCAACCACAAGATGATTTTCAAGGAGGATATTAAAAGCACTAAATCTGAACAACAACAGAAAGCAAACACTAATATTTGTTATACAAAGGAGTGATTTGAGAAACTGTTTGTTGGATTTCAGTGTCTTCTCAAGACAGGCCTAAGCATATCCCTGATGGAAGTTAGCCTGGTGTTCCACAGCTCATCCAGCTCCTCTGTACCCACTGCATTTAGATTCTGCAGTTCCCCAGTTTTAGAATGAAGGACCCTGAAATTGCAGACTACCAGACTGCTATCCCTAAACTGACCAAAACTCAGTGCAAAATCAACCTAAGTTCTGTTTAGGGCATTTTTATTTATTTTAGTTTGTTTAGGGTTTCTTTAAAACACTTTAAACCAGAACTGTATGAAAAAAATTAACCATGTCACAGAGAAAATACTGTCTTACTTGATCAGCTGACCAATTCGTTTCACAAACTGTCGGTACCGTGCTCTGTTAAATGTTTCCAACCCCGCAGAGAGAAGTTCCACTAAGGAATTTGCAAACGCAAAAATCTTCATCATCTCCTGGGGAGTTGTTTTTTCAGGAAAATAAGCACCTAAGACCATGACAAAAAAAAAAATAAAAAATTAAAAAGTGTGAAGTCTGGATTTTTAATGTAACTTAACAAGCATTCAAAGAAACAATTCACAAAAAATCTGGGAAACAGTTCCTTGTTTGCCAGCTACTAGTGAACTAAAATTTATGTTTTGTTTATGAAATAAACAACTAATACCTGTTAAGTGTGAAAGTAAAAATAAACCTATGCTTGCTATAAGACCTATAGCATGCAATTATCTTGTACTTGTCCAGAAATTCAGCAAAATAAAGAATTAAATAATTAGGGAAAAATCACAGTGACACTTCAACTAAGAGGCAAAGGAGCAAAATTATTTCTGAAAGCACACCTGTGAGTGTAACTACCAAGCAGATCAAAACTAAGAGGAAGGACTCTAATGTTTTGCATGCTAGCATGGCTATAAGTACGTAAGTTATCCCATACACATGCGATAACTTTAGTCTCATCTACTTAGTCTGTAAGCTGCGCAGAGTTTCATTTTTACATCACTTGGACTCTCATAATGCAGCACCATTCTTGGCAGTTTTAATCATTAATACAATTAGTGTAAGCAAAATTAATTATAACTCTTTAGCAGCAGATTTACCTCCAGACTTAAACCCAAGGAACTGCTGAAAGAGCTCATGAAATGGAAACTGTGACAACAGGGCAATTAGGTCATCTTCCAAAAGCAGAATCCAGCTTGTTTCAGGATCCTCATCCTATAGACAAATACAGTTACTTTTAAGTAGCTTTACAATAAAACATATTGTAAAAGGGCATTGTTACTGAGCTAACTCCATTTTGCTTGTAAGAGAGAAAAAAAGAAAGCACAAATGAACTTTCCTTCCCACATTACAGGCCCCTAAATTCTTCTTCTCTATATGTTCTTATATAACAGCCCTCATCAGTCAGGAAACAAAACTAGAGGCAATGCTGTGTTAGGCCAACACGGCTTCTGAAAGGAAGTTATCCAAACATATGCCTACTGCCATCCTCCTTTCGCACACAACAGCTCAAACATTCAAATCCTATCAGTAACACTCATTCTGGAAGCTCCGCTAGCTACAGTTTAATCACAGAGATAAAAGGAGAATACAACATATCTAAGTTTTGAACGATGTTATTTAACCACACAAGTCAGGGTTTTTTCTCCATTTCAGAAAAAAAATCAATACAATACGCTGATCAAAAGCATAAAGTGAAAAAGAAAAAAAGACAACTTTTTCTGTACCTCTTCTCCTCCTTCATCTACCAGGGTCCAGTTCCCAGATTCTTTCCCCGATGAAGAGGAACTTTTCCTTTCAGTTGGTTTCATATGGCACATGAAGTCCATCCGATTTCTGATTTGAAGTGAAAAATAAAGTTTACAGAAAATTAAAAATTCTGAATTAAGTCATCTTTTACTTAGGAGGAGATATTAGAAAAACAAATACAAGAACAAGCAATTAACAACTACGTCAGAAAGCAGCCCAGTGGAAAAGAACCTGGGGGTGCTGGTCTACTGGCAACAGAGTATGAGCCAGCAGTCTGCCCAGGCAGCCAAGAAGGCCAGCAGCATCCTGGCCTGTATGAGCAGTAGTGTGGCAGCAGGACCAGGGCAGTGACCATCCCCTGGGCTCTGGTGAGGCCACACCTCAAATCCTCTGTTCACTTCTGGACCCATCACTACAGAAGCAACACTGAGGTGCTCGAGCAGGTCCAGAGAAGGGCAATGGAGATAGAGAAGGGCAATGGAGATGATGAAGGGCCTGGAGCACAGTATGATGCAGAACAGCTGAGGGACCTGGGGGGGCTTAGTCTGGAGAAGAGCATGCTTGGGGGGACCTTATCACTCTCTACAACTACCTGACAGTAGGCTGTAGTGAGGTGGGGCGTGTCTCATTTCCTCAGTAACAAGTAACAGGACAAGGGGAAATGGCTTCAAGCTGCACCATGGGAGGTTTAGACTGGAAATCAGGAACAATTTCTTCTCCAAAAGAATGACATGGTTCAGTGGAGGACTTGTCAGTGTTAGGTTTATGGTTGGATCCAATATTCTTAAAAGTCCTTTCCAACCTAAATGATTCCATGATAACCTTGGTCCTTCAAGACTCACAAAAATACGCTGCATTCAGTAAATGATCTTCCAAGTAATATTCTGAGCAATGTAAATCGCTACCAACCATGTACAGAAGCACAGGTAAATATGCAAGAAACAACAGTGGTCTTGCACATGTGTAAGAAAATGCCTTTAAAAAAAAAATCCGAAGAAGGATATTGTCCTTCAGAAGATGTCCTCCACAACAATCACTTAGGGTTATCACCCACTAACTCAAACAGGATGAGTGCTCCACTACACAACATTCATAGCTGCATCAGCTGGAAACCACATCAGTGCTAGTAAGACTAGTTCTATGCATGATGAGCTACCACAGCTAACAACCCTCCATGAAAGAGCTGCCTCAAATCAAGCCAGCTTCAGTTCCATGTACTAGACCATCTTATGTCTGGGATACTGACCTTCACATTCTATACCATATAAATGCTTAGCTGTTCAGAGATAACAGGAAGTTAAACAAATGTCCAGAAAGGCTATATAAAAGTTAAAATCCTAACAACCAACTTTCTTCTAAGTTGAAATGTACTGGCAGAACTCTGCAGAAAGTGCCACAAAACTCCAGCATAGTATCACTCTCCAGATCTTAAATTCATACTCTGATAAAACTTGTATGAATATATTAAAAAGTAAATACAAGATACTGATCTCACATACCAAATTCAGTATTCAAATTTGTTCCTGACATACAGCACCTGTAACAGACAAGTCTCAGCTCTTTTACCAGTAAGTACTGCCATTGTGGAGTCTCTACGTTATAGTATCAACAGCTGAGAGTATCGCCCCAGACACTTTAAGTCAGCCCTTGTTCAAAACACAAGCATCAAAATGCACTGGCAATACTCATGCCGTCAGAACACTTGTTTCTCCAGGCAGCTGTAGGCAAGAAACATGAAAATTAAATTCTCCAAAAATAACAGCTTCCAATAAACTGGACTCCCAGTTCTTTATTCTTTCAATAAACTTAACTCAGGGTCAGGGTATCAAACTCACTATGACAGCTCTAAATACCAGCAATTTGGTTCTTTGACATTAAAACTTGGCAGAGAGGAAGGCAAATGATATATTTAATCTGAAGCACATAAGTGCTTTCATTAATAACTGCTTTTATTAACTAGCTTCTCCAAACACCAAGTATTATTTATAGATAAAAAAAAAGCATAAAAAATAAATTAAGAAGCCCAATCAGCAAATATACCAATTTAGCAAACCCTTCACTCAAGTGCTTTTGTTGCCAAGACAGTACAATGAACAGGCCACTGAGCAACGCAAAAACTCACAGTAACAAAACATGTAGGTATGTCAGTCTTCACAAGCTATTAGACAGCTGAAAGAAAGCTGCATCATACCAGGCACAATAAGAGAACGTACTGCCAGAGCTGTGTTTCAAGACGAATGAGTAAAACCAGTTTAAATAAAACTGCAAGTTTCTTACTTGTGCCTGCTTTTATGACTGCCTGCAATGAACTTTCAAGGTACAAGGACATCATGTCATGTTTTTTACTCTTAAATAATCAGAACATATTTATAAAATCATATTCATACTTACTTGACAGGAGACATAAGCAGGGCAAGAGACTGCATGAAATGAAAGACACCTGATGGATTATCCAAGACTTTGATCTGAAATTATTGCAAAAATCTAAGTAAATACAAATAAGCCAAATAAAGGGCAAATTAGTTTTACCACAGAAATTCAAAATTTGCGTTTCACTTTTTTCACAATCGTTTCATTCATACTAAAAAGTATCCGTCCAAGACAGTACCCATACCCTGGAGATAGTATTGCTATGACAAAATATTTGCAGTTGTTCAAAAGCAGTAGTTATAGAAATTAAAGGAGCAAAGGAAAAATAACCATTGAAAGCTCCACAAAAGACATAGCTTCTCTGTTTCACATGTACTGCTGGGCACCAGGGGAAATGGGATGTTGAGCAGAGGGGAAGTTAGGATCCTACCATGTAAGGTTAATGCTTGGACTCCATGATCTTAAGGGTCTTTACCAACCTAAGTGATTGTATTCTATCATTTTGTTTTATCACTTGCTTTTCACCTCTTTGTGTAATTGCAGTCCTTTTCCTACAGCTACATTTCCAATATCTTCCCCGCTTGGAGGAGAAAAAAATGCTCTCTGCAAGAATGCCCTGGTGCCTTCGGATATCTGCACTCCCTCTGATCTACACAGTGAGCTCTTTCCCTTGACCTTAAAATTACCCAACTAATAAATTCTCGAAGGAAACCAATCCCATTTCACTATTCAAGATAGAGAAATCTGTTCTTCCTCAGCCCTTACACATCAATCACAGCCACCTCCAATCTCACTTTTCTTATATACGGTTGCTGCTTCAAGTCTGAATACTCTTTCCTTTTCTTAGAGAGCACTCCCAAAACCTGCTGCTGTTCGAGGCCCTCCGAGGCACACCACAAGGCCTTGACTCCCTTTCATGGTGTTTCCCTGTTAATCTGTTCCTGGCTGAGCTAACATCAGTAATTCATCACTTGACAAACTCCTCACTGTAAAGATGATTCCACATGCCTGGAAAGAGTGTCAGCATAAGGGGTTGATCAGGCACAAGACACTTCCCTCTCTTTCCCACTCCACTCCAACTTTCTGACAATAAAGAATTAAACATTCACACCTGAATGAATGGACAAGCCCATTCACTGATACCAGCTGGACACCGAAGGATGTGGTTGAAGAGGAAGAGATGGTCACCTGGACAGCCAATTCTTTGCAACACAGACACCTAAAGGGAAGAATATTGGAATCCTGGGAACAATTTCAAGGCTCATTCCTTTACAGTATTGCTAATTAGGAGTAATACTGTGTTTTCATTTCTCTTTCCCATGCTTTCTAACAAGCCTCAATTTTCAGGGCAAGTTACAAGAGAACAATATTTAAATCTGCTTGCTCAGCTTATGAGCTACGAATAGTTTTTCTTGGTGTATAAAATTAATTACTTTGAAGTTTCATTAAAAACTCACTTAGAAATAAGCAAGAATAAAAGTTTCTCAAAAATTGCAAGTCTAATTAGTTTTAACTTCAAAAATAAAAGCATAATGAGTATTAGGTCTGTGAGCAGCGTTGTCAGCTAGCAGTGCTGACCGCTCAAGCGCCAGCCCTCATTAGCGCTGCTGACCTCCACTGACTTCATCAGACAAGGGAACTCATTCTAAAGATTCACTAACAGATTCTGCTCCTCAGGTAGAACAAACCCCCAGAAAATCACTGCAAGTGGGACAGTGAGAAAAACAGTAACACTTGCAGAAATCACTCCCAAATTCATCCCATGTGCTGGATCAGACACATCCATGCTCACTCGCTCACCAGTCTCTGCAGCCACATGAGAAGGTCACTCTGGAACTGAGGATCTTCAATAACTCTGCGAGTGAAACTGAAAAGGACGCTGATACACTCCTTCAAGTGGCCCAAGTCTGAAGAAAGATTTTCTGACTGCTTTGAAACTGTAAAATAAAAAGAGAATTAATGAGCTTTGATGAACAGCTCCCAGAATAGTTGTGAAAGTAGTGGTTTTGGGACTATATTGAAAACTTGCTCTCTGCATCTATAGATACCAAGATATTTCAACACAGCTGCTTGCTAAATCTGACAAAGAAGGTCTGACTTCATATAATCTTATAATTAAGCACCAGATACTAATTACAGGAACAATACACTATGGCTACTCTCATAAAACGTCTTCCCTCAACAGAAACTAGACAAACCATCATCCACCATGCATATAAACCACCTAGGAGAAGGGGACAAAGGGAGGAGGAGTAGGAACGATAAATGTCCAGGGCAGAAGTGGGAGGAATACCTTCAGCAAAAATATTATACTGGAACAAATTCAAATAAGTAATACACCTAGGATGAAAAACAAAATGATTTCTAAGTATTACAACTGCAAGATTTCAAATGGCCTTCAAAGAGGCAGTAAAAGAGGAAAATTACCCAGCTGGTTTTAGAATTGTGCATAATCAGTTTAGAAAAGGCACTGTATTATACATTGTCTTTGACAACCAATGACTAGAGTCCAAGTATCCCATCCCAGCTGGTGTGAAGAAGAAAGTATTCCTGCATTCAGCTCCCACACTCCAAGTGGATAATGTTAACAGCACTTGAGATTTTCCTGCCAGAACAAAGTTTCTCTGATCCCTACACAAGTTCAGCAGGTTTTAGTATCAGAAGGGAAACACTCCAGTACACAAATTCTACCACAAGACTCCAAACTGCAAGTGAACAAGGTGCTGGGCACCCTGAACAGCATGGGGAGTGATCCAGACCAACAACATACCTTGTTCCTGCTGCTGAAGAGCCACTGATCTCAGCAGGGATGAGCTGCTGAGCAACCTGTAGACATATGACTCCACCTGCAACCGGGACAACACCGAAGTGTACGAGTGCAGTGCCAGTGTCTGATGCACATGCTCTGCTTTGGCTTCCAATAGCCTTTTCAGTTCCCCCAACACACTGTCATTCAGCTCCACTGTCTGGTAGCGATGGTGACCCATCACTTTGCACTGATCTGCACATACACCCTGAAAAGAGACCAATTATTTCATTTAAGTGGTTCTGCCATTTTCTTGGGTCAAGCATGCTTAGAGAAATTAACTTTGACATAACCCACTCCTCGATTTCACAGCTTTCATAACAGGGGATAATATATAAGCAGAAAAGACAAGTATTTGGGAACATCCTATATACTTTTTAGAGCTACTGATTATGGAAAATTCATATCCCTGACTTCTGAAAAAATAACTCTTATAAACCCTCAGTAACTCAGTTTTAGAAACAGTCCTGAAGTGACTTGTCTGTATCACTGACAGACGTGAACAAAATCAAGTCTCATTTCCAGTTTGCACACCTGCTTTATAGATTTAAATATTTGGATCTGGTATTTTACAGCTAACATACGTACTGAAACAAGATATATTTGTTTCTAAGCTCACAAAACTGAGTATTTGTAGCAATTCTCTTATTTTATGCTTAAAATTTGGAGATGTTAACTGCACAGTAACTTTTTCCCAAACTGGAATTAAAAGCTGAGGCCAGCCTTCCTCTGCCCTGTCTCTTGGACTTGATGATCTTAAAGGTCTCTTCCAACCTAGCTGATTCTATGATCTCTTATTCTTCAGCACAAGAAAGCCACAATACATAACATTCCTGTTTTTCTTTTATGCAACAGAAAACATACTTCAGAAGCAGCACTTTTGAAGCTTAGCTTGAATAACACTTTGTTTTCTAAGTTAGTAGAATAATAATTTTAAATTAGAATCACAGAATGGTTTGGGTTGGAAAGGACCTTAAGATCATCCAGTTCCAAGCCCACTGCTATGGGCAGAGACACCTCACACTAGGCCATGTCGCCCAAAGCTCTGTCCAAATTAGTGTAAAGACAATTATCCTGGACATACAATAAATACACAGTGAACTGGAACAGAATAAAGCAAGTAGCAAGCTTAGCCAACTGTATGATGACCACTGAGGATGCATGAGTGAAGCCAAAACTGCTTTCAGTGTAGAAAGTGATCAGCACAAAACTGAGTCCTCTGAGGTTCAGTGCTGTTCCCTGGTAAAAAGGAAGATTCATATCTGTTCAGTGGATGTCTCTCAGTGTCTCAGTCCTGAGGAACTACACAGGAGAGGCACTGCACTCACAGAAACAGTAGTAAAAGCTACCACATACTTTGGTATTTAGCACCCTTGGACAATTTTGGTGACGTGTTGGCTATAAACAGCATGAGAGTGCCAGAGTAATTTCATTCACTCCCACTGTAACATCCAGTTCCAAAGACAAGTGACACAAAACGAGTTTGGGCAAAAGCTTTTCTGATGTGTGTCCCAAAACACTCCCAAAGCCCTCTGGTTTGCAGACAGAAAGGCTACAGAGAGCCATTAACACCCTCAAAGTAGCTAAAACTACAGCTACACTTATGGAGCAACAGTTACTGGAAGTGGATGGACCTCATGCTCCCTTTGCTTTGAGCAACAGGGCTGGCCAAAGCATGACTCAAGCTCCTCTTCAGCTGCCACCTCTGACAGCAGCACAGCCAGGAATGATGTCAATGAAAACGGTCACTACAGGCAGCAAGACAGATGGGACATCACCACTGCAGTCATTCTGAAGTCTTCCTCCACCATGTATGGCCGGCATCTAGTTGGAGTACTGTGACATCAAATTCACCCCATGCTACAGGCAGAAATGTGTGTACACAGCTTGTTCTGACTGACTGCAGAAACAAGTCTGACTCCAAAAAGAGATCACTGACTGAGAATCCCACTATCCTACACCTATCAGAGTTAAAATAACAAACAAAAATCTCAACAGGATGACACTGTGAATTGCTGGGGTCAGTGGAGAGACAGAATGCAAAAGCAACCACCTCTTTTAAAACAAACAGCTTAAACACAATCAACTTCACAGTAAGCAAACTTAATGTCTGGAATCACATCCAAATAATTAGGGCTCAGAAGTGGCTTTGGCAACAGCACCTGCACAGTTTTCTGTTCTTCTTTAAAAGTCCATAATCTTCCCTTAACATTTTGGCAGTCCGTAGTCATAGCCTGGAGCTCTGTCTCAGCTAGCAACAGCTGCTTCCTGCAGCGCATGTAGTTCAGGAGCAGTTCATAGAACTCGTGCCTGTCCTGATGAGCAACGCTTTCAAATTCTTCTGTGTAGGAATCAACATTCTCCAGCCACGAACATGGCTCAAAGATTTTCAGCTGTTCCCTGGTAAATGGCACCAGCTCTGGCTCAGTGGGCAGCTCTGGATACAGCCTCTCATTGTGCAACAGTGGCTTAACTGCTATTATGGTTGGTCTCTCATAGGACAGTTCAGCGGATAAGTCTGGATAAATCGGTTTGAATACCGGCCGTGGAACACATGCTTTGGACTTCTCAGAGAGCTGTGAGATGTTAAGAGGGAGCTTCTCTGAAGAACGGACATGAGGATTTTTAACTTCTTGTACATTTTCAGGTCCTTTATCCTGTACAAAGCCCACTACCGCCTGCGAGCCAGCAGCACTGGAATGAAAGGTACTACTCAACAAATCAGAGTTTCCTGATCTGCTAGCAACCACCTCCACAGGGCTGTGAGGTTTGTCCAACTTGCTTTTTCCAGTCTTCTCAACATCCTCCCCATATTCCTCATGGGAGGTACCAGCTCTGAGCTCTTCTGCATCAGTGGGAGGCTCCAGAATCACTGCCGAAGACCCTTCACTTGCTGAAGATAAATTACTCTGGGGGATGTCACATGCATCACTTCTGGGTTTTCCTTCCTCCGCTTCATCACTGAGCTGAATTTCAGTAAATTCCCCAGGATGTTTCACTTGCACTTTATTGGCTTGAGAAGACACTTCTGCCACAGGAGGGAGGAAAATATCAGACTCTTGTACCTGGGTCTCCTCACTACTTCTTTTCTTTTTTTCCTGGGGGGGGGGGAGAGAGAAATACCAATCATAATTAACAGTGTCACTATGAGGTTAAACTCCCCCCAAAATCCCACCATTGCCAAAACTAGTGGCTGTCAACATCACAACTCCAAAAGCTCCTCTTTAACACACTGATTTTCATACTATTAAAGGTAAAAACAAATGTACCACACAGATCAATGTTCTTTAGCTGCTCTTTGAAGCCTATCAGTGTCTATTTTCTTGGTCAGTTCTTTATCAATGCTTCAAAATTCCTACGAAAAAAAGTTATAAATATCATAAGACAGAATGCTTTATTAACATAAAATAATCAAAGTAACAGCACACTGACTTCTAAAAAGTCACTAGGTATCACCATATTACAAAAAAAAAACAAAAAAAAAAAAAAACCACAGTGATCTGCCTTATGTTTTACAGAAATACTTTACTAACTTAAATATTTTCAAAAAGGTAATTTCAGAACAAAAAAAGTCAAAAATGCACCCGCCAACCTCATTCTAAAACCATCATAACATCTGTGCAATTACTGAAATAAATATTTTTAACAGGAATTACATGCTACAGATGTAGGAAAACTTGGCAATGACGTTAAAATTGCAAATCAACTGCCTACTTTCAAATTAAGATCAGTTTTGGGGTAAATATATGACATAAACCAAGTCTAAGGTGTAGATTAGCCTCCTTCCCAAAGCACAGCGTGGGAAATAATATTGTACTTGAGATCAGCAATGAGTTTGCCAATTTGTAAATCAGATGCTAATTTCTACAAGATAAAATTAGCAAAGTGTTTTGCCAATTTATAAATTGTTTGTGTACACCTACCAGTTTATATAGAGTGAAACTGAGAAGAGCTGGGTTACAGCACTCCAGTTTTGGAGATAATATGACAAAGAAATCAGCTGAAGCTCAGAAAAGCTCTCAGTATTCCTCTTTAACTGGGGAAAATGAGACAGAACTTGCTCACAGGATCGTATATACTTTCGCTAAACATCTGACATGACATGAAAACAGCTCACATCTAGGCCCTAGCTAAGCTCCATCTCAAGCCTAACTTTCCTTAACATATGATAATAGCTGCTTTACAAAATAGCAATACACTGGTTCTGCTTTCAGATTGTGTTTTCCAGTATCCAGTCACAACACAGTTCTGACACGCTCCAGGGATAACTAAAGCTACAGGTGAGAGGTTAAAAATAGATCCACACAGTTGCTTAAATTAGGGCTTGTTGTTACAATAAGTATCTCCTGACAATTAACTCAAGGTCAATAATGTCCACAGCATACTTTATCACTAGATCATACTCTGACAAAGTGCTGAATCACAAACTTTGCAAACAATGTTGCTCCTTTCCCTGCTACAACCTCAAAGCTCCCTCTCATAGTCCTCATATAGGAAAACCTCCCTTTAACCCTCAGCAGCATACTGTATTCCTCCAAAATGCCACTGTTACATAAAATGGCTGTTTTTCAAATTTATGAAGTGCCTTTCAGTTCCCAAATTCCAAGCGGGGGGTGGGGGGGGGGGGGGGAAGGACATAATTCTTAACAGGGATTTCATCTGAGAAAGGATAAGAGCAATCAAGTTCTGAATCAACAGGCAAACAAAACTTGCTGCTCTATGCTCTGAGGTCCAGCCTTTAAGCCGAAGATGACACCTACTCATTAGCCTTGCCCACGCCAAACCATTCTCCTCTCCCAGCACAGAAGTGAATGACACTATTCTGGGCTGCATCCCCAGAATATGAGCAGCAGGTTGAGGGAGAGGATTCTCTCCCTCTGAAGTGCTCAGGGGAAAAGCCCTCTGCAATCCTGCCCCACCTCTGGGGCAACAAACAAGAAGAATGTGGAACTGTTGCAGCCAGTTTAGAGGAGGCCACAGAGATGCTGCAATGGCTGAAGCAGCTCTGCTCTGGTAACAGGCTGAGAGAGACGGGCTGGTTGAGCCTGGAGAAGAAAAAGCTCCTTAATGAGAGACCTTAGACAAGCTCCAGTGCCTAAAGGGGCTAGAAGAAACCTGGAGAGGGGCTTTAAACAAGGCCCTGTAAAGACAGAACAAGGAAAATGGCTTTAACCTGCCAGAGGAGAGACTGAGACGAGCTCTTAGGCAGAAGCTCTTCCCTGTGAGGGTGCTGAGGCGCTGGCACAGGGTGCCCAGAGAAGCTGTGGCTGCCCCATCCCTGGCAGTGTTCAAGGCCAGGTTGGACACAGGGGCTTGGAGCAACCTGCCCTAGTGCAAGGTGTCCCTGCCCATGGCAGGGGGTTGGAATTAGATGAACTTTAAGCTCCTTTCCAACACAAACCAGCCTGGGATTCTATGATATGCATGAGTGCTCTCCACCAACATGCACACAGACACACAGGCTCATCTTCACCAGCTCTGGGTTCACTGGGCTTTTTCTACCTCCCTGTGTTGCTGGTACTGGACAAGCTGAACTCTAGGGCTACTATTTTCAGGAAGCTCTGGGCTCCGTTCCACTGCTTGGCAGCCCTGCACCTGAGCAGCCTTCCTCCAAGCTCACAAGAAATTCAGCTTTTCACCAGAGTACGGTTGTTTCTGAAGCATGGGAATGGAAAAATCCTTTAATGTGACTGAGCCCCAAACTGCACCCTCAAAACACAATATTAACAGAGGTGAGCATAGTAATAGCCAGAAAAATATCAGGAACGGGTCATTGTAACACTGAAGGATGATGGATTCCCACACGTGACATTGCCAGGGAACTGTTTCACAGGGAATTACACCTGGAAGGCACAGCCAAAGACAGCAGCCACCTGAGTCATTCTACACACGTGTTAATTGGCTTCGGTGTCACCAGTGAATCACCACCTTCCTGCAAGGAACTGATTCTCCCAAGCAGCAGTCTTACAATGTGACTGCCTCCCACATACTATGGGGCTGAACCAAAACAATGACACACTTCGAAGACACCATTTTCTGTGATGGGTCTTCCCTCCAGTCTTTACCTGCTCACTAACTAAAACTTGTTCCGAAACCACAGCCATAGCCGACACTTAGATCTGACCCTTCTTTTACAGAACAGTGCTCCATTAATTCACCAATTTATTCTCAAAGGGCTTTGAGAGCCAGGACTTCACTGCCATTGCTCTCTGTGCTGCAGTTTACAAAATGGAAGAGGTCAGACAATTAAGAGAAGCGTTTCCAGTTTGACCCAGCTCTGAGGCAAGGTATTTCAGTTCAGGTCATTCCACAAACTACTGAAATACTGTGTATCACAGCTGCAAAGAAAACAACAGCTTCAGAAAGATGTTGGTACCAACACAGTGAACAAAGAACATACAGCAGCATTAAAACTTCAGAAGAGACATTGTTAACAGCAGCACCAGCTAATAAAGAAGAAAGGCTGCCGACTTCTAAACTGCTCCAAAGTTAAAGCTGTGTGTATGAGATGCAGTAAGACTGTCATCCCACACTACAGTAAAACAGTACTGCACACCAGTAAGTTCTATTGCTTTACCGCTTCCGGACAAAACCTACTGCAGCTACCTTACCACGCAGAACTATTTCAAAAGCCCATATACTATAAGAAACACAGAATCAAAACTGGGTTGTGCTGGAAGGGAACTCAAACCTCATCCAGCCCCAGCTCCCTGCCACGGGCAGGGACACCTTCCACTAGAGCAGCGTGCTCGAAACCCCGTCCAAAAGGACCTTGAACACTGCCAGGGATGGGACATGTTTTTTTCAGATAGGCACATACCTCCTGATCTAACTGCTTCCAGCAGCAAACAAACATACACACAAACCCAGCCTGCAGCTAATACTCTCTCCGTCGCTTTAAACCCACTCAGAATAGCCCCCAACAGGAAACAAAGCCCTGACGAAGGTCCCACGGCGTGTAACAACACCACAGACCCCTCCCCGCCGCTCTAAGCTCACCGGACCCGCCAAAAACGACAGGCGCCGGGGCCAGCCCGGGCGAAGAAGCCTCAACCCGAGCCGATCCCCGCCGTCCCCCCACTACCCCCGTACCTTTGGCCTGCTCCTGGCGCGGGCCGCCCGAGGCCCCCTCACAGCCTCCGCCATTGTCATGCGGCTGCGGGCGGAAAGGAGGTGGGCTGA
Source organism: Myiopsitta monachus (assembly GCA_017639245.1). Taxonomy (NCBI): domain Eukaryota; kingdom Metazoa; phylum Chordata; class Aves; order Psittaciformes; family Psittacidae; genus Myiopsitta; species Myiopsitta monachus. Next base: position 3,213,330 of record CM029941.1, on the reverse strand, counting down.
CAACACCCCTGAGGGCTCCCATCCAATCAGCAGCGCGGCGGCTTCATGCGGCACGGAAACACGCAACGCAGGAAAAGGAGACGTAACTTGGCCGGGCCGAGGCGGCTACGGGGCGGGGTCTTTTGTCGGGAGGGGGGCGAGCATGCGGTGGGCTGCCGTATGGCTTCCCGTGGTAACGCCCGGCTTGTCAATAAGGGCCGAGGGGGAGGAGGGGTACTCCGCAGGATCTTGTGGGGAGGTCAGGCCCCTCTATAGGGCTTCGGGACGACAATGAGGCCTCTTATAAGGGCCTGAGGGGTGGGCGGCGGGAGGGAGGAGGGGTCACCCAGCATCTATAAAGACCTGTGTGGAGGCCTAGCTCCTCCACAGCAGCCTGCTAGAGAGCTATGTTCCCCCGTCGAGGGCTGCATGGGACACCAGGACCCTAGGAGCCAGGGAAGAATCCAAACTCTTCTATAAGGCAGTGGCCAGGCTCCTCCTTAGGAACCTAAGAGGAGAACAGATTCCCCTAAACAGAACTGTGGAGGTGCCAGGCTGTCCTATAAGGCCCCGCAATGGCGCCTCACTCTGGGGGCCCAGGGGGAGGCTAAAATTTTACTTTGTTCTGTCCCAGAGCTGTGGTGATATTGAGCAAGTGGGAAGTAAAGGCTGAGCAAGGATATGCTTTTGTAGGCTTCCTTCCACAAGAAAAAACCTGAACATCCGAGGGTGCTTTGAAGGTGTACCAGCCCTAGCCCAGACAAAAAGGTGAGTATGACATCTTTCAGAAGAAAGATAGCCACCACACAAGCCTCTAAAATTAATCTCAAATGATGTATGTGAGAACTCAGACTACAGCAGGGTCCTTCCGCAGAGTATTTGTGCGCTTGGTCTTTCAGAAATGAAAATGGAAAACAAATTTCTTGGCATGTGCACTTTGCACAGTCCATTGTAATGCAGCAGGAGAGATGTTTAAGCCCACTGTCATCTTCTCCTCACAAGGAAATACAGTAAAAATTCCAAGGGCTGTTTGGCTTAGGCATGCACTGAAGTCACGCAGAGTCAACTCGAAGTGCATCATACATCAGCAGCTCCCATTGCTCCACAGTTAGTCACCTGGCACCAGGTTTAAACAGCTGAACTGTGTGCTGGTGCCCTTATCCTGCATCTCTGTGTCATAAGGTACTGAAGAGCTTCTTCAGCAATGCTGCACATGAGAATAAGAGAGAGACCAGCAGCCCTGCAGCACATGAGCTTTTGAATCAAAGCCATGATCATGTATATGGGAACAAAAAAAAAGCATAGCCTTTGGGGAGATATGATCAGAAAATGCATTTCAGGGCTCCAGCACAACATGAGTAGCCAAATTTATTTCCAGGGGTACATAGTCACAGCATGAACAAGGGACTTCTTTACCAGAAGTTAATCAAATGAGGATCTGCAGAGCCTTCCAGGAATGAGCTATACTATGAACCTGTCGTGGTTTAAGCCTCTAAAACTCACGAAGTCGCTCACTCACTCACTTTCCTCTCTTTCTTCCCCCAGTCCTGGGGGGATGGGGAGGAGAATCGAAAGAATGCAGCTCCCACTGGTTGAGATAAGAACAGTTTAGTAACTAAGGTATAACACAAACCACTACTGCTACCACCAGTAATAATACAAGAGAAATACAAGGAAAGAGAATACAGCTGCTCACCAAGCCCACCCAGCCAGTGCACCCACCAGCAGCGAACCCCCCCAAATGCATCACCACACCCTTCCGGGTCTCTGCCTCCGTTTTCACATCCTGGACATGACGTGCTGTGGTATGGAATAACCTCTTTGGTCTGTTTGGGTCAGGTGTCCTGTCTCTGCTTCCTCCCGGCTTCCCCTCCTCCCTGGCATAGCATGAGACTCAGAAAGTCCTTGGTCAGACCAAAACATTACCAAGCAGTAACTGCAAACACTGGTGTTATCAGCTCTGTTCCCAGGACCAAATTCAAAAACACAGTGCTGCACCAGTTACCAAGAAGGAGAAAAATGACTGCTGCTGCTGAACCCATGACATAAACCATACCCTTTAGAGAGCTAAAGCTCATGATCTGATGGGGAAGAGCAAAAGCAGAGTTCTTCTGTGGAGCCAGAAACCCCATAAAGCAAGTAACTGACCGGGCACGCTGATCGGGGTGGGTAGAGGTGCCCTCCTGCACAGTAGAAAAGACGGAGCTGAGGGTCTGCATGGTTCTGGGACTGCCACTGCCCTGGCCCTGTGCTCCCCGACTGCCCTCCCAGAGCTGGTGGGAAGGCAAGAGGTTAGGCCAGCCTGGGCTTTACAGAGACCCGATACCAAGGCATGTCATGGTGGGCTGACATGTAAGCCAGAGGGCATTGTGGAAATAGTTGGTCCGCTCGCACTCCTGGGTCTCAAAGAACTGAAACGACACAGATGAAACAGCCCTACCTTCTTTAAGAACAGAGCAAATCTCCTCTATGCTGATCTCTTCCCACTACAAAGATCTCTGTCCACAGCAAGGAGCAGGAGATATTGATCTTCTGCAGGAAACATGGTAACCATGAGTCGTAGAATCATAGAACCGACTAGGTTGGAAAAGACCTCATCCAGAGAAGAAGTCATCCCTTTACACACCCAGGTATTTCAGAGATGAGCATCAAGCTCAGAAATGTCTGCAGGAGCGATGTGGAAGAGGTCACTCAGCAGAGCACTACCTCTGGGGAGACGAAGCCAGCTTCCTAAAGGCACTGCATGTTCCCTGGGTACCCCATGGTCCTGCGGTCCCAGCTGACTTCTCTCCCACAGCTATGGAGTAGTAAAAAAGCATTGGGCATCTATGAAAGCAATGTGCCTTGACTGGTTTGTCTTCTCTTTCTTTCCCGCCCATCCCTTTTCCAAGTAGCTTTAAGGCCAAGTCTTTTGGAATGTGCTGCCTGGTATAGCTCACTTTCATGAGCCTTTACACATTGCCCTGAGAGACAGCCTTTCATCCCACGTGTACATATGCACTTGTGAGAAACGGTCTCTAGATAAAAACTTAAGCTCAGACTAGACACAGCAGTGAAACAGCCATTTATTAATATTTTTTCAAAAATGGCTGTCCTAGCAATAAGGCACACAGAGGAAAATTAGAACTATGATTTATATTTCCTATCCTGACTGCAAGTTTCCTCCCTTGTTTCCCCATTGGTGGGGTACTCCAAGGTTTACAGCCTATCCAATGCATATAGTCTACTTGCTAACTGTGCTGCCTCTGTTTACATCTCCCCTTACTCGATTTTGTAAGCCCCTTCCCCTTATTTATCTCCTTTTAGGGTTGATTTCATAGCTCTCTCACAGACATACGGTACCCTGGCTTACAGTTTAACCAGCCTGTACCTGCTTAGCTTTATAAGTTGTTGTTACGTTAAAAGGGGGGAAAACAAACCCCTTGTTTTATTCCCCGACATGTAACTACCAGTCCAGCTGTGTTCGCTATTTCAAACCTTACTGATCCGGATTCACCGACAGTGGGAAAACAAACCCCTTGCTTTATTAGAGGAAGGACAGGAAATGGCTCCAATATGTAACTACCAGGCCGGCCGCATTCGCTATTTCGAACCTTACTGATCCGGATTCACCCATAGTGTACCACACTGCCAGTCCAATCAGCTGCAACTATCAGTCTAGCTGCATTCGCTATTTCAAACCTTACTGATTCGGATTCGCCGATAGTGCACCACAACTAGAAATGGGGTTGTATTCATTGAGAAAAAATAGTTTATTGATACAATAGATACAGGTTCTTATGGATTGCCGGTGATAAATACTGTCTGCAAAGCGCGTGTGAATAATAGTTCCATGAACACAAGCGCCTAATAAAGTTAACACAGCCTGGCTCTAAAATATACAGGTGACAGTAAAAGTAACTCTATATAGAGATTCTAAGTTTTCCTAGGAAAGCACTGGATACAGTGCAAGTCTTACCCACAGGCATCCCTATGGGAGGGGAAGAGAGGTCCAGCCTGTCAACCGGTCCCAGGAGTCTGTTGATGTTATCATGTTGATGTTGATACCACGATGGTATCTTACCCAATATCCCCCTCTCTCTTGGGTCATTTTATACTATTTTCACCTTCAAGTTGGAGATTGAGTGACTGTAGTCATACATACCTTTATTATTACTGGTGCAAATCTCTCTCATTTCGTTTTAAAGGTATATGAAACCAAGAATTCAGAGCGCATGCTCAGAGGGGGATGGTCTCATTTTGGAAGGGGGTCGCACTGGACATGGGTGTGTATTTTCGCATGTAAATGCATTATAATGACATTACAATGAACCGAAGTTCACACAGAGGATGGCGTTCTGTCAAAAAGATGACAGGTTGCTGGCTCAGGGTAGCAAGTATGCAGCTTATCAGTTTCTTGCACCACCTAGTTCCCGTCTTTTGCTGAGGCTAGGACAAGGTGTAACCGCGAGAGCTCCACCTCGCTCTACCCTCCATCTGTGTTGCCACAGGAACTGCTGTGAAGTGCATATTCCTGGCATATCAGGTGTGGCTGCATCTCACCCCAAGAGGCCCTGAAAGTCCGTTTTTCCCTTATGTGTGGACAATGCTGCATTTCAAATATAAGTTTAATTCCACATTTCCTAATTATTACACTGTTGTACAAAGATAGTATTCTTTTTAACCACAGAGTGTATCTTCTGTCCAGAGATGACATTATCTTTAACCACAGAGTGTGTCTTTCTAAGTTATGGTATCTTAAACCCTTTGCTTCATTCCCTTAGTAACTTAGCCCCAGCCTTCTCACAAAGTCTCAGTAGCAGGCACATATGCTTATTGTCTCTTTATCTTAATACACACAGGGTTCTTAGATGATTTCCATACACCAATGTCTGTCTTCAGATGGGGGTTCCAATCGTCTTTTGATCCTAGTATAGCATGCCCAACCTTTTTTCAGCAGTCCTCACAGCAGTTTCAGTGGTCAACAGTACTCGAAATGGGCCCTCCCAGTATAGTTGTTATTTTGAGTCTTGTATAGCTCAATTTCACAAGCCTTTACATGTGGGTGATGGGATAGAAATAGTTAACAAAATGGATTCGGGCATTATCGACCTGGCTTAATCGACCAGGCTTATCGACCTGGCTTATCGACCAAGGCTTAAGCCTTGGGAATACTGAAGAAACTACAAGGTGCTATTGCTCTGGTCCAGCCTAAGCCTTGAGAACTGTAAAGACAACAATGAAAGGTTAAGATTGGTTAGTGAAACAAAGCAGTTTGCAAGATAAAGCAGGATGTACATCTCAAAGACAGACCAAACGATGTAAATACTTGTAACCCTTAGTAGTTTTGCTGAATCCGGATGATAATGAAGTAAGAGAGTGGAAAGTTACTGCTTAGCTCTTACTAGACTATATAAGGGATGCGAGATGTGAAATAAATGATTTCGTTTGTAACCAGAAACAGGGTCGTGCCTTATGTCTCCACATTTACACATTTCCCTGAGAGACAGCCTTTCATCCCACGTGTACATATGCAATTGTTTTCACTTGCTGTTTGCAGGCTTGCAGCAGATGTGGGATAAAACCTCAACCTCTGCAGATCCTGTCTAGAATCACAGAATACTTAGGGCTGGAAAGGACCTTAAGATCATCTAGCTCCAAACCCCCTGCCATGGGCAGAGACACCTCGCACTAAACCATGTCACCTGAGACTGTGTCCAACCTGGCCTTGAACGCTGTCACAGACAGAGCATTCACAATCAATTCCAGTGCCTCACCACCCCTACAGTAAATAACTTCCTCCTTATATCCAATCTAAACTTCCCCTGTTTAAGTTTGAACCTGTTACTAAGTTTGAACCTGTTACCCCTTGTCCTATCACTACAGTTCCTAATGAAGAGTCCCTTCCCAGCGTTCTTATAGGCCTCCTTCAGATACTGCAAGGCTGCTAGGAGGTCTCCACTCAGCCTTCTCTTCTCCATGCTGAACAGCCCCAATTTCTTCAGCCTGTCTTCATACGGGAGGTGCTCCAGTCCCCTGATCATCCTCATGACCCTCCTCTGGACTTGCTCCAACAGTTCCGTGTCCTTTTTATGTTCAGGACACCAGAACTGTACACAACACTCCAAGTGAGGTCTCATGAGAGCACAGTAGATGAGCTGGATCATCTCCTTTGACCTGTTGGTCACGCTGCTTTTGATGCAGCCCAGGATACAGTTGGCTTTCTGGGCTGCAAGCACACACTGAAAGCTCATGTTAAGTTTCTCATCAAGCAATATCCCCAAGACCTTCTCCCCAGGGCTGCTCTGAATCTCTTCTCTGCCCAACCTGTTTGTGTGCCTGAGATTGCTCCAACCCAGGTGTAGGACGTTGCACTTGGCATGGTTAAGCTTCATAATGTTGGCATCAGCCCACCTCACAAGCATCTCAATGTCCCTCTGGATGGCATTCTTTCCCTCCAGCGTATCAACCAAACCACACAGCTTGGTGTCATCGGCAAACTTGCTGAGGGCACACTCAATCCCGCTGTCCGTATCACCAACAAAGATGTTGAACAAGATCAGTCTCAATACCAATCCCTGAGGGACACCACTCATTAGTGCTCTCCAGCTGGGCATCGAGCCATTCAGCACAACTCTTTGCATGCTGCTACACAGCCAGTTCTTTATCTATCAAGTGGTCCGTCTATCAAACTGATGTGTCTTCAATTTAGAGACAAGGATGTCATGTGGGACAGTGTCAAACACTTTGCACAGTTCCAGGTAGATGACGTCAACTGCTCTACTCCTGTCCATCCGTTCCGTAGCCCCATCATAGAAGGCCATGAGATTGGTCAGGCAGGATTTCCCCTTAGTGAGGCCTTGCTGGCTGTCACCAACCACCTTTTGATTTTCATCTGCCTTAGCATGTCTTCCAGGAGAATCCGCTTCAAGATTTTGCCAGGCACAGAGGTGAGGCTGACTGCTCTGTAATTCCCCGGGTCATCCATTTTCCTCTTCTTGAAAATGGGGTTATATTTCCTTTTTTCCAGTTGTCGGGAACTTCACCCAACTGCCATGACTTTTTAAATATAATGGACAGTGGCTTAGCAACTTCATTTGCCAGCTCCTTCAGGACCCGCGGATGGATTTCATCAAGTCCCATGGACTTCTGCACGTTCAAGTTCTGAAGATGGTCTTGAACCAGATCCTCTCCTATAGTGGGCCCAGGGTCTTCCTTCTCACAGTCCCTGCGTCCGCCTTCCAAGACTTGGGTGGTGTAGTCAGGGCATTTGCCAGTGAAGACTGAGGCAAAGAAGTCATTAAGAACCTCAGCCTTCTCCAGATCCAGGGTAGCCACTTCTCCTGATAGCTTCTGGAGAGGGCCACGTTGTCCCTAGTCTTTTATTTGCAATGTAACTATAGAGTTACATTTACCTTTAGAGTTACTTTTACCTTTCGCATCCCTAGCCAAGTTTAATTCTAAGTGGGCCTTAGCTTTCCTAACCTGGTCCGTAGCTTCCCGGACAACATCCCTGTTTTCTTCCTGGGCTGCCTCTCCTTGCTTCCATCTTTTATAAACCTCTTTTTTCCTTCGAATTTTCCTCAGCAGCTCCTTATCCATCCAAGGAGGTCTCCTGGCCCTCCTGCAGCACTTCCTTCTAGTTGGCATGTATCGCTCTTGAGCTTGCAGCTGCTGATCATTGAATATCAACCAACAGTCTTGGGTCCCCTGCCCTCTAGAGCTATAGTCTTATGGAACCTTACTAAGCGGGTTCCTGAAGATGCCAAAGTCTGCTGTTTTGAAGTCCAGGGCAGTGACCTTGCTGCACGCTCTTCTCACAGTCCTGAGGATCTCAAACTCAAATCATCTCATGACCGCTGCAACCAAGGCTGCCCTGGAGTGTCACATTTACAACCAGCCCTTCCCTGTTGGTGAGCACGAGGTCAAGCATGGCACCTCTCCTTGTTGGCTCCTCTACTAGTTGCAGAAGCAAGTTGTCTTCCACACAATGGAGGAACTTCCTGGATTGCTTGTGCCAGGCCATGCTATTCCTCCTACATATATCAGGGTGGTTGAAGTCCCCCTGAGGACAAGGGCCTGTGAGCATGAGGGTGTTCCTATCTGTCTATAGGGCGCTTCATCCACAGAGTCTCCTTGATCAGGCGGTCTGTAACAGGTCCCCATAGTAATGTCTCCCAGCATTTCTCCCTTTAACCCTGACCCACAAAATCTCTGTTGACTGATCACATGTCACTAGAGTTCTAATCTCTCTATCCTATCCCTAACATATATAGCAAATCCCCCTCCCTATCTGCCAGGCCTGTCTTTTCTAAAGAGCCTGCAGCCTTCCATTACGAAACTCCAGTCATAGAAGCCATCCCACCATATTTCTGAGATACCTATTATTAAACAGCCCCATAGATGTGCACACATCTCTAATTCCTCTTGTGAAGATCATCTAGTTCCAACCCTCCTGCCATGGGCAGGGACACCTCACACTAAACCATGCCACCCAAGACTGCATCCAACCTGGCCTTGAACACTGCCGGGGATGGAGCATTCACAACGTCTTTCGGCAGCCTATTTCTGTGCCTCACCACCTTTACAGTAGAGAACTTCTTCTTATATCTAATATAAACTTCCCCTTATGTCTAACAGAAACTTCCTCTATTTAAGTTTGAACCCATTACCCCTTGTCCTATAACTATAGTCCCTAATGAAGAGTGCCTCCTCAGTATCCTTGTAGGCTCCTTTCTGATACTGGAAGCTGCTAAGTCTCCACGCAGCCTTCTGTTCTCCAGACTGAACAGCCGCAGCTTTCTCAGCCTGTCTTCATATGGGTGGTGCTCCAGCCCCCTTGTCATCCTCGTGGCCCTCCTCTGAACTTGCCCCAACAGTTCTACATCATTTTTATGTTGAGATATAACATACACCAGAACTGTACGCAATACTCCAAGTGAGGTCTCACAGGAGCAGAGTAGAGGAGCCAGATCACCTCCTTCAACCCTTGGTTATACATCACAGACAGCTGCAAGACACAGGTCAGCAGCAAAGCAGCATCATAGTCCTCTCGCCACCAGCTCTGACTTCCCTAGCACTTGCTTTAAGTCGTGGCTAGACCATTTTGCTATGAGACAGTCTGCTTTAGACTGATGCATTTGCCCAGAGGGGTTCCCATGCTACCACATGAGATACAGGGTGGAAGGCCACTGGCACCCTAGGTTAACATGAACCTTCACCTGTGGCTTATCAAAGACAGATTCCAGTTCTGGTGTATTCTGAAGACTTTTATTTCGCATCTTGCATCCCTTTTATAGTCACGAAGGGCTAAGCAGTAACTTTCCAATCTCTTACTTCCTTATCAACTCAATTCAGCAAAACTACTAGGGGCTACAAATATTTACATTATTTGGTCTGTCTCTGAGATACACATCCTGCTTTATCTTGCAAACTGTCTGCTTTGTTTTGCTAACAGTTCTTTACCCTTCAGTGTTCTCTTTACAGTTCCCAAGGCTTAGGCGGGATCAGGGCATTAACACCTGGTGTTTTCTTCACTGTTCCCAAGGCTTAAGCTGGACCAGGGTGATAACATCTGAATACATTTCATTAACCATTTCTATCCCATCACCCACATGTTCCCCTTTTTGTTTACTAAAAGAGATCTTTTATAGATTTATGATCTACTTTTGCCAAATTTTCTATAATCTCCATTACCTATTGTAGCAAACAAGGCACACAGATTAGAATACCTAAAAAGACTGACAAAATGATTAATCCAAACAAGGCACACAGATTAGGATGCCTATAAAGACTGACAAAATGATTAAGATAAAGTAAAGCCATCCTGTAATGCTCAAGGCAGAAAACACTTTGTTCAACCACTTCAGTCCCTCATCTTCCTGAAGGTGCCCTGTTCTTAAGTCTGGAATGCTTTTATGGATGATCTGATAAATCCGTACAGCACATACTATCAAAATCTTCACACCCATGGCATTGAGCTAACAATAAAAAATCAACCATCGTTCTGTTCTGTAATGAGGCATGCCTCACAGAATCAACATCTAAAAGCAACCCTGTTGTCCAGTGGTACCCTTTTCCAGGCTTAAATATTCTTACTCTTTTACTAGTAGGTGGGAAGTCCACTTGTGATACGCTCCCACATAGATACGCTCTCTGTTGACTGGTTCTCCAAAAAGAAATCGGTTAACTTTGTACAGTTCCCACGGATTAACTTCAAACCAGTGATGAATCGGCATCAATCTTCATTGGCAGCCATCGCTTGTGTAGACAGACAGGTAGATCTCACAGGGATCCATCGGGGTTCTTGTTCTGTAGAGACAGAAGCATAGCCTCTTCCCCAAGTTATTATCCTAAAAGGACCTTCCCAGTTATGATTTTCCAAAGACTTTACCATTAACATAACAGGTTCTTTCCCTTCTATCGAATCTGGGCCTATATGGGTTAGTGCAGAAAAATGCCTAATCATTGGTGGGATATTCATGCCCATGTGTAAATCAGAACTGGATAATGTTACAAAATTTAAGACAAACAATGATTTGTGGATTCATGCATTTTGGGTCTCCCCTATCATTCCCCCTTTTTGTTTTACTAGCATGTTTTTTACAATTTGGTGTGTCCGGTCTATCACTGCTTGACCTGTGTAATTAACATAACCACCCACTAATCCAGGCAGCATTATTTCAGTAAGATTAGTCTGATTTGAAGTCACTTGAACCTTTATAACATGTGGCGTACCAGTGAATGATGCACACCATGTAACAGGTTGGAATAATGGGGGATTTAACAAATGTGTCCAGTATACTTGTCCATTACCCATGGTCACACGTAACAGAACAGATATTACAAAGATATTTTTTGTCATTGTTGTTTCTTTATCTTGTTGAGTTCTGAGGCTTTATACGTTTCGCTGGCAGCCAGTATGGTCCTGCCACTAGCTGTACACAGCCGTATCCTCGACCCCATGTCAGCAATGGCTCTGGTCCTTTCCACTCATTCTCATATAGGTCTTCATATAGAACCGGTGGTTTGGACAAGGAATTGTCTGTCAGATGTCACAAACGCTGTATTACAGAAAGAGAATCAATACTAGACAAATTTTAAAAATTTAGTGCAAATTACGCATTTGCTAACTGTTTGTGTGGAGAAAATCCTTGCATTCCCCGTTTTTCGTTTGATATACAATTCCTGCTTCAGATGACGCTACTTGAGCAGGGGATTTGGACTAGATCATATCTCCAACATATGCCAACCACAGGCTGCTTGGCCTGCCCTTCTTTCCTGGATAGCTCTCTGATAATAGGAGAGGCCATCCCTCACATCAAGCTCTGGCATGGCATGTATCCTCACTGCTCAATGCCTGCTGGGTTGCAGAAAACAGAGGAGCTAAAGGTTCTTTTTGGTGGCAAACACAGAGGCCAACCCAGCCTTGCCCTTGACTGTGGTAGGAGGCATTTGGCCAATCTCAGACCTTGCACCTCATTGTCAATGCAGAGTTTCACCTGCTTCATCCAGTAACAAGTCACTACTATGGCAAAGCACACACATATTTACATCAGCAGTATAACTACTTCAGGGTGCAGCAGCATGTTGAAGATGCTGATGGCAGTGAGGGACCAGGCAAAGAAATCTCCTACCAGTGTTCTCTCACCCTCTTAATTTGTTCCATTGCCTGCTTTATAACACTACCATTGTATTACAATCTTTCTAGCTTTTGCCTTAGCATTTTCTAGCAGCTGCTGCAAATTTGCATGCTCTGACATCTGTTTTACAAGTGACAAATCCATACAATACAAGGTGTAGTTTCTTATTAGCAACTGGCTAGTAAATACAGGTGGTTTTATACACAAAATCACAGCCTCTACTAATAGCTACTTTACAAGCACACATATTCAAGTTGTTACTTTTCAGTTGCCCCCAAGTGACGTTTTGCAGTCATTCGTATTTCTCTTCCTCTGTCTCATTCTGCTTGGGGTATTCACAGTCAGCTCCTGTTGGCGAGGCATCGGGTTCTTCCACTCGTTTGTCCAGCTCATGGCAAGGCTTGACAAACTTGGTGGGCAGCCGCCATGGACCTGTAGGTAGAAGGGCACAAATATACCCCCTCCCCCAGGTTATCAGTTCTTGAGAAGAAGACAGGTTAAAGTATTTCCTTAAAGCAGAGGCATTCTGATGAAAAAGGAATGTGAAGCAGCTGCAGAAGTAAACTGCACAGTGTCAACAATCAAGGAGTTTGCTGTGTCATTACCCATTTCTTTTTCTTCTTTCTCTGCAACCCTGATGCTGCTTGGGTGGTGGCTGGTAAAGCTTGTGGTTGCACTACCCCTCTCACTTTTTCAGTTTTCAGTTCTTGTTTCAACCTATCTGTCTGTTTCTCCAAGTCTTGGATTTACCCCCAGGTTACTTTAAAGACACTAAGCAGGTCTCCTCTCCTGCACCAAGTGTGTTGCAGGCCTCTTTAGGGTTTGTTTGTGGTGTCTCTATGAACCACCCCAATACTTCAATAGATCGAGAGTTTTTTTGGTGGTTTTTTTTTTCTTCACTCCACGGCTCCAGTTTCCGTCCCGGCTGTGCCACCAGTGAAGCACTGGGAGCCGAATCAGAGGGCAGCTTCTTTTGAACATGGTTACCGAGCTCTATCAAATAACTTTTTTTTTTCCCCAAGTCGCTCACCCTGCTTTGCGCAACTGCAAATGCTGGCCTGCTCGGCAGCAGCTATAAATGCCTGCCTGCTCTGAGCAGCCAAAGTGCTGGCAGCCACACTTTTGTATTAACCCTTTCTTGACCAAAATGTTAATCTGCTATCCATAAAAACCTTTTACGCTAACCTGACAACAAAAAATACACAGAACGCCGTCTGTCCTCAACACACACACACACACACATGCATGGGATCCCATAAGCACACTCCACACAACCACAATATTTGAAACACAAAATCCAGACAATCATTACTCCCACTACACAGCCCCACACACAGAACGTGGCCCAAAGACCCTCTGAAGACAATCAGGAAACCAGCTCTGAGCAGCACCATTGCAATGCGTGCGAGGTGTCAGGCTCAACCTTAGCGGGCATCCCCGCGGAGACTCTGCTTCCCCCACATCACATGGGGCTTTTATACTGACCAAAATGCACACTCATTCCAAAGCAGGTGGCCAGCCTCGGTCAGAAGAAGTGACCAGCAATACCTATAATAGACTGCAAGGGTCGACAGAAACATGGACATACTTATATTTGCCAACCTCTAGTACAGGAGTATCACAGAGAGACTATAGAGAATGAGTTGTATATGGGGTCCCAAATCCATAGTCCGTCACCGCTCGCCTGATATCTTTGATAAGAGCATACAAGAGACCTTCCCACTGCGGGTCTTGGTCCGACACATACACCACTGGGAAAACACAAAATACATCTGCATCCCCTACCCATCTGTCATGGGTTCAGCAGTAGCAGTCATTTTTCTCCTTCTTGGTAGCTGGTGCAGCACTGTGTTTTTGAATTTGGGCCTGGGAACAGAGCTGATAACACCAGTGTTTGCAGTTACTGCTTGGTAATGTTTTGGTCTGACCAAGGACTTTCTGAGTCTCATGCTATGCCAGGGAGGAGGGGAAGCCGGGAGGAAGCAGAGACAGGACACCTGACCCAAACAGACCAAAGAGGTTATTCCATACCACAGCACGTCATGTCCAGGATGTGAAAACGGAGGCAGAGACCCGGAAGGGTGTGGTGATGCATTTGGGGGGGTTCGCTGCTGGTGGGTGCACTGGCTGGGTGGGGCTTGGTGAGCAGTTGTATTCTCTTTCCTTGTATTTCTCTTGTATTATTACTGGTGGTAGCAGTAGTGGTTTGTGTTATACCTTAGTTCCTAAACTGTTCTTATCTCAACCAGTGGGAGCTGCATTCTTTCGATTCTCCTCCCCATCCCCCCGGGACTGGGGGAAAAAAGAGAGGGAAGGGAGTGAGTGAGTGAGAGAGAAAACTTCGTGGTTGTCTGGACTTAAACCATGACACCATCTCACTTCTCTCTTTACAGCTGCCCATTTATCATGAGGATCGGGGGGATATAAATCAGGCTCCTTTTTGGGGTCAACAGGCCCCTAGTCAAAAAGACTGTCCCAGTCAGCATCAGAATTATTAGGCGGCAGACCCGCAGGAGCAGCAACAGCAGTCTGATGAACATGCACAGGCTCCTCATAAATGTGTTCTGGAATTTTATTTGTATCGGCCATGTCAGCGTTATCAAGTACAATTAGAACAGTTCCTCCTGCAGGTTTCAGGGGATCTGAGAGTAGTCTCCTTCTCGGGATTAATAGGGCCCGGGTCAAAAGGATCGTCTTCATCCCCATCCTCAGTCTTCGCAGCCACGACAGCAAACAGCAGAGGTTTGGGGGGGGGGGGGGGGGCTGGAGTGGGCACTGGGCTCCACTATCTCATTTTTTGATTTTACCCTTTCTAAAATAGTTCTCCAAATGACTAATAATTTTTTTGCAGTGTTATTGACTTTTGTGGCTGCGTCCCACAATTTAACTCCTGCACCATTCCACAAAGAGACCTCAAATACGGTGGACTCATCAATTTCTGGATAACGCGTCTTCAACCATTTTGATATTAAGGTTAAGTCTGTCTCTTTAAAGGTTGCTCCCTTCTTCTTAAGAAGGACTGAAAACATCCACAAAATGGAGGCTTCTTCCTTAGTAATATTCCTCCCCCATAGTCCTTTTCCCAGCTGCTCACCTTTTCCAGGTGATCAATATGTTCTGACCTCTTCTGTGCTCCCCCACTGGCCTCCTCACATACCCCAGATGATAGCTTTGTGTCTAGATGACTTTGGTGCTCCCCCACCAGACGCCTCTAAGTTCAGCTGAGCTATGCCACCGGTCGCGAACTCCAACGAATTACCTGACTTCCACCTGTTTTGGCACCATTTGCGGTGTACCAAAGACCGACTCAAGTACTGGTGAAATCTGAAGACCATTATTTTGCATATCGCATCCCTTTTATAGTCACGAAGGGCTAAGCAGTAACTTTCCACTCTCTTACTTCCTTATCATCTCAATTCAGCAAAACTACTAAGGGTTACAAATATTTACATTATTTGGTCTGTGTCTGAGTTGCACATTCTGCTTTATCTTGCAAACTGTCTGCTTTTTTTTCCTAACTGATCCTTACCCATCATTGTTCTCTTTACAGAACCAAAGGCTTAGGCCAGACCAGGGCATTAACACCTGGTGTTTTCTTCACTCTTCCCAAGGCTTAAGCCTAACCAGGGTGATAACAACTGGATCCATTTTGTTAACTATTTCTATCCCATCACCCACATTCACAAAGCTTGCATCCCCAGTATGCCAGCACCTTCTGCTGCAATCTCATTTAAAATACTTCAGAGTTTCAATCTGCTAGGTGGTGTCATGGCTGTAGGACATCCTGGCATTAAGTCACTGAGTATGAAGAGATGAAAACGGCTGTTCAGGATGGGGGCCACACCAAATGCACAAGCAGGTGAATGGGCAAAAAGGTCACTACTTTGATTCTGTTAATCTGAAGAGGTAGTGGAAGGAGAAATGGAAACAAAAAAAATAGTGGAAACCTTGAAGTGGAGGGACCTTAAACGCAGAAGGCAAGCGTAAGACACACACAGGGTTCGCTGCAACACGTCCTGCTGCTTCACTGCCAGGGCAACACAGAGAAGGCAGACCTGTGCTATCCCGGACCCCTGCAGCGAGGAGTGGACATCCAGAAGACCACACTGTCACATGAAGGTGTCTGGGGGCTTTTACCTCACGAGCTTTAACGTACTCTTTCTGCCGTTCTTCCCAGATATTCCCCAATGCGGTAATGCTCTGCTGGTAACTCCTGCCTGTGAGAGAAATTACACTGTCATTTAATTAACACTGATTAAATACACCCTTTGCTAGAAGGCAGTACATGAAGCCGGAATTGGCAGGGACGTCAGGGAGAAAGCAGCAGTAATGTGTGAGCTCAGCTATGGATGTGCACTGCAAGGAGATGCAGAAATGCAGAGCAGTGCAGCAAGGTGGAGGGTCGTGGCACAGGGAAATGGTGGGAAATGGGAAATGGGGTGTGAAGCCATGGCAGGGCTCTTAAGTGAGCTCCACCTCTGGTGTGTTGGGCATGAGTTTCTGAAGAGCCAGCCCTGACCCAAGAGCTGGCACTCACTCAAGAGCTATGCCATGGCTTCACAGCCCCTGTCAAAGGAAACACTCCCCTCACCATCCAAAGCCTGCATTTCCACACTCACCACAGTCCTCCGGAGAAGATTTCATCTGAGCCAGCTTGAGGAACAGCTGCCAAAAATGGGAGAGAGAAGAAACCTAGAGGACAGCTGATGTGCATCTCCGACGGTATTGAAGCCCAGGTATTGACTGTCACCAGCCCTTCCCCCAAACACAGAGCTGGAAGAAGAGTTATGGGGCAGGAGAGCTCCAAGAACATACACTCTTCCTCCTCCTGTCCCATGGCCACCCACCTCTCTATACCTTATCCTGGTGCTGGTGCACAGCATGTTCTGCCACATCTTTATGCCTTCAGCGCAGATTATAAAGGCACTTGGCCTAGGAGACCAACAAAAAGGGCGGGAGTGTGTTCGCAAGCAATGAGTTGCTATTACACCTCATACAGGTAGCTCTGGAGGAAAACACAGCCCACAAGTGAAGACGTGACCAGAGGTTGCGCACAGAGCAGATGACAGAACGCAAGGCCCCCACTAAATTCAGCCACGCTTCAACACACGGCAACCTGAAGCAAAGAGGTGCTTCAAGTTAGCAAAAAATCCAGGTGGGGCACAGAAAACCTGATGCAAAAAAAGCTCTCAGGCTCAGCCTGCTGAAAGTGAGTGCCATACCACAGAACAGCACCCCAGGAAGCTCATCGAGGGCAATATGCAAAGTGTAGGTCACAATTAAAGCCCCAGAGCTGTTTCAAACCCACATCTATGAATAGCCAGCTGCTTCAATAGCACAGGCACGCTGGGGAAGTTCATCAAGGGTCAGGGCAGCAAAGAAACGTGGCTGCCCCACAGAGTGGACTCAGCACAGGAGACCAGAGTGCCAGCCCTCTGCGCAGGGATGCTGCCTGCCATGTGTACATGGTAATGAAGGGACAATATAAGATGGCCAAAGCGTCACCTTGTAGATGCTCTGATTAGAACTTTGGAATCATTTAGGCTGGAAAAGGCCTTTAAGATCATTGAGTCCAATCGTTTAACCTATGCTGCCAAATCCACCGCTAAACCGTGTGCCGAAGTGCCACATCTGCACAACTTCTAAATACCTCCAGAGATGGTGACTCCACCATTGCCCTGGGCAGCCTGTTCCAGTGCTTGACAACCCTTCTGCGGAAGAAATTGGTCCTAATATTCAGTCTAAACCTCACCTGGTGCAGCTTGAGGTCGTTTCCTCTTGTCCTATCACTTGGCACTTGGGAAAGGAGACCAACCCCCACCTCACAACCTCCTTTCAGGTGGTAGAAGCATTGCAGCATAGTCCCTAAATCCTGGCCAGGGTCTAGAAAAGTCTGGGAAATTCAAGTGTTAAACATGCATCGCAGGGCAGAGGAACCGCTGGCAGACCACACAGTTATAGGTCTGCTAATATAGGAACGTGTATTTGCACATCTACCCCACCACAACCCAAATCATGGACATGGGCCTGGGAAACAGAGATCACACAGTGCCTCAGAAGAATGCGTCACAACAAAGGATTATTAAGCTTACGGGATTCAGGTAGAACTAGAGCTACGTACCCAGGGATTCAGGATTCTGTCTTCAAACAGCAGTTTGCAAGATAAATTTGTCACCAAACATGTAAAAACCTTCCTTTGCAGGAGTACCATCCTTGGTGGTGCATCCAGTATCAGTGGTGTCAGCTTAAGAGGGAATGAGCAGGGTGCAAACGAAGTCCGTGTTTAAGAAAAGATAAAACCTGCCCTGCGTGGGGAGAGTCCGCTCTGATTTCATGCGTGGCTCCAGCCATGCCCTGCCACCAACTGAAGTCATGGAACCACAGCCACGAAATAAAACTTGTTCTGGAATCACAGCCATAGGTGACACTTAGATCTGACCCTTTCTTTACAGAACAGTGCTCCACTAATTCACCAGTTTATTCTCAGAGGGCTTTGCCAGCCAGCACTTCCCTGCCGTTGCTCTCCGTGGTGCAGTGTACAACACAGAAGAGGTTATGCAGTTAAGAGAAACATTTCCACTTTGACCCGGCTCTGAGGCAAGGTACTTCAGTTCAGGTCATTCCACAAACTACTGAAAGCCGTGCAGGGACACCTTCCACTAGACCAGGGTGCTCTGAGCCCCATCCAACGTGGTCTTGAACACTGCCAGGGATGGGACGTGTCTTTTGAGATAGGCAGACATCCATCCCCCCCCCCCCCCCCCCTCTAACTGCTTCCTGCAGCAGGCGAAGAAAGACGGACACAAAGCCGGCCTGGAGCTGACAGGCTCTCTGCTGCTTTAAACCCACTCAGGATAGCCCGAACTGGAGACAAAGCCCTGACGAACGCCCCAGGGTGTGTAACAACCCCACAGAGTCCTCGGCGCCGCTCTAAGCTCACCGGACCCCCCCCAAGTGGGAGGCGGCGCAGCCAGCCCGGACGAGGACAGGAGGAACCTCACCCGGAGCCGATCCCCGCCGGCCCCCTGCACCTTGTGCCTGCTCTTGGCGCGGGCCCGGGCCCGGGCCCTGCGGGGCGCCCTCACCGCCTCCGCATAGACCGTGCTCTGCAGCGCCACCAAGCAGCGGCCACGGCTACTGCGGGCGGAAGCGGGGGAGAGACTGAGACCGCCCCCACCCGCTCCTTTCCAGTCAGCAGCGCGGCGGCTACGGGAAGCGCGGAAGGACGCAACGCAGAACGCGGGCCTAGGCCCAAGGGCCTGGCCGGCCCGGCCCGGGCCTGGCCTGGCCTGGCCTGGCCAGGGCGGGGTAGGTCTCCTGTGAGGAGGGGAGCGGTCTTGGGGTAGGCTCGGATACAGGCTCCTATGGGAAGGCCGGGCTCCTTAGTAAGGGCGTGGGGGGAGGTCGGAGTACTCCATAGGATCCTGCGGGGAGGCCAGGCCCCTCCGTAAGTGTTTGAGCTGAGGATCGGCCCTACTCCAAAGGGCCTGTGGGGGCACAGACCCCTTTCTAAAGTGCTGTGTGGAGGCCAAGCTCCTCTATAGGAGCCTGGGAGGGAGCTAGGTTCCCCTGGTGAGGAGCGGATGGGAGGCCAGGGTCATCTCTAGGAAGCAGGGAAGAATGCAAACTTCTGTATAAGGGAGGGGCCGGGCTCCCCCTATAAGGACTGGCAGGGAGGCAAGGCTCATCTATGGAAGCCTAGGAGGAGGCCAGGCTCCCCTCTCGGGACCTGCGGAGGGGCGGAACTGTCGTGTAATGGCGCGCGGGGGATAGGGCGGGGCAGGCTGCTCCATAGGAGCCTGGGAGGAGGCCAAGCTCCCCTGTAAGAAGTGGCAGGGAGGCAAGGCTCATCTATAGGAGCCTAGGAAGAGGCCACATTCCCCTGTACAGACCTGAGGAGGGGCCAGACTCTCCTATAAGGCCCCTGGGGCGGAGGGGGTTGGGGAGGGAGGCTCCTCCTTAGGAGTCTGGGGGAAGGCCAGGTGTCTCTGTAAGGCTCTGTGGGGAGGTCAAGCTGCTGCTAGAGGGAATGTGAAGTAAGAAACCAAGCCCCTGCTACTGAGGATGGGGAGTGTGAAGTCAGCTCTTTCTGCTTGTGTCGTAGCAGGACCTGGAAGTGCCACTGGAGTGGGGCAGCCTGGCCTGCAGTGCCTGAGGTATGTCGAGCCCCAGCGGGGCTCCAGGCTCAGCCTGGGGGACCAGGCATCACTGACCCATCTGATCCCTACCCAGGTGCTCAGCTGCCCCAGGGAGCCACCGCTGGAGCCGAGGCCTAGCCCCACTGGAGCAGAAGTGATTTCAACCAGTCTCCACATGGATGAGACCCTGCAGAGCTCAGTCCCTCCTGGCAGAAGACATGGTAATCGCAGACCTAATGATCTTGAACAGGTAATGTCCACTCTCTTAGGCCTTGTACTTTGGGCTTGAGAAGACCTTTTGTTATCAACATCATCTGTCATGTATAATACCTGTGGGAAAGGTAAATGGTGCGTGGGTCAAGGCAGAGATGATCCTGACCAGGAGCCCATTGCACATTACGGGGCTGGTGGTCTCCTGAGCAGGCACAGGGCTGGTCTAGCACTGCGCAAGCCCTGTGGCTGCAGGGTGAGCTTGGCCATCTCATGGTAAGAGGGGGTTTATGGGCAGCTCCTTCCTGATACTGACCCTTACACCAGCTGCCTGACCCTGCCTGTATCTGGAAATGCAGCAAGAATTTCTCATGTGACCTTCCTTCACGAATAATGCAGTTTTCTGGCAATGCTTTATGTATTAGCTCAAAGGACCAAAAAGGAAGAGCTTTAACTCTGCCTGAAGGCAGGGTGCCTAGCATCTGAAGGGACATGAGGTTTACATGTTATCTGTATCCCTCTTTTTATTTTGTCTTATTAAAGCAGCTGTGGCCTCTCTGTCCCTAGGGGAAGGCGGAAGCTGTGCAGCTGTTTATCAGGGTCTTTTGTTAGGCCATTCACTTCTATGAATGTTCTGGGGGGGAGGACAGACCCCTCTACAGGCACCTGTGCGGAACCTCAGCCTCACTCTGGGGGCCCAGGGGGTGGCTACAGTCCCGGTGTGTTCTGTCCCAGAGCTGTGGTGATATTGAGCAAGTGGGAAGTAAAGGCTGAGCAAGGATATGCTTTTGTAGGCTTCCTCCCAGGAGAAGGAACCTGAACATCCGAGGGTGCTTTGAAGGTGTACCAGCCCTAGCCCAGACAAAAAGGTGAGTATGACATCTTTCAGAAGAAAGATAGCCACCACACAAGCCTCTAAAATTAATCTCAAATGATGTATGTGAGAACTCAGACTACAGCAGGGTCCTTCCGCAGAGTATTTGTGCACTTGGTCTTTCAGAAATGAAAATGGACAACAGATTTCTTGGCATGTGCACTTTGCACAGTCCATTGTAATGCAGCAGGAGAGATGTTTAAGCCCACTGTCATCTTCTCCTCACAAGGAAATACAGTAAAAGTTCCAAGGGCTGTTTGGCTTAGGCATGCACTGAAGTCACGCAGAGTCAACTCGAAGAGCATCATACATCAGCAGCTCTCATTGCTCCACAATTAGTCACCTGGCACCAGGTTTAAACAGCTGAACTGTGTGCTGGTGCCCTTATCCTGCATCTCTGTGTCATAAGGTACTGAAGAGCTTCTTCAGCAATGCTACACATGAGAATATGAGAGAGACCAGCAGCCCTGCAGCACGTGAGCTTCTGAATCAAAGCCATGATCGTGTGTCATGTATATGGGAACAAAAAAAAGCATAGCCTTTGGGGAGATATGGTCAGAAAATGAGTTTTGGGGCTCCAGCGCAACATGAGTAGCCAAGTTTATTTCCAGGGGTACCTAGTCACAACACGTCCAAGGGATTTCTTTATACCAGAAGTTAATCAAATGAGGGTCTGCAGAGCCTACCAGGCACGAGCTATGCCATGAACCTGAAAATCTGCAAGCCCCTCATTGGAGAGGTGGTTGAAGAGCTGACCAACTTCTCCAGATCCTCAGCAGCACTGCAGGGTGCAGGTTTGTGGCAGCACAGCCTCTCATTGGGCAGCTGCGCTGTGGACTGCTGCACCAGGCAAGATGCAAATCAGCTTCCAGTATCAGCACTTAAACCTGGAGCACATTTACAGCTAAGCCAGGCACGCAGCCTATTGTTGGCGCTCCTCTAAGTGCGCTCCCTGAAAGGCATGGCCAAAATTAACCCTAAATTACAAGCTTAATGCCATTAATGAAGGACTTTAGAAACAGGGAAAAGCTTCATCTGAGATCTGAGTGGGATATATTTGCCCTAAACATAAGCCAGCATTCCCAAAGCATTGTGCAGCACTCCCTTCAGCACCTAAGACTTCTTGGTTATCTCCAGCCTCTTCCAGATGGCTGCGCTTTAGACGAGCTGCAAACCAAAAACTTCTTCTGACACAGATCGCCCCTGTGTCTGGGTCCATCGCTTAGGTTCCTTTTCTTCCCCCGAGTGTGAAGATGGGTTACCTGTCCGAGCAGTTTGCTGACCAAAGGCACAGATTTGTACTAGGCGCTTTCTGAATGTGCAAATAATTCCCGGCGTCCTCAAATACTTTGCTGAAACAGAGAAGCACTTCAGCTCTGTGTGGCTGCTGTGAGAAATGGTCTCTAGATAAAAACTTAAGCTCGGGGTAGGCACAACAGTGAAGCAGCTCTTTATTCATGTTTTTGCAAAAACGGGTGTCCTAGCAAGTAGGCACCCACAGCAAAAGGAGAACTCTGATTTATATTTCGCATCCCATCCGCAAGTTCCCTCCCTTCTTTCTTCATTGGTTGGGTACTCCAAGGTTTACAGCCTATTCAGTGTTTTTAATCTATATGCCAACTCCCCCGCCTCTGTTTACACCTGCCCTTACTCGGCTGTGTATGCCTCATCCTCTTATTTATTAACCATATCATTATTAAGCACATAATCCCTTTCTGGTTGGATTTCGTAACTCTGTGGCAGACATGGGGTACCCCAACTTACTGTTTCAGCAGCCTGCACCAGTTTAGTTTCACAGGTTGTACGTAGCTAGTATTCTTTTTAACCACAGAGTGCGTCTTTCATCTGGACATGACACTGTCTTTTACCGCAGAGCATGTCTTTTTGAATAAGTATATCTCAATCCCTTTCTTTCCTTCCCTTAGAAACGTAGCCCCACACCTAGTATTGAAGACTCTTATTATTGCAAAGCCTTAATATTGATCTTAAAGCTCTAAGATTGGAAAGTCGTAATATTGTAAAGCCCCATCCCCAATTATGCAAAAATGGCACTGTTTCTCTCACAGCTGGGAGTAACTGGAAACACCACCACACTGGCCAGACCAACAGTGTCTTCTGCCTGGAGAACCTACAAACAGGATCAACAGCATCTAGTGATGTAGCCGTCAACTCTGGCATAATCAGGTTCACCTGAAGCACACAAAAAATTAGGTCTGCTTATGAGAAGTGCTCATCAGAAGACTCTACACAGGACAGAAACACTGACCGCCTGTGTTAAAAGGATGGGAGGCAATGGAGGATGAGGCTGAAAGAGATGTCTTGATTCTATGATTCTATGATTTGCTGAAAAACCAAAGCATTTTACCAAGTTCCATCACTAAAGTGCCTCTGGGAATTTTATAGCTCATGGTGTTGAATCAGGGAAAGCCCCAACCTGCAGAGACTGGTGGGATCCTAAACTTGCACATCCTTAAGCTCCAGAAATACCTCCGTACAGGGCTTTGATCAGAACTTCTCCTTAGTGGAACCTTGTCTCCAAAGTCAGAGTGCCACTTCCCAGGATCTTTCAGTGGGGACCGGACTGCACCTAAACCATGCCCTTTAGAGAGCTAAAGCTCATGATCTGATGGGGAAGAGCAAAAGCAGAGTTCTTCTGTGGAGCCAGAAACCCCATAAAGCAAGTAACTGACCGGGCACGCTGATCGGGGTGGGTAGAGGTGCCCTCCTGCACAGTAGATTAAAAACGGAGCTGAGGGTCTGCATGGTTCTGGGACTGCCACTGCCCTGGCCCTGTGCTCCCCGACTGCCCTCCCAGAGCTGGTGGGAAGGCAAGAGGTTAGGCCAGCCTGGGCTTTACAGAGACCCGATACCAAGGCATGTCATGGTGGGCTGACATGTGAGCCAGAGGGCATTGTGGAAATAGTTGGTCCGCTCGCACTCCTGGGTCTCAAAGAACTGAAACGACACAGGCGAAACAGCCCCACCTTCTTTAAGAGCAGAGCAAATCTCCTCTATGCTGATCTCTTCTCTTCCCACTACAAAGATCTCTGTCCACAGCAAGGAGCAGGAGATATTGGTCTTCTGCAGGAAACATGGTAACCGTGAGTCATAGAATCATAGAACCAAGTAGGTTGGAAAAGATCTCGTCCAGAGAAGAAATCATCCTTTTACACACCCAGGTATTTCAGAGATGAGCATCAAGCTCAGGAATGTCTGCAGGAGCGATGTGGAAGAGGTCACTCAGCACAGCACTACCTCTGGGGAGACGAAGCCAGCTTCCTAAAGGCACCGCATGTTCCCTGGGTACCCCATGGTCCTGCGGTCCCAGCTGACTTCTCTCCCACAGCTATGGAGTAATAAAAAAGCATTGGGGATCTATGAAAGCACTGTGCCTTGACTGGTTTGTCTTCTCTCTCTTTCCCGCCCATCCCTTTTCCAAGCAGCTTTAAGGCCAAGTCTTTTGAAATGTGCTGCCTGGTATAGCTCACTTTCATGAGCCTTTACACATTGCCCTGAGAGACAGCCTTCCATCCCGCTTGTACATACGCTCTTGTTATCCCTTGCTGTTTGCAAGCTTGCAGTGGACGTGGAATAAAACCTCAACCTCTGCAGTTCCTGTCCATAGCATCACAGAATCATAGAACAGTTAGGGTTGGAAAGGACCTTAAGATCATCTAGTTCTAACCCTCCTGCCATGGGAAGCTGCTAGGAGGTCTCCACGCAGCCTTCTCTTTTCCAGGCTGAACTGCCCCAACTTTCTCAGCCTGTCTTCATATGGGAGGTGCTCCAGCCCCCTCTTGCTCCATCCTCTTGGCCCTCCTCTGAACTTGCCCCAACAGTTCCACGTCATTTTATGTTGAGGACACCAGAACTGTACCCTATGCTCCAAGTGAGGTCTCACGAGAGCAGAGGAGAAGGGCAGGATCACCTCCTTCAATCCTTGTGTACACATCAGAGATAGCTGGAAGAGAAAGGCAGCACCAGAGCAGCATCACGGTCCTCTCGCCACCAGCTCTGGACTTCCCTAGCACTTGCTGTAGGTCCTGGC
Organism: Myiopsitta monachus; assembly: GCA_017639245.1. Taxonomy (NCBI): domain Eukaryota; kingdom Metazoa; phylum Chordata; class Aves; order Psittaciformes; family Psittacidae; genus Myiopsitta; species Myiopsitta monachus. The sequence goes on along the minus strand of CM029941.1, from coordinate 3,188,460 downwards.
TAGACCAGTTTGCTACGAGAGAGTCTGCTTTAGACTGATACGTCCGCCCAGAGGGGTTCCCATGCTACCACATGGGATACATGGTGAAGGGCTGCTGGCACCCTGCGTTCACATGGACATGGCTTCACCCAGCCACTGCATCCCCAGTGTGCCAGCACCTTCTGCAGCAAACTCATTTAAAGGCCTTCAGAGTTTCAGAGTCTGCTAGGTGGTGTCATGGCTGTAGTCACTGAGTACCCAGAGGTGACCACGGCTGTTCCGGATGGGGGCCACACCAAATGCACAAGCAGGTGAATGGGCAAAAAGGTCACTACTCTGATTCTGTTCATTTGAAGAGGTAGTGGAAGGAGAAATGGAAACAAAAAAAAAATAGTGGAAACCTTGAAGTGGAGGGACCTTAAACGCAGAAGGCAAGCGTAAGACACACACAGGGTTAGCTGCAACACGTCCTGCTGCTTCACTGCCAGGGCAACACAAAGAAGGCAGACCTGTGCTATCCCGGACCCCTGCAGCGAGGAGTGGACATCCAGAAGACCACACTGTCACGTGAAGGTGTCTGGGGGCTTTTACCTCACGAGCTTTGACGTACTCTTTCTGCCCTTCTTCCCAGATATTCCCCAATGCGGTAATGCTCTGCTGGTAACTCCTGCCTGTGAGAGAAATTACACTGTCATCTGATTAACACTGATTAAATACACCCTTTGCTAGAAGGCAGTACATGAAGCCGGAATTGGCAGGGACGTCAGGGAGAAAGCAGCAGTAATGTGTGAGCTCAGCTATGGATGTGCACTGCAAGGAGATGCAGAGCAGCGCAGCAAGGTGGAGGGTCGTGGCACAGGGAAATGGTGGGAAATGGGAAATGGGGTGTGAAGCCATGGCAGGGCTCTTAAGTGAGCTCCACCTCTGGTATGTTGGGCATGAGTTTCTGAAGAGCCAGCCCTGACCCAAGAGCTGGCACTCACTCAAGAGCTATGCCATGGCTTCACAGCCCCTGTCCCAGGAAACACTCCCCTCACCCTCCAAAGCCTGCATTTCCACACTCACCAGAGTCCTCCAGAGAGAATTTCATCTGAGCCAGCTTGAGGAACAGCTGCCAAAAATGGGAGAGAGAAGAAAGCTAGAGGACAGCTGATGTGCATCTCCGACGGTATTGAAGCCCAGGTATTGACCGTCGCCAGCCCTTCCATCTCACCCCCAAACACAGAGCTGGGAGAAGAGTTATGGGGCGGGAGAGCTCAAGGAACATACACTCTTCCTCCTCCTGTCCCATGGCCACCCACCTCTCCATACCTTCTCTTGCTGCTTCTGTGCTGCTTCTGTGTAACCACGTTCTTGTTGTGGTGCACAGCTTGTTCTGCCTCATCTTGATCCCTTCAGTGCTGCTCATAAAGGCGCTTGACATAGGAGAGCCAACAAACAGCGTGGGAGCGTGTTAGCAATCAATGAATTACTATTACACCTCATGCAGGTAGCTCTAGAGGAAAACACAGCCCACAAGTGAAGAGGTGGCCACGGGCTGCTCGCAGAGCAGGGGACAGCACACAAGGTCCCCAGTGACCTACTGCTTGAGCAAAACTGACCTCACACGACAAGCTGCTCTTCATTTGGGATGAAAAGCTCATAGCAATTGAGTCCTTGACATCTCAAGTACTCCAGTCCAACTGTGCAAGGCTGCTACCAACCATGTCACTGGTCTACTTTTCATTTTTTCAGAGCATGCTACGCAGACTTAAATGTGAGGGTCTTCCTCTGCTCCAGCTCTTGATGTTGTGTCTGCCTGAGCTGCAGCAGAGGAAGACCCTCATATTTAAGACTTCACCAGCATTGTGCGCGTGTGTTAGCAGTGTTACACCATATGGCAAGAAAAAAGCAGCATGTTTGCTTTACCTCCATGGTCGGCTTGTACTGCAGATGCCTGGTTTTGTGAATTGCCTCCATTATCACTTCTCACTGTGAAGACAACAGGGCCAGAGTCAACACATCACTGACCATCGGAGCTCCAGGATGGACTATGTGGCTCAGGAAAGGAAGAGGCACAGGCCAAACTCAGGTGGCTTTAAGGACCTATGTCCACCTAAAGCATCTTCTCGAAACCCACGTTTTATACTTCCATCTAAGCCTCCACTTGTGTATGCAAAGGAACTCTGCAAATGAAATCCAGCAATATGTAGTACTGTGTCATCTCCGTAGAATCTAGGAAAATTGGGAAGCCCACTCCCTTCTGCTAGGTCCAAACTCCCAGCAATTTTCCCTTGTTTTCCAGAGAAAGGAATCTCAAGCCAGTGGAGGTTAAAAGGCTTGCCAATTCTAGCAAACCCTACGGACATCACGCAACACTATATATATATGACATATATGTATATATGCTTTAAAAACATTCCTGGTTGAGGCTGATGTCTCTGGAGCTGAGCCCCTGCGACAGCCGGCCCGAAAAGGCACCCGAAGGAGAAGATGTGGCAGTCAGAAGAAGGAAGGCAGAGTTTCAGGAGGAGGGCTGCAACATACAGGAAGGAGCTCAGGACTTCCCAGTAGTGGCAATCACTGGGAGCTTGCAGGCAGCTGGGGCATGGTGGGAGACATGAGCCGGGAGACACGAGCCAGAAGCCAGGATCCATCACCAAGGATGGTGACGGATCAGCACCCTGAGCTTCTTCCAATGCAGTTTTTGCTTTTCCCTGAATTCCTCCATTTTCTTTGCTTCTTCCAAAAAATGTTTGTGTCACTTCAATCTGACCTTGTCCCACACTGTCTATCTCTGCAAAGAAAAGAATCTTTCATATCTATATGCACACAAATATAGATAAATATATATATATACGTATATACACAGAGAGGAAAAGGCTCCGTTGCTCAAATCAGCTGTTGTAGCTGACATCAAACTGACCCTGTACCACACCTCCCTTTGCAGAAACATATAAATGCCCCAGGACTTTCGAAGTGGCATCCAAGCACCATTGCCTACGGAAGGGTCAGTCCTGCTGGGGCCTACCTTTCAGTGTATGAAAACTGGTGTCAAGAAGTTAGTCAAGCAAGCACAGTCACATCTGCCCCTCACCCCAATGAATTCAGCCAGGTTTCAACACACGGCAACCTGAAGCCAAGAGTTGCCCCAGGTAAGCACACAGTCCAGCTGGGGCACAGAAAACCTGATGCTAAAAAGCTCTCAGGCTCATCCTGCCGCAAGTGAGTGGCCATACCGCAGAACAGCACCCCAGCAAGCTCATCGAGGGCAATATGCGAAGTGTAGGTCACAATTAAAGCCCCAGAGCTGTTTCAAACCCACACCTATGACTAGCCAGCTGCTTCAGCCGCAGAGCCACACTGGGGAGGTTCACCAAGGGTCAGGGCAGCAAACAAACATGGCTGCGGCAGAGAGTGGACTCAGCACAGGAGACCAGAGTGGCAGCCCTTGGGGGCATAGGGATGCTGCCTGCCATGTACACATGGAAATGAAGGGACAATGTAAGGTGGCCCAAGCATCACCTCATAGATGCTCTGATAAGAGCTGTGGAAGCCTGAATTGGTAGGGACATCAGGGCAGAAGCAGCAGTAATCTGTGAGCTCAACTATGGATATGCACTGCAAGGAGATGCAGAGCAGCGCAGCAAGGTGGAGGGTCATGCCACAGGGAAATGGTGGGAAATGGGAAATAGGGTGTGAAGCCATGGCAGGGCTCCTAAGTGAGCTCCACCTCTGGTGTGTTGGGCATGTTTTTGAGGAGGCAAAAGCATAAGACCTGCCCTATGTGTGGAGAGTCTGCTCTTTTGAAATACGAGCTCATTCCTCTAATTGGGATCACGAGGTTTTATTGAGGAACAAGGTCAATAAAGCAAAATCAACAGCACTGGGCACATGGCCGTAACCAGAGGTGCACTGATTGGTGTTTGTTACAGGTTTATGTACTTTCACTTTTACATTAGCCGTATACATAGTCATAATTCCTGTGTGTAGGCGGAGAATATTATAACTAGCTTCAGGAACTTATTATCATAAGTCTCCTCCTCTTGACGCCTGGCACTGCTCTCCAGTGATTGTGGGCCGAGGTCTTGAGGATGATGTAAGCAGTCTTCCTCGTGCGGGCAGGGGTCTTCAAGATGAAGTAAGCAGTCTTCCTCACGATGCACTTTTCACCTTTGGATCCACAGTTGGATGCCCCAGTAATCACCAAACTAGCTGAAACCAGCCGTATCTGCAATTTTTCTGAGAGCTGGCAAAGATTTAGAACGGTGAGAGCTTCCTGAAAAATGTATTGCAGGATGGGCAGACAAGGAGTACCAAAAGCTAGTAGATGTTTGGGAGGTACTGTCTCCAAACCAACTGATAAGTAGAAGGATGGTGTGAAATAACTCATTCATGTATAATGGGGCCACTACATCCTGTAATCCCACCACAGCCTTACAGAACATTGTTCTTTCTCTTCGACCTAAGTTAAGCTAAAAAGCCACTAACCATAGGTTTTCCAGGCACTAGCTTTTCTCATATCAAGCTCCCCCTTTTCCTCTACCTTTGCAAATTCTTTTGCTACACAAATGCATTTAACTCAAGAATTCTGGGAAACTACCACTTGCAAGTTGTTGTCTCACATTATGTTTTTAGCAAGCTTGCTTTCTGTTATTACGAACACATACAGTCATATACACAGAGAAACAGCTAAGACTTGCGAAAGCCAATATGTTTACGTCTTTATCAGAACCTGATTTCATGCGTGGCTCCAGCCATGCCCTGCCACCAACTGAAGTCATGGAACCACAGCCACGAAATAAAACTTGTTCTGGAATCACAGCCATAGGTGACACTTAGATCTGACCCTTTCTTTACAGAACAGTGCTCCACTAATTCACCAGTTTATTCTCAGAGGGCTTTGCCAGCCAGCACTTCCCTGCCGTTGCTCTCCGTGGTGCAGTGTACAACACAGAAGAGGTTATGCAGTTAAGAGAAACATTTCCACTTTGACCCGGCTCTGAGGCAAGGTACTTCAGTTCAGGTCATTCCACAAACTACTGAAAGCCGTGCAGGGACACCTTCCACTAGACCAGGGTGCTCTGAGCCCCATCCAACGTGGTCTTGAACACTGCCAGGGATGGGACGTGTCTTTTGAGATAGGCAGACATCCATCCCCCCCCCCCCCCCCCCCCCCTCTAACTGCTTCCTGCAGCAGGCGAAGAAAGACGGACACAAAGGCGGCCTGGAGCTGACAGGCTCTCTGCTGCTTTAAACCCACTCAGGATAGCCCGAACTGGAGACAAAGCCCTGACGAACGCCCCAGGGTGTGTAACAACCCCACAGAGTCCTCGGCGCCGCTCTAAGCTCACCGGACCCCCCCCAAGTGGGAGGCGGCGCAGCCAGCCCGGACGAGGACAGGAGGAACCTCACCCGGAGCCGATCCCCGCCGGCCCCCTGCACCTTGTGCCTGCTCTTGGCGCGGGCCCGGGCCCGGGCCCTGCGGGGCGCCCTCACCGCCTCCGCATAGACCGTGCTCTGCAGCGCCACCAAGCAGCGGCCACGGCTACTGCGGGCGGAAGCGGGGGAGAGACTGAGACCGCCCCCACCCGCTCCTTTCCAGTCAGCAGCGCGGCGGCTACGGGAAGCGCGGAAGGACGCAACGCAGAACGCGGGCCTAGGCCCAAGGGCCTGGCCGGCCCGGCCCGGGCCTGGCCTGGTCTGGCCAGGGTGGGGTAGGTCTCCTGTGAGGAGGGGAGCGGTCTTGGGGTAGGCTCGGATACAGGCTCCTATGGGAAGGCCGGGCTCCTTAGTAAGGGCGTGGGGGGAGGTCGGAGTACTCCATAGGATCCTGCGGGGAGGCCAGGCCCCTCCGTAAGTGTTTGAGCTGAGGATCGGCCCTACTCCAAAGGGCCTGTGGGGGCACAGACCCCTTTCTAAAGTGCTGTGTGGAGGCCAAGCTCCTCTATAGGAGCCTGGGAGGGAGCTAGGTTCCCCTGGTGAGGAGCGGATGGGAGGCCAGGGTCATCTCTAGGAAGCAGGGAAGAATGCAAACTTCTGTATAAGGGAGGGGCCGGGCTCCCCCTATAAGGACTGGCAGGGAGGCAAGGCTCATCTATGGAAGCCTAGGAGGAGGCCAGGCTCCCCTCTCGGGACCTGCGGAGGGGCGGAACTGTCGTGTAATGGCGGGCGGGGGGATAGGGCGGGGCAGGCTGCTCCATAGGAGCCTGGGAGGAGGCCAAGCTCCCCTGTAAGAAGTGGCAGGGAGGCAAGGCTCATCTATAGGAGCCTAGGAAGAGGCCACATTCCCCTGTACAGACCTGAGGAGGGGCCAGACTCTCCTATAAGGCCCCTGGGGCGGAGGGGGTTGGGGAGGGAGGCTCCTCCTTAGGAGTCTGGGGGAAGGCCAGGTGTCTCTGTAAGGCTCTGTGGGGAGGTCAAGCTGCTGCTAGAGGGAATGTGAAGTAAGAAACCAAGCCCCTGCTACTGAGGATGGGGAGTGTGAAGTCAGCTCTTTCTGCTTGTGTCGTAGCAGGACCTGGAAGTGCCACTGGAGTGGGGCAGCCTGGCCTGCAGTGCCTGAGGTATGTCGAGCCCCAGCGGGGCTCCAGGCTCAGCCTGGGGGACCAGGCAGTCACTGACCCATCTGATCCCTACCCAGGTGCTCAGCTGCCCCAGGGAGCCACCGCTGGAGCCGAGGCCTAGCCCCACTGGAGCAGAAGTGATTTCAACCAGTCTCCACATGGATGAGACCCTGCAGAGCTCAGTCCCTCCTGGCAGAAGACATGGTAATCGCAGACCTAATGATCTTGAACAGGTAATGTCCACTCTCTTAGGCCTTGTACTTTGGGCTTGAGAAGACCTTTTGTTATCAACATCATCTGTCATGTATAATACCTGTGGGAAAGGTAAATGGTGCGTGGGTCAAGGCAGAGATGATCCTGACCAGGAGCCCATTGCACATGACGGGGCTGGTGGTCTCCTGAGCAGGCACAGGGCTGGTCTAGCACTGTGCAAGCCCTGTGGCTGCAGGGTGAGCTTGGCCATTTGTCCTGGGTTCAGCAGTAGCAGTCATTTTTCTCCTTCTTGGTTGCTGGTGCAGCACTGCATTTTTGACTTTCGGCCTGGGAGTAGCGCTGCTAACACCGATGTTTTCAGTTACTGCTTAGAATGTTTAGTCTGACCAAGGTCTTTCTGAGTCTCATGCTCTGCTAGGGAGGAGGGGAAGTCAGGAGGAAGCAGAGACAGGACACCTGACCCAAACTGACCAAAGAGGTATTCCATACCACAGCACGTCATGTCCAGGATGTAAAAATGGAGGGCAGAGACCTGGAAGGGTGCGGGTTCGCTGCTGGGTCGGGCTTGGTGTCGTGTGGTGGGCTGTTTTATTCTCTTTCCCTGTTGTTTCCCGTGTCATTTTTATTACTGGTGGTAGTAGCAGTGGTTTGTGTTATACCTTAGTTACTGAACTGTTCTTATCCCAACCAGTGGGAGTTGCATTCTCTCGATTCTCCTTCCTATCCCTCCAGGAGCGGGGGGAAGAAAGAGGGGGGAGTGAGTGAGCAAACGGCGTGATTTACGGCTTAAGCCACAACACCATCTCATGGTAACAGGGGGTTTATGGTGATTCGGAGAAAACTCTAGGAACAAACTGGCCAACAAAGTTTTAAGTTGAGAAGCAGGTATTCTTTATTGCTGTGTCGGGAGACGTGGGGGATAGCTCCACCTAACGTGTGTTCCCGTATTGCTACACAAGCAGTCCTTATATAGCTCCCGAGCACACATACGTATTCATGAGGCTACGTATGGGTTACGTCATTTTCCAGAAAGTTCCCCGCGTGCGCACAAAAATGTGGTGGTGGTCTCTGAGAGTCGTTTACGTTTTCTAGCAATCTTCATCGCTTCTGGCAGCCTTCGAAGCACACGCACTAGATGTTTATACCAGCTTAATTGGTTTGTTAACACCACAGATATAACAATCATCCTGTCCTTCTACTTATCGGTTAGTTTAACTGCAGCCCATCCTGGACCTCTGCCCTTCCAGATACTCCTTATCCTTACGTTCTATTCTTCTAGCCTGTTTTTCTTACATTCATTTTGTACTAAGTTCATAAAGGCCTAAAACTGCAGCGGTTTTCCTTATACAAGAATTCGCAGTAAGTTCTCTAGCTGTACTCAGTTTTTTGTTTCTGTGAATCATGCACCTGAGTAATTTTCCATTGCTACTGTTACAAAGCCATCAAACTTAACATTACTTAAAACTGATTCTTGCTGCGATTGAGAGACGGGACATAGCTTGATGCAAGCAACGTGTCTGTTTATTAACAGTCTTCATGCACTTATATATGTTTCTTCTAAGACACTGATTGGATATTTCAAAACGCGCGCTACTGATACAGTGGTTTCTGATTGGCTCCTAACTCATACAAAAAGCCTTCTGGGACTTCTCCACAACCAGTGGGTCTCTGTTGCGCAATCAGGGGATTTCCGTCCATGCGGCCTGTATGTCTCCGCCCAGCACTGTCCACTCCCCTGACTCAGACACACCCCTTCTGGTCTCCATAACAACCACCATGGCTCAAGGGTCTGCGGTTTCACATTTCCTTGTTTCTTCCCCCAAGGCCTGTAACCCAGGAGCTCCAGCAGATTCTAAATGTTTATGTATTTCATTTTGTGATTTTGTGTCCCCCTTGTCTCAAATCCCCCCTTTTTCTGTCCTTTTGCAAATTCTTTTGCAACATTTGATATACTACCTTTACCGTCCAAAGTCTTTTTGAAATAATATCCCATTTCTGCTTGATGCGTGATTTCATTTCTCTTCTAGTCTTCATAATTTTTCATAGATCGTTTACAGTACCAGGAGGAACATTGTATCATACCCCAAGTAATCAATATTAAAACAATTAACATCAGTATTCCTGCAACCAGATGCCTCAACCAGGAGAGATTAGGTAACCATGAAGTTAGCTTTTCCATATTTCTTCAAAACCCCAGGAGGCATCATCCATGGCCATTTCATGAAACACTTCATTTTGTTTCCAGATTTCCTTCAGATCTGTTTCAATTCTGCCACTTTGATCTATATAGAAATAGCAACTTTCATCGATGGTAGAACAAACCCCTCCTTGTGAAGCCAGCAACATGTCTAGAGCCATTCGGCTTTGTAATACCACTTCAGATAGGCTAGTTATCTCTTTTGTTCCGCTTGGATTATGTCAATGGTTTTACTTTCTATTTCCTCTATGGTTGCTGAGGTGTTTACGATTGCCTTCTCTATTCACTTACTCCCAAAGATGGAATTAGCCCTCTTACAAAACTATGAAATGCGGTGTTCTGTTCAGCAATAGGGTTAAACCCTCGCCCAGTCTGCCCAGCCAAACCTCTAACCCAGGTCCAGACGGATACACGTCAACAAGAGTAAGATGGGGTATCACAGCACCCAAGGCGCATGCGCCCTTCCAGCTGGGGGGGGTAGAGTCTTATAAGCATTTTCTCCACATAACCAATACCATCCTTTCCCTTTAGGAACGGGCCACCACTGAACTACGATACCATCTATATTAATAGTGCGATTGCAATTTGAATGGTGACCTACATCGGTGGCATTTAAACAAACATAATCTCCTACTCTGGTTCCTGGCGTAACACATCTTTGTGCACTGGTATAATATTTATTACTTGGATCAGGATTAACTATCCCAAATTTTAACCTTTCCCTCGGGCGCAGATTGCTAGTGTTCACCTGCGCATTTGTCCATGAGATAGTGTTGGGAATTGGAACTCCAATTAATGGAAGGTCCGAATTTTCTCCTGATTTAGGCAACTGTGCACAAACCCAACAGTCACTACGATTAAGACCTTGGTAACATTCTGCCTCAATTCCAGGTATAAGTTTTGTCCCAAGCTTGTACACCAGTTGTCATATAAGTCCAAATTATGACCGACCCAATTTCATACGTAAGGGTCCTGACGGTTCGATCCGTCATGTCTTCTCTGGCTCTGGTGCTTTCTTTACTCTTGAATAATGTATCCAAGCAGGTTGTTCCTTTATCTTCACTGCTGTAAGGGTGGTCAATAGTATCTGGTGCCATCTGCTCCACTTCTCCTGTAGAGGATCTCCTGAAAAATTCTTAACATAGACCCAGTCTCCAGATCTGAAAGAGTGAATCGGATAATCCAGACCTCTTGCTCTTGTCCCTAATAGTCTCTTATTTATCTCCTCTAATTGTTTTCCCAGATTGATGAGAAACTGTCAGAGATAGCCTTTGCCCACTTCATGAAGACTTTCTCTTTAAAATTGGGAATGATATGGTCTTCCGTATAAAGTTTCAAATGGGCTGACCTCTTCTTTCGACCCAGGTTTAGTTCGCATTCTTAATAGAGCCAGTGGTAAAGCTTGGTACCGGTATAAATTAGTTTCCTGACCTATTTTACTAATCTGTTGTTTAATCAGATGGTTCATCTTCTCTACTTGCCCGCTGGCCTGAGGCCTGTACTGAACATGTAGCTGCCAATCAAATTCTAATTTTTTGCTAATTTCTTGTAACAATTTTGCACTGAAGTGCGAGCCTCAGTCGGTAGATCATCAGTGTAGATTCCTTCCTACAATTTGTTTAAGTATTTATACAAAGAGTTGCTACCCCAATGAGTTTCATTATGTTCCTCCTGAGCTAACTTCCAGAGCTGGTTATAAGGGAGTCCAAATATTTATCCTTTTGCCTTTAGCCAATTCCAGGGCTCTCGTTAATGCTATTCTTTCTTTCTTTGGGGCAGAGGTGTTGGTGGGTAAAGGTTTAGCTTCTCTTACCTGTGACGTGGTGGTAATGGCATATCCTGCCTTTCGTCCACCACTTTTCATGAAGCTACTACCATCAGTAAACCAAGATTCAGCATCTTCCAGAGGTTTTTCTTTCAAGTCTGGTTGGCTTGCCTATACAGGCTCTATAGTGGCCAAGCAGTCGTGTGTCAGTGGTTCTGTCGGTTGTTCCTACAAAAAGGATGCTGGATTCACAGCATTAGTGACCATAGTTTCTATACCATCTTGTTCCACACGGGTGGCCTGGTATTTAAAAAAAAACATGAAGGAGATAACCAGTGAGCTCTTTTCTGTTCCAGGACTGCTGATACAACATGGGACGTTAGCACAGTAATTTTTGTCCCAAGGTGAATTTGCAAGCCGCTATAATGTTCATGTCAGCTGCCGCCACAGCCCTTAGGCATCCAGGCCATCCTTTGCTCGCTTCGTCCAGCAGTTTTGAAAAATACACCACTGCCCTTCTGTAGGGTCCCAGTTTCTGAGCAAGGACCCCCAAAGCTATTTCCTGGTTTTCATAGGAATATAGCCAAAATGGTTTAATCACATCTGGAAGTCCCAGAGCTGGAGTTCTCATTGGCTCTATCTTTACATTTCTAAAAGCCTCCTCTGCTGTATCAGTCCATTCCAAAGAGGGAGTATTTCCCTTCAACAGTTCATATACTGGTCTTACCAGAACACCATAATCATGGATCCAAAGTCTGCACCATCCAGTCATTCCCAGGAACGTGCAGAGCTCCTTGACGGTCAACGGTCGTGGAGTCTGACAAACGGCTTCTTTTCTAGTAGCTCCAAGTTCTCTCTGTCCTCCTGTTATTTCATCTCCTAGGTAGGAAACTCGGGTTTGGATTAGTTGGGCCTTTTGTGTGGATACCCGATAACCATTCAGTCCCAGAAAATCTAATAATTCCACCGTCCCCTGGATACATTCTTTGTTTCAGTAGCAAGTAGTAGGTCATTCACATACTGTAACAGAGTCCCCATCTGAGTAGGTGGCTTCCATGATTCTAATTCCAGTGCTAACTGATTTGCAAAAATTGTTGGGAAAATTGTCTTCAAGCCCTTGAGGTAATACCGTCCAAGTTAATTGACTTTTCCTTCCTCTGTCAGGATTTTCCCTTTCAAAAGCAAATAAATTCTGGCTTTCTTTGGCTAATGGTAAGAGAGTGTCCTTTAAATCCAGGACAGCAAGTAATTTCTGATTATTATTCAATTTATCAATAAGGTATATGAATTAGCTACTACTGGATGAATATCCTCTGCAATTTTGTTGATTGCTCTGAGATCTTGAACCAATTGCAATTTTTCCCATCATATTTTTTTGCTGTCCAGGTAGGAGTATTATATTCCAATTCACATTCAATTAATAATCTATATTTTTAAATTCATCCATTTTTCTTTTTTGTTCCCTTTGATCCTCCAATTTTAAGGGATATTGGTTTATTCTAATTGGGTGCCCCCCCCCCTTTTATTTCTACTTTAACAGGCAAAGCATTTTTCACCTTACCTGGAACTTCAGATGCCCATATTCCCAGATATACCTGATTAAGGATTTCTTCTATTTCGGGGAGGTCCTCCTGTTCACTTTTCCAGTGAATTAAAGATAAACTCACAACTGCAGTTAATCGATTGTTTTTAACTCTTAATTCCATTTTGCTTCTTTGAATGCTGCTTCTCGCCCTAATAAAGATTTTGGAGAATTTGGCATGCATAAAAATTTATGCATTCCTATTTGTTTTCCCAGTTTATACTCTAAGGGTTTCAGAAAGAATGCCTTTCTTTTTTTTTTTTTTTTTTTTTTTTTTTTTTTTTCCCTCTTCTCGGTGGCCAGCAGCCCCCAGATCTGTAACAAACTCTTTTTCCCCTGGTTTAACACCAAGTAAGTTGCTCCTGTATCCACTAAAAAATCCACTTTATTTTCTCTAGTCCCTAGCTTTAATTTAACCGGTGAATCTGCTAGGGTAGATTCCCCAGGTCCCTATCTGTCTAATTCCAATCACAGCATGCACACGGATCCGCAGCAGGAGAGGAGCCCACTCCCCCCAGCTCCGCCCGCCCGACATCCCTCCTCCACCTCTGCCTCCCGGGCCTCATCCCACTCTCAAACACAGCAGCTTTGGCAGCTCTGCTCCTTTCCCCCTTGGTTCTCCTTTTTTTTTTTTTTCTCCTCACAGTTGCTCACCCTGCTCTGCAGGGGCTGCAGATGCCTCTGCAACAGCCCTTCTGTTTTAACCCTTTCTTAACTCTGAATGTGAATCTGCTGCTTGTTGCCAGTGACAGCAATCTCTTCCTCCTTGTCAATATCAGATAGGACAGATGCAGAGGGTGCTCCTCTCAGGCGCACTTGTGATACATAATTTTCCAACCTATCTTCCTGATTACTGTTTTTTAACTGTAAGTATCTTTCTCCGATATCAGAAGCGGAACAAGTTCTCTCCATCTTAACTGTCAGTTTTTCCCTGTCCTTTTCCAAAGCCAAAATCAAGGGATTTGGCGGAGCTATCTTAATTTTGCTTGCCGTCTGTCGCTCTGGGTGGTTTCTTAAAGTGAAAAACGTATCTGTATAAGTTACTTCATTGCATTTTCCTTGCCTCCCCACCCCCCACCCCCCCCACCCCCATTAATTGTAACAATGTATTTTAATTCAGAGTTCCATTTTTAGGCCATTTCTCCTGATCCTCCAATGTGTCCAAAGGCCACCATTGGTTACAATACTTCACCAAGGTTTTCTTATTTACTCAGCCCTCGGGAGACCCTCCCAGTTCTTTCTAATGCACTAAAATGCACCCTGAAGGACCCTTTTTAAAAGATCTCTCTGCTCTGCTGATTTTCCATTATCAGTCTCACATTCACACACAGACACACGATCCCACAGACACGCTCCACACAGTTAGAACGCTTGACACAGAGACTAAAAATCAGTTGGTCTTTCAGAAATGAAAATGGACAACAGATTTCTTGGCATGTGCACTTTGCACAGTCCATTGTAATGCAGCAGGAGAGATGTTTAAGCCCACTGTCATCTTCTCCTCACAAGGAAATACAGTAAAAGTTCCAAGGGCTGTTTGGCTTAGGCATGCACTGAAGTCACGCAGAGTCAACTCGAAGAGCATCATACATCAGCAGCTCCCATTGCTCCACAGTTAGTCACCTGGCACCAGGTTTAAACAGCTGAACTGTGTGCTGGTGCCCTTATCCTGCATCTCTGTGTCATAAGGTACTGAAGAGCTTCTTCAGCAATGCTGCACATGAGAATATGAGAGAGACCAGCAGCCCTGCAGCACGTGAGCTTCTGAATCAAAGCCATGATCGTGTGTCATGTATATGGGAACAAAAAAAAGCATAGCCTTTGGGGAGATATGGTCAGAAAATGAGTTTTGGGGCTCCAGCGCAACATGAGTAGCCAAGTTTATTTCCAGGGGTACCTAGTCACAACACGTCCAAGGGATTTCTTTATACCAGAAGTTAATCAAATGAGGGTCTGCAGAGCCTACCAGGAATGAGCTATGCCATGAACCTGAAAATCTGCAAGCCCCTCATTGGAGAGGTGGTTGAAGAGCTGACCAACTTCTCCAGATCCTCAGCAGCACTGCAGGGTGCAGGTTTGTGGCAGCACAGCCTCTCATTGGGCAGCTGCGCTGTGGACTGCTGCACCAGGCAAGATGCAAATCAGCTTCCAGTATCAGCACTTAAACCTGGAGCACATTTACAGCTAAGCCAGGCACGCAGCCTATTGTTGGCGCTCCTCTAAGTGCGCTCCCTGAAAGGCATGGCCAAAATTAACCCTAAATTACAAGCTTAATGCCATTAATGAAGGACTTTAGAAACAGGGAAAAGCTTCATCTGAGATCTGAGTGGGATATATTTGCCCTAAACATAAGCCAGCATTCCCAAAGCATTGTGCAGCACTCCCTTCAGCACCTAAGACTTCTTGGTTATCTCCAGCCTCTTCCAGATGGCTGCGCTTTAGACGAGCTGCAAACCAAAAACTTCTTCTGACACAGATCACCCCTGTGTCTGGGTCCATCGCTTAGGTTCCTTTTCTTCCCCCGAGTGTGAAGATGGGTTACCTGTCCGAGCAGTTTGCTGACCAAAGGCACAGATTTGTACTAGGCGCTTTCTGAATGTGCAAATAATTCCCGGCGTCCTCAAATACTTTGCTGAAACAGAGAAGCACTTCAGCTCTGTGTGGCTGCTGTGAGAAATGGTCTCAAGATAAAAACTTAAGCTCGGGGTAGGCACAACAGTGAAGCAGCTCTTTATTCATGTTTTTGCAAAAACGGGTGTCCTAGCAAGTAGGCACCCACAGCAAAAGGAGAACTCTGATTTATATTTCGCATCCCATCCGCAAGTTCCCTCCCTTCTTTCTTCATTGGGTGGGTACTCCAAGGTTTACAGCCTATTCAGTGTTTTTAATCTATATGCCAACTCTCCCGCCTCTGTTTACACCTGCCCTTACTCGACTGTGTATGCCTCATCCTCTTATTTATTAACCACATCATTATTAAGCACATAATCGTTTTCCGGTTCGATTTTGTAACTCTGGCAGACATGTGGTTCCCCAACTTACTGCTTAAGCAGCCTGCACCAGTTTAGTTTCACTGGTCGTACATAGATAGTATTCTTTTCAAACAGGGAGTGTCTCTTTCCCCTAGACATGACGCTGTCTTTTTACCGCAGAGCATGTCTTTTTGAATAAGTATATCTCAATCCCTTTCTTTCCTTCCCTTAGAAACTTAGCCCCAGCCCCAGTATTGGAAACTCTTATTATTGCAAAGCCTTAATATTGATCTTAAAGCTGTAATATTGGAAAGCCTTAATAATGCAAAGCCACATCCCCAGTTATGCAAAAGCAGCACTGTTTCTCAGAATTCCACTTCTCTTATTTATACTGGTTTTGCTTTTCACACTTTCTTTAAAGAATTGCCCCATATGTCGTTTCCGATCTCTCTATCATACTGTCTCATTTTTGGCCTAAACGTAAGTCATCCGAATCATCTTCAGATTTTTTTGTTTGTTTTTCCAAAGCATTTTATCAGAGTAGGTTGGTGGTCCCGTGAGTATTTTTTTTGACAATGTTGTTTCAATAAGGAATTGTACAAGTCTTCCTATATATTTTGTAGCACCTTATAGCTATTAATACACCTGCTACTACAATTAGAGCAGTAGAGAAGTAAATACTGATACCGCCATTGGTCTCCATTTTCCAAACCAGGATTTTAACCATCCTTTTAATGAAATACCTATTCTCGAATTTTCAGTTCTTCTGCCAAGGAAGTGAGGCCTTGTAAGACTCTGGTTATGGTTCTGTCTGGTTTTGTGTTATATGTAATAAATGTGCAACACCTATTCCCAAGCATTATGCATACTCCTCCTTTTTTAGGTAATATATCTAAAACTATCCTATTTTCCCGTTCCATCCTGCTGGTAGCATCTGATTGTTTTGCAGTTCCTTTTATTACATCCCTGGCATGATTTATAAAATTCTGTTGATTAGAATAAATATAATTTACCCAATCTGTATTTATATTGATTGTAACCCACCAAAACACACACAGAAAAAGAAGGAAAAAAAGATTCAGACCCTCTCGCTACTTGGTTCTTAGCTTTGTGTTCATCAGGAACTCCTCGAGGGACTCCGATTGAATCAACAGAGATTCTTTCCTCAAAGGCTGTTCCTAAAATACTTCTCTTTACTCTAGGCCTTGAGGAGTTTGTTTTCCTCTCAAATGCCAGGGTAAACGGAATTGCGAATTGAACAATTGCGCAGGATCCCTTCCAGTTTGGAGGAAGTGCAGACCTTAGGATTTTTTTTCCCACAATACCACCCTAAGTCTGCTCTGGGGATTTTTATAGCTGAGTAGTTTCCCGCATTCTCCTCAGTCACATCTGCGTGTGTTTTTAATTCTCCTAGAATTCTCTTAGTAGCATTCACAGCCTGTCGTGTGAGACAAGCATTACGGTTACCCAACACTACAGAAAAACATCAGGAGGCACCCTGATGTCCTTGTCCGACAGAGGAGGGAATAAGAATGAAGAGGGAATTACAGGTTTTATTTCACCAGGCAGCCTTCTCCTGGTGCAGTGCGATTATGTACATCGTTGCTCGTCGGTTTCAAGTCCATCCTAATAGAAAAGGGACTACCTGAGCCAAAGCACAGTCGTCCTGACGCACATGCATAACAACTGCTTCTGTTTAAACTTTTCACTGTATATTTGACCCATTCTAGCCAGGCATTTGTATTTCTATATCCTGTTTCTATTTCAAACATCTACTTCAAATCTTTAATTGCAATTACATTTACTATCTGAGGATTCTTTGGTGGAGTCCATGTCCCCACCGATGGAGGAATGGTAGTGTCCACAGCCTGGTCACATTCATTCCGCTTTGGTTCCCAAACCACTATTCTAAATCTAGCAATTGAATCTCCTCATGTCACTTCTGCGCCCAGGCCATGAACCGGCTAACATCTCCACCAGCACTTGCAATAGCAAGTGCTATGGGACCACACTCTAAACACAAACAGTCAGGTTCCATGTAACCGTTAAACATCATAATCTTATTTTTCAGTGATTTTCCCAAAGCACTGGGTGAGATCCACCCATTAAAGGCAGTTGTAAACCAAACATCATCCAGGACAAGGTAATTCCCAGTATGGTTGAAGATAATACTTCGGGTATAAATATTTCCCACAACATACAGTTTCAGCAGCCTGCACTGGTTTAGTTTCATAGGTTGTATGTAGATAGCATTCTTTTTAACCACAGAGTGCATCTTTCATCTAGAGATGACACTGTCTTTAACCGCAGAGCATGTCTTTTTGAATAAGTATATCTCAATCCCTTTCTTTCCTTCCCTTAGAAACGTAGCCCCACACCTAGTATTGAAGACTCTTATTATTGCAAAGCCTTAATATTGATCTTAAAGCTCTAAGATTGAAAAGCCTTAATATTGTAAAGCCCCATCCCCAATTATGCAAAAATGGCACTGTTTCTCTCACAGCTGGGAGTAACTGGAAACACCACCACACTGGCCAGACCAACAGTGTCTTCTGCCTGGAGAACCTACAAACAGGATCAACAGCATCTAGTGATGTAGCCGTCAACTCTGGCATAATCAGGCTGACCTGAAAAAACAAAATATTAGTTCTGCTTATGAGAAGTGCTCATCAGAAGACTCTACACAGGACAGAAACACTGACCGCCTGTGTTAAAAGGATGGGAGGCAATGGTGGATGAGGCTGAAAGAGATGTCTTGATTCTATGATTCTATGATTTGCTGAAAAACCAAAGCATTTTACCAAGTTCCATCACTGAAGTGCCTCTGGGAATTTTATAGCTCATGGTGTTGAATCAGGGAAAGCCCCAACCTGCAGAGACTGGTGGGATCCTAAACTTGCACATCCTTAAGCTCCAGAAATACCTCCCTACAGGGCTTTGATCAGAACTTCTCCTTAGTGAAACCTTGTCTCCAAAGTCAGAGTGCCACTTCCCAGGATCTTTCAGTGGGGACCGGACTGCACCTAAACCATGCCCTTTAGAGAGCTAAAGCTCATGATCTGATGGGGAAGAGCAAAAGCAGAGTTCTTCTGTGGAGCCAGAAACCCCATAAAGCAAGTGACTGACCGGGCAAGCTGGTCGGGGTGGGTAGAGGTGCCCTCTTGCACAGTAGAAAAGACAGAGCTGAGGGTCTGCATGGTTCTGGGACTGCCACTGCCCTGGCCCTGTGCTCCCCGACTGCCCTCCCAGAGCTGGTGGGAAGGCAAGAGGTTAGGCCAGCCTGAGCTTTATGGAGACCCGTTACCAAGGCATGTCATGGTGGGCTGACATGTAAGCCAGAGGGCATTGTGGAAATAGTTGGTCCGCTCGCACTCCTGGGTCTCAAAGAACTGAAACGACACAAACAAAACAGCCCTAACTTCTATGAGAACAGAGCAAATCTCCTCTATGCTGATCTCTTCCCACTACAAAGATCTCTGTCCATAGCAAGGAGCAGGTGATATTGGTCTTCTGGAGGAAACATGGTAACCATGAGTCATAGAATCATAGAACCAACTAGGTTGGAAAAGATCTCGTCCAGAGAAGAAGTCATCGCTTTACACACCCAGGTGTTTCAAAGATGAGCGTCAAGCTCAGGAAGGTCTGCAGGACCGGTGTGGAAGAGGTCACTCAGCACAGCACTACCTCTGGGGAGACGAAGCCAGCTTCCTAAAGGCACCGCATGTTCCCTGGGTACCCCATGGTCCTGCGGTCCCAGCTGACTTCTCTCCCACAGCTATGGAGTAATAAAAAAGCATTGGGGATCTATGAAAGCAAAGTGCCTTGACTGGTTTGTCTTCTCTCTCTTTCCTGCCCATCCCTTTTCCAAGTAGCTTTAAGGCCAAATCTTTTGAAATGTGCTGCCTGGTATAGCTCACTTTCATGAGCCTTTACACATTGCCCTGAAAGACAGCCTTTCATCCCACGTGTACCTAAGCTCTTGTTATTCCTTGCTGTTTGCAAGCTTGCAGTGGACGTGGAATAAAACCTCAACCTCTGCAGTTCCTGTCCATAGCATCACAGAATCATAGAACAGTTAGGGTTGGAAGGGACCTTAAGATCATCTAGTTCCACCCCTCCTGCCGTGAGCAGGGACACCTCACACTAAACCATACCACCCAAGACTGCATCCAACCTGGCCTTGAACACTGCCAGGGATGGAGCATTCACAACATCTTTGGGCAGCCTATTTCTGTACCTCACCACTTTTACAGTAGAGAACTTCTTCCTTACAGGTAGCCTAAACTTCTCCTGTTTAAGTTTGAAGCCGTTACCCCTTGTCCTATCACTACAGTCCCTAAGGAAGAGTCCCCTCCTCGGCATCCTTGTAGACCCCTTTCATATACTGGAAGTTTCTAGGAGAACTCTACGCAGCCTTCTCTTTTCCAGGCTGAACTGCTGCAGCTTTCTCAGCCTGTCTTCATATGGGAGGTGCTCCCTTGTCATCCTCATGGCCCTCCTCTGGACTTGCCCCAACAGTTCCACGTCATTTTATGTTGAGGACACCAGAACTGTACCCTATGCTCCAAGTGAGGTCTAACGAGAGCAGAGGAGAAGGGCAGGATCACCTCCTTCAACCCTTGGCTGCACATCAGAGACAACTGGAAGACACAGATCAGCACCAAAGCAGCATCATGGTCCTCTCACCACCAGCTCTGGACTTCCCTAGCACTTGCTGTAGGTCCTGGCTAGACCATTTTGCTACGAGAGAGTCTGCTTTAGACTGATACGTCCGCCCAGAGGGGTTCCCATACTACCACGTGAGATACATGGTGAAGGGCTACTGGCACCCTGCGTTCACATGGACATGGCTTCACCCAGCCATGCATCCCCAGTGTGCCAGCACCTTCTGCTGCAAACTCATTTAAAGGCCGCCTGCGTTTCAGAGTCTGCTAGGTGGTGTCGCGGCTGTAGGACACCCTGGCCTAAAGTCACTGAGTACCCAGAGGTGACCACGGCTGTTCCAGATGGGGGCCACACCAAATGCACAAGCAGGTGAATGGGCAAAAAGGTCACTACTTTGATTCAGTTCATTTGAAGAGGTGGTGGAATGAAAAATAAAAACAAAAAAAAAATAGTGGAAACCTTGAAGTGGAGGGACCTTAAACGCAGAAGGCAAGCGTAAGACACACACAGGGTTAGCTGCAACACGTCCTGCTGCTTCAGTGCCAGGGCAACACAGAGAAGGCAGACCTTCTCCCGGACCCTGCAGCGAGGAGTGGACATGCAGAGGACCATACCGTCACCTGAAGGTGTCTGGGGGGTTTTACCTCACAAGCTTTGATGTGCTCTTTCTGCTATTCCTCCCAGATCTTCTCCAGTGTGGTAACGCTCTGCTGGTAACTCCTGCCTGTGAGAGAAATTACACTGTCATCTGATTAACTTTGATTAAAACCTCCCTTTTCTAGAAGGCAGTACATGAAGCCGGAATTGGCAGGGACATCCAGGAGAACGCAGCAGTAATGTGTGAGCTCAGCTATGGATGTGCACTGCAAGGAGATGCAGAAATACAGAGCAGCGCAGCAAGGTGGAGGGTCGTGGCACAGGGAAATGGTGGGAAATCGAAAATGGGGTGTGAAGCTATGGCAGGGCTCTTAAGTGAGCTCCACCTCTGGTATGTTGGGCATGAGTTTCTGAAGAGCCAGCCCCAACCCAAGAGCTGGCACTCACTCAAGAGCTATGCCATGGCTTCACAGCCCCTGTCCCAGGAAACACTCCCCTCACCCTCCAAAGCCTGCATTTCCACACTCACCAGAGACTTCCGGAGATGATTTTGTCTGAGCCAGCTTGAGGAACAGCTGCCAAAAATGGGAGAGAGAAGAAAGCTAGAGGACAGCTGATGTGCATCTCCGACGGTATTGAAACCCAACTAGAGAACGTAGCCAGCCCTTCCATCTCACCGCCAAACACAGAGCTGGGAGAAGAGTTATGGGGCAGGAGAGCTCCAAGCACATACATTCTTCCTCCTCCTGTCCCATGGCCACCCACCTCTCTATACCTTTTCCCACTGCTTCTGTGTAACCATGTTTGCATTGCAGTGCACAGCTTGTTCCACCTGCTCCTTATCCATGCAGAACTGCTCATAAAGGTGCTTGGCGTAGAAGAGCCAACAAACAGGGCGGGAGCACGTTAGCAAGCAAAGAGTTACTATTACAGCTCATGCAGGTTGCTCTGGAGGAAAACACAGCCCACAAGTGAAGAGGTGGCCACAGGCTGCCCACAGAGCAGGGGACAGCACACAAGGCCCCCAGTGCCCTCCTGCTTGAGCAAAACTGACCTCACACGACAAGCTGCTCTTCATTTGGGATGAAAAGCTCATAGCAATTGAGTCCTTGACATCTAAATCACTCCTATCCAACCCTGCAAAGCTGCTACCAGCCATGTCCCTGGTCTATTCTTCAGTTTTTCAAGGCACACTACGCAGACTTAAATGTAATAGTCCTCCTCTGCTGCAGCTCTTGATGTTGTGTCTGCCTGAGCTGCAGCAGAGGAAGATCCTCATATTTAAGACAGCGGCAGCACTGTGCATGTGTGTTGGCAGTCTTAAACGATATAGCAAAACACAGCAGCATGTCTGCTTTACCTCCATGGTCTTCTTGTACTGCAGATTCCTGGTTTTGTGAATTACCTCCATTATCAGTTCTCGCTGTGAAGACAACAGAGCCAGAGTCAACACATCACTGACCATCGAAGCTCCAGGATGAACTATGTAGCTTAGGAAAGGAAGAGGCACAGGCCAAACTCAGGTGGCCTTAAGGACCTATGTCCACCTAAAGCATCTTCTCGAAACCCACATTTTATACTTCTATCTAAGCCTCCACTTGTGTATGCAAAGGAACTCTACAAATGAAATCCAGCAATATATAGTACTGTATCATCTCCATAGAATCTAGGAAAATTGTGAAGTCCACTCCCTTCTGCTAGGTCCAAACTTCCAGCACTTTTCCCTTGTTTTCCAGACTAAGGAATCTCAAGGCAGTGGACATTGAAAGGCTTGCCAATTTTAGCAAACCCCATGGACATCACGCAACACTATATATATGACATATATGTATATATGCTTTAAAAACATTCCCGATTGAGGCTTGTGTCTCTGGAGCTGAGCCCCTGTGACAGCCGGCCCGAAAAGGCACCCAAAGGAGAAGATGTGGCAGTCAGAAGAAGGAAGGCAGAGTTTCAGGAGGAGGGCTGCAACATACAGGAAGGAGCTCAGGACTTCCCAGTAGTGGCAGTCACTGGGAACTCGCAGGCAGCTGGGGCATGGTGGGAGACACGAGCCAGAAGCCAGGATCCATCACCAAGGATGGTGATCGATCAACACCCTGAATTCCTTCCGATGCAGTCTTTGCTTTTCCCTGAATTCCTCCATTTCCTTTGCTTCATTCCAAAAGGCTTGTGCCACCTCGATCTGACCTTGTCTCACATTATCTCTATCTGCAAAAAAAAAGTATTTCTCATCTATATATAGATATACAAATATACATAGATATATACACATACACGCATACACACGTAGAGGAAAAAACTCCATTGCTCAAATCAACTGTTGTAGCTGACATCAAACTGACCCTGTACTACATCTCCCTTTGCGGAAACATATAAAAGCACCAGGACTTTTGAAGTGGCATCCGAGCACCATTGCCTACGGAAGGGTCAGTCCTGCTGGGGCCTACCTTTCAGTGTATGAAAACTGGTGTCAAGAAGTTAGTCAAGCAAGCACAGTCACATCTGCCCCTCACCCAATGAATTCAGCCAGGTTTCAACACACGGCAACCTGAAGCCAAGAGTTGCCCCAGTAAGCACACAGTCCAGCTGGGGCACAGAAAACCTGATGCTAAAAAGCTCTCAGGCTCATCCTGCCGCAAGTGAGTGGCCATACCGCAGAACAGCACCCCAGCAAGCTCATCAAGGGCAATGTGCAAAGTGTAGGTCACGATTAAAGCCCCAGAGCTGTTTCAAACCCACACCTATGAATAGCCAGCTGCTTCAACAGCACAGGCACACTGGAGAGGTTCACCAAGGGTCAGGGCAGCAAAGAAACGTGGCTGCCCCAGGGAGTGGAATCAGCACAGGAGAGCAGAGTACCACTCCTCGGGGTAGGGATGCTGCCTGCCATGGTAATGTACATGCCTGTACATGGTAATGAAGGGACAATGTAAGATGGCCAAAGGGTCACCTTGTAGATGCTCTGATTAGAACTTTGGAATCATTTAGGCTGGAAAAGGCCTTTAAGATCATTGAGTCCAATTGTTTAACCTTTGCTGCCAAATCCACCGCTAAACCGTGTGCCGAAGTGCCACATCTGCACAACTTCTAAATACCTCCAGGGATGGTGACTCCACCATTGCCCTGGGCAGCCTGTTCCAGTGCTTGACAACCCTTCTGCGGAATAAATTGGTCCTAATATTCAGTCTAAACCTCACCTGGTGCAGCTTGAGGTCGTTTCCTCTTGTCCTATCACTTGGCACTTGGGAAAGGAGACTGACCCCCACCTCACAACCTCCTTTCAGGTGGTAGAAGCATTGCAGCATAGTCCCTAAATCCTGGCCAGGTCCTAGAAAAGTCTGGGAAATTCAAGTGTTAAACATGCGTCGCAGGGCAGAGGAACCGCTGGCAGATCACACAGTTATAGGTCTGATAATATAGGAACGTGTATTTGCACATCTACCCCACCACCCCCCAAATCATGGACATGGACCTGGGAAACAGAGATCACACAGTGCCTCAGAAGAATGCGTCACAGCAAGGATTATTAAGCTTACGGGATTCAGGTAGAACTAGAGCTACGTACCCAGGGATTCAGGATTCTGTCTTCAAACAGTAGTGTGCAAGATGAATTCGTCACCAAGCATGTAAAAACCTTGCTTTGCAGGAGTACCATCCTTGGTGGTGCATCCACTATCAGTGGTGTCAGCTTAAGAGGGAATGAGCAGGGTGCAAATGAAGTCCGTGTTTAAGAAAACATAAAACCTGCCCTCCATGGAGAGAGTGCGCTCTGATTTCATGCGTGGCTCCAGCCATGCCCTGCCACCAACTGAAGTCATGGAACCACAGCCACGAAATAAAACTTGTTCTGGAATCACAGCCATAGGTGACACTTACATCTGACCCTTTCTTTACAGAACAGTGCTCCACTAATTCACCAGTTTATTCTCAGAGGGCTTTGCCAGCCAGCACTTCCCTGCCGTTGCTCTCCGTGGTGCAGTGTACAACACAGAAGAGGTTATGCAGTTAAGAGAAACATTTCCACTTTGACCCGGCTCTGAGGCAAGGTACTTCAGTTCAGGTCATTCCACAAACTACTGAAAGCCGTGCAGGGACACCTTCCACTAGACCGGGGTGCTCTGAGCCCCATCCAACGTGGTCTTGAACACTGCCAGGGATGGGACGTGTCTTTTGAGATAGGCAGACATCCATCCCCCCCTCCCCCCCCCCCCCCAACTGCTTCCTGCAGCAGGCGAAGAAAGACGGACACAAAGGCGGCCTGGAGCTGACAGGCTCTCTGCTGCTTTAAACCCACTCAGGATAGCCCGAACTGGAGACAAAGCCCTGACGAACGCCCCAGGGTGTGTAACAACCCCACAGAGTCCTCGGCGCCGCTCTAAGCTCACCGGACCCCCCCCAAGTGGGAGGCGGCGCAGCCAGCCCGGACGAGGACAGGAGGAACCTCACCCGGAGCCGATCCCCGCCGGCCCCCTGCACCTTGTGCCTGCTCTTGGCGCGGGCCCGGGCCCGGGCCCTGCGGGGCGCCCTCACCGCCTCCGCATAGACCGTGCTCTGCAGCGCCACCAAGCAGCGGCCACGGCTACTGCGGGCGGAAGCGGGGGAGAGACTGAGACCGCCCCCACCCGCTCCTTTCCAGTCAGCAGCGCGGCGGCTACGGGAAGCGCGGAAGGACGCAACGCAGAACGCGGGCCTAGGCCCAAGGGCCTGGCCGGCCCGGCCCGGGCCTGGCCTGGTCTGGCCAGGGTGGGGTAGGTCTCCTGTGAGGAGGGGAGCGGTCTTGGGGTAGGCTCGGATACAGGCTCCTATGGGAAGGCCGGGCTCCTTAGTAAGGGCGTGGGGGGAGGTCGGAGTACTCCATAGGATCCTGCGGGAGGCCAGGCCCCTCCGTAAGTGTTTGAGCTGAGGATCGGCCCTACTCCAAAGGGCCTGTGGGGGCACAGACCCCTTTCTAAAGTGCTGTGTGGAGGCCAAGCTCCTCTATAGGAGCCTGGGAGGGAGCTAGGTTCCCCTGGTGAGGAGCGGATGGGAGGCCAGGGTCATCTCTAGGAAGCAGGGAAGAATGCAAACTTCTGTATAAGGGAGGGGCCGGGCTCCCCCTATAAGGACTGGCAGGGAGGCAAGGCTCATCTATGGAAGCCTAGGAGGAGGCCAGGCTCCCCTCTCGGGACCTGCGGAGGGGCGGAACTGTCGTGTAATGGCGCGCGGGGGGATAGGGCGGGGCAGGCTGCTCCATAGGAGCCTGGGAGGAGGCCAAGCTCCCCTGTAAGAAGTGGCAGGGAGGCAAGGCTCATCTATAGGAGCCTAGGAAGAGGCCACATTCCCCTGTACAGACCTGAGGAGGGGCCAGACTCTCCTATAAGGCCCCTGGGGCGGAGGGGGTTGGGGAGGGAGGCTCCTCCTTAGGAGTCTGGGGGAAGGCCAGGTGTCTCTGTAAGGCTCTGTGGGGAGGTCAAGCTGCTGCTAGAGGGAATGTGAAGTAAGAAACCAAGCCCCTGCTACTGAGGATGGGGAGTGTGAAGTCAGCTCTTTCTGCTTGTGTCGTAGCAGGACCTGGAAGTGCCACTGGAGTGGGGCAGCCTGGCCTGCAGTGCCTGAGGTATGTCGAGCCCCAGCGGGGCTCCAGGCTCAGCCTGGGGGACCAGGCATCACTGACCCATCTGATCCCTACCCAGGTGCTCAGCTGCCCCAGGGAGCCACCGCTGGAGCCGAGGCCTAGCCCCACTGGAGCAGAAGTGATTTCAACCAGTCTCCACATGGATGAGACCCTGCAGAGCTCAGTCCCTCCTGGCAGAAGACATGGTAATCGCAGACCTAATGATCTTGAACAGGTAATGTCCACTCTCTTAGGCCTTGTACTTTGGGCTTGAGAAGACCTTTTGTTATCAACATCATCTGTCATGTATAATACCTGTGGGAAAGGTAAATGGTGCGTGGGTCAAGGCAGAGATGATCCTGACCAGGAGCCCATTGCACATGACGGGGCTGGTGGTCTCCTGAGCAGGCACAGGGCTGGTCTAGCACTGCGCAAGCCCTGTGGCTGCAGGGTGAGCTTGGCCATCTCATGGTAAGAGGGGGCTTATGGGCAGCTCCTTCCTGATACTGACCCTTACACCAGCTGCCTGACCCTGCCTGTATCTGGAAATGCAGCAAGGAATTCTCATGTGACGTTTCGTCATGAATAATGCAGTTTTCTGGCAGTGCTTTATGTATTAGCTCAAAAGACCAAAAAGGAAGAGCTCTAACTCTGCCTGAAGGCAGGGTGCCTAGCATCTGAAGGGACATGAGGTTTACATGTTATCTGTATCCCTCTTTTTATTTTGTCTTATTAAAGCAGCTGTGGCCTCTCTGTCCCCAGGGGAAGGCGGAAGCTGTGCAGCTGTTTATCAGGGTCTTTTGTTAGGCCATTCACTTCTATGAATGTTCTGGGGTTAGGACAGACCCCTCTACAGGCACCTGTGCGGAACCTCAGCCTCACTCTGGGGGCCCAGGGGGTGGCTACAGTCCCGGTGTGTTCTGTCCCAGAGCTGTGGTGATATTGAGCAAGTGGGAAGTAAAGGCTGAGCAAGGATATGCTTTTGTAGGCTTCCTCCCAGGAGAAGGAACCTGAACATCCGAGGGTGCTTTGAAGGTGTACCAGCCCTAGCCCAGACAAAAGGTGAGTATGACATCTTTCAGAGAAAGATAGCCACCACACAAGCCTCTAAAATTAATCTCAAATGATGTATGTGAGAACTCAGACTACAGCAGGGTCCTTCCGCAGAGTATTTGTGCACTTGGTCTTTCAGAAATGAAATGGACAACAGATTTCTTGGCATGTGCACTTTGCACAGTCCGTTGCAATGCAACAGGTGCGATGTTTAAATTCAGTGTCATCTTCTCCTCACAAGGAAATACAGTAAAATCTCCAGGGACTGCTTGGCTTACACATGCCCTGAAGTCAAA